>JBBMOI010000002.1:38307500-38415000 GCA_038088405.1 Porites divaricata | reverse complement strand
AACAATTACCGTAAATCCTCTATTAAGCCTCCCTTCTCAAATAAGCCCCCCCCTCTCTAATAAGCCCCCCCTTTTCAGAGGAGGAAAGTTAATAAGCCCCCCCTCTCTATTAAGCCCCCCCCTCCCCCTCCCCCAATCCTTATTCTTCACAAAAAAATTAACGATTAACGTGGACTGATCAGTTATGATTTATTCAGGCTGAAAGTTCATATTGTTTTTGTTCTTCGGCGGCATGACCTCCAACTTCTTATGCTTATCTTTCTCAATTTTGCGCTCTAGCTCTCTGTACAACGCGTAAGTCTACTTATACTCTGTCTCATACCACGGTAATTTTGCTACAGGTGATGCATTTCGCTAAATTAAATAAGCCCCCCCTCTCTTTTAAGCCCCCCCCCCCCTCAAAAGTGCTTGAAAAAAATAAGCCCCCCGGGGGGCTTAATAGAGGATTTACGGTAGTCGCCTCAGGCGACGTGAATATTGGCGAATAGTCACCTCGACTTCGTCTCGGTGACTATTCGCCGATATTCACGTCGCCTTCGGCGACTAATTGTTAATTATAACTACGCACTCGGCATACAAAATCTGTAAACATTGGCTGTTCTTCTTCCGGAGCCCAAGCTTTTATTATTTTGCCACCGGATTTGAAAGAAGTTCAATCGTCAGTGTTCTTATGAAGCTCAAGGCCAGGGTGAAACGTCGAACTTTTGCAGTTCATTGGCATTTTCGGTTCGTCCCATGTGAAGTTCGACATTTCACCTTGGCTCAAGATTTCTTTTTATAGAGTTTCACAATGTTCATCTTTAATTATTATTATTGGATATTATTATTATTATTATTATTGTTATTATTACATTATTATTAATTATCTTCAAAGTCTTCAAAGTCTTTATTGAATATACAAGTAAAAATACATACCTATATTCACATGTTTAATATTATTAGTTAAAAAGTAAAAGTATATTTAAAATACAGTCTATTAATAAAACTAGCTTTAAAACGTTCCGTGTTGACACAGAGTAGTAGGCTTGCATTTGAGTTCTCAGACGTTTTGTAGCCTCCCCGCAGACGTCCTGTGGGGTTTGTTTTTGTTCGTCACGCATTCATTTCTGCGTGACGAACAAAAACAAACCCCACAGGACGTCTGCGGGGAGGCTAAGACGTTTTGAAGATTCTTAGAACTCAAACAAGCCTACTGCCCTGTGTTAACACGGAATCACCATATCGTGATTATAATCATTATTATGTTCAAGTTTCATAGTAAGTGTGTGTGTTTGCTGTACTGGATATAGGGAAATCCACTAGGCGGAGTACTACCAGCTGAAAAAGTTTAGCACATTAAAAATCTTCGCAAGATATATTCGGAGGCCAGAACAGCTGTCTTTTGCAGGGTGTATAGCTGCGGCACTAGACTTCAATAGACAGGTCTTTCAGAGCCTTATCGAGGATGCTCATTACACATCCCAACGATCAAACAATGATTGGAATAATTGTTACCCGCTTTTGCCATAACCTGGAGGGCTCTATGGCCAGGTCTTTATAATGGTCAACCATCTCCCTGTACCGTTGCTCTCAATATTGGCTTCCCACGGCACAGCTATATCTATAATTTTTGCCCTGCTATCCACTCATTATTATGGCAGAACAAACGTCTAGATGCCCAGAGTAAAAATGAAAAAACTTTGGCTGGGCGACAAACCGTAACCAGCCGCAGCATCGACTAAAATTTGTGATAAAAAAATTATATAAATTTAATAAATAAATAAAATCTTAAAAGCTATGGATGTCTCAATTACAAAATAAAAATGTTCGTAAGTTGAAAAACATCGTTCATATAGCTGTCCATTTTCCCATGGGAACGTCTAAGGTATGTAATAAAATAAATAATAATTTATTATTATTATTATAATTATTATTATTATTATTATCATTATCATCATCATCATCATCATCATCATCATCATCATTGCAACCATACAGGCCATGAAAAGCACACACGGGAAGAAAAGGGGACTCTTGGGGACATACTACTTTAGCGTCCCGGAAATGCCATTTTATGCGTTTTCTACAGGACATTTTCAGTAAATAAATACGAAGAAAAATGCTGTATGGGGGTAGGGATGGGCACACTTTCTCGTTTTTCACCCCACTATAGAGTGTTTTCACATGGCGTCACGGCGGCCATATTGGTGTCCCAAAACAGTGAAACGGCGGCCATGTTGGTGTCCCAAACCAATCCTTTGGGAGTTGTACTCTTTCTTATGAAAACGCTTTCTTTTGTTCCAATAAATTTGAATAGATGCTGACCACGTGAGTGAAAACAGTCTATAATGTTTCTTGCCGTCCGTTTGTGGAATCATAAATTAAAGGATAAAGGAAATACTAACACAAAGACACCAATATATTAAAGAAAAATTTTCCAATCATCAGCTGTACGTGCTTATATGAACGCTATTCCCCTGCTCCGCGCTCGTACGATCGCGCTTCGCGCTCACTGTTGCGCTACGAGCTCAAAAGCTCGACTTGTGAGCAAGTCTACTGAAATTACTGTAATCTGCTGTAATCTGGCACACCTAACGAAACATTTGTTCTTGACTAGTGAGTGATTTAATTATTAGGTTCAGCACATGCAAGTTCGACGTTTGAATCAATTAGGAACGGCGCTTTTGTATTTGGGTCGACTCTGCCGTTCTATTCGACTAAGCTAGTCGAATAGAACGGCAAAAGATCGACTTCGTTTCATACCGACGTCGAACTTCACATGTGCCGAACCTAATGCATAAATTATAACCGCGCTTCTGATTGGCTATTTAGTGGGTTTTCGCGCCTGTGTTGACAGAACTCACTGAAGCGTAACGACGGTTACGGTCTGGTTACCAGTATTCACGTTGTAGATTTTTAGACAGAACTGAACAGCTCAAAACGGTCTTATAAAAAGTTGTTTTTCTTTATACCCATAAAGAAATGGAAACGTAATTTAAAATTTATTGCGTTACTTTATTTTGTCCAAATGTCACGATCACGATCGCCTCAGCTGTCTCCTCGCCATAACAGAGCACAAATCACACTAAAATCAAAACAATAATTTCCAGGCTTGGTGAATTTTACTTTTTTCAGTTTATTTCCCTATTTTAAGCAGTAAGGATGATATTTCTTTTCGCCGCGTATTAGGTTCGGCACATGTAAAGTTCGACCGTCTGAATCAACAGTCGAACTTAATAATTTGGGTCGACCTAAATAGGTATTAGGTTCATCATGAGAAAGATGTCACAGTTTTATTTATCATATATCATTTTCTTCGCCGGATCATCTCGTGATGATCATACTAATCAGTCAAAACCCCAGGTTATGTGTTACCATCGTAATAAAGACAATTTTTTGGTTTAGGCATTTGACTTTGAACAACTCTTTCTTGACTTGCGTTGTCATTGATATTATCAGCATGAAATACAAAACAAAACTGACACCTTTTCAAAAATGGAAATAAGTTGTGTTAACCACGTAAACTGTAGATCAGAATTTCCGTGTCGAAAACGGGCCAATGGCTTAAAAAGCAGGCAATGAGTTAATCTGATTTATTTTCTGGATTCTGGTTGGCATTCAGAAAAAACCTTCGAAACGTTATCGATCCTTGTTATTCAGCCTCAGGAAATATTCAGTTATTTTACACTACTTGTCTCTACTAGTTCCTTTGGAAAAAAAAAACTGAATCAAAGATAACCGATGACATATTCACTTGTTACTTTTTAATTTGGTACATTTTGCTTGCGTGCAACGAGCTCTAAACATTTTGGAGTGCAGTATTCTTTTTACCCCACTAGATGTCTTTTTTTAGCTAAAAGTTGTACTGTTGCGTTTAGCCAGTACAATTCCTGGTCGGCGTTGGAAGACTGTGAACAAGCGGACAATTCTTAACAAAAGAGCCAGAAGGAAGTTTCCGCTGGTTACGAGTCGGATACATGCCTGAAAAAGTTCAGAATAAATAATCGGGTTGCTTGAACCAAGGAACCATCAAGTCGCTTATAAATATGCGAGCAGGAAACGGGTCTTTGTTCCACCGAATGAAACGTCAAACTTGTGTCCGCATAGTCAATAAGTTTGTTCTTCGAGATAAATTTAGGCAGCGCACAATAAATGGTTAAAAAGGGTTACTTTTGATGTAATTCAAGTGTGTTATGAAAAATAGATTAACGTTTCAAGAGGGAAGAATAGTCGGCTATACACCTCGACGACGATAAATCTGGCGAACGCCGGATGGCGCGCTTCTACCAATTTCAAGCGAATACATGAGGCCTTATATTTAATGAAATGGATTGCTTCGGGTTGTAAACACATAACATCACCACATCAACGTCATCACCATTTCAAAACACACAAGTCTTTCAAGATCAAATCAGAATGTTAGTGCACTAAAACAATATTCAGAGAGCATAAAACAAGTTTTCTCAGCGTGTAGGAAATAGAAATGAAGTTGTCGCGATTAACATTTAAAGGTGACTTCTAAGTACTTGTGATAATAGAGTATGGGTTACCTCTTGTGTAGCGCAGCTTTAAACGTTTCAAAACATCAGCGACGATCGAGATCAAATTAATCTTCTAATAACCACATAAAATCAAAGTTCTCCTCCCATTGCGTGGACACAAACATTTCCGATTTCAGTGCTAATACACAAGGCAAGCCTTTTGTTTAGAAGCTACTACTCTCAATTGTTGCCCCTACAGCCAATGAACAAAGGCCTTAATCAAATAGCCTTTCAGGGCTTTGAAAGGGCCGTGAATGAACGCTTGGGTGATATTGTCTTTGTAGATGTAATCGCACAATCTTCGCCTCGATGCTAATGAGTGGAGTTTGGGGTACCTTAAAGCAAACACTTTACACGCTAAACTTCGTTTAATTGCACAATTTGGCACGAGTTAAAACTACCTCAGACTTGTTAGTCTAGTTACAGTCAAAACGCCTTCATTGGCCTCTTTTCGCGATGTTGGATTTTCTTGTGGATCAGTAAAATAAGCAAAGGGTTAATTATATTACTATAAGCACTTATACAAATTACTTATTTAATGCTTTCCACTCGGTTAACTTTTTTATTTTGAAGCATGCCGTATGTAGCCTGAAACGTCTGATAAAGACAACCTAAGCGAATGACCCTTTATTTCTTTACTGTGTTTTTCCCATTCGCTTAGTTTGTGGAGTATTAGACATCAGTTTCAGCAGAGTTTTGACTGTGGAATATTATGATGTCAACAAATATGGCAACCGATGCAGAGGCTTCGCAATATTAATTTGGGTCTAATATATTATTTTTTCTCGCTTTTAGCGAAGAATATGAATTAAATCTTCCCTCAGCTTTATTACAGCATTTTTGCGAGCACCTAACAAGTAAACTTTTCTTTTACTAAAGTAAATATTCGTGCATGTTTCTTTTGCCGTTATAACAACAGATCATCATTTGAATAACATTACCAATAACAAGTATTAAACAGGAAATTTTAGTACTATGCCACCAGTAGCTACTCTGCCTTTGCTGAGAATGTAAGTAATTGCTTCTAACTTGAAAACCGCATAAAATCTTTCTAGTTAACTTTCATTCCTTGCCACGGAAGCCGGGAAGTAATGAGATTACTTCTATCAAAGCCGTTGTACTGAGAAAAATAACCTTCAAGTTATGGAACCTCTTTTTATTTAAGAATAATATCAGTTTATTAGTTCAGAGGCACAAAGGTCTGCATATCAGCGGAATGCTACCAAGCTCACACACTAAGATTTTTACAGACAGACCTTGTACCAATAATAATAATAATAATAATAATAATAATAATAATAATAATAATAATAATAATACTAAATAACAATTAATGAATGAGGTTGAGTATCTTATGAAAAATTAAGGAGATCGAAGAGTTGTCTCCTTGCTGTTCTTGCCATGTTTTTAGCTATTTTTTCGCCTAGTTCTGAATAGCAATAATTACTTATTATTCATTCGAAATATTTCTCCGACTCTGATTGGCTAAAAGCACACGTTTAATTCACCATAACCAGTTACCGATGACCAAATTTGGAAGAATTTTGTGCTTAGCGTAATGCACCGTTAACCGAGAAGACCTGGGGACGAGGTTGAGTTGTTTTGGCTGTGAACTTGAAAAATGGCGGACATTTCACTCGTTTCAAGAGCAAGAACTAGGCGAAAAAATAACTAAAAACATAGCAAGAACAACAAGAAGACAACTCGAAGGGCGACATTTGCTATTTGGAGAATATTTGCGGAGCTTAACAACCCTAAACGTGCACCATCGAAGATGAACTTAACATCGATGGATCGATAGAGATACCGTAAATCCTCTATTAAGCCCCCCGGGGGGCTTATTTTTTTCAAGCACTTTTGAGGGGGGGCTTATTTAATTTAGCGAAACGCATCACCTGTAGCAAAAATACCGTGGTCATGAGACAGAGTAGACTTACATGTTTTACAATTAAAGTCACTGTCAAAAGTATTTAATTCACTTGTGGGAGCCTAAAAGTAACAAAAACAAAATTCTTATTCTTCAAAAATGCGCTTTCGGTCTCATGTTCTTCGGTAATTTTTATGAGAATGGTTACTTGTATTGATTTGAGAAAGTTAAGCATATGAAGTTGGAGGTCATGCCGCCGAAGACCAAAAACAATATGAACTTCTAGCCTGAATAAATCATAACCGATCAGTCCACGTTAACCGTTAATTTTTTTGTGAAGAATCAGGAATGGGGGAGGGGGAGGGGGGACTTAATAGAGAGGGGGGCTTATTAACTTTCCTCCTCTGAAAAGGGGGAGGCTTATCAGAGAGGGGGGGCTTAATAGAGGATTTACGGTAAGCAAGTTTTAGCCATGTTTTTAAACTAGGAATTATTTTGAATGAATAAGAAAACAATTATCGAGGAGGGTGTTATCCGTCGAGGCCGTATCTGCCTCGATCTCCATAATTCTTCATAAGATACTCAGCCTCATTCGTTAATTGTTAATTATAGCGCCGATATCAATATTGCTATTTTCATCAGCGCTTAAAAATAAAAATATTAAAAAAAAAATACTAAGACTGCATAAAGTATACATGGATAAAGCGTATGAACCAACCAAAAAGAGTTAAAACAATTACGTCAACACTAAAACTATAAAAATTACCTAGACTACTTAAATCGTAAAAAAATAAGTTAACTTAAGTCTTCCCTGAAAGAATAGGTACTAGTAAACCCTCTGTACACTAGTTCCACATGAACATAATGTCAGCCACCGTGGCTAGGTCTAGTTTAAGTTTTCAATACTCAACTGATAGATCAAAAGTCCAGTTAAATCATATGAGTTCAATAAACGAAAAAAAAAACGTAAACCAATTTCGACAAGTTAACGATATATCTGACGGAGACTGCGATCTTTGTGTCATATTGTTAATTTCAAAGAACATGATTTTGGTGAGACAGTTTTCTTTTTTAATTAAATGTTTAAAGTACTAGTCCGAAAATCATTTTTCAATGCAACATAAGACAAAAGTTAAACTTGTTACCGCTAGGTTGCATCGACGGTAACATTCCCGACCAGCAGAGGCCTCTTTTCCCTGCAGGCATAAATCGGCGTACGGTAACATAATAAAGCAAGAAAAACTACTTTCAATTTTTGTATTTTGGGTAAGGTCTCAAAAGAAAGAAATTCTCAAAAATTCGCAAACGTTATCTAAGAGTAAGTCATTTTCCCTTTCAGTTAAAGTTTCAAAATGTGAAAAAAGACTTCGGTGGACTTATTAACGCAGCCATTTTGTCAATGAAAGCAATCGGTTTCTGCAATTTATTTTTTTTAATAACTTCTGTTGTTAGTGATACGTTTGACAACGTTGGACTATAGCTTTCAGCTTGGCGCACGTCACAATGTAAAACGTCCTTTTTTCGACATTTAATGCATCATGCCCGCATTTCCCTCACTGAATACATGCGACTGAATACAGCGCGCGCATTCAAAAATTAGTACTATAAAAACAGTGTTACAGGAGGCTACTATTCAACAGCTTTTATTATGGTGGTATTTTGTTTGTTAGTGAACTTGCAGATGGTGATATCAACAAACGACGTCATAAAAAAAACTGTTTGAAACCACAGCGTAACCGCAAATCAATAATAGCTTCCGCAGACCGACCAAGAAACGCAAGATAACTGTGAATTGCTTGGCAATGATGTTCAAAATTTTAGACACGCATAAACCTTATTAAGTTATAACAGCTCAGGGGCAGCCAACGACAATTTTCGGAACATTTGGTGTAAAATTTCTTGCTTGCCTGCCTCTCCTAGGATTTTCGAACATTTTAAAAATGGTATAATTGCCCATTTTTAACGGATTTTTACCCTAAAAAGGTCACCTAGAATTTTCGGAAGCTTTTTTTCTGGCTGAAATTTTCGAAAAAGGTAACTTTTGATCCCTATAATTTTCGGATCACTAGACTTTCAGCTAGGAAATCTGAACAGATGAAAAATGTTTAGGGGATAAAAATGTGCCTATATCTACCGTTTGAATAGTAAAATACGTTTAACAATGCTATGTTTAAGTGGTTTTGAACTATATTCTCGTTGGGTGTCCCTGAAGCCAGTTCTCTCCGCTTAGCTTGCATTCAGAGGTCAACTTACTGTACTAATCTGAAGTCCTCTTCCAAAAATATAGCTTTTCTTGAGCTTTTTGTTAGTCTACAGAGGTTTTAACGTGACCAGCATGACATTCTGCCAAATAACCAACTCTGCTTTTCCCCTCTCAAACCAAACTGAGGAGCTGTTTTCGTGTAGTCACATCCTCGCAGAGAGCTGCATTTAGACCATCAAATTCTTACGTCAGGAAAAGACGCTTTCGCAATCAGCGACGACAGCAAAATGTCTCTAGTTGAAAGATTTCGTGAAAGAAGTCGCCATTTGATCGTCTCTCTTAAAATGTCAAATGTAGGGCTTGAATTTCCCTGGAACTGAATTCGTGGGGACCGAACACAAGTTTTCAAAGAGAAAGGAAATATTCGACGTCTTCCGTAGAACGTCCTACAAGGGAATTTCTCGCATCATACTGTAGTCGTGCAGTTACGGCAGAGATGTTGTTTTGCTCATACTATTACTTCTTGGACGTTCTCACGTTGCCTTCGTCGCCTTCGTTGTAGCTTTTTATCTCGTGATACTTAAATTGCTTAGCAATCATCCTCAACTTTATACGAGTTATGTCTTAAAAAGCAAACTATAGCTAATTATCTTGTCGGTCTTGCATCAATAATATGTACTGATCGCACAGTAAAATTAAACATCGACAGTGCATTATCATTTAGAGTGCAAAAAAAGGAATTTTTCTCAAAATCTTTTGTTTGACTATTCGCGCGTGCTTGAACTGAATGCGGACTGTTTTGCAGTCTAATCATTAGTAGTCACTTCGAATGGAATTGCATGGGACCCGATGTTAGGAATTAGACGTCCTGCGGATTCTTTCTCACAGGGATCTTATATATTAAAGTGTACATTTTAAATCGAAACTAAAACATAACAGTGTTTGAAAAAAAAAAACGTTTACTGTCTTTTATAGTATGGCAGCCAATCAATGGAGTTCAGCTGAGTTCAAGTCTCTATTTTTTCTACTGGAAAGACAGAATGATTTGATGAAAAACAAACTCAAATAGAGGCAGTTCCGGCGTAAAACCTCGTGTCTTCCTTTAAGTGTCGAAGGATCAGTCTAGAACCAGATGGAACAGACTGGAAAGAAGATAACTGATCTTTCTTATATATATCTACGTACATTTACCTGCAACGTAACGAGCCGAGCGAATACAACTATATCTAACTCGGCCTCAACCGAAAAAAAAAAGGAAAATTGAAAAAAAAGAAATACTTGACCCGACTCTTGCACATAAAAAAATGAAAAATTTGGCAGATTTTTTTTCGTTAACCAAGATGCTTCATGAAAGAAGTTGGCTAAAAAAGGGCAACAAAGTAGAGAAATCAATGAAGATTTTTGTAATAATAATGATGATTGGCACAGTAGGTTATTATTTTTGAGGCTTAGTCGAACCTAACTTCCGGTTTAGTCAAAAATACTCCACGTTGCCTTAGAGACATGTCGATATGACGTCAAACGTCACCTGTAAAGCAGGTCATTTGTATTGTTTGAAAGGTAGAAAGACTTTCGTGGCATTTCCTTTCAGGAAGTTCTCAGGAAGAAGACGAAATTCTGTAATAACAGAGAGATGTCTGTCTGCAAAAAGCATGCAACAGACAAAACGCAACATCATAGTCCATTAATTGTTTACGACAGAAAGTCTGTTAAGTCATCAACTCCTCTTTCATTTGTAACTTTTGCGCTTCGGAGATGCTTCGCGGCACAACGACGCTTTTCAAGATCGAAAGTTAATCCTTCGCGCCAGTTGTGATGGACAAAATGAAAGCTTGTTTCCGGTACATGGAGATTGTAATGATCAGTGGAAAACAAGGCGGGATTCATGAATCAATCAGTGGCAATGAAATATCCTTCTTCAACAGGAGACAACTTGATTCACTCACAAAAAGTTTTAAAATTTTAAGAATTTTCTATTCTGTTCTTACTTGGGGAAGAGAGATCGAGATGTTCCAAAATTTGCCCAACGTATTAAGAGCTGTCATTCAGATCTCATTGGATAATAATTTTCTCCTTCTTGAATTTCCCTCTAATTTACCCGCTAAACCAATTTCACTTTTGAATACAGTGGCCTGCGTCGCCTTTTAAAGTTTAGATAAATTTTCACTTATTCACTAGTCAATATACAATTAAATTTAAGAGTGGTGCCAATTTGTAAAAGTGCTTTGTAACTCAGTTAATTAATTACATGCTTACCAGCCTAATCTTAAATGCAAACATACTGCCTGCTATGAAAGGACCAAAGTACGGAGAATTGAAACTTCTCTTTTTTGAAGCGAAACGTTTGTTCGGATCGCGTTTAAAAATAATGCAGTTGTCCACTATAGGGTGTTGCGAGGGGCTCTCTGATAATATATTTGCCCACTTGTGGACTCCCGACTAATTAAGGCGGGAATATTTCAACTAAGATCTGTGCTTCTGGGAATCACTTCACGACAAAAATGAAATGGCAAGTAATCAAATTAGAAGAGAACATGACAAAATGAGTGGCATGTATGGACCAACGAAATAAATTACCAAATGAAGCAGGCGTTTATTCAATAGGGGTGTTACCGTACATGCAATGTACATACAGAACTGTAAATAAAATCTGTAAGAGGCTCACCTACCAGTCGCCACTGGAGGATGTTTTCCTTGACTTCAAGTAAAAGGCGTTCACTTGCTACACCACGTGGTCGGCCCTAGGATGTTTTTTAAAAGGAAGGTGCATTCGCTCGAGAAATTAAGGAATCGAAGAGATCATAACGCGAGAGCCGAAATGATCTTACCGCCGAGCGCCAGCCATAGCTCGGCGACAGAATGTTTTGAGCAACATCAAAATGAATATCTACATCATTTCCTGTACTGTTGTTCGCGTGACTCCCGGGGGACCTACTGTCTTTGAAAGCCAATGAAATGAGGGTAAATCCAACTCATGCCTTTCTTGTAGATTTTCGATTTTGTGGTTTGAATTTAACTCTGCAGAAGAGCAGGTAGTTTTATCGATGTGGTGTTGCTATAAATTGCACCACTGGAGTTAGGACATAAACAAAATCATTTTCCGTTCGAGAATATGAAACACGCAGACCACGAGTACAACTGACACAACTGGATGATCAACGACGGAGCCCCGGGGGGAGAGAAGCATGATGCCCTATTATTATTATTTTTTTCTCTCTATGATCTTTGATCTATATAAGCAGGAGCCTATTTAGGCAAGTACCGCAGGTGATCATGATAGGGGCTCAGTTCCCGTGACTTAGTGCTTCTACGGGTCCCTTACGGTCAGTATTTGTCAAATGAGAGGTCGCTCCATGTAAGGGAATCCGGATTCCGGAATCCGTGAAATTTTTGCTTGTAAAATCAGGAATCCGGAAAAATTTTCCTTGTCGAATCCGGAATCCTGGGCTTTGGAATCTGGAATACAGTTCAAGGAATCCGGATCCTACTAAGAATTGTAATCCAGAATCCAAGTTCCACAGACAAAGACTGCAATCAAGAACATGGAATCAGGAATCCACGGCGCGGAATCCAGGATCCAAGACTGTTTTTGCTTCCCTTATATGGGGCTTGACAGGGAGGCTGCAGGGTCAAGGCTCTCTTAGAAGCAAATGCGTAAAACGGAACCACCCACAGAAAGTAAAACTTCTACTCAAAGCCTGCACAGACAATTCAAGGTTGTCGGTTGTACTTTTTAAACCATTTAAACCTTAACATCAAAATTGAGATTCTCCGAGAATGATATTTACTGTCCTTATACTCTTTCAATAGAAGTAGTGGGGAGAATTTGTTGAAATATCAATTAGACTCATCTTCCCTGATTCATGTAGTCATTTCTCATGACCACCTGTTTTCTCAAGCATTGATATTAAGGAGAAATTCCATGTTGATCATTCTTAGGGCTTAAAGGGTTAAATATGAAGTCAGTAATTGTTTGGTTTTGCGCCTTAGAAAAGGTACCAACTGACAATGTTTCTTTTTTAAAAAAGGTCAAGGTTCAAGACCCCTCCTGACAAAACCATTTCTAGACTGATAGGATCACATCACATCCATTAAATCTTATTAACCGAGCGGGAGGTCTGTATGGGAGAATCTTGACCGAGGTCGCCAGCACAGACCGAACGCAGTCAGGAGGACTGTACCAGCGACCGAGTTCAAGATTCTCCCATACAGACCGACCTAGCTCGGTTAATAAGATGTTTATTATATGGCCCAACAAGAAAGCAAAGGATCAAAAACATTTCGACTTTCGTCGCTTCCTCGGTGAGGACTCAAATTTGCCAACGTTTGCTTGTTTTCTTTACCTGCTTCCTCGTGAAGGTCCACTCATTCTTCCATTTAGTATCATTAACAGGAACAAACCAAGTTTTTTCATATTCTTTGTTTGTAACCTTTTGAGGACAACTGTCACAACAAGATCGGTCTAGATCGATTTTAGCCAATCAAATTCTTGAATTTGTTTGTTTCCAGTCCTTTTGAGACATGGCCATATAATAAATCGCCTTTATTAACCTCGGGTTTACAGTGTGGCTCTTGAAACTAATATCCCCGAGAAAGAAGAAAACTAAATAATAAATTATAGTAAAAATAATCCTATAAAAAAGAAATAGAAAATATAAGAAAACAAGAAATAAGAGGATATACAGACTTAAAAGAAAAAGAGTTTAACTACCTATTACGTGTAAAAACATATTTGTTTAAAGTAACGAAATTTTTCGCACTTTGAATTTGGACTCCGTAAGTAATGCCACAGACCTCAGGTCCCCAGGGAGCCCACTTCATGCTCCGGCATTTGTGCCATCAAGAGCCACGATAATTAAAACAACCGAGGACTACTGAAAAAGCAAAGTTTGCCTCCTATATTCAGTTAACACTCTTCTCGTCTTCATAAATTCCCTGCTAGCAAAAGGCTTCTACCAGCAGAGAACTTCACAAACAACTTTTTCTACAGGAAATAACAATCTCAAAGCTTTGTTATAATCTATGCATGGTCCACTACAATTTACTACTTTATTTAAACACCTTTAACCCTACTGGCTTATTCTGGAATCGGTCCTCAAGGGAAGATAATCAATAGACAACCATAACAACCACTATTTGTAACTACCCGTACTCTATTGTCTTACGACACAATTGACGTCACCAATAAATTCGTTAGAAATGAAAATTACAATACCTCCATTGTTTTGAAAAAAAAGTTTTTGTTAAACTTAAAAATTTAAGAATACATTTGGCCAAATGGAATGAAGCAGAGCTGGAAAACACGCCATTTACAGTTGTTATCTTTTCAACGCTTGTCTTTTCGCGTTTTAACTGCTGCCTAGTACGGTGATACATAGGGAGCTTGTAAGCTGTAAAGATGGTCTTCAAATTTAATTTATTGGTGTGCCTACGTCTTAATTGTGTATATATGTCATTACCACGATCTGCATTATCATTGAATAACCTTACAACACTGCATCGTCAAATCAAAACTCTTGTTGTGTTGAATTTGGTTTTGAGATCATCCACCACATCCACCACAACCGCCACAGCCTCCACAGCTTTTACAGCCGCCACGACAATTAACACAGCCACCAGAACCGCCACAGCCTCCACTTCCACTACAACCACCACAGCCGCCACATCCACCACAGCCACCACAACCTCCGCATCCAACACGACCACCAAAGCCACACAGCCATCACAACCACCACAGCCGCCACCACCACTGCCACCACAAGCGCCACCTCCAACTGTGAACTTGATGTACGAGTTTATTAGTAGTTTAGTTTCGCCTTATTTACATTACTGTGCGACTGTGTGGGGCTCAACTTATCAGTCAAATCTTAAGCGTTTGATTAATCTTCAGAAACGGGTTATTAGAATAGTTTCCAGGAGTTCTTTTGATGCACATGCCAATCCTATCTTTGTAAGCTTACGAATTCTACAATTTGAAGACGTTAAAATAGGTAAAGTTATGTAGTACGTTTAGTTTCAATGAAAGGGTTTTGCTTAACTGTGACGTACATTCATATAACACTAGGGGTAAGAATTTCTTTCGTTTGCCCTACTTTAGGACAAATGTAAGGAAATTTTCACTTCGTTTTCAAGGGCTCAAAATATTTAATTCCCTTACGCAGCTCTGAAATTCAGAATGCCTCTAGTCCTCTAGTACTGCTTTGTTCAATTCTAAACTTAGGTCATTTTTTCTTGGTATAAGCACACTTAATTAGTTCTCCTATGCTTGTGTGTAGTTTTTCGCTTCTTTCGCTTTTTTTTTCTCGTTTTTTTTTTGCACTTACATGTTGGGCCATTTCTATTTTTACCCTATTTTAATGATTGTTTTCTATGTTCAAAACAAATTATGCGTACTTAGAGTTAAATTGCCGATGTCAGTATTGTAATTATCTCAAAAGGTGGTCCTATTCATAAGCCTTATTGGCTTTCCTGGGCTTCCTTGCCTCATCCTTTTTTTTTAGACTTTACACGTATATTTTGTGTGTATGGCAAAAATGATAGTAAACAATAAACAATAAAACTAACTTTTCCGTCCCTGCTAATCTTATCCATGATCTGAGTTACCCAGAAACTTTGAATTTCGTCAGTTTCAGATCATCCACCGCATCAACCACATCCACCGCAACCTCCACAGCCACCACAACCACCACAGCCACCACAGCCGCCACAACCACCACAGCCACCACAGCCACCGCAGCCACCACAACCACCACCACCACAGCCACCACAAGCGCCACCTCCAACTGTGAACTTGATGTACCAGTTTGTTGGTACATAGTTGGCATGATAACCAGCAGCCACTACCAGCAACAGGTCTTCGTTGTGTATTCTGCGTGGTTTCTCGATCTGTGCATTTTGACCGACTGAAGGTGCAGTATAGCAGCCATTGTTCCCTTTTGGCGAGTAATAAGGTTGGCAGAGAAGGTGAAGAATGGCAATTGAAAACCCAAGTGCAATCGCCTCGGGAACATCTTGCACCTCTGCTGGAAATGAGATTGCACCGGTTTTTAGGTCAACATTTATCTTCTTCCTCTTTCCCAGATATATGGAAAACTGGTTTCCGCATTTCTTAACTCGTTTCCACTCCTCCTTTTCAGTCAGGGAGAAGAACTTTACCGACAGACTTCCAGGCTGGCCCTTTGTTCCTGGATTTCCCTTTATACCCGGTATTCCCTTGATAGCTGGTGTTTCGCTAGTACCTGGTGTTCCTACAGTTCCACTGACACCAGGTACACCAGGAACGCCTTTGACAACACCCTGCCATTTGCCAATGCAAATACCCCAGTCCTTGCTTCCTCTGATAAGTATGGCTCTTTCTCCTTCCTGCACGTTCAAAGTGCAGCATTTGTCTGGCCTTTTGACCTGACCACGCTTGGGAAGGACGTTTTCCCGGATTAGATATGCCATACTAACAACTCTTTGGGCTTTGTTGATAACCTGAACACACGAGAGCTGCAGTATTGCGGAGTGTATTACTCGACACCCGAACGCTGGTCGTCCGCGGGAATCGAACAGCAAATGGTCTGACATTTCGCACGGTGCCGTCGCTGATTGAACTAAAGAGGCCGGTGAAAGGATTAACGTCGGGGACCTTAAAATTTGAGCGGGATTTTCCACATTGTTGAATATCTTTTGTGGTCTCACTGCGAAGGAGTAACCGTCCTGTTTGGGTGGATGAGCGACGGTGGTAAATCGAATGCACTGATTATGATCAGCCAATTGCAACTCGTGGGTGACTGGTTGAAGAGTTCCGCAGCTCCTTAAAGGAACGCTATCAAGGTACTCCAAAAAGGAGTACTTACCGCCGGCTCGGTAAGGTAACGATTGAGACAGTTTTCGGTAAATCCACACCTATTTTCATAAGGAATTAAAAAGGTTGTCATTAATACTCAGTGTAGTATGTATAACGTAACATTGTTTTATGCATTAAAAAAGAAACAGTTATCATCATCCTTGTTGTCGTTACTCAGATGGGTAGAAGCTTAACTAAGATATTTCAGTTTACTCTGGAAAGACACTTAGCCGGAAACCGCGCATGAAAAGCCTCTGGCGCCCAGGGTAATACGACGTTGAATGGTTTACGAAAACTCATATTCCTTTTATTAGAGGCGATTTTTCTCGCGAGAACGCGCGAGCGAGCGGCGAAGCCGCGAGGGGCAGAGAGTTCTCGCGCGGCTCGCTTCGCTCGCCCAAATAGGAGAGCTTGTTTGCAGACTAATGACCAGCGAATTTTCATGTATTATTCATGGGAAGCTGATGGGTTATTCATCTATGAAACGATGTTTACAATCGGTGAATCACGCGCAATTTCCCATTCAAATGACAAAGAACAACAAGCACAACAAGTGGCTGGAAAGCCTCGATTTTCAACCGAAACTCCTCTGGAGAACGCCGACTAAAATTATCTTCTTCGATGCAGAGATAGGCAGCAATAGTTACACGAACTGTACAATGTACGTCAAGAATATCTTTCCAACGGACTGAGGACAGCCTATCAGCCTTTACATCATGAGCAACACTGGGTTTTACACTAAGCTTTATTTTACAATGAACAGTTTATAACGCCGATAATCTGTGACATGTAGGGAAGCGTTACATTTGTAAACAAAGACCTTACTGAACAAAATTTTTCGTTTACAATTTTTATTACATTTACTTCTCCAAAACCTTCCCACGTAAAAATATATATCTATGTATAGCAGCCTTATAAGGTGGCTCCGTCATTAATACAGGCGCATTTAACTGTGACGAAGTTTTCGTCATAACTTTTTTGTTTTTAACGCGATGGCTGAGAAACTTTGCAAAGAACAACAGATATCATTTGGCAATAGTTAGCAATTATTGGATGAGGTTGAGCAAAATATCGTGATTTGTCAGTGGCGAGCAGAGACACTGACAAATCACGATATTTTGCGACAACCGAGTTCAACAATTGTTTTATCATTCGATCACCAAGTTTGTTTTTTAAGGAATATCTTAGGGAAGCGAAGCGATCTGCCATTTTCACGCAAGAGCGATTGCAAGAAGGAGAAAAGCGTGGTTTCATTTACGTATGAGCAGAATAGTATTTGCAGCCAAAAACTTCACCGGCGAGAAATGTCTACGCATGCTCTGCAAAAAATCACACGTGATTAATTTCGGGTAATGTCATTGGCTCCGAGCCAAAAATGCCCGCGAAATGTTGTTCAGATGAAAGAAGCGATGGCAGCTTTTTTTGGCAGTGACAGCATTGCAATTTCTTACCACCGTAAGAGATCAAAAATTATTTTGGTCATAGTTTTGACGGAAGTGTGTTCTCAAGAGAATTTAGCGTCCTGAAAATGGCGAAAAATCGCACTGGCATGGTCTGATTCAGTGTTATTGACGTTGAGGTCGCTGGTTTGCATGTGGAAGACATGCCGAAAAGGTACGTAATTTTTACTCTTTTTGTTTACTGCATGTTCCGTGCAACTCGGTACAAAAAGAAATTATAAAGTAGTGGAAGAAAAATTATTGGGCTTTGTTTTGGTATATAAATTAGCTTGTACCGAGTTGCGCGGAAGCAGCAGTGTTGTTAAATGTCCATCCCTTTTTTGTGTTAAAATTCGACTTTTGTCAATCTAACACTCGATAACATTCGCGGATGGTTGATCGAAGAGCGTATTACAATGTTATCCAAAATGTTTTTGTTGTTTAGTTCAAGTTTCTTATCACGGATTCAACAAAAAAAAGTAGAGGGACAGACATTTTGGGCTTATATTTTGTTAATATGACTGAAAATTTGAGTTTTATCCGAACTGTCGAATGAGAAAATGTGAGTGTTTTCATTAAAACGCTAAGACAGTCTTGGCGCTTCAGTTCGATAGGTCCAGCAACATTTGATTTGTAAAAAATATTCTGTTTACAATGTGTACAGCTGAGTCACGGTTATTTAGGCTTGCAATAGGCCATTTCCGAGTTCCAAAAAATCTAACTTTCAAAACGAGGCTAAGTGCGAAGCCATTGATATGAAAATGATTTTCAATTATTATGCAAATAAAACTCATTTTCACAACAAAGGTTTCGCACTTAGCCTCGTTTTGAAAGTGAGATTTTTTGGAACTCGGAAATGGCCTATTGTATAATTGAAGGATCGAAGTTTAGATTATTTTGCTCATAAATTTGGCTTGGGATTATCCACAACGAGGTCCTTGTTACTTTGCAGTTTCCAAGTTTGATCTTCTGTCAGAATTATGAGAGAACACTCACAGATCTCATTCAAACATTATAGTTTCATTGTAATTATCGTTTGTTTCTATCCCTATAAACTTCTCATCAGGTCTACATTTTGCACCTAGAATGAATTTAATGTGATATATATTTGAAGGGGTTGTTGTTTCACAGTGAAGTAGTTTTCACTTTGTTTTTTGATATAAAGTTCAGTTTCTTCTTAGTTGTTGGCTAAGGCAATGTTGAAGTATCTGACAGTGTTAACATACTTTACTTTCATTTCTCTTCAGAAAAGATTGATTGATCCTGAATCAAAACAAAGTGCAGCCCCACAAACAAGATTTTTTAACGAACAAATGTGTACTCGAGGAAAGCATATGTCCCTGACAGTGTCAATAAAAGTTATTAATTGAAAGATCTGGGTTTTTACTCCTTTGTAACTCTTTAGACTATATGCATCACTTTTTTAACTTTTATAAAATAAAAAAAAGTATAATCAGTATTTTTCCAACTAACACTTGAATCAAAGTTCTCTTCTTTTAAATATAGTATTCCCCTAATTTTAAAAATTTCATTATCTTATTCAGATCAAGCACAGTAACCATTGAAAAGAAAAAAGAAAAAAAACCTTGCTCGGTCAAAAACGGCTGCAAAGTTTTGATATTAAAATTGCACCCGTTCTCAATAAAAAGGCTGAATACTCAAGCTTTTTTCATAAATTGGAAAGTGTTGCTGAAGAAAAAATATTTTTGCTTTACCTTTTCGATAAAAATAATAATAATAATAATAATAAAATAACTTCCAGGTGTCTCAGCAATTTCAAAGGACCCATAGTGTCTTATTTATCTGCTGCATTGAGCTGTGAGTAAAGGCCGTTCTTTCTAACGACCCTGCTTTTTTCAGAAACATTGTTGTCCTTCGTGATCGAAAGTTGAATCCTGTAAACCGGCAAAATCGCGAGCATCGCAGGAAACGAATCCCATAGGAATAGGTGAAAAAGGATAATACAAAGTCTAGGCTATTCTAAAAATATGCGATATGCATTTGTAACTCATATTAAGCCACCATAAACCCAGATCTTTCCACTGGAATAAACAAACTATAGCGGGTATTGCCACCATTTTGAATTTGGCAATGTCACGTGATCGCACAACAACCAATCAGACATTTTTCGCCGGTGAAGCCAAAAACAGTTGAACGACATTGCGCATGAACACACCATTATTTGTAGGCAGTTATTTGCAGGTCAGGTGGTGGGCTCTCGGCCAATGAAAAGGAAGAAACATTTGCATCGAATGATAATACGAAAAATTCCAATTTCGTTAATGGTAAATTTGCTAAATTAGCGCTTAAAAGGACCCTACTGTTAAAAAAAAATTGCGTCTAGTAAAAAAATTTGCTGATTTTTGTTACTAAAATTTCTGGTATCGGCTTTAATTGATATAATAAATATGCCAGATGAGAGGAATTTCAGAAAAATCAATGGAGTAGAAGTCCGTAACAAAAAGTCGCTCGAAATTTAGCTGTGAAATTGTTTTGGATTTTCAAGAATAAATTACTATCAGCTAGAAGGAGACACCAGTTTGAATTTTCGGGACAAGTAAATTCAATGTTTGCTAATTCCTAAAACAAAAGCCGATTGCCCATCGTGCTATTCATTAAAAGGTACTTGTTAGTTTTAGAAGCACTATAAATTGCTCCAAACCTTGCTCTGAAGTAGAATGACTTGTTTCTTGACATTTTTAAAATATCCCTCGGCAGTTTTGGCTCAAACTCCTGCTACATACATTTTGATGTATTGTAATGCATTTTCAACGACTTTTACTGCTGTTCGTTGCTTCCAAATCAGGAAAAAGGTATTGAGATTGGACGCTACCTCGTATCAGAGCTCAGATAGAACTGTCCAGCACCTTTGTTTATGACTACAAGATGAGCATGAGTGCCAGTTCTGCAAAGAATTCGCACCTCACCCAGGGGGGAAGAAGGACAATAATGCCCATGCCTGTGAACCGAATTACATCATAGTGCAAAATAAAATTATCGCAAACTTAAAACACTGCCCGTGAATAAATTTACAACTCTGAAATTTTTGTCACTCCTTCCTTCAATGAATGCTGCTCGTGCTCATTTTCTGGTCATAAACAAAGGTGCTGGACAGTTCTATCTGAGCTTCGATACAAGGTAGATTACAATCCCAATACCTTTTTCTTGAATTGGAAGCAACGTACAGCAGGAAAAGTCGTTGAGGATGCATTGCAATCCATCAAAATGTATGTAGCAGTAGTTTGAGCCAAAACTGCGAAGAGATGATATAAAAATGTCAAGGAAGAAGTCATTCGACTTCAGAGCAAGGTTTGGAGCAATTTATAGTGCTTCTAAAACTAAAAAGTACCTTTTGAAGAATAGCATGATAGGCAATCGGCTTTTGTTTTCAGAATTGTCAAACATTGAATTTACTTGTCCCCAAAATTCGAACTGGTGGTTCTTTTTACCTGATAAGAATTTATCTTAATTTAAAATTCCAAAACAATTTTACAGCTGAATTTTGAGCGACTTTTAGTTACGGATTTCTGCTCCAACAATTTTTCTGAAATTTCTTTGGCATATTTATTATGTCAAAAAAACCGATACCAGAAATTTCAGTAAAAAATATTATTTAGAGAAAGGTGTCAGTGAGAGGTGACATATTTCCGCATATTCACCGAAGTTAAACATATTCCATCAGCAGGATGTTATTTCCAGAAATTAAACGACAATCAGATATAGGGTTTTCTATAAGATTAATCCATTCTGTGCTTTACATTCACGATATACATTCATGTATTAACGGGTGGCGAGGATGGTTGTGATGAGAGTTTGGGCATTTATTTTGCATACCGGACACAGATCACGTAAAACAAAAGAACAACAGCCTTGAAACAATACCAAGCAGATTTTCCCTCATCAGAAAACAAAAGTCTTTTGCTTTACGTCATCTGTGTCCAGTACACGAAGTTTTGAGTGGAATTTTGGAATTCATTAATATCTGGACAAATTGTCAAATGAATACATTTGGTCCGGGAAAGAGTACATTTGACTGTCAGTCTGGAAATTTAAAAAACTATTCCTCTGGCAACCATGTCTCAACAAGGTCATGCATGTTGAGAATTGAGAAACTGATCAACTTCAACATGACATGTATGGGGACATTTCATACAAATTCACTCTTGCATGGGTATTTGTTTCTCATGCATGTACACAAATAACTGTGAACACTTTCATAAATGATTTGGTTCTCTTTACAGGGATAATTCAGTGCTAATGAGGGTATTATAAACACCATTTTCCTCAACTGTATCCTTAATGACATTGTTACATGTAATTTCTATTGCAGTGGAAGTGATAATGTTTGCACCTTACTGTTTTAAAAAGCAAGTGTGATTATCATACGTGCCAACTCTCCGAGATACAGGTCAGCAAATCCCCCGCGTAAAATCGGGTTATGAACGTTTCTGTGCTTTAATTTGGAATTTATCCCATTTCCTCCCAAAATTCGAATTCTCTTTGAGTCAAAGTTCGGTTTCTGGGGTACTTTCACACATATTTCACTGACAAAGATTATTTCCCCATTACAATTAATCATAAAAGCCAATTGGGATGGTTCTGTACCTCATGTAAGACTTCAACTAATGTCCTAAGCCGATTAAGGACTGGATTGAATTGTGCTTATGGGAGGGGGGTTGATCATTGATATTCCGGGGGGGGGGTGGTGGTGGCGGAATGCAAACGGAAGAGTCTCCAGATCTTAGATTTCCAGCGGTAGGCATCTCTGGATTATGCACTACAGCAAGTGCAAGCACTCTCATTGCTGTATTTCACTTAACAATAAATATTTTTCGTCCATTACCAGCATGAACTTGTTATTTTCACCGCACTACTAATGACACACTTTACAAGTAATTATTATTACACTTATTATTAAAGATGGCACGGGTTAGCTGCATATTCTCAACCATTTTCTTTTGACTGTAATTACACGTGTAGGAGGGTCAAATGGGGTGAACACGGGACCTATGAAACATTACCTACCCTTCCTTAACAACACCAGCCCCCCTAAAAGTCACAGAAAATATTTTTTAACGACAAAGCACTAGGTTTAAATTTACTCCAACCAAAAGCAGATTAACTACATCTCACATTCCAATATTAGAGCTAGTCTTAAAACCCACCCTCCCAAGCTACACAATTTACTCCAATTCTCTCCCCCTTCCATCCCTGACATTTTATGAGCCTCCCCCCCGAGCTTCGCGAGTTTTTGCGATACACATATTTCTAGTTTAAAATTAAACTTTCGCTTGCACCCTTTCTTAAACTAGGCGCCAAATTTTGAATAAATCCACCAAGGCATGCCCTCTCTGACAAAATCTTACCTTGAGTTCTTTGTTTTCCTTTGTGCTAAAAGTGAACTTAGCAACTGCTTTGGAACCCTGAATTCTAGCAATTGGTCCTTTTACCTTCTTCTTAATTACTCGTTTACCATTGACGACATCGATTTGGACTGTGTATGATTTAGAGTTTGGAAGGCCTTCAAATTCAACACCAAGCAAGTCCACGGTGTAAAGAAGTGACACCATCGAGGAGTACTCAGCAAGGTCTGGATTTATAACATTCCCAATGGGTGGCTCTCCACGAAACATGGCACCATTTACCTCGAAAGATACACCAGCAGCTTTCCAAACATCTCGCGTAGAGAGCTCTGATGAAAAAAGCTTCGAGCCTGGTTGACGGTCATTTACTGAGTCGTTGTGGTTCAAGACTCACCCAAGCAGTTTGAAGGTGTCATGTCTGTAGACCAGCGGATTGACTTGATGGGCATGCCAGATAAGGTCAAAGTCATAGCATGGTACAAGAAAAGCATCTTGGTTCTTTTGTTTAAAGAGCAGATGGTGCTTATACCTTTTAAGTGCTTCACGCAAGAACGTCTTATCCCCGTAATGTGGCAGGGAAACCTGATAATAAAACACTCTTTGTCTTTGGCAAGTGCTCTTGATGTCATATTGGATTCTTGACTCGAAATCCTGCACACACGTGACAGAGGCATTCAAATCTACTTCAAATGGTTCTTTGGGGTACTCTTGATTCCATAATGCCCTGGATTTTTTAAGCCCCTTTTCTCGAGCTTTTCCTACAAGAATTCTGTGGTCAACTAAAACAGAGACTATTTCATTGCAGTCGCTTTCGTAACTGAGAGGTGAAAGCATGTGTACATGCCATACCCAAGCAATGTCTAGAGGCGCTGCTAGGTCCACAGAGGGGTGCTGAGCTAGCAAAGGAAGCCAGAACAGTTCATACCTAAAGATCATAGGAAAAGGTTCAATGAGGATTAAATTGGGAGCCGAACAAGATGAGTTGGAGAAGTCTTTTTTTAAAATATCTTTTCTGACATAAGTTCTTTTCCTCAGTGTCTCTCAGCTTTTGAAAGATCTGGTAAAAGCTTAAGGTGAGTTCACAAAAATAATAGCATTTCGCACTTTTGGGGGCAAAAAAGTATAAAAAGTATCTTAAAAAAGCAATATGTTTAACTGTAAAATTTTTAGTCCCCTTGCACAAAAAAATAGTTTATTTTTTAGACTTTTTCGGATATTTTCAATACCGATGGTGACCCCTTTGAATCATCTCTCAGGTGCTCAACAGCGCAATTTCTCACAATACAATTATTAATCATCTTATACAGCCGACAGGCTACCTATTAAAAAATTTAATCTCACAAGATATTCGAACGAAACACAATACAAACCCAATCTCTAGGATGGGGTAGGTATGGACTGGTTGCAATCACTTGGTTTGCATTTATCGGTCTAGATTGGATTTGAAAGACAGATGCATACCTCCTGACAGCATTTTCAACATGTGGGCCGACGTAAAGACATGGGTTCTCATCAACAAGCTTCAAGAACTGTTGCTGAGCGAGGGCAGCTTCCACTAGATCGATACTTATCATGCTTTCCATTTCACAGAGGTTTGGTGATTTCGCTTGGGCTATATTCCTGTAACGTAAAAGGTGTCTGGTGAATCGAAAAAAATCCCTTATATTTCTTTATGATACAGTTGAAAAAGGGAAGGAGTGTTTCGTATAAACTAGGAAAGAAAATATTTATAGTTTCAAAAATTTCCTTGAAGTTTATTATAAGAAAAAGATATTCCCTATAAAATTGGATAAATATGAAGGCGGATTGCATGTGAAAAAGGCAGCCACAATTGGAAAAAGAGAAAAATAGCCACCTATGGGTTGGGATTCGGATGAAAAGAAAAGATCTCAAATCTGAGTTCCGGCCTTTTCCCTGAAAGGTAGAAAATCTTTTCTGCAAGCACATTGCCAGAAATTAGGGACAAGATGGCGCTTGCGCGTGCGCACTAAGGCTATAATGGCTGCGAATTCGTACAAGAAAATGTATGGAGATAAGGAAACTTGTTCAAATATATCGATTATGAGCTTACGGGTCTTCGGTGCACGACTCGAAACATGTTAAGTGCTGTGTAACCTTAGCATCTGGGTTAAAAATGGCTAAGTAGAATTAGGTTTACTTACTTCCCGAAGTGGCCACTTTTATCTCTCGTTCTACGCTCCATTTCTCCATACATTGTCTTAAAATCTTGCCGACTATGCGAAGTACTCGTCGATTAGAGGATAAACCCTTCAATGAAGTAAATCTGCACGACTCGATATCACTTCTGCGATGTAAGATGTTTCCTAAACAGTCGTAAAAAGGACGATTTTGGCACTGCAAAATACTTCCAAAGGCGCATTATTTCCCTCAGCTCTCCATCTGTAGTCCAGTAATAGACGCCATATTTGCGAATGACCCATTTCGGTCGGACACGGAAAAGGAAAAGCTTCACAACTCCAAACCTCACCCAATCGCCATTTTGTTTGTTGCTATAAATCCAGAGATGTTTCACGGGATATAAACTAGGTTCCAGGCTCTGAAAAATCCTCGATTAGCATGCCAGGCTTGGTTTAAATGGAAGTATATAAGCGGGAAAATTAAAAACAAACCCACAAAGTATAGCTTTGCTTACACCAAATAAAAACAAAATGCCTGAGATTCTTGAGAGTTTCGTCGTAAAAGAGATCCACAGAGCTCAAATTATTTAAAATGTCGTAGGAGATACGTTTTCCCTGACTGCGATCGTTTTTGTCCGCCATTTTGAAAATGAGATTCCGCTGACAATTAATCACGGGCGCGAAATGTCCACGATTTCTGGCAATGAATATCATAATAATTCTTATCATTATCGTAAAATACTGAATGCAAATAAAACAGACTGGGATATATCATTTTATAACACCGCGTTATAGTGCTTATCTCATCTAATCCTTTGTAGTTGCTATGGTCAGCAAAACAAAAATGATTGCTTATATAAACCTGTTTACGTCAAGAGTTTACATGAGCTTGCTTTAGCCTTCAAACATCCCATTTGAATTTCCGTTTACGAGAGGCCTACAATGGAGGCCAAAATTCTTTAAGGACAATTAACACGATCTGCCTTAATTTTTCCCCCTTTCCCTCTGGCCCCCAAGCAAAAAGTGTTTGTTCATCTCAACAATGTTTGGAGGGGAGAGGGGAGGGCCATTCGCGGTATCAAGTGGTTAGAGAAGTGCATATAATTATATTACGCTACATCTGAATATTTGATAAGTTAAGGATGTCGAAGGAAGGTTTTCCATAACCGTTCCGAGGATTTTTGTCCTTCCATTATAGTTCACTTTATTTCAACTGAGGTGAAAATACTAAATTTGTCTTTTTTCTTCCACATTGTGATCAGAGAATCTTGACGCGCATCGCTGTAAATGCTACAATTTTCGGTACAGACGAAGTTGTATTGATAAATGGATACATGCGAGTCGTGAAGTCAGCAAGCAACACAAAGTTCGCTTTGACAAAGAGCTGTCGCCTCTCCCCGATCGAGATTTCAGCTCTTTAGAATCCTCTGTCGATGGTGAATCAAACTTATTAACATAACGCTGAAACAAATCCCTTAACGTTGGCGAATTTAATTCATATGGCAAAATATTTGTTTTTCGTAGTCACCGCTCCACCACCCCAGTTATTGTAGCACAACATTATATTTCTTAAATCACCAACTCTACACCCTTCTACCATACCTTTCGTAGTTCTCTGTTTCTTAAAATGGCAAATTCTATGACTATTGAAAAATAAGCCAATTTAATTAATCCTTACCGATTTCAACTTTGTCCCAGGGAATAGTCTATCTGTTTACTTCCTTTTCAGCTAACAGTCATCTTTACAGCGTGGCGACTTGATGGCCGAGTTCGCTAAAACAAAAGGTATTGACGCAAGCAATACGGCTCGCAAGAGTTGTTTTCCCGGGGGGCGAATCTTGGTACAAACATGACACCATTTGAAGAATGCTTTGACAGCCGATAGCGTATTTTACATTGTAACTCTCAACCGACTGAAACAACCTTTTTGGCAGTTTTGTGGTTCGAATCGTTGTACGTTTCTGTGGATTTTATGGTTCTCAAAAGGAAACTTCCAATAATAAAGAATAAGAAGCCAGTTTCCATGGGTAGCAAGTTCTAGAACGGTTCTGCTGTTTACTTCCTTTTCAGCTAGCACTCACTTTATAGAGCAATATCAAATCTTGCTTATAAGTGGCCTTGGCAAAGGCCTTGACAAAAGTTTTGACGGAAGCAAACCCGTAGTTGTTTTTCCTCAGGGCGAATATTCTGAATATTGATAAAATATACTGTGTTATATTTATGAAGGGTACAAAGGCTGTCGTGTAAAACAGGAAAACCCGAAGTGGCGGATCCAGGGAAGCCCCCCCCCCCCCCCCCCTTAATCTTAGACCAAACTGAGGCCCGAAGGGCCGAAAAAAGTTTTTTGGGAGACCAGGTCCCCCACCCCCTTATCTAAGTGTCTGGATGACGGGCCCTCCCTATCTCAATGGTCTGGATCCGGCAGTGGCCCGGATAACTCTCGTCAAATAATAGGGACCTTAAGCAACCTAGACGACGAGCCGAGTGGACGCCAACCGGAAGTGTTCTCACAAAGCCGGCAACTTCTGCGCATGTCAGTGATGTCGTCCACATGGCGTTCAGGACGTGACATCTGTTGATTTGCCGTCCTCAGGTGAACGTGAGCATTCAAAGCAATCTTTGACGTTTCTGTGCCCATTTTACCTTGTTTAACACCAATGTTTGAAAAAAGGAAACCTTTCTTGTACTTTTTGGCGAAGTTTGGGCCATTGGAGGAAAGATTTCGAGAGATTTTCGGTAAACCGTGAACTGTGGTTTTCAATGGCTTCGGCGGGAAAGAACCTGTGAGTAAAAGTAAATGTTTATGTTCTCCTTAAATGCTTCTGAACTGTAATCCGTTTCCAGAAGTATTATTTAACTCGAAAAGGAAAAGGCGTTGATATTCGGGACCCTTGCATGAAAGAGACCGGTTAAAAATTCCAAGGAAAATCTCTCGAAGCATTTTCATCCACACTGATTTTTTTTGTTTATGTGTTTTGAGATGTACATGTCTGCCTCTCGAAAGCAAGATTTTCACTATATTTCGTATATACTGTTTCCGGTAAACTTGATCAACGTGAATAGAATCGTATATCCGCAGTAGATAAATGAATGAGACTGTACGGAAATCTTGCCTCTGGCAATTAACTCCTGTAAAATGTATAGGACAACAAAACCAGTTCTGTACTGTTTGATTCTCGATTGATTCGATTCAGACCTTTTCATTTGATAAACGGTTTACTGATTTAAATCCTTCGGAGAGTAGGAAACGTTCTTCCTCGTTAATTGTGTTGTTCTCATCGCTAAACTGAAGAATTAACTCTCGTATTTCTTTAAACGAAGCCATTCAGTGCAGTCTACCTACTTCGGCGACGAGCCGAGACGGGAACTTGCTTAAACATTTGTTTTTCCCGCTTTGGACGACGTTCTCGACCCAGACCTCACTCGTCTTCTCTCGTCTTCGTCCACAAACTCGTCCTGGCTACTTAAGGTCCCTAATAATCCATATGAACTTAACACTGGGAGAAAAACATGCAGTGACAATGGGCCATTTGCTCGATGACGTCATTGTACACCCAAGTACCGCCACATTCTTTTAAGAATCGATTACTAGAATAATACCATATTCCTAAGTTACAGCAGGAGCCATAACCATTATATGGCTCCTAGTTAATACGGGAAGTTGATAATAGAGAAGTGTAAATTAATCCGGACCTTCTTTCGTTATTACATCTAAAATTTCGATTTTGGTGATTGAGGTGAAATAAAAGCAAGATACAGTACGCTGTTGTACTTGCAATACAAATTAACAAATTATCAAAAGAGTATATCATTCAGGCCGCGTTAGCTGTTGTCCTTCTGGGCCCTAAGGCCAGAATAATCAAAAGGTGGATAACGCCATCCACTGGATAAACCCCTGTCCAGTGGATCCCGCAATTGTTCTCCCTAAGACTTATCTGCTGGATAGTGGCTTATTCGTTGGAAAACGCTTCCCAGTGTTTGAATAACAGGGACCTGCAATGGATAAGAAACTGTCTAAATATACATTTTTGGATTTCATGTACAAAATATACAAACGGCCTGAACAGACGCTTTCGAAATTTTTTAATAGAATAGATCCTTATTTCTCCGTAAAACGTTTTTCTAAACACAGAAGACTGACTTACTTAAACACGGTGCAGCTAAGGCGGATACTAATGCGGATATGAAACCTTCTAACTACCAGAAGTACATCCCAAGCTACAAAGAACCTACAGATAGAGTGAGAAGAAAGAAAAAGATGACATAAAAAAATGAATAACCAAAGAAAGAATCAGAGAATAAGAAAAAGAGGTTTCCAGAGAGAACTATGCTCTTTTCGCCTACAAGAAAAAGACTGCTGCAAGAGCAAATCGATTCAGTTCATCCGTTCCAGATCAGCTACGCATCCTGTTATGTTTGCACACTCAGAAGAATAACAGGAATTTCTTAAAGAAAATTAACAACCTCGAAAACTGATTTTAAAGTTAATGCTTTCTATACGTCACAAATAACTGGGGGGGAAAGTTTACCACTCAATTTCATTTTTACTCACGTCTGCATTAAACATCGTTTTCTTTAAAAAATAAAAGAAACAAAAACAAAAAGCTGAATACTGTTTAGTCTACAACTTTTACTTTTCGTTGTAGAGGTCAAAACTATGAAGGCATTGTCACGAGACATTTTTAACCCTGAGTGACGTATGATTGCAACGTTGCCGAAAACTCAGACAGATAATGTTCCTGTTAAGGTTCCTGTTTGGCTGAGGAAGCTAATAACAATCTCAAAGATCATGGCTCGCCACACGAAGGAAATACAACAGGAATACAAAAGGAATGCAAGTTTCAGACAAAGTTCAGCGAGCTAACCTTTCCAATCCGATGTTTATAGAATACTCAGAATAAGGCGAAAAATCAAGCAACAGCAACCCAGTGAGGAGTTACGAAACTTGTGACAGTGTTGACTTGGATCAATAAAGATCTTGTTGATGAGCGCTGTTATTTGTAATAAAACAGTATACTGTACTTTTGTAAAAATGACATAGCAAAAACAATAATATCCAGAAATGCTTGCCGTGTATTGATTTCAGTCTGGGGGTTAATTTTCTGTTTGTACAAAAAAATATATAGGTGTACATAATGCAACTGGGCTCGATAACCGTTTGAAGGAAAACGACTTTCACACGATTAATGGTCATGCCCACACCTTCGGCTTCGCCGTAACCGTGAACAAATAGGAATTAGATAAGAACAGATATCCACTCTAGCACCCAAAGGTAATAAATGGCTTACCTATTCGAAAAAAAAATTGTAGCTCGCGGCAGCACGCTTTCTTTAACATTTGCGTTTGACAGAACACAGTTATAGCCCAAGCTCGAAATATGAGCATCGGCGAACATCGGCGTTGTTGCGTAACAGTCGAAATATAAGGATTTGTATGGGAAAGAAACCTACGAAAATGAAAGTATTTCAATAAAAAACAAATAAAAAGAGAGAAAACCTTTTACATAAAAACCCATAAAACAACCATAAATCGGCCCGTGGACCACACAGGAGAGACGTAACACACATTTAAAGTAAGGTAATCTGTTTTTCATTGAAATCTCTTCATTTTCATAGTTTACAGATTGAAACGATAGTTTTTTTTCCCATTCAAATCCTCATATTTCGAATGTTACGCAACAATGCCGATGTTCGCCAATGCTCATATTTCGAGCTTAGGCTACCTGTGGACAGAATGATCGTTCGTTGGACAAAAACTTAAAAATGGGCTTCAATGTTTCAACTGAGAGACTACGTGGTCGCGAGCAAAAATGTGAAAATATGCTAACCCTCGGCGAGTATCTTTTACAATCCTTGTATCCAAGCTTTCAGCTTTGCCTTTCTTGCTGACGGCCAGGCTTGAAATATACTCTTGAGCTCCACAGCCTCTTCAGTACGTATCAGTGATTGTTTTTACGCTTATTTTCATTCAATTCATAATCACAGCTTTGTGGTTTCGTCTTATATATTCTACAAGTAGGTAGTTATTATTAGTAGTTATCTCATTTTTCTTGATTATTGGTGTGATTATAAACCCAAACCAGAAGGCTCAGGAACTGTGAACTGCACTGTTTACTGTAACGGGTCAGAGCACTGAAAGCACGTATAATTATAACCACTGAGAGGTACACGGCTGTAAGCACAACATGGCTATATTCTTCAGTTCCCTAGCTGTTAGCCTCCGAACTGAAGCACGTGTAACTGCGAGTACTGCGCCAAAGAAACACTACCAAGGAAGTTGTTTTCTTTATAAAAGCACAGCAGCTTTCTTTGTCGAGTTCATAAAGTAAGCGTTGGAAGATCGCAATCCAGTTCAAAAATGCCAAGATTTATCCTTCAAATTGCCGCAGTGGTGTGCCTGTTTATTTTCCTCAGCGGGAAATGTTCAGCAAACTTTTGGCGACCAGCCGTAGTGAGCACTTTACCACCAAATTCTGACGATCCTTACTACCAAAGTAAGTCTTTCTCTTTTAAAAGTTCAAAATAGATATGGGGGGTCTATTTTTGGGAGTTGTGTACTCGATTAGTGTCGTACCAGCTGACGTGTTCGGTGACTCTCAGTAGAAAACTTTGCTAACGCCATGCAACTTTTTTCATATAGTTCATGGGAATGCATTCGACAATCTACAGATCAACTTTTATTTGAAAGTTAATTATTACACTTAAAAAACTGTATTTTTTCTCTTTCTGTGTTTAGCCGGGGACATCAGGGACAGACTAGATATAGACAGAGATCATTTTGTCATAAGCTGTTGATAAAAAACCAAGCGATACTCGGTTGCACCCGAATAGTCCATTTTCGAGTTCGCTATGACCGCTGAATTAAAGAAGTGAAGAAGCATTTTTTACAGCCTTAGCCTCAATCTGAAGTAATATATTCACAAATTCCAACGAGAAAAAGACCTGTTTATTACTCTGTCTATTGTGTATATTCAAATTTCAAACACTTGCTTGCCTGAATTTCTGAATATTTTACTTTACGTCGAGGCTAACCCTGTATGAATGTGTCGTTAATGTTTATATTCAGCGGTAATTTTTAATTCGAAACTGGACTATTGACACGAACGCTCACTTTTCGACATGAGTCTGGGCCGTTCTTATTTTCTGGACAGTCTCAGTATGGAAATGCCCTTATGAATGTTCCTAAATTTCAATAACGGAAATCTGTTAACTTTTTAATAAGTTACATGTAGACAAGACCACTAGATGTTACAAATTGTAAGCTAAGTGCGGCGAGTAGATGCTGTGTAATGCTACATCATGACCTGCAGTAACATTAACAAAAATGGGTTTCAGTGCGGGGCTGTGTAATTTTAGCAACTATCATGTATTAAAACAAGCAAATTATACTTTTGAAACAAAACAAAACAAAAAAAATTGACATCATTGAAGTCAATTTCAAAATGCAACACCTCCCTCCAAAAACTGCGAAAATGATAGAGCATTGGTGGTCGAGCAAGACCGTGGACAAGACTGCGTGCTATGTAGCCCCAAGGGTTATAGGGGCAATAGCTACGAAGTGGCAGGATATTCTACTCAGCCCCGTAGCCGCGTAGCCGCGTAGCCACTAAACGAAAAGGAAAAAGAAAAAGAAAAAAACAAAACAAAACAAAAAGAAAAAAGCCTGCGCCCAGAATAGAACTCAAGGCCTTCTACGAACCGGACCGTTTCGTTACCACTACGCCACATGGGGACAAACTGTCTTGAAGGCGATCATATTTTATTTAGCACCTTTCCCCTAGACCTTCCGTCAGCGCGCCCTTTATAAAGTTGATCAAGCTGTTTCATTGCATTTAAAGAACTCTCTTCCACAAGTAAGCTTATGTTATGTAGCCTGTTATGTAGTTTCTATGGGTACGAGATATAACGTCATTAGTAGCAAGTGGTCAAATTATTTTTGAGTGAAAATACATTTTGTTCAACTTTTATGTGCTATTTTACATATCGACAGAAAACAAAATTACCATGGATTTTTCTCGATTTTAACCTGATTTCTAATTCTTGGTAAAATCCAAGATGGCGAAAATTATTGGTGACGTCACTGGCCTCCAGCAGCGCCATCACCCGTAAAATATACCTCATCTTGTTGAGAAGATCAAAGACTTTCCTCCAAAGGCAAAATCGTTTCGAAACACTGCAACATATCAAAAATTCTAAGGAGGAGTTCTATTAACACCTCCCAGCCCCTTATACCACGGTGGGGGTATGGATTTGGTTGTACGTCCGAGGGTTAAAAGTACTTTTGCATTCGAAATTCATTGCAAAAAGGACGGCTAAGGCGTAAATACTTCAATGGAGAGGCTTAGCCAAGTGTAACTGACTTATCACATCCTATACTACTAGTAATACACAAAAAGTCATTATAATTTTTAATAATTATTTCATCCGCAGAGTTTCAAACGGTTCCTCCTGCAAGCAAAACTGCAACTAAGCTCCTGACTGACTTGCTGCACATCCCTGGGAAACTTTCACTTGGGCGCCGCAAAAGACAATCTTCTTTTGAAGATATTGTGGTTGTTCTGGATGGTTCCGGGTCGATTGGTAGATGTGAATTTGGAAAAGGAAAGAAAGCTGTTAAACACGTGATGAAGATGGCACAGAAAAATCCGACTGTTGATACCAAGTACGCTGCAGTTTCTTATTCCAATAACGCCGTAGTTAACTTCAAGTTTTTGCCATACTCTACGGCGGCGAATAACATAATGCAGATTCGTTACTTAGGTGGGGGTTCCAACACTCAGGATGGACTTGCAAAGGCAAAAAGGCTGTTCGAGGACCCCTCGTCAGGTATATATTTTAGAATTGTCTTATTAGTGGGAAAGAAATAAGATGCAGCTCAACACAAGTCATTCCTTTTTAAACAACAAAATAGATCTTAATAGTATGGCGAAAATGGTATCATAAATGTATCCAGTCTTAACTAGTGACCTGAACCGAGTAAAGACACGATCCGTGATTTACAGGGTATGAGGATTTACCTGGCAGTACAAAAAATAAGTGATCCTGTTTATTAAGATTCATAATACGGCTTTTATTACTTTTGGATACCCATGAGGCTAACCATGAGGCTACATTCATTGTGAAAACTGCGGGTGGGGGGGGGGGGGGGGGGGGAGAAAATACTAAAATTGACATTCCCTATCTTGTCCGAAAAAGAACTACCTTCACCCACTCCCTCACTTACATACGAAAGTAGATTATCCGCATTGCAGCCGCCGCCTATTACCTTTCATAAGCGGTCGTTGCCATTTTAAACGCTCGATACCACCATTGGTAACCAAGCCTTTTGTTACTATAGATGTAATATATTACCTGGATTAAGTTACAATAAGTCAAACAATACGTTTTTGAACGACCTTGAAGCAAAGTTGAATTTACGTTAAAAGTCATGGAAAGGGCTAGGGTCACCTGTTATTGATGTAACAGTTAAGAGAGAAAGTTTACTAGTTTATGTACTTAAATTTTTCGGCATTTTGGCGGGTCGGTGTGGTAGTGTTGTGGTAACGGAGAGAGATTAGGATACGAAGGGTCCAGGTTCGAGCCCCCGGGGTGGTACTTCCTTATAAGAGGATAATGGGCATGCGCCACTGGATGGGATCGAGCGCATTTTCACGACTGGATTGACTATAATGGGTTGGCATTTTTAATACATCTACTAGAATGGGGTCGCACATTTTCTTATTTTTGGGGTAAGACAGTTCTTCAAATTTACGGTTAGCAAACGTACCAGAATGCTTGTACTGTAGGTGAAAAGTAAACTGTTCTTCATTCAATATAAGGTAGATACTTAAGTTGGGATGGCGAAAATTACATATTTGCCCAGAAGTGACTAAGACGGAGTCTATAATTGGGCACAAAATAGACTATAATGGTAGGGGCTCCGAGGCCAGCGGCACATACCCAGCAAAAATCAATCCAATTACCCCCCCTTCCCGAAAGGGACAACTGCGCAGCCACCACTAGTGCTGAGATACTTTAAGGCAGTAATTCAAACAAAAGATAACTAGGAAGTTACAGATTATAGTATTCCTGCAATATTAAGAAAAAAAGCCAGCGGCATACTGAGGAAATCGCCGATAGCGGACCACATAAGTTAGATTTGGAACGTGATTATCCAAATTTCTCGGATGGACAATTTAGAATACCAAATTTTACGGGATTCCGCTCGCGCGCTAAAATGCTGAATGCATTACGTTTTAAAAAAGTGTGAAATTAAAATTATTTGGTTTTACGAATAATGCGTGGCTTCATAGCTCAGTTGGTAGAGCAACGCACCGGCAACGCGGAGGTCACGGGTTCGAATCCCGTTGAAGCCCTGATTTTTTTCAGGCTTCTTCTTTCCAACTGCTTAAATTGGAAAATTTACTGCGATGATCATTCTTCACTTTCATCTACGACCGCAGTTCAAAATGATTTATTTCATATACTTCACATCATTTCCCTCCTCACGGGAGATATGAACTCAATAAATTGACCTCGCTCCCAATGTGTGGCTTCATAGCTCAGTTGGTAGAGCAACGCACCGCCAACGCGGAGGTCATGGGTTCGAATCCCGTTGAAGCCCTGATTTTTTTCAGGCTTCTTCTTTCCAATTGCTTAAATTGGAAAATTTACTGCGATGATCATTCTTCACTTTCATCTACGACCGCATTTCAAAATGAATTATTTCATATACTTCACATCAGTGTTGATAATGTCAACAGTAATGTTTGATGTAAGCAAAATGTCATAATCTTTATTGGGAGCCAGTCTTGATGGTGGTGATGATGTTGAATATTACGTTTGTTACGCACCCCAGAAGGACATTAACTTTTTATTTCCCTTTTATACGTCTACTAACTTGTAAACGACTTGAACTTGGAAATATATTATATGTGTCTTCTGCCCGCAGTTGTGTCATACTGAGCTTATCAATACTGGTGCAAATACGTAATCATTTAACAAGCTATTAAAAACAATGGCACCACCCCCTTCCGTCCTCTAGAAGTTTTTTTTTTCACTGCCCCTTTCAAAAACTTAAGGTCTCCTCAAGATCATCTCCCCTCCGTGGCATGCTAAACAAACGTACGCTCATTCAAGTAACAATTATATCGAACATCAGGAGCCCATGCGAACATGCTATATAGCCATAAATTTTGAGTGAATAGCCTAGAGTATTGAAAGCCAGCTACAGTTTTCTGCGTAGCTTTCTGCGGTCGAGCGCTCAGTTTCTTTCTCGCATTTACCATCTTTGATTTTAAAAAGACATAAGATTTGGATAGGAAAGGATAGTGAGATCAGTGTGGTGTGGTGGGGTGGAGTGGGAGGTATTAAAAAGTAGAGGAGAAGGGGAGCTCGAGGGGGAAATACTCGTACACAGCATTCAAATAATTATTTTATTCCCAGTTGTTTCCAAATGTCGTTGGTACTTATAAACAAATAGTTGTTCTTCACCTCTAAAGGACGCCGTGTTAGCTCAAGAAAGATGGTGCTTCTTGTCACCGATGGCCAATCGAACTCTCCCAACCTGACTATTAGTAAAGCTAAAGCCCTAAAAGACATTGGCATAGACATTTACGTTTGTGCTGTTGGAAGTCACATTAATGGCATAGACGAGATGGTGAAGGTTGCCTCTTCCCCGCCGGAGAATCACATGCTCAGAGTCCAATCGCTCGACGATTTTTGGCAGTTGGTCAAATTGGCTATCAAACAAGTCAACCCCAGAGAATACGTCGTCTTAAGTGGTCAATATGATCCTCCTTGCTAATTTTTTTAGTGACCAAAATGTCTTTCATATCCGTAGCTTTTAAATTTTCCCTTTGAAGTTGTTTTAGCCAAACTTTACATTGAATTTGGATTGGGATGTTTTAGGTCATTTACATTATACACATTTTACTTCAATGTACACTTTTGAAAGGATAATTTGTTTCTGAATAATTACAGTTGAACTTCTCTACAACGGCCACCTTAGGGACAGAAAAAAGTGGCCGTTGTAAAGAGGCTGGAGTGTTAATTTTTGGTAAGCTTCAGAAATTCATTTGCTTGACTGACATTAATTTTTGAGTCGTTTAGTTTAGCATATGAACTTTAAAGCTGAATTTATCCAGGTTTATTTTCAGTATTCGGCTGATTTTATTCAGCGTTCTCTCCATTTGTTTTGTGATGTTGTAATAAGTTGATCGTTTAGTATAAGTAGAGCACTGTTATCCCTGTTTCTTTTTTTTATTTACTGCATGCTTGTATGATTTACATTTAATGATTTAAGTCCATGAGCTGAAGATTAAACTGTTGAAGTCCAAGTTTAAGTGCTGTCCTGTTTTCAGTTGTAGCAAATCCTCAGTACCATGGAACAGTGACGAGTTCCAGTCCCGCTAGCCAAGCGAGTTGCAGGGTGAGTTTTCCCCCTTGCTATTCATGCGCCGGAGTCGCTCGAATTCCCTCAACGCTTGTTTCCCCCAATTTGCACTTGGAAGGGCAAAACCTATCGTCAGAGGGTACTTGGCGCGCGTGCAATTATTAGAAACTGTAGATTAAGCCATAAAAGGCCTAAGGTCTCTCCAGAGTTTTTGATATGTTGCAGTATTTCGAATCGATTTTGTCATCAGTGGAAAGCCTTTAACCTTCTTAACAAGATGAGGTATATTTTATGGGTGGTGGTCGCCATCTAGAATTTTACCAGGAATTAGAATCAGGTTAAAATCAGGATAAGTGGATTTTTTGTGCTCGATATGTAAAATAACACATAACTAAGCACTTTGCCAAAATAATTTACTTCACGAGTTTTTCTTATATTGTCACGGAAATAAGTTTAAAAAACATGAATTTTGATTCAAAAATGGCTTGACCACCTGCTACTTATGACGTTATATCTCGTAACCATAGAAACTGACCATAACTGAACTAATGTCTCAAAAAGTGCGCGAGGGATAAATGAACAGCTACTGAAAACTTCAGGTGCTGATAATTATCCTCTAGGAAAAATCTTAGAAAAACCTTTGGGAGTGTAGCATCTAACCCCCCTTCTTGTACGTCCGAGGGTTAAGCGTAATCTGACTTAAAAGATCGCTTGTGTGCGGATTGTAAAGAGCGAAATATTTACCGTCAAAGATATTCTTAACTTAACACTCTAGTTTCCTAAGTGGCCATTAAGTTAAAGTTCAGAAAAGTTGCTTCGCCTTGCAATTTAATACATGACCTTGCTTTCCAAGGCGTTGTCTCGTGCCAGTGTGATGTGTCCAATATGCTCTTTAAGATAAATGTAATTTTTTTTACCAAATGAATTGGCCACCCGACAATAAACGGTCGCGTAAATAAACGGTCAAAGCGTCGAATTTCGTTTTCGCACCGAAAAACAACTTCCATTTCACTGCGCATCACAGCAGATTCGAGGATAAAACAAAACAGGTAAGATTTTATCTCTTATTTAATTTCCATTTGCAGTTTACTAGTAAGAGCGTGGGTTCCCTATTCTCAAACAAAAGGTGTTGACGCAAGCAACACGCCTTGCAAGAGTTGTTTTTCCTGGGGGCGAATCTTGGTAAAAACATGACACCATTTGAAGAATCCTTTGATTGCCGATACCGTATTTTAACTCAACCGACTGAAACAACCTTTTTGCCATTTTTGTGCTTCGAATCGTTGAATGTACGTTTAGCAGTTTCTATGGTTCTCAATGGGAAACGTTTACAATAATGAAGAATAAAAGAAGAAGCCAGTTTCCATACGTTGCAAGTTCTAGAACAGTTCTGCTGTTTACTCCCTTTTCAGCTAGTACTCACTTTATAGAGTCATCAAAGCTTGCTTGCAAGTGGCCTTGGCAAAGGCCTTTACAAAGGTTTTGACGTAAGAAAACCCGCAGTTGTTTTTCCTCAGGGCGAATCTTCTAAATATTAATAACAATATACTGTCTTATATTTATGAAGGGTACAAAAGCTGTCGTGTAAAACAGGAATGACCCGCAGTGGCGGATCCAGGGGAAGCGCCCCCTTTCTTTTTAGACGAAACTGAGGCCCGAAGGGCCGAAAAAAGTTTCTTTGGAGACCAGGCCCACACCCCCCTTAGATGACCCACCCCCCTTGGATGACCGGTCCCCCCTTATCTCAATGGTCTGGATCCGGCAGTGACCCGGATAACTCTTGTCAAATAATAATCCATGCGAACTTAAAACAGGAAGAAAAACGTGCAGTGACAATGGGCCATTTGTTCGATGATGTCATTGTACATCTAAGTACCACCACATTACTAGAATAATGCCATATTCCTAAGTTACAGCAGGAGCCATAACCAGATTATAATTATGACACCTGGTTACAATCAAAGGCTCCTATGAGCCAGCTCATGAATTAATTGGATTAGTGTGGGTATAAAGAATGCCTTTTAGGGGAGGTTCGGGAAGAAGCGTTTAATCAAATTTTAATGCATAAATTAATTGTCTAACAGGATGAAGTGAGTGAGTGAGTGAGTGGTCGAGTGAATTCGCGGTCCATTTCTACAGCTCATTGCATGACTACGTCACACGCTTGGAAATTTTTGTGCCAATTTTGGCCAAGTTTCGTGTCCCCGTTTTCCCAGTCCTCTTTTTTGAAATTCTGCGCGGCCATATCGCCGGCCCGCCAAGAGCGAAAATCGGTCAGGCTTATCGCCATGTGAGAGAGAACTGGTACTAATAAGCAATGTTTTGACGAGCGCGATAAAAGCTCACAGGAAAAAACATAAGGATTCCATGGTTGGTATTTCTGTGGTGTTTTGTTGGGGAATGATTGGTAAAACATTGGTAACCAATATTGTATACCAACCTTGGTAATTGGGTTACATTTACCATATTGGTATTCCATTTTTTGGGAATCCAACATTGGAACATCAGCTTTGATATACCAATATGGTGTTCTACTGTGATATCATAGGTATCCTATGGAAAAATACCAACATTGGTATAGTGACACATAATTTACCAAACTGGGTTTTTATTGTAGTTTGAATGGTATACTATTTTAGAGGAAATCAATATTGGCATATTAAATTTGGTTTACCAAGGTGTCCTGTATGGCTTTTCATCGTACATTTATTGGTATTCTAGTAAGAAATACCAACATTGGTATAGTAGCACATAATTTACCAAACTGGGTTTTTTATTGTAGTTTGAATGGTATACTATCTTGGAGGTAACCAATGTTGGCATATTAAATTTGGTTTACCAAGGTGTCCTTTATGGCTTTTCATTTAAGCTTAGTGGGAGTCAGTAGTAGGATCAATACCAATATTGGTGTAATAGCAAATAGTTACCAAACTGGGTTTTCATTGCAGTCTAAATAGTACTTTTATGATGAAAACCGCAAAATTCGACAATTGAATCAATCGAACTATCTGAGTGGTTATTATTATTACAATGATGGGTATATAATTTCAAAATGCCTAGTGACTAGCATAATAATAAGAGATTTTAAAAACATTCAAATGCTCTAAGGTTCAATTTGATTTTATTGAACAAACCAGAAGCTAACAGCCATAGCTCAACATTCCAAGCAAAACTGACTTAATTTAGGAAAGCTGCCTCAATCATTCTCATCCGACTCTTCAGAACTTTCAGGTGTAGTTACATCTCTAGCCACATCTGTAGCTACCACATCGCTGGCTGGTGCTACTGTTTTCAAAACGGTAATTTCCTCCCTTTTCGAACATTTGACATTTGCATCATCAGTAACACTTACGATCCCTTTTTCTAAAAGGGCCTTAGCCAACATGTTTGCTAAATCATACTTGCCCAAGCCCCGTGCCTTAAGTTTTAATGTTTTTGCCAAGGAGCAAAGATCGCGTTTGTAGGCCAAATTCCTAAACCTTGGCGCTTTGAAATAAGCTGATAGTAACAATTGGCAGCTGTAAGGGGTCATTTCTTTCACATCAGTTGATGTTTCATCCCCATTTGGAATCTCTGCATCTGTGCAGCAATCTGCAGTGAAATGATTAGAATCATGAATTAAGATTAGGCCTCTAAAATTTGCCTCATGTTTCTTTTATGAAATTTAATGAAAATAATCTATAACCAACAAGGATTTCTCTAGAAATTAGGGCTGCTCAAAAAGTAGAAGTAGGGAACAATACCACTTAACCAAAATAGGACTTTCAGTGACTTGTCTGGATGCAGTCTTGAAGGTCGCATTAAATTCAATTGAAGCAGATTTTTATGTAATAGATGAAATGTCAATGGTGCCATTAGTACCACTGAATTCTGTTTTAGAAATACTAAAAATTAATAATACTTAAGATGACATGTCAGCATTCTATATATCGATATATATAAAGCACTATGCCTCATTTTAAGGAACTTTTTTATAGTTACCAGGGCCAGGTTGTTCAAAGCTGGGTTAAGAAAACCCAGGGTTAGAGCAAAATTTGAATTCCGATATGAAAGCTTAAAAAGTAAATTCACTCTAATTCTTTTTGCCAACAAGTCAACAAGTGGCTACTTTAACCCATTCGCCCCTGAACCCCCATTGCGGATCCACGTCCTTTCTACCTCTCGTGACGTCATCAGTTTTAACGGTCAAGGCCAAGTTTGTCCGCTAACTTGTGCAGAGTGAAGAGATCTTTCAAACCATACCAGAATGAGCACAATTCAGTCAAAGACACCGGAGAAAAAGGCAAAAACCCATGCCGTGAAGTGTACGACCGGTAAACGGGTTTGTGGTAAGTTTTAGCTCTTTATAGCATGACAGTGACTAGAAAACCACTCGACTAGCTTCAAAATGCGTTTTTCGGCAAAATCTCTAGGAGCGAATGGGTTAAAAACAGAGAAAATTATTTTAAAAAAAATGGTTTTGAACAAAGGAAAAGGAAATCCGGCTGGGTTAAGTGCTAATTGGCGATAAGGTTGAGCAACTTACCATCTGAACTTGAGGTACTGGTGTCTCCTTTCCGGGCTCTTTTTGCAGGAGGCAAATGGGACTGATGAAAAAATAAAAGAGTGATTCGTGCAACTCAACTGCAGTCGTAATGTGCTTCAATTGGGTTGACTGGATAATTTTGGACAGATAAGTTCATATCTTTCTAACGAGTAACTCACCTCAAAATTATATCCATCAGCAATCCGACGGGTTTTTTCTGATGCCCATTGTAAAATGTGCGTTCTGATTGCACCTTTAGATAAAATGAGAGAGAAGTAGGTTTAACTTGGTATGTCATAAAATTTTTAGCTGATGAGAGAAGATGTTTAAAAATGCAACAATTTTTTAAGGGGAAAAAATGAATTCAAAGTAACAGGTTTGCAAAAATTTTATAGAAATAATTGACGTACTTCTGCCAAATCCAATTTCCTTTATTGGTGCTTGAGCTTCTAGTAACAATACCAACTCAGACAGAATAAGTGTGTGTCTCTCATTGCCTTTGAAATATACCTTAATATTTCCAGGCCACCTTTTCAAACACTCTGATCTGATAATTTTCACCCTAAAAGAAAAAACATCAGTCATATATATGTTCACTTGTATCACCATTCCTTGTCAGTGTGGTTGTTGGTTGATGCTTACTTTTCATTGTAAAGCCTTCTTTGCTGAGGTGTCATTTCCTGTTTATCTTTCAAGGTGATTTTACTTTTCTCTTCTGCACCACAAGTACTGTCCGAAGATGAACAGGAAGGTTTGCTGGTCCCTGAGGCAGCGTTCTCATTTCCTTGTAAATCAAATAAAACCATTTTGTCACCTTGGATACAAACCAAAAACCCACCCAGTCCCCTCATACTCTCCTGAGAGAGAGAACTGTTTTCTTTATCTCCTTGAAATTTCATAATGTGATTGCTCTTACACTTTTTGTTACCTTAAAATCTGAAAATCCTTCGGTAGCCACACAAAAATGTACTTATGTTGTAATAACAAAGTTTTTGTGTTGTAACATAAGGGTGTTAGTTTTAGTTACGGCAAGGCCTTATAATACTTATACTTACTATTAACTGAGTCATGTAAGGTAAGTATATAAAAATTTCAATTTCTTCTTGCCTACCTATCAAGTCCTTGACACGACTAAGTATTTGAAGCTGTTTTCCAAGAGACTTTATCCCCATTTCCTTAAGCTTTAAGCATGTCCTGTCCAGCACTTTGAGGGCTATTCCAGAAATGTCTGCATCTTTGTAAACCAAACGGGGGTAAAGGAAATTTTAGAATAGCATTAAAAAATTAATTAGGAAAATTTAGCGCAGCATGTAAAAAAACAGTCATTAGATTTTTACGTCTAAAATAATAATTTTTTTTCGCTCCATTTCTGATCATTTGCTGCTTTCTGTATAGTCGCGAGATAGGTTTTAACCTCAATGGAAATTTAGGTGTATATAAGCTTATAGTTAATCTGAGAAAGACTAGGCAAGACAACTGGTAAATAAAAAGTAAAAATAGAATCGAAGTCGTCTACAAACCTTCAAACATGGCTGCTTCTTCGCTGTAGCCCTCCTGCTCATAGAGCCACTCTCGAATGCCCATAGCAGTCCAATCTTTTTGTATTCATTTTCAAAAATAAATAATACGAAATTTTCAAGAACACAGCCTAATTAACCTATAGATTAAGCTTAAATAAATGGATTTTCAAACACAAGTCCGTCTATTCACTGCTGTGTAAGTAGCTTAGTTTCATTCAACCACAAATTTCTAGTTCTTGGGATATATAACAACTCTTCAGGTCAAAGAAACTCGGTCGACTTGTAAAATGTGTGCCTTAAGAACTTCAAAAAATAATGTTGTATTGCAGAAAAATGTGCGAAAACTTAACTAGGTTCGTGAGGCCGGATGGTAAGATCTGCTAGGGTTTGTCGCTTGAAATCACTTTTGCGAGACTGTTGAACAAGGAACAACTAACTGTCTGGAAATTGTTTTTTCCCCCAGTGCACTCTGATACTGTTTAAAAAACAACACGTACTTACCGTCTATTGCCTTCGAATCCGACATAATTATTCTCAATTTATGTCTTCTAGCTTCTTCCTGTGCTTTCCTCGGCAATCTTTTGCAGAATGAATCTTTTTGGTGATGCCACCCTTGTAGCGCTCGATTTTACCGCTCTTTTTTCCCGCTCGTTTTTGGCGCTGTTTTTCGTTCCCGTTCAGGGTTTCCCGCTCTTTTCCCAACAGCGCTAGCGGCCCCATAGCCTTTCCGCTGACCCCAATTATTTTTAACCGGTTTGTCAATTTACCCAGATTTTCGCTGATTTTCCCTTGGTTGTCGTTTTGCCTCGTTTTGTCGCCTGCTGTTGACTGTTTTAATAGTTTGTTGCGTCTCGTCTGTAATGGATCGTGGCATTGTTTCAGTGTGCTTTTGTACAGATTCTTCTGAAGCCATAAATATTACGCAATACGGTGAGCCTCATGTACATTGTCCGTGCGACAAATGTAAAGGGAGGGCAACATGGCGAATGACGGCGTGGAGACATGCGAGCCATGCGATCTGCAGATGGTCGTAGCGCTACCAATTTAAGCCCAATGCTGGTATTTCTTGGTATTCATTGTGATAAAGCAAACCAATAATTTGCCATTTTAAGACCAAAGCTGGTATTTCTTGGTATTCATTGTGATAAAGAGTACCAATAGTTTCCCATTTTAAGACCAGTGCTGGTATTTCTTGGTATTCATTGTAACAAAGCATACCAATAATTTGCCATTTTAAGTCCAATGCTGGTATTTCTTGGTATTCTTTATGACAACAAGTACCAATGATTTACCAGTTTAAATCCAATGTTGATATTTCTTGGAATTTTTTGTGACAAAGTTTACCAATAATTTGCCACTTTAATTCCAATGTTGGTTATTCTTGGCATATGTAGTGGCAAGTTTACCAAAACTCAACCAATGAATTTCCACGGTTGGAATACGTTTCCTAAATTTACCAATGAATTACCAACTACCTACTAAAAAATACCAACATTTGATAATTTACCAATGGTTTCTCAATGTTGGAATATCATTTTCTGCTAATTACCAATGTTATACCAACTTGGAATCTTATATTTTTTCCTGTGGCTACGAAGAAAGAGCTTTTTATCGGTACCTTGCATGCCTTGTCTTCGAATATTTTGAGACTAGCTTTATGTCGGCGAAGAGAGAGTTTCTTGCGAGGTTCTTGAGAGAAAAGTCTGGCTGAAGTAAGCTTTGGAAAAGGTTTTATATCTGCTGTTTAGTGCCCATATCTGAAAAACGGAAACGAGGAAAACATGAAGAAGGTATTTATCCTTTGTTTTGATGCTTTAGTTGCTTAAGTTTGGAGCTTACGCACGTGAATTTTTCTTACAAAAACTGCCATTTTTAGGTCAATCAGGTTCACATCACGCTTGTTAATGGATGAACTAACAGGTTTTGGATGACTTGCGAGAAGCAAGAAAATCACTCCTCCGCTCCGAGGTTGTCCTATTCTCAGTAAAGCGATTTCTACTTCGTGAATTGTCAAGACAAAATGCTAACCTTCGTGGCAGATAATAATAAACAGCGAGGAATTTTGTTCGTTGAAAAGTGGGAAGTTACAATAATACATCATGTCATCGTCAAACAACACCAGTTCAGCCACGTTCAAGTGTATTTGAGGTCTCTTCTTTGACATTAAAACACCCCCACCAAGCAAGAAAGGTGTCCCTTCAAATTTCTTAATGAAGGTAAGTTAAACTTATCGAAGCGAAGTTCTTAAAGAAGGCATTTTGAAACTTAGTTGTTACTAAAGAGATCGATAATTAGGACGACAATCGATATACATAACAGAGCTGCTGCTCTAAATGACATGATGTCTACTGAGCTGAAATATTACTGTATGAATAGTTTAACTTTTGTTCATTTAATTTATTGGTTTGAAATTGCAATTCCTAATGTTTTCACGGCTCTTCAATGCCGTTATAATCAGCCGTAGTTCGTCTGGCTTCACGTCGCCATCTTGAATTTGTCTTTGTTAGGAACCAGTCTTCGCACGGTCCCGAAAAAAGTTGGCCCGGATTGAAGCAAAAATTTCCAAGCGTGTCATTCATGAGCTAAAAAAGGAGAGGGGTTAAAAGACCAGAAGAAAACGTGCCATGGAAACTGATAATAAGTTGATAATAGGGCCGTGTAAATTAATCCAGACCTTGTTTCGTTATTACATCTAAAATTTCGACTTTGGTGATTGAGGTGAAATAAAAGCAAGATATAGTACGCCGATGTACTTGCAATGCAAATTAGCAAATTATCAAAAGAGTATATCATTCAGGCTGCGTTAGTTGTTGTCCTCCTGGGCCCTGATTCCTGAATGTTCAATATCGACTGGATAAATCTCTATCGAGTGGATCACGCAATTGTTTTCCCCAATACTTATCTGCTTGATAGTGGCTTATTCGTTGGAAAACGCTTCCCAATGTTTGAAAAACAGGGACCTGGAGACGAAACTGTCTAAATAGGCATTATTGGATTTCATGTACAAAATATACAAATGGACTGAACAGACGCCTTCGAAATTTTGTAATAGAATAGATCATTCCTTATTTCTCCGTAAAACGTTTTTCTAAAAACAGAAGACCGACTTACTAAACACGGTGCAGGTAAGGCGGATACTAATGCAGATATGAAATATTCTAACTACCAGAAGTACATCCCAAGCTACAAAGAACCTCCACATAGAGTGAGAAGAAAGAAAAAGGTGACATAAAAAAAAAGAATTAAAGACAAAATAAATAAATGAATAACCAAAGAAAGAATCAGAGAGTAAGAAAAAGGGTTCCCCAGAGAGAACTATGCTCTTTTCACCTACAAGAAAAATACTGCTGTAAGAACAAATCGATTCAGTTCACCTGATCCAGATAAGCTAATCATCCTGTTATGTTTGCACACTCAGAAGAATAACAGGAATTGCTTAAAGGAAATTAACAACCTCGAAAACTGATATTAAAGTCAATGTTCCTGTTTTGCTATGTGCTTCTTGTGTTTCGCTTTGTTTTAATGATTGTGTGGATTTCCATTGCCGCTTTCTGTACCACAAATAACTGGGGGAAAAGTTTACCACTCAATTTCCTTTTTACTCACGTCTGCAATATAAACATCGTTTTCTTTAAAAAAACAAAAGAAGCAAAAACAAAAAGCTGAATACTATTTAGTCTACAACTTTTACTTTTCGTTGTAGAGGTTAAAACTATTAACGCATTGTCACGAGACATTTTTAACCCTGAGTGACGTATGATTGCAACGTTACCGAAAACTCAGATAATGTTCCTGTTAAGGTTCCTGTTTGGCTGAGGAAGCTAATAGCTATTTCTAAGATCATGGTTCGCCACAGGAGGGAAATGCAACAGGAATACAAAAGGAATGCAAGTTTCAGACAAAGTTCAGTGAGCTAACCTTTCCAATCCAATGTTTATAGAATGAAAAATCAGACGGCAGCAACCTGACTTAGATCAATAAAGATCTTGTATCCGACTTGTTGATGATGACCCCTTTTATTTGTAATAAAGCAGTATAAACTACTTTGTAAAAATTACACAGCAAAAACAATAATATCCAGAAATGCCCGCCGTGTATTGATTTCAGTCTGGGAGTTAATTTCCTGTTTTTACAACACATTAGGACATACGTACATAATGCAACTGGGCTCTGTAACCGTTTGAAGGTAAACGACTTTCACACGATTAATGGTCATGCCCGCACCTTCGGCTTTGCCGTAACCGTGAACAAGTAGGAATTAGATAAAAACAGATATCCCTCCAGCACCCAAAGGTAATAAAAAATTGTAGCTCGCGGCAGCGCGCTTTCTTTAACATTTGCGTTTGACAGAACACAGTTAGCCCAAGCTCGAAATATGAGCATCCGGGCGAACATCGGCATTGTTGCGTAACATTCGAAACATAAGGATTTGTGTGGGGAAAAAACCTATCGTTTCTGTAACCTACGAAAATGAAAGGATTTCAATAAAAAAAACAGCTTACCTTACTTAAAACATGTGTTACGTCTCTCTTGTGTGAACCACGGGCCGATTTACATAAAAACCCATAAAACGGCAATAAATCGGCCCGTGGACCACACAGGAGAGACGTAACACACATTTTAAGTAAGGTAAGCTGTTTTTTATTGAAATCCTTTCATTTTCGTAGGTTACAGAAACGATAGGTTTTTTTCCCTCACAAATCCTTATATTTCGAATGTTACGCAACAATGCCGATGTTCGCCGATGCCCACATCGAGCTTGGACTACCTGTGGACATATAAGACAAAAAAGCAAAGCTGATTTTACAGTCGGGAATATATTATCTTTTACCCAATATTTCGGAAGGCACGGCCTTCCTTCTTCAGGGTCTTACAAACAATGAGACGTTACAATTTGAAAATAAGAAATAGCGTGCAATATGATACTATGATAGCAAGTGAACGTTGAAAGCAAAAAGCGTTGAAGTAGTGATTGAAAGAAATTTGAAATAGGAAAATAGAAAAATAAGTGATAACAAAGAGAAGAAATAAATATTGTATAAATATTGTATTGTATTGTATTATTATATTATTCTGTGGACAGAACGAGCGTTCGTTGGGCTTCAATGTTACAACTGAGAGACTATGTGGCCCCGAGCTATAATGTGAAAATATGCTAACCCTCGGCGAGTATCCCTTTACAACCCTTGTATCCAAGCTTTCAGCTATGCCTTTGTTGCTAGCTGAAGGTCAGGCTTGAAATATACTCTTGAGTTCCACAGCCTCTTACGTATCAGTGATTGTTTTTACGCCTATTTTCATTCAATTCATTATCACAGTTTTGTGCTTTCGTCTTATTCGACATGTAGGTAGTTATTATTGGCAGTTATCTCATTTTTCGTGATTATGGTGTGATTATAAACCCAAACCAGAGGGCTCAGGAACTGTGAACTGCACTGTTTATTGCAACGGGTCAGAGCACTGAAAGCACGTATAATTATAACCACTGAGAGGTACACTGTAACCAAAACACGGCTATATTCTGCAGTTCCCTAGCTGTTACCCTCCGAACTGAAGCACGTGTAACTGCGAGTACTGCGCCAAAGAAACACCACCACGGAAGTTGCTTTCTCTATAAAAGCACAGCAGCTTTCCTTGTCGAGTTCATAAAGTAAGCGTTGGAAGATCGCAATCCAGTTCAAAAATGTCAAGGTTTATTCTTCAAATTACCGCAGTGGTGTGCCTGCTTATTTTCCTCAGCGGGAAATGTTCAGCAAACTTTTGGCGACCAGCCGTAGTGAGCACTTTACCACCAAATTCTGACGATCCTTACTACCAGAGTAAGTCTTTCTCTTAAGTTCACTATAGATATGGGGAGTCAAATTTTGGGAGTTGTGTACTCGATTAGCGTCGTACCAGCTGACGTGCTCGGTGACTCTCAGTGAAAACTTTATTGACACCAGCTGTTTTCATATCGTTCACCGGCGACAATCTACAGATCAACTTTTATTTGAAAGTTAATTGTTACCCTTAGAAAACTGTGTTTTTTCTTTTTCTGTGTTTAGCCGGGGACATCAGGGACAGGCTAGATATAGACAGAGATCATTTTGTCATAAGCTGTTGATCAACAACCAAGCGATACTCGGTTGCACCCTAATTTACACGAAGGCCCACTTTTCGACTTGAGTCTGGACCGTTCTTATTTTCTGGACAGTCCCAGTATGGAAATGCTCTTATGAATGTTCCCAAATTTCCATAACGGAAATCCGATAACTTTAGCTATATGTAGACAAGACCACTACATGTTACAAATTGTAAGCTAAGTGCGGCGAGTAGATGCTGTGTCAGTAATGCTAAATCATAACCTGCAGCAACATTAAGAAAAATGGGTTTCAATGCGGGGCGGTGTAATTTTAGCAACTATCATGTATTAAAACAAGCAAATTATACTTTTTAAGAAAAAAAAAATGGCATCATTGGGGTCAATTTCAAAATGCAACCATCTCCCTCCAAAACCTGCGAAAATGATAGAGCATGCGGGTGGTCGAGCATGACCGTGGACAAGACTACGTGCTATGTAGCCCCAAGGGTTATAGGGGCAATGGCTACGAAGTGGGAGGGTATTCTACGTAGCCCCGTAGCCGCGTAGCCACTAAACGAAAAGGAAAAAAAAAAAGAAGAAGAAGAAGAAGAAGAAAAAAAGAACATAAAAAGAAAAAAACCCTGCGCCCTGAATAGAATTCAAGACCTTCTACGAACCGGACCGTTACGCCACATGGGGAAAAACTACCTTGAAGGCGATCATGTTTTATTTAGCGCCTTTTCCCTAGAACTCCGTTAGCGCGCCCTGTATAAAGTTGATCAAGCTATTTCATTGCATTTAAAGAACTCTCGTCGACGAGTAAGCTTATGTTATGTAGCCTCGAAACAAAATCGCATCCAGGCATTTACTGTTAACCCTCGGAGGTTTTTTTCGATATTTCCCCTATTTTTCTAGACAATAAGACATCAACACCAGACGTTTTCAGTAGCTGCTCGTTTATCCCTCGCGCGCGCGCATTTTGAGACAAGTTGACGTCATTAGTAGCAAGTGGTCAAATCATTTTTGAGTGAAAATACATTTTTTTTCAACTTTTTTCAACAATAAAAGTAATACCTCGTTGATGAAATGATACAAAGTGCTTCTTTATTTGCTATTTTACATATCGACGAAAAAAAAATTACCATTTATCTTGATTTTAACCTGATTTCTAATTCTTGGTAAAATCCAAGATGGCGATCATTATTGGTGATGTCACTGGCCTCCAGCCGCGCTATCCCCCTTAAATATACCTCATCTTGTTGAGAAGATCAAAGGCTTTCCTCTAAAGGCAAAATCGTTTCGAAACACTGCAACATATCACAAATTCTGGGGTGGGTTTCCATTAACCCGCCCCCCCCCCCCACCTTATACCACGGTGGGGGTATGAATTTGAATGTATGTCCGAGGGTTAAAAGTACTTTTGCATTCGAAATTCATTGCAAAAAGGTCGGCTAAGTCCTATACTACTAGTAATGCATAAAAAAAATCATTATAATTTTGAAATTTCATTCGCAGCGTTTCAAACGGTTCCTCCCGCAAGCAAAACTGCAACTAAGCTCCTGACTGACTTTTTGCGGATCCCTGGGAAACTTTCACTTGGGCGCCGCAAAAGAAAAACTTCTTTTGAAGATATTGTGGTTGTTCTGGATGGTTCCGGGTCGATTGGTAGATGTGAATTTGGAGAAGGAAAGAAAGCTCTTAAACACATGATGAAGATGGCAGAGAAAAAACCGACTGCTGATACCAAGTACGCTGCAGTTTCTTATTCCAATATCGCCGTAGTTGACTTCAACTTTTTGCCATACTCTACGGCGGCGAATGACATAATGCAGATTCTTTACGTAGGTGGGGGTACCAACACTCAGGATGGACTTGCAAAGGCAAAAAGGCTGTTCGAGGACCCCTTGTCAGGTATATATTTTAGTATTATTTTATTAGTAGGAAAGAAATGAAATGTAACTCAAAACAAGTCATTCCTTTTTAAACAACTAAAATAGATCTTTAGTTAATAGTATGGCGAAAAAGGTATCATGGATGTATCCGTTCTTAACTAGTGACCTGAACCCGAGTAAAGAAACGATCAGTGATTTACGGGATATGAGGATTTACCTGATGGTACGAAAAATAAGTGGTCCTGTTCATTAAGATTCATAATAGGGCTTTCATTACTTTTGGACACCGGATTAGTAAACGATTGAGATATAAAGAGCTAACCCTTACAGAGATGAGTTAAAAAGTGACAGTTGGATGCTGATGGTATTTAGAGAGCAACAGAAGCTCGACTTGAGTTATCTGAGCTATTTAATTTACCATGAGGCTACATTCATTGTATAGTGTAGTATAGTATAGTATAGTATAGTATAGTATAGTATAGTATAGTATAGCATAGCATAGTTAACAATTAGATCCGTAGCCCGAAAGGGCTACGGGTCAATAGCCCATGAGGCGAAGCCGAATGGCCTATTGACCCTTGGCCCATGAGGGCGAAGGGTCTAATTGTTTTAGTATCACCCAACCAGTCGGACAGAAAAGATAATAATAAAGTTAGCAAATGCAAGTTGGAGAAATATTTATTTGGGAATAAACGAAAGACAGCGTCACGCTCGATGCGCCAAATTTGCATAAATTTACATAACTGTCACGTTTTTGAAACACGTGATACAAATGCCTACAATAGGTTGTGAAAATTCATTTATTCATTCATTCAGCTGTGAAGTTGGTGAAAATCCAGCCACAACTGTTCATAGAAAAAAAACATCTTTAAAATAGTGCAGTGACCCACAATACTTTTATGAATTGCAAGCCAAGTTTTCAACAGTTTGTCGATTTTCATTTCATCGCATGTAGTTGTTGTTTACCGTATGGAAACAGAGCAGCCATGAAAGCTAGAAGACTGTGACATCCCACAAAACGCTAGCGGTCGCCATTGGTTTTCAAACCCGGCGAATTTCGCTATTCGAGGACTATTACTAATAGTCCTCTTTTAGCCAATTAAAATGCAGAATTTGCATTAGTCCACTAGTTGGGTGATACTGATATAGTATAGTATAGTATATAAAATATAAACGGAAACAAAATTATACGGCATATACCATTTCGATAATAATTATACTATAATTTAATTAACTAATCAATTAGGTTTTTGACTCAGAAACTGTTTTCGTTTTTGAAACATTAGATGGGCATATTTGGCTATAACTTGTGAAGTACTTTTATTGTCTAATCTGAGTTAATATAACTTTCTATCATGATCTGTTAAACTGATGAACTTTTCTTCTATGAAGTTTCTTTTGCAAACTAAACAAAGCCTTTCCTTTACTGGTATAGAAGCTCTCTGTTTGTATACGTAAAGTATGAACTGCCCATCGTAGTTTAGTCATACTGATTCTATGAGCTGGATCTCAAACATTGTGAATACTGCAGAGGGGAGGGGGGGGGGGGGGGGGGAGGCGTTGAAAATACTGAAAATTGACATTTCCTATCTTGTCCAAAAGAAAAACAACAAGAACTACCTCCACTCACTCCTCCCTCCCTTACACACGAAAGTAGATTATCCGCAATGGCTATTACTTTTCGTAAACGGTCGATGGCACCATTGGTAACCAAGCCTTTTCTTATTATGGACGTAATATATTCCCTGGATTAAGTTACAATAAAACAAATAATATACGTTTTCGAACGAACTTGAAGCAAAGTTGAATTTATGTTAAAAGATATGGAAAGGGCTACGGTCACCTGTTATTGATGTAACAGTTAAGAAAAAAAGTTTGCTAGTTTATGTACTTACATTTTTGGAAATTTTGGCGGGTCGATCTGGTAGTGTTGTGGTAACGGAGAGAGATTAGGATACGAAGGGTCCGGGTTCGAGCCCCCGAGGTGGTACTTCCTTATAAGAGGATAATGGTGATATGTCACTGGATGGACGACTGGATTGACTATAATGGGTGGCATTTTCAATAGATCCTCTAGAGTCGGGTCGCACATTTTCTGATTTTTGGGGTAAGACAGTTCTTCATATTTACGGTTAGCAAACGTACCAGAGTGCTTGTACTGTAGGTGAAAAGTAAGTGTTGTTCATTCAATATATAAGGTAGATACATAAGTTGGGATCGTGAAAATAGACTACAATGGGTAGGGGCTCCGATGCCAGCGGCACATACCCAGTACATACCCAGTCACCCCCCCCCCCCCCCACCCCCAGGGTTCGACCGTGGGATGAGAATTTCTTTGTTTTTAGCAGAAACACTCTCAATAACATGTCAATAATTTTCCAAGTGTCTTAAAAATGGCAGCGACCATTTACGAAGGGGACAACTGCGCAACCACCACTAGTGCTGAGATACTTTAACGCAGTGATTAAAACAAAAGATAACCAGGAAGTTACAGATTATAGTATTTTTGGAATACTAAGAAAAGAAAACTCCTGTGGCTCCCTGAGGAAATTGCCGATAGCGGACCACATCAGTTAGATTGGAACGTGCCAGGGGTGGGAGGGGGGGGGGGGGGGGTGATTACCAAAATTTCTCGAATGGACAGATTGCCAAATTTTACGGGATCCGCTCCCGCGCTAAAATGCTGAATGCATTACGTTTTAAAAAAATACGAAATAGAAATGATTTGGTTTTGCAAATAATGATAGTGATGAAAATGTCAACAATAATGTTTGATGTAAGCAAAATGTCATAATCTTTATTGGGAGCCAGTCTTGATGGTGGTGATGATGTTTGAACATTACGTTGGTTACGTACCCCAGAAGGACATTTTATATTATATGAGACTTCTGCCCCTAGTTGTGTCATGCTGAGCTTATCAATATGAGTGCAAATACTTAATCTTTTAAGAAGCTATTCAAAACAATGGCACAGCCCCTTCCGTCCTTCAGAAGTTTCTTTTTTCACTGCCCCTTTCAAAAACTTAAGGTCCCCTCAATATCATTCCTCCCCGTGGTATGCAAACGTAGGCTCATTCAAGTAAAAATTATATCGAACATGCTATATAACCATAAATTTTGAGTGAATAGCCCAGAGCATTGAAAGCCAGCTACAGTTTTCTGTGTTTTGCTTTATGGCGGTCGAGCGCTCAGTTTCCTCCTCGCATTTATCGTCTTTGATTTTAAAAGGACTTGAAATTTGGAAAGGAAAGGATAGTGAGATAAATTTGGTCTGGTGTGGTGTGGTGTGGTGGGGTGGAAGAAATAAAAAGGTAAAGGAGAAGGGGAGGGGAAATACTCGTACACAACATTCAAATAATTATTTTATTCCCAGTTGCTTCCAAATGTTGTTGGTACTTATAAACAAATAGTTGTTCTTCACCTCTAAAGGACGCCGTGTTATCTCAAGAAAGGTGGTCCTTCTTGTCACCGATGGCCAATCGAACTCTCGCGACCGAACCATACGTGAAGCTCAAGCCCTAAAAGACGTTGGCATAGACATTTACGTTGTTGCTGTTGGAAGTCACATTAATGGCATAGACGAGATGGTGAAGGTTGCCTCTTACCCGCCGGAGAATCACATGTTCAGAGTCCAAACACTCCGCGATTTTTGGCAGGTCGTCAAATTGGCTATCAAACAAGTCACCCCCGGAGAATACGTCATCTTAAGCGGCCAATATGATCCTCCTTGCTAATTTTTTTAGTGTCCAAAATGTCTTTGTGTGTTAAGGAGAAGAATTTCTCATGAATTCTTTTTTTGCGCCGAATTTCTTATTCGTAGCTTTTAAATATTCCCTTTGAAGTTGTTTTAGCCAAAATTAACATTGAATTTGGATTGGGATGTTTTAGGTCATTTAAATTATACACATTTTCCTTCAATGTACCCCGTTAAAAGGAGTGCTTCTGAATAATTACAGTTGAACCTGTCTACAACGGCCACCTTAGAGACAGAAGAAAGCGGCCGTTGTAAAGAGGCAGGAGTGTTGAGTTTTTGTAAGCTTCAGAAATTCTTTTGCTTGACTGACATTAATTTTTGAGTCGTTTAGTTTCGCATATAAACTTTAAAGCTGAATTCATCCAGGCTTGTTTTCAGTATTCGGCTGATTTTATTCAGCGATCTTTCCATTTGTTTTGTGATGTTGTAATAAGTTGATCGTTTAGTATAAGTAGAGCACTGTTATCCCTATTTCTTTTTTTTATTTACTGCATGCTTGTATGATTTACATTTAATGATTTACGTTCATGAGCTAAAGATTAAACTGTTTAAGTCCAAGATTAAGTAATGTCCTGTTTTCAGTTGTAGCAAATCCTCACTACCATGAAAAGTGACGAGTTCCAGTCCCGCTAGCCAAGCGAGTTGCAGAGTTAGTTCCCCCCCCCCCCCCCCCCCCTTGTTATTCGCACGCCGGAGTCGCTCGAATTCCCTCAACGCTAATGTTTTCCCCAATTTGCACTCGGAAGGGCAAAACCTATCGCGCGCGCGCAATTATTAGAAACTGTAGATTAAGGTGCGAAATCCCTAAAAAATCACTTAGCTTCCTCCGGAGTTTCACTAACAAATCTCCAAAAATCTCAAAAGCTACAGTTCTCAACGATTTCTTAAATATAAATATTCCCTTATTATTTTCATTGTTTACTAAAGGTATCGGGTGAAGACCATAAATATCAGAAACAGAATTAATGGGGAGAAAACAATGAAAGGGAACAAGAGCGGCACTTTTAATAGAATATTTTACAGTAGTATTACACTTGGACCTTTCCCTTGTAATGAAGGCGAGGCCGCGAGTGCCTTTGTTTTGATGAAAACCCATTTTTCATTTCTTGTGGATATGAAGCTAAAAAATGCTAGTTAGCATAAGACAACCGGCGTCTAGCTTAAGATTAAAAACAGAAACCAGGGAGAGCTGATGTTAAAAATGATTAACATCAGAAAGCAGGGTAAGGTTAACCTCAGCCTTTCTTCCATTTTGTCAGCTGTAAAATGGTAATTAACCAATTGAAGGCTCTGACGTAAACACCCTGGGTATACAAGCGACTGTCTTGCGCGTTTTTCGGGTTTAGTTATTTTTATATATCTTTTGATAAGGAAAACCTTCTCTCACTTTAGAAACAGGAGAAAAATCGCAAAAAAAGGGTCTCTTGAGGTAAAACAGCAAAAAATATCGCTGCCAAGGAGTTGATGTTTTTATACAAAAATTTTCACCATCAAGCTGTTCAGTCTCTTACAGTTCTCTTCTTTGCTTTAAATTCTCCAATATACTGGATTTTTCAGCACAAGCCGGCCCACGTATTGCGTATAATATTGACCAGGTTTGGAGTGTTTGCGACGCAGGTTATTGTAGCTTATAATTAACCTTAACCCTCGGACGTACATGCAAATTCATATCCCCACCTGGTACAAGGGGGAGGGGGGAGGGTGGATGGAACCCCTCCGCAGAATTTTTGATATGTTACAGTATTTTCGAATCGATTTTGTCATCAGTGGAAAGCCTTTAATCTTGTTAACAAGATGAGGTATATTTTATGGGTGGTGGTTGCCATCTAGAATTTTACCAAGAATTAGAATCAGGTTAAAATCAGAATAAAGGGATTTTTTTATGCTCGATGTGTAAAATAACACATTATTAACTAAGCAATTGCCAAAATAATTTACTTCACCTCACAAGTTTTACTTATATTGTCACGGAAATAAGTTATAAAAACATGAATTTTCATTCAAAAATGGGTTGACCACCTGATACTTATGAAGTCATATATCGTAACCATAGAAACTGACCATCACTGAACTTGTCTCAAAAAGTGCTCGAGAGATAAACGATAAGCTACTGAAAACTTCAAGTGCTCATAATTATCCTCCAGGAAAAATCTCAGAAAAACCTCAGAGAGTGTGGCATCTACCCCCGCCCCCCACTTCTTGTACGTCCGAGAGTTAAGAGCGGCTGTCTGTAAATATCGAGAACTTGCCGTCAAATGGAAATTTCGAAATTCTTCATATTCAGTCAGAAAAAACCCTTTGGTGAAACGTTTTCGAAAATCACAATCAAAGTTCCTAAGGAGTTTTCTTTTTCGAGAAAACCGGCAAAAAGTGAAAAGCTGCCCCACGCCATATAGTCGCCGGTCTAAAACCTTTGAATTAGACCATTTTCAAAGCCCTCGGGAAGAAAGACGGTTCGAGGAAACAAGTTCATCCTTGGCAGGTAAGTAAGGCATCCCAGTTACAATAGTCTGTGGTAAAAATATTGCAAGGTAATGAATTTTTTACTCGGTTAAAAAACGCCCGAAGATTCCTATCTTCAGCACTTTCATAAACAATTAAATTTTGCAAAAGTTTGAAGGAAAAAGTCACGGCTTGGTACATGGAATTTTAGAAGAATTATTACACCTCAGAAAAGCCTTACTGTTGCAGTGCAACATATAAAAAATCCAGCTTGGGCAATTAAAAAGCAACCTGCCGAGAGAGGTAAACGCGCAGTTCATTTTCGATGTTTATTTGCACAAAATTTTCAAACAGTCACGCAACCGAGGGTAACACAAACTCCATAAACTTATATTTAATGTGCCCAGATATGCATATTTTTTCAATGAAGATGAATATAATGTAATATAATGTTCTATAATGTAGCACCTAATGAATATTTAAGTCTTCTATCGCTTTTTTTTTTAATTTTAACGTATAAATGGAATAAGTGAAAACTGCCGGGTTGAATTTCAAGTGCAGCGTCAATACCTACATATTTCCATACTGGCTTAACGAAAGCAGAAACTTGAAAATTCATGCACAGTATCTCAAATCAGGAATCTTTGATAAAATGCATCTGAAAGTTTGTTTCATTCGATAAAAACCTGTTACTGAGGGGCTGGAAGTTGTTAGAGTTCAAATGGGAAAAAACTGCGTTTGGCGAACCAAACAACAAAGGTCTACAAATGATATCGACACCAACCAAGGTACTAGGTACTCCTTTTTTAATTTATTTTTTATCAGTGACCCAGGGGGAGGGTCGCCCTTAATGCGCTCTTCCCACCTGGTCGATAAAATCTTTTAAATCTATTACAAATTGTTAAATTCTTGACACAAAATGTTCAGTACAAAAGTAATATAGTTAAAACAAACAACTGAAGAGCACTCGCCTCTTCATAAAATACGCCATAAAACCGGCCAAGAAAGTAGTCAAAGTTTCCTCTTGTGAACGTTACAGGCAAATTTATCATCAGTGAACTCAGAGGAACAATTTGAAGTACGTCATTACCTGAGTAAAACCTTGCAACTCTTTACAAAGAGTACAGGATCGGCCTCTGAATGGTTCTTTTCTACCATCTATCTCTCACTTGTCGGTCTATTTCCCACCGTAGGGCACACAAAAAAGGCCGTAATTCCCACCGCGGGAATTTTCATCAAGCGCAAAAATGCTGTTTCGTTTAAAAATTTATGTAAAAAATATAGAGAACCTGACTTACATTGCATCAACAAAAAGACGGAATACCCACACTTTAAAAAAGAAAACGAACAACCGGCGTTATTGTTTCACGCGGCCAGAAATACTTCATATACACACACACACACACACACAAGAAAACAGTACAATGAAAAGTTTGTTTTATTTGCCCACGTTCACTATACCCCACCCTCACTATACCCCCAGCCCTCAGGCCCGAAGCTCTGGACTTTTCCCGCAGGCTGCCTCGGGGACAGATGGTAGCAGATAAAAAAGAACAAGGTTTTTAGGGTTTTGGTCATTTGGGTAAACCATTTGATAGCCAATTGTGTGTGTGGGACAATTATTTTGTAATTAGCACGGCGTAGAGAGCAAAGTATTCAATACGATATCGTCTCATCGAAGGTAAAAAAAAGACAAGAAAAGGACTGATGCCAGAGGGTACTAACTCAGGTGTCCGTTAAAGGTATCCAAGTTAGCTGGATAAATTGTTAACGAGAGAAATGGAACTTTTTCGCCTGTAAATCAGCTCGTATTTTTAAATAGATCAAGAACCCACGCTGAAACGAAACATCTGGAGCGAGGGTGAAAAGGAGATTTGCCACGCCCTATGAACGTGTGAGACCCACGCGCGTGCGAAAATCATACAACAGCATAAAAAAGGACCGGCTGTTTTACAGTCTCGGAAATTCTGGTAAATGCTCATCGCATATTTCAACTTCAAAGCGAGTAAATTCGAAAACATCAGGTTTGCGTTTAATCTGAGGGAAAAGATTTAGAAAATAATATATGCACTTTGCATGTTTACCCATTTTTGACCAAATAAATATTGTGTTTTCCCGTTTTCCAATATACCGGTCCAGCCTGGACAAAAAAATATTTAACACAGCACGTTAATTCAAACTTCTACGTTTTTAATGTGGAAATGGCTTAAGATAAACGTCCACGCGAGAGGGCGGAGAACAGCAAGAGCGGCTGCGAAGGAGACGAAAACCAAGAAAGAATGAGCTAAAACCAAGAGAAGATAATGACTCCGATCAATTCTCTAGCCAACCTCGTTGCAGAAAGCGTTCGTGTGTAAATGACATTTCATGATCATGATTCATTCCGAATAGTGTCTCCTGTTGTTCACGTGTTTGCTATGGGACGAGCCAGCCATTTATTTTGGGCTTAGGAGGGGTGTTAACAAAAACGGAAAACAAAATCATGCACAAGAAAAGAAGGAGAAAAAATTGGTACACAATGGAGCATGGGAAAACGTTTATGTCTCACCCATTTCTGGGATTTGTTTAACGGGAAGGTTAGAAAGGAAATTCTCATATTTTTAATCTTATTCGAATGAAAAGTGTTGAATAGACATAATTTCGTCCTCCCAGCTTTAAATAATATTTCTCACATTGCCGAATCTCCGTAAATCTGCAATGAAAAGATTTCCAGGTTAAGCCCTGGATCAACTCAATTTGTTTTGGCAATGTGTCTAAGCAATGCCTGTTCTTGAAAGTGTCCAGGAGCGTAAACTGACTTCCAGTTTAAAAAATCGCAAAAATTGCCAGCTTTTTCGTACGGTATCAACCCTGTCTTTTATACATTTTGTTGTAGACCAGTGTTCGTATGACAAAAGTTTAGCCCTGTCTTCTTAGCGCTTTGTATCCTTAGTTTTTGTTGAAGTGGTATTTGTCAATGTGCAGTTTAGTTTCGCCGTCTTACCAGCCATTTTTGTTTCATGCATTTATTAGTTTTTTCCTCCTCTGTTTTTCTTGGCAACCTCCATTTCGAAACGTCGGGGTAAATTTTGACCGTTTATTTTTACCGTCATTTAGCCATTTTTCGATTGTACATTTTAAGCATTGCTGGGTAATTTTCCCCTATTTCTCCCGCTTTCCACCCTTTTAGAACTCCCATCACACGCCCTTTCCTCTCCCATCTCCCAAACCCCTCCCAGTGGTCCCACCCCTTATTAGAGAGATTAAAGGAGCTGTGTCACGAAATTCAGCCAAATAAGAAAATTACAAAATGCCCGTTAAATTAAGAGAAACATAAAAATAACCGCTTAAAACATTAAGGGAAGGTTAAAATAACATAACAGAAACAACAGATGCTACGGATGGGCAAAACTGAAGAAGATTGAAACGGATTGAAATTAGGGTTTTTGAAAACTGTTCAGCCTAACAGCTTTTCAAAGTTGATCCCTACTGCTTGCAACTTAAAAAATAATGCTCAGGAGACATATTTGTTTGTCTCGGATCTCTGATTTTGTCATTTACCTGTAATTTCTTTGCTTACTTTAAGTTCCATAGCGATTTAGGGCGAGTAATTGGTAAAATTAAACAAAATTAACTGGACTACCGTGACACAGCCCCTTTAAGATTCACGTTTACGCCAAACGGCAGGCGTGAATTTTTACCACGTGACCAAGTTTTCCCCTTATTTTCCGTTTACTCTTTATTGTTTCTAGACAAAAATAAGTTGTTTTATGTCAGTTTTAACAATAGGAATCTTTCCGGACTGTTTTTATTTGCTTATTTTCTATTCTGAGAAATTCTCAACTTGAGTCTGACGTTTCCCGTTTGCGGCAAACGTGAATCTTAATCTGTCTATTCTCCCGGGCTTCCACCCCCTTCCACCTCCACTAAATTCTTCGTTCATTTTCGCTCCGCTTGTACCGCAAATCCTTTGTTATTCCATTCTTGCTTAGAAGTTTCATTTTTTAGATTTCAATAGAGAACAGAGAAAGCCAGTTGTTCCATTGTTAATGTTAAGTAACAGAGGCTTGCCTAATTATAACTTGTGAGAAGTTACAGATTTTGAATGAATCTGGAACCAGTTTCAAATTAAAAACCCATGGAGATTAACTCCATATATTAAAATAGAATACAACAACTGTTGCTAGAGGTACTAAGGTCGGTGACTCTGATTTTACTAAACTTATGAAGCGTGGGCTGTGATAAAAGGCTATGAATATAAGTAATATACTTGTACAGTTGTCGCGAAAAAAAAACTTCTGCAAATAAGAGCGGCTGAAAAAAATGAAAGAAATTGCTCAGCCTCTACTCTCCCTCCGCCTCTCCAAATAAAATGCCCCTTTCCTAATAAAGTAGCTATAGCCTGAGATCACACATTTCAAGATTGATACGCATTTGACACGGCAAATGATCTTTCAATCAGCTCGTTTAGGAAACTCATATTATTTACCTTCAATTCAATGTTTGTCTGAATCTTAGTCCGTTTTCTTTCCAGCAACTTCTATCTATAAAATACACCCAACCACTCAAAAAATTTATATCAATTAAATTGAATTTCAAAATATACATATTTTGAAACAAGACTCCTTACTTTCCTCAGCATTGTTGACATTTATGGAAACGGCCGTTTGACCTTTTAGAGCTGGTTCATTGCGATCGCCCTCATCTAACTTTCTAACTAGTCAATTCATACCAGAGCAATAAAAGACTCGATCAATCTTTCGATTTTACATGTAAAAACTATTTTTTGCTGATCACCGCGAAAAAATGTAAGTCAAGACAAGTTTTTGGAGTTTGTGTTACCCTCGGTTGCGTGACGGTTTTAATGTGCGTTTTATGCAAAAACATCGAAAATGAACTGCGCGTTTACCTCTCTCGACAGGTTGCTTTTTAATTGCCCAAGCTGGATTTTTTATATGTTGTACTACAACAGTAAGGCTTTTCTGAGGTGTAATAATTCTTCTAAAATTCCATGTACCAAGCCGTGACTTTTTCCTTCAAACTTTTGCAAAATTTAATTGTTTATGAAAGTGCTGAAGATAGGAATCTTCGGGCGTTTTTTAACCGAGTAAAAAATTCATTACCTTGCAATATTTTTACCACAGACTATTGTAACTGGGATGCCTTACTTACCTGCCAAGGATGAACTTGTTTCCTCGAACCGTCTTTCTTCCCGAGGGCTTTGAAAATGGTCTAATTCAAAGGTTTTAGACCGGCGACTATATGGCGTGGGGCAGCTTTTCACTTTTTGCCGGTTTTCTCGAAAAAGAAAACTCCTTAGGAACTTTGATTGTGATTTTCGAAAACGTTTCACCAAAGGGTTTTTTCTGACTGAATATGAAGAATTTCGAAATTTCCATTTGACGGCAAGTTCTCGATATTTACAGACAGCCGCTCTTAAGCGTAAACTGACTTAAAAGATCGCTTGTGTGTGGATTGTAAAGAACAAAATATTTACTTCAAAGATATTCTTAAATTAAGACTCTAGTTTCCTAAGTGGTCATTAAGTCAAAGTTCAGAAAAGTTGCTTCGCCTTGCAATTTAAGCCCATTTTTAAAGAAATATATGTCCTTGCTTTCCAAGGTGTTGTCTCGTGAAGTGATGTGTTCAATATGCTCTTTAAGATAAAATAATGTAATTTTTTTTTACCAAATGAATTGGCCACCCAACAAAACCATCTGACTTTTTGAGGACACTAGTCCTATGTGAGAGAAAAGAATCATTGGTTAATGACTGCGGTTAAAATCTGAAAAGACGGATGTACGCTAATGTCGTAAAAGAGGTTATTCATGGAGAAGTGCAGTCTTGACCCCGCAGGGTTTTCGCGTTTTCGCCCATCCTTGGCATCCTAGTAGCTCGCGCGTACATAAAGGAAAGTATTTAATAAACGGTTAAAAGAAGTTGACGTAAAATCCGACTTTAAAGCCCTGGGCCTATATAACTTCACAAGGGGTTTTGGGTGGGTTTATAAACAGGGGTGGAAGAGGTGATTATATCCGGGGGCATATAAGCGGATTGAAAATAATGTTTCGGGATGGTTCACGACACAGGTGGATAGTGGTTAGAGAAGTGCATATAATTATATTTTGCTGCATCTAATTATTTGACAAGTTAGGGATGTGGAAGGAACTTTTTGAATAAACGGTAATAAATTAATAGTTTCGTCCCTAACCCTAACCCTTTTCTCTTAGTACTCTAATTCAAATTGTTAATAAATTAATAACCAACAAAGAAACACGAGACGATAATAACAACCGCCGCCTGACACCAACAGTGAAATGCAGGCCAAACCACATAAAGCATTGTGAAATCATCAACCGTCAAAGCGTCGAATTTCGTTTTCGCATCGTAAAACAACTTCCATTTCACTGCACACCACAGCAGATTCGAAACAAAACAGGTAAGATTTTATCTCTTATTTAATTTCCATTTGCAGTTTACTAGTAAGAGCGTGGGTTCCCTATGCTCAAACAAAAGGTTTTGACACAAGCAACACGGCTCGCAAAAGTTGTTTTCCCTGGGGGCGAATCTTGGTAAAAACATGACACCATTTGAAGAATCCTTTGATTGCCGACGCCGATAGCGTATTTATATTTATATTTCGGCAATGGAAAATGAGAAGACCCTTGGGACGAGTTGAGTAGTTTCTAAGATTCTTTTTTAGACTATATTGGCTCCTTGTATAACTATTTATTAATAATTTAAAATCAAATTAATTACGATACAGTTTTTGTCCGTAACTGGCAAGGGCAGTTCAGGCCTGGTTGAAAACGATGAAAATTCATGACATTTTATGATAATTTTTGTAAGAGTTCCATTCAGCGTCTGACTTACTTTACTCTCCTCCGCAGAGACTCCTGCTGCAATGCCAAAAAGAATGGCTCGTGTACTTTTGTAGTATTAGTGGTCTGTTAGAAAAGGGCTCAAATCGAGAATTCCATAGCATGTTTGATGAGCTAACAATTCGACCGCATTGCCTCTTAGCCATTTTAAATTCACTACAATTTAGTTATCTCGTAATTGATTTTTGTTTAGTACAAAGGTTTTTCAAAATTTTTAAGTGCCGGTGGAAGTGTAAGATCCTCTTGATTTTTAGTTTTGTTTTCCTTTGCAGAGTTTCAAACAGTTCCTAGTTCCCTCCATCGGGGTCACGGCAAATAAGTTTATGACTAACGTTTTGTTTATAAACCGGACGAGTGCACGCGGCAAGAGGCAAGCGTTTACCCAACTTATTGATAATGTGATCGTCATGGATGGTTCCGGGTCAGTTGGTGACTGCGAATTTCGAAGAGGAAAGGTAGCAATCAAGAACTTGATGAAGAGTGCAAATGCAATAGCGATGGAGAAAAAGTATGACGAAAAGTATTCTGCAGTTACCTTGTCCACCTCCGCCAGCGTGAACTTCAAGTTTTTACCATGCTCTACAGCGAAAACAAGGTTGTCGATGTTAAATTTCCCATCTGGCTCAACCAATACCCAAGCAGGATTGGCAGAGGCCAGGAGTCTGTTTCTGGAATCTCTCACAGGTATACGTACAGTACATGTTTCGCAGTGGCTACATGCCTGGCAGCCGGGAAGAGTCTTAAATAGACTTAATGCCCGGCAGTCAGAAAATTTTGCAGAATTTCTGCGAAATCCCTTTCCCTTAGTTCTTGAACATATACTATCTTCAGCTAGAATTTTCATTATTTTTTTTCTTATATGTGTTTTGTGCATGACCTGAGTTCAGAAAAGTCAATCAGTTCAGTGACCACACAACAGTTCAATAACAACGGCAGTAGTTCAATTATCACACAAGTAATTGTAATTCTACAATATCTGAAGACATTGACCCTGATAGTAATTTCCTAAGTGTTATTTCTAAGTGTAACTACTATTTTAATAATGAACTCGATCTGAACAACCTAACTGATAGTAAGGAGAGTGATATCAAATTTTCGATCTTGCACTTAAAATGCTCGCAACTTACGTAAAATTTTTGACAAATTTAATCAGCTCTTAGACTTACGCGGCATGAGTTTTCAAGTAAGTTTTGGAAACCAAATTCTTAGGTTTTATCATTGATCAGCACCTCAGTTTCCTGGATATCTCATATTAGCTCTAAAAAGATCTCGAAAACTGGGGATTATTGCAAAAGCTCGCTATTATCTATCATCCAAATCGTTGCTGACCTTATATTACTCTCTAGTATATCACACACTGTAATGTTGCCTGGTCCTCCACCTATTGCTCTAACCTAAACTGTATTTACCTTTTGCAAAAGCGCATTGAGCGACTTATATCAAAAGCTTACTATCTAGCAAATATCGCCCCATTATTAAGCAAACTTAAACTCCTTGACATGTATAGCATTAATTCTTTTTCTGTTGCTACATTTATGTATTCTTATCACTATCATCTTTTGCCTGGTAGCTTTCGTAACCTCTTTGTAGTAACCAGGTTCACCATCATGAAACTCGACTAGCCTCTCAGTATATTAGACCTCATTATTACAGAATTAATGTTAAGCAGTTCAGTATAATCTTTTATCGAGGACCAACACTCTGGAATTCGTTGCCAGTTGCACTAACCAGCTCCTCTTCCTTATTTGTGTCTAAAAAGAAATCTGAAAAAATATCTTATTGATAGTCGTTCTGTCGCTTTTATAATAAGTTTTATGTTTTCTGCACACTCTTCAATCAAGTAAGGTAGCCTTTGTAAAATAGGCTCCCTTGTTCGACAACATTTTATATTTTAATGAACATGTCTTGTAACGTTTTATTTTTACATAATGTGAGTGGCTAAAAAACAAATAAATGAAATAAATAAAAGTAGTTTAATGACCACAACCGGCAGTAGTTCACCGAGAGTAAACTACATGCAAAGGAGGGGGTGGATGGGGAATAGCCACAAATACGTTAGATTTTTTTAATATAAATGTGCAGCATTAACTAAGTGGTGAATACTCATTCAGCGACAACACAAAAATCAAACTGGGAAATACTTAATTATGGCGCAATATCGATCCAGTCATTGTGTGAACATAGCTTAAGAGTGGCTTCGCAGCTGAGCAGTTCTAGTTCCTTGGGTGCTTCCCAAGTGGTGGGAAAAAAAAAAAAGATAAAGGAGGTCAGGTTTCCGGGCATATTGCCACAGCATTTGGCTACCTAGCACTGCGATTAAGGCAGATTTTGAAACTTTATATGCTCTTTTATGAAAGGTAGACAAACAGATAAAGCATACTGCCATGGCGGCCACTCTAATAAATCGCATGTTTTATTCGTTCCAGGGGGGCGTTTTGCCAATCGGAGGAATGTTTTACTTATTACTGACGGGCAATCAAATGTCGATCAGCACCTGACCAAACTCAACGCCGACAGACTGAAAGCATTTGGAGTCCATATTTAAGTATTTGCTGTCGGATCTTCTATTCCTGGCATAGGGGAGATGGTGCAGGTTGCCGGAAACAGTTCCAGTTCTGAGCGAGATGGTTATCTTTATAGAGTGGAAGACTACGGGGCGTTGGCGAAATTCAGTGAACTGGTGGTACAAAAAGTTGCCTCCACGGGGAAATACATTAGTATAAGCCCGGACCCCTCTCCTTGCTAGACAGGAACCTTGTTGTCTCGCTCAAGGTAGAAGCTTGTAAGCGCGCCATTGGGTAGTCTTGATAGAAATGCCTCTGTTAAATCAGCCTAGGGCTTTAGCTAGTGCTGAAAATATGTCATTTTAATTAATTTGCCTTTAGTTTATAATTTTTATTTTTTCCTCCTTGCATGCAAGTTTTCCCCTCCAACAGCCAGTGAGACCAGCCCGGCTCAAGTAATGTGGGCCTCACTTGGTAGTTTTATAGCTTCGGTGGAACATTGTCATCCAACATGTTCCTTATTGATGATAAACTATACATCGGAAACTGTAGCTTATAGGCCCTGTTTATACACCCTTATAACGGGTTTTAAGAAGGTTTTACCCGAGGGGGCTTATATTTAGCGGAACAGAAAAAGACCTTCGAAACAAGCTATTAGCAGTGATGATCAAAATACGTTTTGCATTTAATGGTTATCGGAAGCTTCAAAATGGGGCTTGTAAGCGGGGGAGCTTATAAGTGGCAGTTTACGGTATCCCACCGGTTGCTTAGTTTGATCAATTATTTAACCAAGTGGAGGCAAAGAAGAGAAACTAGCAAAATTGAAGCCCAGTAGAGAGCTTCTCGCACTTCTGCCCTGTTCTTAACTTCTTGACACTGACTAACGTAACCTTTAAATCTCATTTTCCATTTCTTGCGTGCTTAAAACTTAGAGTCCAAAACATTAACTGCATTATATATTTCCACCTGGCATCGGCATTTTCCGTAAATATTTAACAATCTTAACAGGATTTAAAGCATTCAATGTTTTGTTTATCTTTAAGGAAAAGGGCCCAGCGCTTTTCACTGTTAATGTAAAGTGCAGAATAATTTTCGCACATATTATATGACGAAGTAAATGATGCCAATTGTGTCATTATCTTTGTGTTTTTTCTCGTTCACACGGTTGCTACTTTGTTACTTTGTAGGGGTGGACTGCGGGAAGGAGAGCGGGGCATTAATAAGCATTAATCTCGAAAAAAAAATAGAAAAAGCAGCGTGAATTATACCTTGTGGGTTCATTTAACAATGGTTTTAAATCATATTTTCCCGTGTTTGAGGTAAGATAAAATTAAACCACTGACCGAAAAAATTTACCAACAAGTGCACTTTCCGCTAACAGTAATTCTCCCACTTTGTTAACCGTAGACCAGGCACTATTTTCGTTTTCCAGTTAAATTAATTCCGGTGGGCAAGGCGAAATTACGGAAAAGAGAACCTGCCATAGATATTTTACGAATTATGCATATTTCTTTAGATCATTCGAAAAGCGAATTCAATAGTTGTTTTACAACTGAAGAGAGCAAATATTCTCGCCAAAGATCCGCTAATCTCGGTGTTTCACAACGCGCTTCCCGCATATTTATCCGCAGAGCTAGAACAGCTACAGAAGCGCGCCATGCGAATTATTTTTCCGTTTGTATCATATAGCGATGCATTACATCAAGCCAACTTGGAGACGCTCTCTTCACGCAGGCAGTCTATCACAACTAAGCTTTTTGATTCCATCACTTGTAACTCAGACCATAAACTGCATGAGCTCTTGCCACCTCGTAACAATTGTGAATCCAATCTAAGACGAAAGAGGAGTTTTAATGTCCCTCTGGCTAAGACGAAGAGACTCAAGAACACATTTATATATAGCAACAGTAATTAATGTTTTAGCTACATATGTGTAAATTTTCTTATATTTTTTCTCATGCTTTTATTAAATTTTATTATTGTAACGATTAATCTAATTCAGCCTTTCGCTGCCATTTTAATCAGAATAAACTATCTATCTATATCTATCTATCTATCTATCTATCTATCTATCTATCTATCTATCTATCTATCTATCTATCTATCTATGATCTGTCTATCTATCTATCTCAATAAAATCCATAATTTTACAAGTAACTAAAACATGCTTACCAGAATTAGAAAATTTAGGATATTTAACAATTAGTCGCCGAAGGCGACGTGAATATCGGCGAATAGTCACCGAGACGAAGTCGGGGTGACTATTCGCCAATATTCACGTCGCCTGAGGCGACTAATTGTTTTAGTATAATTACATTGATGATTATTCGAGAAAATAAAATTATTGATCAATTTCTGACCCCGAAACATCAAAAAATCTGCCTGCCATTTTGAAAACTGCTAGCCTTCAATGCTATAATCACCGCGCGGTGATTATAGCGGGATAGTGCGAAGCTCCTAGCCAATCACAGCGCTCTATTTTCGATAGTCATCGATGTAATTATACTAAAAGAGCATATTTAGTCCAGCAAATATTATTCAAATAACAGTTGTCATCGATCGAGTTGTAAAAGTTTCTGTCATTCTCAAGCTCAACTAAATTTAAACGATCATGCACAGACTGTCCGGTCTGTTTTCGGCAGCATCACCTATGACAAAAGACTATTGTTTTGGTGAATTGGATCCGATCAGAAACTCATAAGGGGTTGAAACGTGTAACTCTCATATGTTTGCTTTGTCTGATGCTCGTGATTATTCAATTACGAAAGTACTATATTTGGAACGAGAAGAAGAGATAACTGACCAATCAAACTTCGTAAACAACGTGACGTAATTTTCCTTCAGGTTCCCGCGCCCGCTTAAAAAAAATGGCCGAGAAACGGGGGAAAAACTCCCGAAAGCTGAGAAAGCTTTCAAAGGTTGAAACCAGGAATATTACCGAAACACTGAGCAGGATATTATTGCCTTACCACCCGGGCCAAACGTAACATTATGAAACCCACTGACGGCCTCGCAACTTCTTGAAATTGTTACTTCAAAAAACGATGCCTCGTTGACCCTCTGCACAGTAAACTTATACTGCAAATAGGCTTTTAAAATTCTTATGTTAAAAGTCTAGAATAAACATTGAAAAATATTTTCGAGTAAAATTCATTAGCTGCGTATCGAAAGTGTCCAAAACATGAACCTGACATTGACGCAAAAAGTGATGCTTGTAATGAATGTGAGAAGCATTTTAAGAGCTTAAATTAAACTTACATGTTGTAGTCACGATCGTGTTTTGAGCTCATTTTATGAATGAACAAACTCAAAACAATAGACAGAGAAACCGTTTCTTGAAAATTTTTATTCAAAGTCCAAAAAGTTAATCCTTTAAAGCAATTCGGAAAACACTACCTGGATAGTGGATCGGCTAAGCACAAAATCCATCTCAAATCAGCGCACATTTTGTAATTTTTCTTTAGCGCCGAAGAGAAAAAATTATAAAACGTCTATGAAACATTTAAAAATACATAAATTCCCTTTCAAAACGTAATTGTCTTGGCCATAGAGGGCAAAATGTACCTGAACATTCAGCTAAAACTTTCCTGACTTGGTTGCATTTCAAAACAGACCATGACTCGTGAAGAAAACAAGGTTGAATTCCTCGAAGGACGATTTCTTGATTAAAAACTTCCCTTCTCCACAAAAAGAAAGCTGAGCATTCTTTTGAACTTTCTCTTTCCTTTTTTTGTCCTTTAACGGTGTATTTTTAACCTTGAAATGCAGAACTCTTGTCTTAAAACGTCTGCATGGTGATCGCGCAGCAGCTTTGTCGAAAATGGATATCCGTCACTAAGATTTCCAAATATGGTCAAAATGAATATTCACGAGCATTGAACGCGAGTTACACGTTTCAACCCCTTATGGGTTTCTGATCCGATACAATAGACCATGTCTTAATACGAGTACCTTGAAATGTTTTAAGAACTGCTGTTCAAGTTCAGCTCTGTCTTGTACTTTTCTAAGTACCACGGTTGCAAGCGGCGTACGGAGTTACTAGAGTACTCTTTTTCGTGTTTTCAGAGGCCATGTCGTCTTTAAAGGTATTTATTTTTTCTTCTGTATATTTGACAATCGACCCTGGCACTTCCCCCGTTGTCGGTTCTCCGTCTTGTTTGGTTGAACTTTTGCTTGCCATTTTCTGGGCCGTGTTGAAAGGATTTTCTTGCTTTCTCCTTGTCGCCAGCGAAAGAGGTTTTTTTATGCCTCTCCAAAATTTGTAGTTCAGTTCAAAACTAGGAAGATGCTCCGGCTTACTTTGAAAAACGCTTTTGTTTTTTTTTTTTTTTGTCTCTTCAAAAGGTGACAATGGTTTTGAAAACATTTTAAAATGGCATTGTAGAATGTAAGCGTAGCATGGTCTTTGAACAATTTCACTTCTAAACGTAGCTGTAAAACGAATGGTCAGCCCCCTGTAACCGGTTGGTCAAGTATTCTCTCTTCAGGACATGAATAAATGATGAGTGTTGAATCATTGACATCAACCTATTATATGCTCTCATAAGGACTGACTGCCTATACCTAGTTCTTAGCATTTTGCTGGAATCGCCCGAAACGGTAAAAAATTCTTTGAAAACACCATAAATTTAGACAAGGACACAAGATAAGAAATTCTGATGTATGTTTATTACTATTTTTGACCCCAAATTAACTATCGCTTAAATCCCCAGACAAACCCTTATAACATTTCTGTTATGCAACAACTGGTTCTCACGCGTGAGCTTGCGGTACCCGTGTTCGCACTAACATCTTGCGTGACGTTTGCTAATTTGTTTTTTGATTCTTTTTAAAAGTCACCTTCTGAGTGTAAGGCTGCGTGCAAACGGGCGCAACAACTCCCAACATTGTTGCACCAACAATGTTGGGAGTTGTTGCGTACGTGTTGGCAGTGGTGTGCAAACGGATGCAACAACTCCCAACAAGTTTGGGACCTGCAGTGCATCGTGAGAAGAATGCAATCCATAAGTCTTTGTAATCCATACGTAATGAGCGTGCGTGACCCCAACAATGTTGGAAAAGCTGTGCAAACGGATCCAACATTATTGTACTACGCTTCGGCCATCACGGAACAAAAGAAATGTTGGGAGTTGTTGGCCGAAAAGTTTGACCTGTTTCAAACTTCGTGCAACAACACGCAACAACATCCAACAACATGCAACAGGGTGTGCAAACGGACGCAACATGTAACATCCAACAATGTTGGGAGTTGTTAGCCAACAATATAATGTTGCGTCCGTTTGCACGGGGCTTAAGATTTCACGTAGCGTCACGTGTAGTTTCACGTGTCTTTTGATGACCTTTGTTGTAAACAAACCCCGAAACCGTTCTGTCTCACATACTGTACGACCTGTACTGTACAAGCTAAGAGTCGCTATTTGAAGTTTCCGTTAACTTATATAAATTATTTTGCTTCCCTTTCGCGGTTTGAAAAGCGAATAGTTTAAGGTTCAAAATGTCAAAGAAGAAGATCAGGAGTGACTTTAACCGCCTTGAGTGTGGTAAAACAGAACTAATATTCGCAGCAAAATGGAGTTTCAACAAGCGCGCGGATGTCTCCTGTGCAGTTGAGGAATGGTTTTGCCCAGTGGATCTAAACTTGGAAAAAAATAAATCTAATGATGCAGACACACTAACAATTCATAATACCGGTACTGCAACGTGCTTACATTTTCTTTTATAAAATAACTAAGATAGTACGCGCGCTCTGATTGGCCGAGAGGAGTGTTTGCATGAGAGTATGTAAAAATGGTTTTGACGTCAAGATGTTTTGTTTTTCGCGCGCGAATCACGCAAGCACGAATTTGAAAAAGTTTTCGAGTTCAAAACTCGACAAGTTTACTCTATTTATCCATTCCTTCGTCGGCTGAAACTTGGAAAATCGTTACAAAGAAGGTGTGTCAATTTTTTTTCACTTACGGTGACATTCTAAGCGAGAAAACCCCGTATTTTGGAAAGCATCTTTTTGCAAAACAAAGACTGATTACGCGCACAAGCTTCGTGTACAAGACTTTGCGACTGGTAAGAATTTCTCTTTTAATCAATGTGTTAAACAAAGGAGGTTTGCTTTTTTTCTGGGGACAGTTATTTTATAAAAGCAATAGAAAACTTTTTTTCCTGCGTTTGCATATCCTGATATAAACACTCGAGGGTTTGGGAGAATTCTCGACCGTTATGCAAACACGGAAAACGTTTTCTTTTGCTCAACTCGAACCCCTTTTGTACACTTAAATAATTTATAAGCTTATGATTATCGTGCCTGAAGTACGCTGCCTCGCCCCGTTTGGGGTGTTGCGAAAACTAAGACCCGTTTTAGTTATATTGCAAAACAGTCGGTGTTTTTTTCTCAAAATCAGTGAAGAAATCAGTAAAGTTCAGCCTCGTTCCAAACCTGTTTGACTGCTCGCGCGTACTTGAATACGGGAAAATACGGACTGTTTCAGTCTACGTTTTAGTTTTCGAGATTACGAAAACTAAGACCCTATAAAAATTGAATTCGGCGAAGTGTGAAGTCAAATTATAACCGAAGTAGCCCTAATCTGTCAAGTTATCTTCTGTCTGATCGTTTCCACTGAGTCTTAGAGGTCTTAGTTTTCATAATTTTGGAAACAAAGACCCTCCTTAGTTCCATTATTACGAAAACTAAGACCTCCCACAAAACCAACCTAAAGTCTTTGAACGGTCTTAAAAGACTTCATTTTTATTTTACGGACTGGTTTTGTGAGAGGTCTTTGCTTTCGAAATTACGAAAACTCATCCTCGGAGACCCAGGGGCAGATAGTGGGGACGAGGGAAAGTCTAAACGGGCGGAAAAATGTCGCGCGAAGAAAAGTAAAGAACGGCGAGAAGCTATCTGCCCCTGGGTCTCCGAGGGTGACGAAAACTATGACCCCTAAATTTACCGTTAAATTTGGCCTTAAAGGCAGTGGAAAGGATCAGACAAGATAATTTAACAGATTAGACCTACTTCGGTTATAATTTGACTTTATACTTCTACGAATTCAATTCAATTCAATATAAGTGAAGTTCTGTCTGTTATACGCCCCGTTCCAAGTAATCAAAATCTATATCCTTGTTGCAACACAAAATGAAGCTACCAGAACAAAATAAAAAAACTAACTGAAATCAATCGCGACTTTTCCGCTGATTCATTTATTAACACTTTTTGGAAAAATACAGTCCTCTTTAAAAGGTTTGTGTGCAGTTGAAATGAAGCTGCTGTTTTGATCACGTTTTATTTTACTTGTGTGCAGTGACTATTTACACAACATCGGCCAGTCTCTTAGTCTTTTTCCTTTATCAGAATTATTCCCTATGTGTTCATAGCTAACTCTGACGTTACCAGGTAATTAAGCCATCGTTTTCAAGCAGTTCCCATGGGTATTGCTCTGTCGGTGGCATCTCGAAGGAAATGCTACCAAAATATTCAAACTTTCGCTGACAATTTTTGGTCTGCCAAGCTGTCCAGAATTTATCGATAAAGCTGGCGTTGACCAAATTTGGAAAAGAAAAATACGAAAACCGATAGAATGACATCAATCTTACAGGGTATCAATAGAAAAAGGCCAACCGAGAAGCCCTGGCCACAAGGTTTCCTTAATCTTCGGCGTGACAAATTTGTAATACTAGCGGGGGAGGAGAGAGGTTTTTTGCCTTTGAGGCGACGCTATTTTAACTGGGGTGCTGAGGGGAAAGTTTCACCAAGAGGCGCTCATTGTCAAGTAACACATAAGGGCGTAAACGTTTTCTGTTTTTGCTCATCTTACATGTAACTACTATTAGACATGATCAATTTACAAGTGAGATTTATTGTGGCACACAACACAGGAGTGTATATTTTGAGGGTCGAGCGGGAAAACCTTTTACTTTTGATCGGATCGTGCTTTTATACTGAGCACTCTGACTTCCAAATTTTCAAGCGACCGTGAAATGAATTTATATTACCCAAATAGTCGATCGAGTGGCCATGTTAGATGAGTGTCAAATCTACTTTTTTAATTTATTTTTCATTTTTAATAACATTTATTTGCTTACAACTCTTCTTATGACAATACATGTACTTACATTTTATGGACGGAAAATAAAAACAACGTACAAGAGAGAAAGGTAAAATACGAGGTTACAGCATTTACAACTAATTAAGCCTAAAAACGTTTTAAGAATTTGAATACTAATTTCAAAATTGCAAAATAAAACACGATACAACAAAAACATAAAGAGTCTGTCCTACTAACTAAAAGGTGTTTCTGCATCACCTTTAACTTTTGGAACTTTTGGATTTATTCAATATAAGCAAGTTTATTTGTCAGAGGGGCAAATTTAAGAGGGCTCCATTTGCCTTCGAAGGAAGATATATAGTTATTATTAGAGGCAATCTCTTTTTCAATTTCCATGGAGTTCATAACGGTTTCTATATCAACCTGTTGCACAGGGTTGCAGTTATTTAACTTACATGACTGTGTAAATATATCGTTTGGCGACAAGGAAAATGTGATGTAGTAATAAATCGGAAATATTATCAATTAGTCCAAGACAGATAAAAGGAGAGAAGGCAATGGCTTTGTTTAAGGTAGTGTTTTGAGTTATCCATTGATAAATGTCTTTCCAGAACTTTTGAGTGTACTTGCAATATCAGAACAAGTGGGCAACGGTTTCAGTAAATTCTCCCCTTTGTTGCTTTTCGTCTGTGAAGGAACATGAATTGGAACACTCGTAATAACGTTGTTTCTTTTGTACACAGGAAAGAGAGGCGGTATGTATTCTCCCAGTTCACGTTCGCATTTCCTATTATATTTTCCCTAGACAGCCATTTTCCCTGGCTTTTAAGAGGGATGGTGGCCTTTTGTTCGATAATTGATTTGTAAACGGTTTTACAGGCTATTAATATTTGCCCAAAGGTCTTGGTTTTGGGTCTTCCAGTTTAAGGGCTGGTACTACCTTAGAGTATTCTAAAAAGTTAGTCTTGACATTATATTTAGAAGTAAATGTAGTTTGTATAACTTAATATAGAATTTCTGTCCGTATCCTGCAACAATGTCTTTAATATCTTTCACACCTGCGGTACGCGAACCAAGATTTATAGAAAATTGGTTTGTTCTCTATTCTTATGAGGGAGTTGTGCCCGATAGATATCTGAGCTGACGTGAAATCTAGATTGTTGTCCTTATAATTTAGGGTCATCCAATATTCCATATAATCTCAGCTAAACACGGATATGGGCGTGCCGCCTGCAAGCTCTGAGGGAGAGGGTAGCCCCATAATTAATTTGGCCTACATAAAAAACAAATGAAACTACAAAAAATAACCTACAATTATAGTAATTTAGATAATCATGACCTACATTTTAAAAGCGAGACAACCATCACCTCAGAATCTTGGGCGCGTCGTCTGTAAGCTCTGAGGGAGAGGGTAGCCCCATAGTGTGGCCTATTTCAAAAACAAGTGACACTGCAAAAATAAGTCTGTTACAATTATAATTTGGATAATGACCGACATTTTAAAAGAGAGACTACCATTACCTTAGAATCTTGGGCGCTGCCTGTAAGCACTGAGGGAGAGGGTAGCCCCATAATTATTTCAAAAACAAATGACACTACACGTACAAAAATAATCTGCAATAATAATTTATATAAATGACCGACATTTTAAAGAGCGGCTACCATCACCTCAGAATCTTGGGTGCGCCGCCTGTAAGCTCTGAGGGAGAGGGTAGCCCCATAATTTAGCCTATTTCAAATACAAATGACACTACAAAAATAAATTACAATAATACTAATTTGGATTACCAGCGTAATGGGCTCCTCAAACGTTCAAATTGAGAAGATTTAAAAAAAATTCTCTAGTCAGGGTCTTTTCCACGCAGAGTTCCTGCCAAACCGAAGTAATCTGTGCCAGCAGAGAGTGTATAATTCCGACTTGTGACTCCTCAGCAAAAAAAAACCTGCGTAGCTGGCGGTAGTGGGTGCGAGATTAAAGTGTTGGCGGCGGAGCCGTGTTCCAAAAAAAAAAGGAGTAGGGACGAGGCTTCGCAACTCGTGACGGCTCCGCCGTCAAATCTCACTCGACTATATTACAACGGCTCCTCCGCCAAATCTCACTCGAATACTACATAACCCCGCCAGCTACGCAGGCTAAAGTAAAAACTACGCCGTTTTCGCCTCGAAGGTCACTAATGTTGACGCGGCATACTACTCTTGAAAGAAGTTAAATAAAGCCATTGGAGCACTATTTTCTTAAAAGAAAACACTTAAAATAACCATTAAAAGCGTATCGAGCTTATTGGAATCCAAATGCGGCGAGAAAACGGTAGTTATCAATTGCTGAGCCATTCGCGAAGATCGACTTCCAAATTTTTAATCGACCGTGAAATGAATTTATATTACCCAATACAAAATAGTCTGATCGATTTTCGATGTCTGGTTCGTTTAACCAGAAGTACAAAGTTCCTTGACAGGCAATGTGTCCGGCGCTCTCTAAAAGTGTCTGGAGGAATGCCGAAAGTAACGCCTGCCTGTTATTGGAAACGGGTCTGCGGTGGTTGCTGTGGAGATTAGGCCTCCTCGGCCGCGCATTAAGAGCCCATGACTGTAAATATCGAGAATCGCTGGCCAGGCTAAAAAAATCAAAAATTCTGATAATTTGTCAGAAAAACCCCTTTGGGGAACTATCTTCGAAAAAAATATTTTCAACTTTCAAGAATCTATAGTTTTCGAGAAAATGAGGAAAAACGAAAATAGCGGTTTTTACCTAATTAATTATTCAAAAATTAGAGTAAAAATGACCTACTTTATCCCGTCTGTACCGAGGCAAGATTCAAAGCTATAAAACATAAATATTTTCGTTTAAAAGAATTCTATCTTTTCTTTCTATCCATGGTATGTTTTAAATCATAAACATGATTTGGAATTTTTTACGGTTTTTTAAACACTATCACGAAGCGCACTTTTTAAAATGGCTAAAAAATGAGCAACTTCAGAGGCAAAAAACTCACCTTGGTATGTGTGATACCTAGCCAAAATGTATACTAGGACAAAGCACAGCTCTTATATTAACAGAATATGAAATAAAAAAATCTGGGTACTTCGGATTTGCCTTTGCAAAATAAAAAGTTTCGTGACCACCAGTGGCAAAATGTCACAAATTTGCATAAGTCAAATTTGTAGAGAAATGATGCCGCCTGATTTTTTCTTTGTAGTTTCGGTACGTGGTATATTCGAAACGTAGGAGAAAGGATGAAAGCGACTTTAAATGAAGCTAAAATTAAGTAAAGGATCTGAAAAATTGATATTCCTGATAACAAATTGCTGTGAAGGTTGGTGACACAATGTAGCAAATTTGCATACAAAGGCATCTGCATATTCCTATCGTACACAAGGACGCATTTCAATACTGTTAGCATCACGCAATATTTGAGGTTTGAAATAGCATAACCAAGAGAATAGCTAATTTTAGATGTTTTGTAATTTGTATGTTAGCTCTTCTTAATTGTACATTATAAAATTAAGGTTGTTCAGCAATTGTTGTTGGGTGTTGGAGTACTGTATTCTGCAATTGCGTGACCGTTGTCAAATCCATCACAGTCAGACTTTATTTTTACCGGGTACGATAAAAAAAATGTGAGCTTATGAAGTAGTATGTAAAGAAATACTATTCATGTCAGATAACTTTACTTTACTTTATTCACCTGAATGAATTTCACCGTCATGCATCTTTCTTGGAGTGGGCACATGCTTTTATGGTACCGATAGTTCATTCGTCAAGGCATTTTGGGGGATTTGCCATTAATAACACTATATATCATACCCTGTAAGTTTTCAATCGACAAAAATCCGAAATAGTTCATTTTCTCAGTAGTTTTTCAAAGTTATACTTTGGTGAAATTGCCACGTCTCGCATATTAAAAATAACGTAAGTAAAGACGAGATTAAAGTAATCATTGCCCCCTTTTCTCTCTTTTCTGAAATTCTTCCTCCTGCTCTTTCAGGCTGCCTCTTCACTGTTCGTGCGTTCAACACTATTAAGTCCAGACACGATTTCGAACACCCAAAGATGGTCAAAGATCGCCAAGTGGACCGACCCGTAATTGTGCCATTGATTAGTTAAAACCTTCATTGAACGGACCCTCACGGATCCTTGCAATTGTCCTCTCAATAGAAAAAGTAAATCAGATGGAGGGAGTACTGCCGACACTGGGGTCGTTTTGGTGTTTTTTTTTTTTAACCATGGATATCCTTCATGAACCCAGTTAGCTTTCCATTTATTCAACAAGGTTATAAACTGATCAAAAACAACAAGGATGGATTTTTCCACTGGTACCTCATTTAGCAAATTTTCACCTATCTTCATGTATCTTGAGAGGGTCACACACACAAAAAAGCAACATTTGGGGTAAAAAAATCAACTTCCAATTTTTTTATTCACCTTCTATTCGCTACAGATTAATTAAATGTCTCTTTCCTGAAAAGTTAGCCAGCCAAAATTCCTTGCAAAACAAAGACAGTGGGAAGACGATCAAGTGCTGAAGCAACAGAAGAAGAAAGGCAAAGGGAAAAAAGAGAGCGGGAGAGAAAGATCAATATAGGTTCGTAAGAGATGTCCAAATTTTGGCTTCTGTGAACGCGCCAATAAAGCTTCTAAATTAGTGTATTTCCAATTGAGCAGTCTTGTGTTGCAAATCTCTTTTTTCAGCCATTCCCATATCAAGCTAACTGGCTAGCCTGCATAACAGGCGTGCATGCTTTTGTCCATTTTTTTTTTTTATGTAAGGATGATATTTAGGCACTGAAACTGTTTCCTGTCGCGTTCTCTTGGTACTGATGGCCAGGATGGACATGGACTGAAAATTGGAAAAACTGGGCTATCTTTTTCAAGTTTAAATGCATCACCCAAAAAGATATTTTTGGCTAATGCTCCCTGATAAAATGATATCTTCTTCATACCCCACATGTAAATCTACACTGAACATTTTTTGACTGGGTAAAGGCAGTAAGTTATAGCACAGAATCAACCTAAAATAGCAAATATACTGATTTGGGGTCTTCTTGACAAGAACTGTCACAGGGAGCCCAGAACCCCCGCCTCACACATTGACAATCTGTAACCAGCTGTTGTCATGTTTCGCTCCTGCGGATATGTAATATTAGATACTGTCATTAATTGGAGGGCCTGCTGCTAAGAGCGAAATATCTAAATATTGGATTTTTTTTGCCTGGTATCACAAATGGCCAGAGCTAAAATTTTCATGGTCAAAATTCCAAACCAAGGAAAAAATGTTTTTCCGTAATTTTTTTGGTAACGGCACATGTTATTCAGCAATTACATAGTCCCCAGCCCCTCGCATAAGCCATAGCTAAACATCAATTTAAGAGCTGTTTTATCGCATAACTTTTCTTCCCCTTTGCCTGAAGTTCTTTCCTTCTTTACTTTGGGAAACGGTTAGGCGTAAATAAAACCGCCGATGCCACTTACTTACCTCGCTCTGTTATTTAGTTCCTTGGTCGCTATCAACTACCCTGCGAGCAGGAGCAGAGGCCCTTCGATCTTCCTAGATAAGTCGGGAAGAGGAAGAGAAGGGTAACTATCAACTAAACAATGATTCGATCGGACGTTCCGGTGTGAAGGCAAGAGCTGGGACATTGTGGGTACTGACGTTAATACTCCTGAGCAAAAGGCAGGTATTTCTTTAAACAAAACTCGGGTCTGCTGTAAACTGAAAAACGTAGTCAAGTTACGCTTTTACTCTACGTCGCCTGACTGCCCGGTTAATAAACGGTACTTACGTCGATATAAGTTCGTTGCACATACTGCGATAGGCCAGGGGCGTCAAGGATGACCTTTCTGATACTTCTCTTTTCAAGATGATACTACGTTTTGCAAGCACTCGACATGGGTGGGAGTTGGTTAGAGTAGCTCAAAAGCGGAGAACAAGGAGTCTTATCTTCCATAGAGAAATCCTGGTCGCATCGTCGTGAAAGGTGATTTATTTTGTTGGAGTACAGTTGAACCTCCATGTGCGACCACCTATCCAAAACACCAAAACCCACCCAGTTAAGTCTTACAGTTGGAATCTCTCCTGTAAGCGCCCTCGACCACTAATTGGTACTGACTGTTTAATGATTTTACGTTGTTTTTAACCTTTTGTAAGCGACCACCTGACGAGTTTTCTGATCTCTTGTGGTAGGAACAACAACAACATGGAACTGCACATATCGTAACTTGGAAATTGCATGCAATAAATGATCTTCCTTGAAGTGGATGTGTCCAGTTTTCTTCTCAAAGAAACCTCCTGTGGTTTGTGGTTTGTGGTTCGATTCTCGCAAGAGACCACCTCCCGTTAGCGACCATTAAGTCTGCGCGCATTTTGGGTGGTCGCTTTCGGGAGGTTCGCCTGTAGACTCCTTTTCCAGTTCTTCGGTGGCGTCGGTTGGAACTTGTTTTGGTTCATGAGTTTCGCGTATAGATTTACACACTAAGGCGCGGCGCTGGCAGGTGGTACAACTCCGCGATGAACTTTCGGAGGAGAGAAACCGCTGGACCGTATGAACTACGATCACGTAGCTGTTTCCTAGGGCCTTTGGTAGCTGCCTAATTATACCCCTATTTGTGAAAAAGCAAAAAAATTAACCAAGGGACGGTTTGTTGTTTGTAATACGCAGTAAAAAAAATCAGATTTCAACATCTCTGACAAGAAAATGCTAACATTTAGTGCGTGACTGACAGGCATGCAAAGTTAGTATCCCTTCTTTCTGAAAAGAAAATAAACTACTGAGAAACAAATGATGTTGCGAACAACGCATTGTCTGTTCAAAGCAAAGTTTCCATAAAATTTCATAAGGAGGAAAAAAATCAGTAAAAGAAGGCGGAGTTGCACGAGACGTCGTTGCGTGACATTGTTACTTTGACTGTTAGTTTATGACTTCCTCTCACGCAGTGTATCCCGTTCGCAAAAAACCTCCTTCAAAATAAAATGTCAAGGAAAATGTCCCTACCTATTTTAGATATACCGGAGGCGAATTTACGATGATACAGATGGATGCTGATACAAGGAAGTTAGGAAAAGAAACGAGAGACATGGGATATAGTTTACATAATAATTCAGCGCTTTTATATAACGCTTCTTCGAGGTCGTTTTCTATTATATATTTTTTTTTTTGAACGGTTAATTACTCTGATATTTTAACATAAACTTTATCAGTAAACGTTTTCTTGCTTCGTGATGTTTCCGAACATTACATACTGACCCTGAATTGAAACAAAACCGGCTGCCGCAACATTTCTCTACAAATTTGACTTATGCAAATTTGTGACATTTTCCACTAGTGGTCACGAAACTTTTTATTTTGTGAAATCGAATACGGAGTACCCAGATTTTTTATTTCATATTCTGTTAATATAAGAGCTGGACTTTGTCCTAGTATGCATTTTGGCTAGGTATCACACATACCAAGGTGAGTTTTTTGCCTCTGAAGTTGCTCATTTTTTAGCCATTTTAAAAAGTGTGCTTCGTGGTAGTGATTAAAAAACCATAAAAAATTCAAAATCAAGTTTATGGTTTAAAACGTACCATGGATAGAAAGAAAAGATAGAATTCTTTTAAACAAAAATATTTCTGTTCTATAGCTTTGAATCTTGCCTCGGTGCGGACGCGATAAAGTAGCTCATTTTTTCTCTAATTTTTGCATAATTAATTAGGTAAAAACCGCTATTTTCGTTTTTCCTCATTTTCTCGAAAACTATAGATTCTTGAAAGTTGAAAATATTTTTTTCGAAGATAGTTCCCCAAAGGGGTTTTTCTGACAAATTATCAGAATTTTCGATTTTTTTAGCCTGGCCAGCGATTCTCGATATTTACAGTCATGGACTCTTAAAATCGGGCCTCTGGCCTGTTATTAGTGTGTTGCATTTGTTATCATGAAAAATGTAGTATTTCTTCTTCCTAACAACTTACCGTCAAAAGAAAAAAAAAACAAAAAAACAAAACGAAACTAAGGTATGGAAAGTAAAGCATCTGGAAGTAGTGCAAATAATGCCAATTGAAGTGGGGTGCTAGCAGTAAATTAGCTACAACAGCTGTCAAAAAACTAATAAGAGCAGAATATCGAATAGGAAGTTTTATCGTTTGCGTGTGTGGGAATTCTGTCGCAGTTTCCTACTCTCTGTCAGTTGGTGTAACAATGTTGGGAGTTGTGACTTTTAAAACGAATCAGGAAACAAATTACCAAACGTTACGCAACACGGGTACCCCAAGCTCACGAGTGAGAACCAGTCGTTAATTTGGGGTCAAAAATAGTAATAAAAATACATCAGAATTTCCTACCTTGTGTCCTTGTCTAAATTTATAGTGTTTTCTGACCAGCATTTTTTACCGTTTCGGGCGATTCCAGCAAAATGCTAAGAACTAGGTATAGGCAGTCAGTCCTTATGAGAGCTATAATAGGTTGATGTCAATGATTCAATACTCATCATTTATTCATGTTCTAAAGAGAGAATATTTGAACCGGTTAAAGAGGGGGCTGGCCATTCGTTTTACAGCTAACGACGTTTAGAAGTGAAATTGTTCGAAGACCATGCTACGCTTACAATTTTTCTTCATACTGTTGCTTTGCCTAGCAGAAAGCAAAATTTCTTCCGAACGAGATCAAGTTTGTCAAGTGAAAGTGATTCGAGAGTGTTTAGATCATTCACTAGGCCTTTTGGAGGCTATGGAAAGTAGAAATGAACGTATGTTGAAAGAAAAGTGTGACTCCCTGCAGGTAAGGCCAGGTTTAAGGCGTATTGCTATTACCTGATTTTTTTTTTCACTCCAAAGTTGATTATTCTCCAAAATGGTCGTGGCACAACATTTAGGTTATAATGTCTACACTGTACCGGATAGCTTATGCGTCAGCACGAAAGCCATGTTCGTACATAAGAATTACTGAACAGTAATTCCGCAGTAAGATCTCCGTAACAGAGCGAATTCGAAGTTGCCCCGTGCCGATCTCTAAAGTGGAGAGTTACAAATCGGATACCTGAAAGCCTTTTGGTTCGAAACGAAATGTTATCTGATATCAGGAGCTCCTGCTGATATACATGTAGTGTGAACATGCCCTTATAACGACGTACTCTTATTTAATGATATCAATATAAAACAAGGACAAAAGGATGTATGCATGGGTACACAGCGTACTAACTTTTAATACAAAGGATAACTCCTAATAAATTAAAACATACTAGCCGGACGGGTTGCTCCACTAGCCCAAGGCTACGGACAATACTTTTGCCACAAACTGTTTCTGCTGTGGTATATTTACCTTATCGACTAAGTTAATAAAACTAAAATTATAATGTTTGTGAATGTAACAACCCAGTTACTCCTGTAATGTAGCACTATAACCTGTTCATCTAAAAACTAGCAATCGGACTGTCTCATCTAATTTAGTGAACAAGTACAAGGCATAATTTGGGATGTTACATTGGTAGACTTCGTAACTGGACAGGAAATCAAATAAACGATCACCCTATACATGTTCCACGACCAATTTTGATGAGCAAATGAACCTGTTTGACTCAACGTTTCCCTATTTTCCAAAAAAAATTCCTGGTTTTATTGAAAATAGTAAAGTTGAATGGACATTTTACTGCTCTATAAGCATACATACTTCTTACAAGATCTATTGATTCCCTGATTCCTCATTAGTCGGTTTGTCGACACGACGCCCTCTCTAAGATGATAGTTTTTTTGCATGCGCACGCTTTTTAAGGTAGTTTGACCTACTAAGGTTGGGCTCTAATATTTAGTATATCAAAAATTATAGGTCCTGTAGATCTAAATCAAACAGTACTAAGGTAAGGACTTACTTTTTGTCAGAATCGCATCACTGAATAAAGACTCGCATTCTGATTGGTTAACGAAGCGAGGTATTTAGCGTGGAATTGCGAGTTGAAAACAAGGCTAAGTGATATTGTTTCGCATCTACGTAACAGCTATCGTCAAATTCTAACACAACAACTGCAAAAATGTTTTTCTACAACGACATTTACAAAACCATTGTCACCTTTTGAAGAGCCAAAAACAAACAAAAGCGTTTTCCAAAGTAAGCCGGAGCATCTTCCTTGTTTTGAACCGAACTACAAATTCTTGGAGAGGCATAAAAATCCTCTTTCGCTGGAGACAAAGAGAAAGCAAGAAAATCCTTTCAACACGGCCCAGAAAATGGCAAGCAAAAGTTCAACCAAACAAGACGGAGAACCGACAACGGGGGAAGTGCCAGGGTCGATTGTCAAAATTACAGGAGAAAAAATAGATACCTTTAGAGATGAAATGGCTTCTGAAAACACGAAAAAAGAGTGCTAGTACCTCCGTACGCCGCTTGCAACCGTGGTACCTAGAAAAGTACAAAACAGAGCTGAACTTGAACAGCATTTCTAAAACATTTCAAGGTATTCGTATTAAGAAATGGTCTATAGAGCGTTTTCACATGACGTCACGACGGCCATATTGGTGTTCCAAAACAATGAAACGGCGGTCATGTTGGTGTACCAAGAAAATCTTCTGGGAGTTTAACTCTTTTCTCATGTAAATGCTTTCTTTTGTTCCAATAAATTAGCATAGATGCTGGCCACGTGAGTGAAAACGCTCTATTGTATCGGATCCAATTCACCAAAACAATAGCCTTTTGTCCTAGCTAATGCTGCCGAAAATAGACCGAACAGTCTGTGCATGATCGTTTAATCTTCGGCGTGACAAATTTGTAATACTATGGGGGAGGAGAGAGGTTTTTTGCCTTGAGGCGACGCTATTTTAACTGGGGTACTGAGGGGAAAGTTTCGCCTCGAGGCGCTCATTGTCAAGTAACACATAAGGGCGTAAACGTTTTCTGTTTGCTCATCTTACATGTAATTACTATTAGACAGATCAATTTACAAGTGAGATTTTTTTGCGGCACACAACACAGGAGTGTATATTTTGAGGGTCGAGCGGGAAAACCGTACCTTTTCGTGCTTTTATTCTGAGCACTCTGAACAAACAAATATGATTTGCACGTCCTATATTCAAAGATGCGATCTTTGAATTTAATCTGTAACTTTTTTTAGTTTTAGTGCGCTCAAAATACGTCCCATGCACGATATCTCTTAACAAAATAAAATTGACAAGTGAGTTCTAAAAAAGATTAAACGACTTTCATTCTTATTCTCACCCAAGCGGCCCAGAATACGTTTTCATGGATTAATTTATCTACCTGGTTACGGTCAGTGCTCTTTTCACTTTAGTCGCACGTGCGGTTTTAGAGGCGTGACTTTACATTTATCGCAAGAGTGTATTGTTCACTGATACTGGGCGGGTTAGGTTCACTTGGCTCTCTTGTAAATGATATTATAACCCGTTTTCAGTTATCCTGCTCTCAATACTCTAAACAATTAGCCCGAATAACAAATAAACTTAACATATTTAAGAGAAACGGCTCTCCGAATGCGTGGCCATGGAAACAGTGTTTTGTATAAAGAGGTGACCGGCGATCAGCAAACTCTCTGTAATACAGTATCCAACATGCCGAACATAGCGAATTATACAGAAGGCGAATTATAGCTCTCCATAAAAAAGGGTTTAAAGCCAGTAGCAATTTTCAAAAAATTAAGGAATTGAAGAACATCGTTCTTCGAGTTTTTCAACTGTCACCAGAATCATTAAGAAGTTCAAGTTGTACATCCATCGATAACCTTCCTAAATCAGGTCGACCTAAGAAGATGACAAAAATGGTTGAAGATTTCATCGAAACTCAAATAAATAAATAGTTTGCACCTAAAGTCATTAAACAACGCAACAAAAAAATACACTATAGTTTGACGATTTTCTTTTATCACCGTACAGAAGCCACAAGGGGGATCCGCGCGCGAATTATAATAAGACAGAAATCTTGTTCTTACTTATTCTGCATAGCTCTGCATTGAGCACTATTATAAAGTGAATCAGCATGCAATAGATAACTTCAAGCTAATTGTAGAAATACATGAATTAGTAAGCGAGACGCTTACAACAAAATTATGTTGAGAAAGAAGTAAAGAAGCTACAAGTCAAAAAGCACCGTTCTGTCTCAAATTCTCTCCACAATTGTAGCAATCGTTGCGATCTTTCTTTTTTAAATAATGATCGCGCTTAACACGTACATGTTCTTTTGCACGAGGTGATGATTACAGCTGCATTCTATAGTCAGCTACAAATTCTTGAAAGACGAAATTTCGTCCCGGCAGACGAAATTTCGCCTAACCTGAACGAAATTTCGTTTCGTGGGAGAGAGATTCGTTTCGCCAAAACAATATTTCGTTTCTCCGAAACGAAGTTTCGCTTCGTCGATGCGAAACTTTGTTCTTACTAATGACACGAAATTTTGTCCGACCGGAACGAAATTTCCCAAGTAAGTTTCGTCTCATGCCGCGAAATTTTGTTTCGATTCATCACATTGCTTGCGAAATTTCGCCGACATTAGAACAATAGAAGACCGAAATTTCGCCTTATTTTCATCTAAAACGAAAGTTCAAAATCTGATTGCCGAAATTCGCGTAGAACTTGTGACTTTATGAGACTTAGCTTTAATGAGGCCAAAATGAGTAACTACGCGCTGATAAGCAGCTTGAACTCAGTAGTATGCGGTTAATGTTTTCTGCGTAGTGGGAAGAAAAGAATTATCAACAGCAGGCGCGGATCCCCATCGGTTTCCACTGTTTTACGGAAATAGGTCAGATTTTTCATAATAAATATATTTTTTATTAAAAAACAGAAAAGCTTTCCAAGTTGAAATCTGGACGGCCTTTATTCAAGGGCGACGTTTATTCGAGTGCGGCGTTTGTTTCGAGGGGTGGGAGAATTCTCGAATTCTCCCAACCCCTGTCGTGTTTATATCAGGCTAGGCAAACACGGAAAACGTTTTCTATTGCTTAAATATTATGGCTAACTCTGTTTTGAACTGTTCAATTGAGGTGCGGTCCATAACTTGCTATGCGAACCAAAATTTCAAAAGCAATAATAATACTTATTTTGCAGCTCTAGATCTTTTTCTTATATCGAAAAAAACTGATTATTTAAAAGAAAGTTATCATATGTCTGTTAACCTTGCGGACTCGGATATTGCTTTCGTCCTTCTAAATTTTAAATTGTGTTTAAGAACTGATGAAGGTTGAACTGAATCGTAGTCTTACCGAAGAAGATAATTTTAGTCAGTGATCGCTAGTCACGGTCAAGAAGACGAGAATGGACTGGCAGAGATTAGAGACGTTTTGCTGAATACTGAGACGATAACAAACTTTTAACCATGACAAGCTTCTTTCCCATGAGCAGTGTTTTTTTCAAAGACAAACGAACGAAAGACGGAAGCGACTTCGAACTAGACACAGTGTCCAGTTTTCAAAGGACTCAAATAGTGCACTTACAGTGCTCTTAGGTTTTAAAAGAATATACTTTTTTAATTGGCGCATTTGCATTTTAATTTCATTTTTAACCGAAAGTCTCTGAAAGGTAAAACTAAATCATACTCAGCTAATAAGAGGTATTTACTGTCCATTGGACTTTCCAAGAAATGTAAACTTATCAGGCTACTTACTTTAGTCAGAATGGGAAGACCGAGGGAATAAAGTTATGACTTAAAATCTTATTTTTGTAGAACTCAATTGATTGCTTTTCCGTTCCTCGTTGTCTTGGAAACCTCTCGTATTTTTTTCGCTACCTTGTTTTGACGGCGGCAACTACTCTCAGGAAATCACCACATGCCTGTCCTTATCTTGACGCCCAAACCTTGAAACGTTTTGTCAATAAAGGTAGGTTCGAATCCAGAATATTTATTGCCATGATACATTGTTTTAGGTTAAGTTTGCCCAGAACGAAAATTCGCCTAGCGGAATTCATCCAGAAATTAAAGTTCCTTACGACTAGAGCGTGAGCCGACCTGCTTCATTAATCCATTCGCCCCTGAAGCGCCCGAGCAGATCCAAGTTCTTTCTACCGCTTGTGACATCACCAGTTTTAACGATCAAGGACGACTTTGTCTCCTAACTTGTGGGTGGTGAAGAGATGTTTCAAACTATGCCAAAATGAGCACGATTCAGTGAATTAGGCCGGAGAAAATGGCAAAAAAAAAGTAGCCTGAGAAAACATCTTACATTTGGCGACTCTTGCACTGGTTTCTCCTCCAAATGACGTCTGAGAGACGAGCGCAGAGATTCCAGACTGATGGCGCGTCACTACCAAGATCTGGGTAGTGCTTCTAATTGGTTGAATCAAATTTCCCACGTGGCACGACCAACTACCCAGATCTGGGTAGTGACGCGTCATCAGTATGGAATTTCTGGGCTCGTTTCTCAGACGTCATTTAACGGGGAAACCAGTTGTAGCGTCGCCAAACGTCGGATGTTTTCTCAGGCTACATGGAAAGCCGCCTCGAAGATTCCCATGAAAGTCTTGTTCCACTACCCACCTAATTTTCTTTTCATGTAATCGTAAGATCCTAAACGCTTTTCCAAAAACTTTCCCACTAAAACTTTTCCACCGAAATGAGGCCTACTATATGCCCAGCAAAAGAAACGAAAATGAGGCCAGAAAAGCGAAAGAATAGGGGAGGAGAGAAAGCGGAAAGAAAAAGTCAAGACTGACTTTTACACTTTTAACCTTTTAAACCCAAAAATGTTCTGCGCATGCCCAAACGTCGCAAGCTAATATATGCATCTGGATGAGAAGGCCGGGAAGTGGACGACCTGTAAACGGCTTTGTGGTACTTTTTGCCCTTTTTGTCAGAGAGTGACCAGGAAAACGGTTCGGGAAGCTTCAATACGCGTTTTTCCGCAAAATTCGCAGGGGCGAATGGGTAAAGAATTATCTTCAGTGATTATTACATTCTTGAATAGCGTCCAGCAGGGAAGGGTGATAAGGGGAACTATATAGGGAGGGAAAAACTAGATATCAATTCCCAGGCGAGGAAAAGCCCTTGAGAAAATTGTGCGGGGGCAGCAAAAGGGGCCTAGTATACAGAGAAAAGATCAAACAGAGACCCTCCTTGCACTTATCCAATTAGGACTCCGCCCTTCTGAGACAATTGCCTTGATTAATTTCCTGAGAAATGAAGTAGGTTAAATTAATTCAGGTGGTCTTAGTTTTTGTTGCAATATTATTTTTGCAAACATGATTAAAAAGTAAGGTGTTTTCTTTCCACGAAGCCTTCTTAATTGAAAAAGCTAATGGTCAGTAAAAGATTCATTCAAAGCGCAAAAGAAAACTATCCTTGTGGAACAAAGTGGGCAATCACAAACTTGCAAGATAAGCCCATGTTGCCCGCTAAGATAGCCAGTTAGAATACCGGTCCTAATTGGCTATACGGGATCTGATTAATTGTCATGAGGTTGTATTCGACCGGGTTTTTTTGTTCAGGCAGGGGAAGGCATCAAAACGGCGTAAAAACAACATAGTATATTACTTATCGAATTGCCTCATTTGTATTGCAAAGATTAGACTTTCTAAAAAAGCCAGTTTTTAGATCGAAGTATCCATAGCAACGAGATGGTCAATGCCGTATTTACAACCCCTCAATTTATGAGGAATCTAGACTGACTAAGACATTGGTTTTTGAAGTCTTAGTTCATTTAAATGAATGATGTGAACGTTTTAGAAGGATGTCTAGTTTAAATATTTGGCTGCTAAACCCAATTTATCCTGTGTTTAAAAATGAGTGAGATCGCTTCACTCTATTTTCAATAATTTGAACGCCATAAAAGGTTTATTTCACTTCGTTTTCTTCAATTATCTTGCTGTTTACTTCCAACGTAGTTATAGTATAATATAACTATCCGAAGGATTTAGGCGAATTACTGTTTTCTTTTAGCTTACATTTTAATTTTTAATACATGACCTCCAATTTCTAAGTCCTTTGAAACGCGTTTAGATTGCAACATACTGAAATAAAGTCAGGGAGCTTACCGTTTTTTTTTTTTTTTGTAGCCACGGTTTGAATTTTTTTGTTTCCGTGGGGTGTATTTGGGGTGTATTTGTCAAATAAAGCTACTTGCTACTTACACATTGCCTATGTAACACATTTAGATCCCCCTCCCCCCCAAAAAATTGCATGACCATTTTTTGGCAACACTTATGCATGGGGTAAAAGTAGTAGACAGAGGATATTACACGGTGGCGCGAAGATATGAATTTTAGTTTCGAGTGGCAAAACAATATTTTGCAAACGAGAGCAGCGAGTGAGTAAAATATTGTTTTTGCCACGAGAAAATAAAATTCATATCGTCAAGCCGCCGTGTAATGTTCTTTTTATTATAAAGACAAAACGACATCGATAAGATAATAGATTTTTATTCGCCAAAATGTAAATGTGAAGGCTCAAATTTACAGTACAGCAAGATGAGACATTGGTTACAATAATCTTGAGAAACAACACTGAGCTGAATAGGGCTCTACAATGACAAAATATAAGAAAAGCTTTGAAAAATATGCAAGTAAAACTCAAAAGACGCAAGACGCCTACAAATTTCGAAGGGAAATTACCGAAATTACGTCATCGATAAACTCACGTGTGAGATTATGGAAAATAAACCACCCTGGTCCCGGGTGTAGCTTTTATGAATTTTACGAGTGGTATATTTTCCAGTAAAACACTCGTGTCTATATAATAAAACTGTATATTGCTGTTATCTATTGATATTTTTGTCATTAGCTCAATAGTTGCTAAGTTAGTTTCTTTTTTCGAAAACCATACTTGTTAGTACGGTGGCCCATGAATTCGAAGGCAATACTCAAAAGTATTTTTTATTACTGCAATCTATATCTTAGTACACAAATATACCGTAAAATTCCGAAAATAAGCCCCTCCATGTATAAGGCCCTCCCAAATGTAATCCCCCTAAACCGTAACATAAAAAATCCTCCGTTAAATCGCCCCTCCAAATATAAGCCCCCCCCCGGGGGGGGGGGGGGGCTTGTAATTGGAAAATTGCCCTCAAATACAAAGTAAAACAAAGCAAAAACGGTAAATTTACTTCCAACTATAAGGCTAGCCCAATCGATTTTCAGACGCAAATTTCCCTCCGTAGATATAAGCCCCTCTGAATATACGCCCCTCCAAAAATAAGCCCCTCAAAAAGGCCCTTTGAAAAATATAAGCCCCGGGCTTATTTTCGGGATTTTATGGTATTCATCGGGAAAATGACATCATAAAATTGACAGCAAAAAATAGTTTTCGACTTATGGAATTACAAACTACAAGTTTTAAAAGACCTCACAGAGACGAGCTCAAATGTGAAAAATTATTTGTAAAGTTCTTGAGCTGTGAATATCGTATTTTGTTGATCTTTAGAATGTCATATCTTCGCTTTCAAAAACTTTTTCACATTTAAGTACTCCTCTGGGTACTCTTTTAATATTGCTAACCTTTTATGGCATAAGTTAAAAGTTATTTTTTACTGTCAGTCTTATGAAGTCATTTTTGCGCCAAAAATCGTTAAAATAAAAAATCCAAAAAGATACGATTGTTGGGAATACAAACTTAAAGGTCTATTCAGCTGACCCGCCGTGAAAACGTTAAAATTTCACGTGATGGGGCTACAATGTGTATCCAAATCAGCTGAACAGACTGAAAAGGGTACTAGAAAAATTGCATACTCTCCAATCACAGCCGGCCATTTTTTTCTGAAGGTTAAAAAACGGAATAAGCGCAAACCAGTTGATTTTCCAGCCCGTTTTTCCGGTTTCCCAGCTGGTAAGTGTTAAGTTGCTCTTGTGACTGTTGAATTTTTTCTCATAGGTTTCAGAATGACGTGCAAAGGCAACAAAACCGTTAGAGACATCTGTGAGAGGAAATGCGAATGTAAAAGTGGAAAACTAGTTTCTTGCTACAGAGTACGAAAAGAGTTTACCAGAATGAGCTTTGAAGAACGAATACGTTTCATAAAAGCTTTCAAACTTCTTTCGTCTGATCCAAGATACATAAGGGACTATGAGAAATTAGGTAAACTGCATACAGTAACACCAAAAAAGATAAACTTTTTCCCCTGGCACAGATGGTATGTCCTGGAGTTAGAAAATCTTCTTCGCCAGATCGACTGCCGGGTTACAATTCCTTACCGGGATTGGATTAAAGATGCGGCGCACTGGACACGAGGCACTGAGATCGAGGATACATGGCATCCAGGTCCTCACGGTCTGGGAGGTAATGGAGTCTCCCCTTTCAGTTGTGTAATGGATGGTCCGTTTAAGAAGGGTGAATACTCTTTACCACAGTCTGCTGGTGGAGATTGCTTAAAAAGACATTTTAATTATTCTTGCAATCTACCAGATCCAGAACAAGCAAAAAAGATCCTCACGGAAGCAAATTATACGGTCTTCAGAGAAACAATTATTCACAGTTACCATGGGACTTATCATCAATGTGTTGGTGCCACTTTGTCCGATTTTACGAAGGCCCCATACAGTCCGGAATTTTGGCTTCTCCATAGCTTTCTCGACAAAATTTGGGTGGAATGGAAAAAAAACAACAAAGGTAGTAAAACAGGTTTATCAAATGTTAGCAGATTTATGGAAGAGAGTGGATACTATCCTTGGGAATATCTTGATGAGGACCACTTACCTGGAGAGGTAAAAGGTGCTGTATGAGTGATAGATGAAAATTAATGGGAAAGCAAGATGTTACTACTGCTTCAATTTAGTATATTTTGCGTGGTTTTGCCAATTTCTGCAATTATTGCACTATTATCTTTTGGCTTTTTTTGCCCGCCTCAAAAGCTTGTGCTATTTGCGGGCTGAACTATGTTGTTTGCTTTTGTTATTTTGGGCTTTTTGATCACTTGTTAGCCTAATAGTTTTTAAAAGTACATTTCTGTTGTTTGGAACTTTTAATATAATGCTTGGGAAGCATAATTGTTGGACAAGAACTTGTGATTTTGTCGCGCACAAATAATTTCCTCGTTAACGTCAAGTTCCATAGCACACAAGAAGGTGCAATAGGCAGTATTAACGAAATCAACTAGACAGCTGTGATACTGCATGTTAGTTGATAAGACACTTGTGACAAGCTTTTTTCCTGTTTGTTTCCTTCAAAAAGAACTTTGTCAACAAGGAAATATGAACCAATTAAAATTAAAGTATATATTTCAACCACTAACATACATATTTAAGCAGTCTTCCTTTCTGGTATTATTCATGGTGACCTTTCAGTTGCACTTGTTACTCCAGTATTTAAAGCGAAAAATAAGGAATAGTTTTCTAATTACAGTGTATAGAATCATCTCCGTTCTGCCTTGTTTTGGTGAAATATTAGAGAAGTTAATAAATAAAAGATTAATTGGATATCTTGATCAGAACAACACATTGTTCCCTAACTACGGTTTGCTCACAAAGGCAATACACAAATATATATTTTATTACTGCAATCTGTAGCAAATACATGGGTGTATGGTTATGTAGAGAGGGGTTTGGTGAGGTGTAGAGGTGCATGGAGGTGGATGGTGATGTATGGGGTTGTGTGGTATTGTATAGAGGTGTACGGTGGTGTTTAGTGTTGTATAGTCGAGATAATTTATAATAATGAAATATATAAGGTTTGTTTAGGCACACTATAATAAGCATATATTTAGGTACATTGTAATAATCATATATGAAGTACCTACCGATTTTTTCCAATTTTTTAAAAAATCTTTCGGGACCGAAACTTTTATTTAAAGAAAGATTACTTAACAAAATAGGAAACAATAGGTCAATACAAGTCAATTAATTGAAACTTTTACCATCGAATGTGGAGTGTCCTTGGGCCTCTTTTGTTTCTTATTTATATGAATGATATTTATAGGTAGTCAGAGATTGTTTCGTAGTATTCTATTTGAACGATGATACTAATTTATCTTAAAGCCACCAAAAAAGCTGATATTTTGTGCAGTATCATAAATCGAGAACTTCAGAAGATTTCGTTTTGGCTCTCTTCAAATAAACGCTCTTTAAATATTAAGAAAACACACTGTTTGGTTTTTAAGACTACGAGAAAGTGGTTAAAAGAAACAAGGGTGATTAAAATTAATGGTAAAATAATTAAGATTAGTTAAATGCACTATATTTCTGGGTCTAAATATCGATGAGGAACTCTCTTGGAAAGATAATATTGATTAAATTGCAAAGAAATTTCGAAAATGACAGGAATCATGCCAAAGTCGAGACAGTATTCATCTATCCAAACGTTAAACAATCTAGCTATTATACTATGATGTATCCATACTTAATTAAAATATTGTTGGATTATATGAAGAAGTACTTACCCAAAGACTCTAAAATCGATATATACCATACTGTAAAAAAATAGTAATAATGACAATTGCAAAATATCAAGATAAATGTAGGCCGTTATTTCTCTCTGTTAATCTTCTTAATATATATCGGCTAAACAACAACATCTGACAAAACTGCTGATTTTACGTTAACAACAGGTGTAAGTATAAAGTTTGTTATGAGCAAACTTAAGGCAACACTTAATTTTAAGACAAAAAAGACTGAAACTGCAATTTAAAAGAATTTATATTGGATTGCAATTTCAATTCAAAAGACGAAGCATTTCATAAATAGATATCCCTGCAAAAACATATTTGAAAAAGTAAGAATCTTGCGTTCTTGTTGTACAAAAACGTTGGGAGGTATACCGCCATGGCGCGAGAGCCTATTTTAAAACGAATTATCAACGTATAAATTGATACTAGACATGAATTTGGATTTGGTGAGACACACGAGTCAAAATATCCCAGTCAGTAATTAATAGGTAAAGAATCAAGTGTGAGAAGGCAGTCCTGAGAGCAAATCACAGGTTGATATCACTGATTCAATTCAGAAGAGAAATTGTTCGAAGACAAACTTGCTGCGCTTACAATTTTACTTCATCGTGTTGCTTTGCCTAGCAGAAAGCAGAATTTCTCCTGAACGGGAAAAAGCTTCATTTTCAGATGCAATGTGACTTCGAAGTGACCAATGAGAGCGCACGTTGTTGGGAAACAAATTTCAGCTATATACGAAAAGCAGATATTCTTCATATACCCCGGCACCTAGCGTCTACTGCCGAGCCAACGTTTTGTTTCTCATGTTAACTGTTTGCCACGTTCTGTAGGCTAATGTATGCAGTCGGAGTCGGCAAGCGTTTTGGCACTTTTATCAGTAAAAGACGTTAGGAGTATTAATGTTTTTATCACGTAACCGAACACCAGCTGGGGTGATTTTACATAACCCGTGAAAAAGTATCTAACAAAAGGTGGCGAACACATGAGGAAACTCGCACAGGCGAGAGTTTCTAACTGGGGTGACTTCTTGATTTCATATCGCTTTTTAATGATGTATGCTTTCTCTTCCTCCTATGACCAACATGACGACACTATCCTGAATTGACGAAAACTACGCCTGCTCTACCGGTTCCAGTCCACCGGGAGGCCGATTTCACACCGAAGTGCAGAAGTGAAATTGGTCAGAGAGGAAGATGGTATATTTACGATTTTCCTTCTGCTGTTTTTTGGCCTTAGAGCAAATATTATTTCCTCAGAACAAGAGCAGCCTTGTCAAGTGAAAATGATCCAAGAATGTTTAGATCACTTCACTAGGCCTTTTGGAAGCTATCGAAAGTGGAAATGAACGTCTGTTGATAGAGAAGTGTGACTCGCTGCAGGTAAAACCACTGGCATGGTCAAAGAAGGTGCCTGCTGTCTAAGGCCCCGTTTATCGGGTACAAAGGATCACTTGCCTACGCGCGCAGGTTACCCTGGGCGAGGCTACATTTCCCTATAAAACGTGGCGAACCATTTACATGAGAAACAAAAAGTTAGCGGATCAACTTCGGTTTCTGGATAACTCTCCACCTACCCCTCCCCTAAGCTAACATTAACAATTTCTTCTCACTTTGGACAAAATGATGGCTTAGGGTAAAGATGGGTGGGCAGTTTCCCAGAAACCTAAACTGGTCCAATGTGGTTTGATTAGAAGAAGGTCAGCACTCGTTAACATCCGTCGAAAGGCCCTTGGACACCTTATGAAGTTTACACAAGGTAGATTAAAGTACACATAGCATCAACCCCAACCCAAAAAAAGGAACCTAACCAGTTTCGAAACAGTGCTTAACCCTACTCAGTAAAGGTAGTGCTTAACCCTAATCTGTAAAACGCAGTGCTTAGCCGGCTAATTCAAAACGATAAGGAATACTACGTTGTGTAAACTTCATAAGGTGTCCAAGGGCCTTTCGACAGATGTTAAAAAGTGCTGACCTCAGACCCACCTAGCTAGGTTACCATTTCTCAATAGTAGGGTCACCCTCCTAGCAAGGTCACCTTTTCTCCATATAAAAACTATAACTCATCCAGTCGGGTCAACTCCGTCAAGGCGAGAGAATCAGAGCATACACAGGCGTTTGTCAGCTCTTGGCTCAGGCAAAGGTGTCAATTATTTTTCTCATATAAACTGTCGCTTACGTTGGTTCGCCTGGGAGGGTAGCTCTCCTTCCCGGCACAACCCTCCTCCGTATAAGCTAGGCCTAAGCTTTAGACCATTACTAAAAGATAAAACATAGAATTTCTAAATTCTGGAGCCTAAATAGCCCTACTGAATGCTAGTCTTAGTAGAAAATAATTATCATGAAACCTGGAAGGGCAAAAAATACCCCGCGTTATCCGCGGTGGGAATCCAACTTATGATCTTCAGATTAGTTTGGGGTAGGTTAAATGAGTTCAATTGCCGAAGACAAAGACGTCTGTCTTTTGTTTTTCCTCACGTGGTTCCATCAACTCGTTTAAGACTTTTACTAGGACCAAGGGTCATTGGAGTCTATGGGTAATTTTTTGCATCTAAAATTTCCATGTCTGTTAGTTCTCTATTCCGTCATTAATTGTCACAGTGCTACGTCTTTTGTACCTTTAGAATGGTTATGAGAAAAGGGCAAAGGAGGTGTTTTCATACAACCTTTTCTGTCGGATGGACTTTTGTATTTTCGTATTGCAGCTTATAAATGCCTGCTTGGGACGAGCTACTAAAAAGTTTCTAATAAATATATCTTTTCTTCGCCGGAAAGTTTCAGTTGAAAGAATTATTCAGTTTTTTAAAGTTTACAAAAACTCGGAATGAAATGTTTTAAAAATAAATCTTAATAAAAAAATAAATAAAAAAAAAAAAAACACTGCAGTCAAAGAGAAATAAGTCTGCACAACCAGTCAGATAGAACCGGCTTTTCCCTGACTTGTTTTTGATAAATAACAACCAATTCGGTTTTCTGAAAGGAAGATCCATCGTAATGCAACTGGTGTTACCTCTGGTACCCGACAAGGAACCATTCTCGGCTCATTGTTTTTTATCTATTTCAACATATAAAAAAAGTGTGTTTCATCAGCTGTGAAACTTTATGCTAACGATACAAAGATCTATCGTCAAATAGTCGACCCTATTAAGGATCCTCAACTTTTACAAATTGATCTTTCCAACGTAATGGAATGGAGACGCAAATGGCAGTTACGGTTTAATGTGGACAAGTGTGAATCTCTGCGCATAACAGTGTTATACACACAGTCAATAAGTCTGTTACGCAATATATGTTAGATAAGCCTTTGAAGGACGTGAAGAGCTTCAAAGACCTTCGCGTTAGGTTATCGAAGGATCTCTCATGGATAATCATATTAACATAACTGTGAACAAAGCTAACAATCTATTAGGTTTAATCAAACGTTCTGTTGGCACCACCAAAGGAACGTAAACGTTTTCTCCACGCTGTATTTATCTCTGGTACGACCAAATCTAGAATACGCTGTAACCGTTTGGTGCCCTTACCTTGCCAAAGACATCTGCGCCTTGGAGAGTATACTGAGAAGGGTATGTAGAGTACTTGATCAACACAAAGGAAAAATGCCTTATGTCAATCGTTATAAATTGTTGAACTGGCCTTCGCTATCTGACCGTAGAAATTATTTATCTTTAATTGAGTGAGCTCGTCTTTGGACACTATCATTTGAATTTTTATGATTGCTTCGAATTCTTAAAAGCTGGGTCAACAAGAGCGAATCACCCCTTCAAATTGTTTGTTAAAAGCGCAAGGCTCGATTGCTACAAATATTCTTTTTTTTAGGATAGTTTTAAAATGGAACGATTTACCAGGAGACATAGTAGAGGCTGAAACGACTTTCATCGCTTAAACATAAGCTTCATCATTATCTATTTAATAAATTTTAAACTAGAACAGTGCTTTAATTAAAGCCTTGATTTTTGAATACTTGTATTGTACTGATTTTTTATTTAGCATTTTCTATTTCTGTTTGCGAGTTCTAATACAGGGCTAACCTCTCAACTCCCTTTTCAAGATGTCTTTTAAAACTATTGTTTTTTCCTGTAAATAAGCTTGTTTACATCTTGAATAAAGTTAGTATGTATGTTAGTATGTTATTGCAAATAGTTTGGGGGCGAGGGGAATGGTATGGTTGGTGAAAACGAAAATGAATTATTGGGAATGAGAAAGTTTTGACTGGCTTTACCCGCCAGCAGCAAAAACAAAAAAACAAAAAACAAAAAACAAAAAACTGGCAACAATTAACAACTGCAAGTTACCTGACTTTATTTCAGTACGGACTAGAAAATTGGATGTCACGTAAATTACAATTATAGCAATACAAAACGTTTTCCGTTTTTTTCTCACGGAAAGAGTAAAGGCGTGTTTAATATTTGAAAAACGCTTTGCTTATGATTCGTTTCAGCAAGTTTAACAGCCAAAAGTTTCAACCAGGCATTTTTCGAAAACGCTGGTATAAAAATGATCTATAATCCGTGAAGCTAAATATAGTTACATGACGTGCAAATCTTGTAAGCAACTAAAACGAATGTCTAGCTTCCATCACAAATGGAGGAAATATAAAAACGGCAATGGTGTCTCCACGTGACCATGGCTACGTCGAGCTCGATAATGCTAATTTTTAGGAACCTCTAATCGCCCATTCCATGGCATACAAATACGTGCAGTTCGATCAGTTCCTGCTTCAGTTGTTCTTAGCCTGAGAGCAAGCTTTCGAATTCCAATACATGATGTGGTGAGTGAAGCTTGCCGCTAGAGAGCTCGCGGCTTCTTTCGTGTTCGGCTCTCGAGTGAATTCTCGCGACTCCCCTAAATGGAGAGCTTGCTGGCACTGGCTATGTTTGAGTCATGTTCGCATTTCTTGTTCAAAGACGGTATGGTGTCCGGCAGGGAATTCGAAGCTGGAGACCCTGTGACTCTTCGTTTCAATAGGCTGCAGAGACAAAAACACTTTTCGGGATATCTGTGATAGGAGATGCAAATGTAAGAATGGAAAACTTAGTTTCTTGCTACAGAGTACGACAAGAGTTCTTCAAATCGAGCCTTGAAGAACGAACACGCCTCATAAAAGCTTCAAACTTCTTTCGTCTGATCCAAGATACATAAGCGATAATTAGAAATTAGGAACGCTGCATTTAATCTGAGTACCAGAAAAGAAGTATTTTTACGCCCGTCGCAGATGGTATGTCTTGGAGTTAGAAAATCTTCGCCAGATCGACTGCTGGGCTTCAATTCCCTCCTGAAGATTGGATTAAAGACGCGGCGCACTGGACCCGAGGTTCTGAGATCGAGAATATATGGCATCCAGGTCCTCACGGTCTGGGAGGAAATGGAGTCTCCCCTTTCAGTTGTGTAATGGATGGTCCGTTTAAAAAGGGTGAATACTCTTTACCATAGTCTGCTGGTGGATATTGCTTAAAAAGACATTTTAATTATTTTTGCAATCTACCAAATGCAGAACAAGCAAAAAAGGTCCTCAGGGAGGCAAATTATAGTGTCTTTAGGGATACAATTTTTTTTTATAGTTTTCAGAACATTTTTCATAAATGCGTTGGTGCCAGTCAATACTTCAAGACGGCCCCAAACAGTCTGGAATTTTGGCTTCACCGTAGTTTTCTCGACACACTTTGGGTGGACTGGAACCATATATTATCCTTTGGAATATCTTGATGAGGACCACTTACCTAGTGACGTAAAAGGGCTGTATGAGGGATGAGATTATATTTAGAGGTATCGCAACAATAATTTAGACTGTTTCCTTCATTTCACCGATCGCTAGGTAAGAGAAACTTCGAGTTTTCACCCTGCATTGCAGGCTTTTTAGATTCGCGTGCTAATCACGCAACCATGAATCATGCAAGTTTACTTTATTTACGAATTCCCTTGTATCAAGCGGTCAATGTAGGGAAAGAAAGATTTGATGAGGCGAGTGTTTTGAAAAATTATATTCTCAACAGTCGCGAAGTCTTGTACAAGAAGTCTTACACGCGTAATCAGTTCTTGATTGCGCATGTTTATAAAGATTTTTCAAGTTCCCTCCGAACAATCTAAAGTCAGCATTTACAAAGTGAGTTGTTGGGATTGTAAAGACGTTTACATTGGTAAAATTAAACAAAGGCTTCATGATAGAAAAACTGAGCATTTCAAGGCCCTTACAAAAGTGACCAAACATCAGCCATTGCTGACCATGTCAACACCACTGGACACCACATCAAGTGGGATCATTTTGATATCTTAGCGTCAGGAAAAACTGATTATCACTTTAAAATCAAAGAAACTTGCTTATACATGAACTGAAGCCAGCTTCCGATGTAAATGCCAGGGGCGAGAAGCTGGTACTTTATTAATTATTTATTAATTAGCTGTTTCTTTAAGTAATAGACCACACTTAACTTTGTATGGGTTTTACCACGAGAAAAGCTTGTATTCTAAATCACGAGCCGAAAGCGAGTGATTTACAAGCTTTCGAGTGTTCTCCCAACATCTCAAGTGGGTTATCATGCTTTTAGTAAAACGGAGTTTCTATGAGTTTACCGGCACAATAAACCACAGGTTTTTAAACAATCAGAACGCGCGTACTATCGTTATTTTACAATTTTATAGATTAACTGTTAAGGTGATTCCTCGGTAAAAGACCTTAACATAGATTGTAGATGGAACTTGGTACACTGATTTAACAAGTCAAGAAGATGATAAAAAAGTAATAAAAATTGGGGGTCACCGTTCTTGTTTTGAAGTCACAATGCTGACAAATACGGCTATTTATGCTTTATCTTCCTTTACATATTATGAGAGTTAATGATGTTGACGGAGTCTCGCTTTGGGTGAGCCCTGTTTGCTGGGACACAAAATAATCACAAATCCATTATGGGATATTTTGGCCACGGGGGTGGCCATTTATTAAATTAAAGCATATAGAGTGTTTTCACTCACGTGGCCAGCATCTATGCAAATTTATTGGAACAAAAGAAAGCGTTTACATAAGAAAAGAGGATTGGTTTGGGACACCAACATGGCCGCTTTTTCATTGTTTGGGACACCAATATGGCCGCCGTGACGTCATGTGAAAACACTCTATAGAAAACCAGATACACAAGAACATTATCCCAGCAAAGGTGAGGGCATACCCGCCATTCCTTAGGGTAAAATAAAGCTAACGAGAGGGAAGGGAGGGAAAATCTTTCTGTCTTGTAATGCGAGGAAGGAGACTTTGTGCCTCGCTTCTGTGACTTACATGACCCGTAATATAAATGACACTTTCGTGACAAATCACCCGGATGACAGGAAAACCCTCCTTTGCTGGTAGCTGGAGAAATACAATATTGATCAGTCACATTTAGCATAAAACCATTTATTTCTTTCAGAAATAAATCTCATTTAGGACCCTTTGACAAAAACCGCGCGCAGCCCAAAAGTAGACAAAAAGGATAAATTTTTTCGATGATGCATGTGGTATCGCACAGAATTTGACTTTAAGGTGGCTCGATACAGTTTTTCAAGGTCAATACCTCCCAAGTTTGAGCGTAAACTACTTCGCCATAAGCAAAGATTTGGAAAAACTGACACCACAGTTGTATTAGATAAAGATGAAACTTTGCTATGATCAGGGTTGCAATGACATTGGAGTTGTCATAGCAACGAAATGACGCCATTACCTATTTTACTTGCAGCAGTATTTCTCGGCACTGGGAACTGTTCTTCCAAAATCGTTTACTGGAGCTTTTTCCTACAATAGCCGCCTCGATGTTCGTGAAGTTTAAGCAAAATCTGTAAGAGCGTTATCGAGATATTTTGGGAAGAATATTTTTTAGATTAGAAATACGGTAAAACATGGACAATCTTGATATTCGACTGTTATCTGTACTAAACGAAGCGCTTTTGATATGCAATTTCACCTCATAGTAGTTTCAATCTCTTTAAAAACGTGTGTGAAAGATCATGGAGATACCTCCAACCGATTGCTAGAAAGAAGGATTTGATTAGTATGTATCAAGGCGCTCTTCTTAGAGGTAATGTAAACATTTCGGTCTACTTTAACAAATTAGCAAATAACTTTTAATCCACTCGATAAATTTTTTAGAAAATTTAAGAATCTTGAGATTAATCGTCCTTTTATATGACCTGTTAGTTTCACGATTATTGATATATTGTAAGGCAGTACAATACGGGCTTGAATTCGCTAATATTTTGTCAGAAATTTTGTGTTTACAAGTGAGAGCTATTATTATTCAGGGTATTGTCTCAAAGTTTCATTTTCACGTGAACAGCAGTAAGTAACAATGCATTTGACATATGCAAAAATGCCGGCCATTGTTGTGCACGAAAATATGAATTTTGGAGACAATACCCTGAATAAGGTAACAATTATATAACTATCACATGACTTGGAAAGCTTAAGATGAGATGAATGATTGACAAAAGAAAGAAAAATAAAGAAAGTGCAAAGCAGAGTCTTATCAGATGTCCAATAACTCTTTACTCTCCGATAAATTTAAGTAATCCTTAATTATTTTCGACTTTTGAAAGCTCGACTCACATTCCTAGCTCAGCTCACAGAGCTATAACTATTACAGACAAAAGTAATGTTGAAAAGAGTAATTGGGTAAGGAATACAATCAATGCCTGCTGGTAAAAAAATATTATCCTTCGTTAGCATTCACAAATATGAGTTTCACAAATGGTTGAAGATGGTCTCAGAATGGTCTCAGATGAATTTCACTTCGCACGAGTGCTTCGCGCGCGGGTTGCGGTTGGTAAACAAGTAATGTCATGGACATGAGTACTAGGTCATTCAGCTCTGTCGGAACATTCCATTTTATAGTTACAGGTGAAACGCGGCCGGAGTTGACACCCTTCCTGCTTTGTTATGTAAATCATGTTATGCTTAGACCCGGGCCTTAATCCGAAAATGTCATTCATTCAATCATGCCACTCCCTAATCAATTACTCATACTATTGAGAAAAAATTTAAAGGATCGATTATAAAGCTGGATGACCATTCTTTCATCCGGCAACCAAGTGTAGAGTGAAATTGGTCCGAGCCTGACGAATTGACGAACATGCTATATTTACATATTGTCTTCTTCTCGGGGTTGTTTTACCAAGTACAAAGGAGCACTTCTTGGGTTTCGTCTGAAGAAAATCAACTATGTCAAGTAAAAGTGATTCAAGAATGTTTAGATTATTCACTAGGACTTTTGGAAGCTATCGAAAGTGGAAATGAACGTCTGTTGATGGAAGAGTGTGACTCGCTGCAGGTAATTCAGCTGTTTGAAAAACGTTGCCTGCTCTTATATGAACTATAGTTAAAAGAGAAAAATGAGAAGTACTGAACTCTGTGGTGATCATGAGATTAAACCATAAACCCAGGTGCGGATACAGGATTTTGAAATGGGGGGTGAATTTTTGTAATAATGTAATAGAACCAAAGCCTGGTTGAGGTGTTTGAGGTCTGTGCTCAGCATTATTGAAGAGGGGCTCAGAAAAAGGGGGGTGAAAATTCACCCATTTCACCTCCCCTGGATCCGCGCCTGAAACCTCAATGAGCATTAGCGCTTGTACTAGAGAAATAAGGGAGCCACTCGAGGCATCAAACAAAAATCTTTAATATTATTTTTATCTCTGGATTAAATCCCCATCAAAGAAAGGATTTGTTTATTGACTCACGCTGTACTGTTATTCCCTTCACTGAGATTAACGCACAGTGAAGTTTGTGGAATATTTCTTGACTCTGAATCTTCTGTCATGAGCTAATTCACACAACATTTGTATTTACCCTTATAAAGGAATCTATAAGACGACAAAAAGATAGGCTGTATAACTCGGCCAGCTAGCCAGGGAACGAAACTTTTCAAACAACAATTCTATGCAACACTGGTTTTGCCATACAGAAGATTAGTATGTTTTTAGTATGCCTATTATGCCTGCTTGGAACTTTTTTCGGAAAAATGACTGAATGTACCTTTCTCTACGAAAGGGTTGGTTTGATTATGATAATACATAAATATTTTGTTGAAAATATTCCAGATTCAAGAAAATAGCTGGTGAAAGCAAGCAGCTAAAACTCTCTCTAATTTACTTTCAGCTTTCTCCTTTCTAATTTTTCCATTTTCTCAGTCCGCATGCTCGGGCCTCATTGAAAAATTCAAAGCATATAGTTGCTAAATAACTAATAAGAGCAGAATATCAAATTGCCTGAAACTTTGTTGTTAATGTCTGTAAAAAGTGTTCTGCTGAAATTTCCTACTAGCAGGCTGGTATTTAAACATTTTTTTTTTTTTTTGTTTAAAAACGTAAATCTTTATACCGAAGTAAATACTCCAGAACACTTTTCATTTCAGTTAAATTTATTATAATTATTTACGTGCATATAAACACGCAAAATGTACGAAATGCAAAGGGCAAATAAGTTACCCTTACCTTATTTTTTTGTTGTGGCAAATTATATTAAATTGGTGTGAATTCAGCCCTAGGCTCAGTTTAATGATGAATAATTTGAAATAATGAAAAGATAGAGGGAATAAAATCCGTCACTTAAAATTTTTATTTTTGCAGGCCACAATCAATTGCTTTTCCGTTCCTCGTTGTCTTGGAAACCTCTCGTTTTCATATCGCTACTTTGCTTTGACGGCGGCAACCACTCTAAAGCAAAATGCCTGCCCCAATCTTGACGTCGAAATCTTGGAAAGGTTCTTAAAAAAAGGTATATTGTTATTCTCTATTCCTCGGTTTGTATAGCCTGTGAGCAAGCTCTCTGTTCTCCGTAGGGGCGGGGGTGGGTCCGCTATTGCCAGTCATTCATCCTTATTGGTAAGCTTGGCCCTAGAAATACATTTACGTAAATGACTTTTAAAGCGAACCTAGCATCTAGTATTAAGAAATACCGGTTTATACAGCAAAAGCAGGGGAGGGCCATAAGATATTTGCCTTATTCTAATCGAGTTAAAAACTGAATACGATATGCGACCACAAAGCTTCTTGGGGTCGTTTGGAGGGACAGCACAAAGGTCAACAAACATGGTGCACTACAAGTGCTGCGTTCCAATCAACAATAATGTGACGTTTTTAGAACTGAACTATTCTCAACTATTCTCTTTAACAGGTGGCCTGTCCACCATGTTTTTGGCGGTTCTCAAAAACGATCCCTAGAGCGTATGCGGTCATAAGTCGTACAAGTTCCCCGCTCGTTTAGAACACGGTAAAATGTAAAAGCTGCTCGTAAGGTCTTTGGTGATTCTTTCTTTTAAACAATGGTAATTCTTTGCTTACCATTGTTTTCCTGTTTGAGCAGCAAGCCAATTAGCTTTCAGCTTCCTCGAGCTGCTACACTGCTACATTGACCCTTAGAACATGGCCAATTGTAAGAACTCATGAGCCAGTTGTGTTTGAGACCAAGTGTATCGGGGCTACGTTAAAAGACATTGTGAATTCATTTCGAAAAGATTGATAGCTGACTGAGAGAGGGTCTCAACGGGGTTAACCGTCAGCCGTCAAAAAAAGGTTATTTTTTACCGTCAACCGTCAAAGTGCAGATTGATATTAACCGTCAAAAAGTTTCAAGGCGTTTCAATCTTGCTTTTTTCAGTATTTCAGCTGGTCATCATGGACTTCTGGCTACTGAAGAATCCAGCTCTAAACTGGAAAACCAGTTCCCATGTTGTCAAAAACACTCTTTCTTGACATTACAAGACCTTATAACTTACTTAATATATACTTGCTTATGAATTTTATAAGTGAAAGGCCAAGAAAACCTCCAAAACACAACAGTTAATATATATTTATACATAAGTTAATATTTACTAAAACTCTTGGAGAAAATTTCCACTTAATAACCTTCAACCGTCAAAAGCTCTAAAATTTAACCG
>JBBMOI010000002.1:38230000-38305000 GCA_038088405.1 Porites divaricata | reverse complement strand
AGCAAATCTTTGGTCCTCAGTCCAGATATCTTCCTTAGTGGGTTATTTTAAGAACAAGATAAATGGCCATGCGCTATCACAAAACTGTTCACGATAAATTGTGTTAAGATAAAAGTGTTGGGCAAGGTGAACATGGCTTAGAAAGCGGTTTTGTTAAACACTGGCTAAACTTCGTTTAAATAGCTGGCCCCAGCTTAATGTTTACTCCCGAGAAGTTTTCTTCGAAGGGGCGGTTTTTGATTGATAAGGAAAAATAAACCTTAGTAAGCAACTCTGAAAACACGGCGCTTGTTCCCAAACTGAATAAAAGAATTTCAATGTAATGGCAGGGGTTGGTAATGCCTCATAATAAAGGAAATTTCTAGCCTGCGAGCAAGTTCTTCATTTGAAGGAGTCGCGAGAATTCATGCGAGAGCAGCACGCGAAAGGAGACGCGAGTGCACTCACTCGCGAGATGAGATTGTCACATTTCCTCCTAAGGTAGTACGTATGTACACACATGCAGGTTGATTCAGTATTATAAGCCCAACTCCCCATCTTCAAAAATTGTTTCGTATCCAGCGTGACTGCTTATACACTCTTCCCTTGATGTAATTTATCGCCGTACGCAGGGAGACGGTGCCTCAATCCACCCTACTCAATATATACAACTCACTCTTTGATTACTGCAGCCTTGTCTGGGGTAAAACATTATATAAGGCCCGGTTCAGACGCCGAACGTTTCATGAGCCGAACCTAATACATTGAATGAAGTACATGAAAAGTTCGGCGTCTGAATCAATTAGGAACGCCTGTTTCAATTTGGAACGGCTCAGCCGTTCTTTTCGCCTTAGGCTGGCCAAGAATTTCGCCTTTGGAGTGACTTTGGAACGGCTTTGATTCAGACGCCGAACTTTTCATGTACCAAACCTAATGCAGAAGTTATTATAACGTATTTTGTTGAAGCAGTTTGACGGAAACGAGCATTTTTCGCCTTTTGAACTTAATTCATGATCAGCTGCAATTAAGATCGACGTCTGAATCAATTCAGCCGATCAAATTAATTTGGGTCGGCCTTAATTCGAATTAGGTTCGGCTCATGAAAAGATCGGCGTCTAAACCGGGCCTAACAAGCTACAAAACCTACAAAACCGTGCTGAACGAGTAATAATTCATCAAACTATCCCCAGTAGATGTCGATTCCTTCTTTCACAAACTCAACTGGAAAGACTTGAAATCTCAACGTCAAATTCAGAACGCCTTAATGATTTCCAAGTCGGTCTGGTTCCCGAATATCTCACGTCTAAATTTATAAATTGAAATGAATCTAACTATTGTCTGAGGAACTCGGTAAAGAAACTTGTTCAGGTCTTCTCGGTTAACGGTGCGTTAACCCGCAACTGTTTTGCACTTTTGACGTCATCGGTTGATTAGTCGCAAAGTTCTTCCAAATTTGGCTAACTTTGGTTATTTGGTTGAATTTGGTTATGGTGAATTATGCGTGTACTTTTAGCCAATCAGAAACGGAGAAATGCTTTGAATGATTATAATAATGATTAAAGATTAAAGATTGTAAAAACTTGAGTGAGAAAATAAGAATTATAAACAAACTCTTTCTCTCCGTCACACGTGATAACTTTTACCTCATTTCATTTTTTAGGAGGACTAATTTTTTGATCTGATATACTTTATTAAGGGCTGTAAAAGGTCCCTGACTTTTTTTACTAGTACATATTGATTGTGTTAACCTGCGAAAAAGATTTAGTTTCAATCGCACCTGCGTTCCGACTAATGCATGACCCCTCCCGAGTTCGTTGTACTTCACAACATGTGACTCGCCCTGCACTTCCCGTTAAGCCAACGAAAATTACCTGAAGAGGCAAAATAATACAAAACTAGTCAACTTAAGCCTTTGACAAGAATTTAAATTTCTTACTGCTAGTGATTTATTCAATGAAGAAGAGAATGAAATTTCAATTCGGCAATTTTATGCGGCGATCAAACACTTTTTATGACCTAAAGCTGACCAGAGAAGTGAACGGCAATTAAAGTAAGCTGATTTTAAACGAAAAGTCATATTAGCAAACTCTGTTTGAAGTATGATGAAAACAGTTTTTAATAATCAAGAAACTTTTATTAGTAAAACACCTGTTTAAAGGCAGGATATCCTGGTATAGCAAGACGCTGTTCAGAACTAAACGCGAATTTGTCAAGAAACAAGCATGCTGTTTTTAAAACTTTTCTCCATGCTTTTGATGTGCCTAAAAGGACAGGACGTTACGGCAGTAGAACAAGATTCATTTTGCCAAGGGAAGGTGATTCAGGAATGCTCTGAACAGTCTCAAGGGCTTCTGAAAGCTATCGAAAGTGCGAATAAACGCCTGTTGAAGGAGGAGTGTGACTCGCTGCAGGTAGGTTAATATCTTGCCCGCTATTCTAGCCATAATTTTAACAGTTCTACTGGAAATATAGCAAGTTCTAATTCAAGCAGTAAAAACAGACTAGAATAAATTGCCGAGTACCGGTCATCACACTTCACTTGCTAGTTTGTGGCTGAGACTGTCGGTAGATTGGAACAATTTGTTATGACAGCATCACAGCGTAGTCTTGGGAAAGGCTTTTCTTTTCAAGAGAATATGTAATTGTATGCTTTGTTAATGGGCTTTTAAGCATACATGGTTGCCGTTCGGTTTATCCTTTAATTAATTTTTTATTTTCTTTTGCTGTAAATTGTTTCCATGCATTTACCAGTTACAAAGAAAAAGGAGGTAACTTTAAAATGTACGTATTTGACATGTCTAGTTCTATATATTATGTCAAGTTTGAACAAAAGCAATAATATAATATCGAGGGGGTTTTTTGCCGAATTTGTTTATATCAGCTATATCAACTGTTTACCATATCATTTTAACCACACATCTTCAAAAAATTATGAATCTCAGATGAACTAGCCGATGTGCACTATCTTGTGATCTTCTGTAACTTTCTGGTGCTTGATCCCTAGTGCATGATTCGTTACGATTCCTCCGGCTCGGCTAGTTCTGGATTAAAACCATCCGCCTCTTGCACATCTCCCAAAATGCACGTGTTTTGTTCCCCAGAATTTTGCATAAGCGTTGGTTTCAATTTCTTGGGACGGCCGTAATACCCGGGAGAAATGAAAAACAATCGTTATGCAAAATTTGGCGGGAGGCGGGGGGGGGGGGGGGGTACAAGGTGTGTCGTGGGAGATGTACAAATGGCGAATACTGGTTTCTGACGAACGGCGGAGTGGGGAAAAATAAACCGAAGAGTGAAAGACTTACATTGTTTTATTTTTAAAAGGTTACCATTGATTGCCTTTCCTTTCCTCGTTGCCCGGGAAACATCTTGCAAGCTTTTCGTTCCATCGTTTTAACTGCAGCAACCACCCTTAAGAAAACTTCAGACGTCTGTCACAAACTGGACGTCAGTATCCTTGAAGGTTACGTCAAAGGTTAGTTTTTAAAACTATCATTGCCTATCTACTATGTATCATGCATTATGCTAAAAAGTCGATTCCTGTAATTTCTTCCTACAAGAAAACTGTGTGGACTTACGCATAGCTCATTAGCATCATTAAAACTAATTTTAGACAAAATATCATGATGGTTTTTTCTTAAGACGTGAAATACGCGCCTAGTTTAGTTGGATCAATTTTTTGTTGATGTGGCTAAAATAGATGTCTATAACGTTCTCACTGTGAAAATTTGGCAAGAGCTGCTGGAAAGTTATATATAATTCGAAACATGGGGATCGCCAGAATAGTTTATTTATTGATTTATTTATTTTCAGTTCCCACAATCACATGTGAAAACAACGAAAAAGTTGAAGATGTATGTGGTAGGAGTTGCAAATGTCAGGATGGCAACCATATATCTTGCTACAGAGTAAGAAAAGAGTTCACTAAAATGAGCGTTGAAGAACGGATACGCTTCATAAAAGCCTTCAAACTGGCTTCATCTGATGTACGATACAAAGGCGAATATGACAAAATAACAAACATACACTTAAGAATCCCAAACAAGTTACTCCATCACATGCCTCAGATATTCCTACCATGGCACAGATGGTATCTGCTTGAATTTGAAAACTTTCTTCGTCAAATCGACTGCCGGATTACAATTCCTTACTGGAATTGGAGCAAAGACGCGGGGCACTGGACCAGAGGCTCTAATATGGAGGATACATGGAACCCAGGTCCTCACGGACTGGGAGGCAATGGAGTCCTCCCTGATAACTGCGTAATTGATGGCCCATTTCAAAAGGGTGAATTCCCTTTACCTCAGGCTGCGGGTGGTGGTTGCTTGAAAAGAAATTTTAATAATTCTTGCAACCTACCAAACGCAGACTATGCCCAAAATCTTGTCATACAGGCAAATTTTACTGTTTTTGAGAAAACAATTCGTGAAATTTTCCACTCAAAATTTCACGATTGCGTGGGTGAAAGCATGTATCGTTTTTTTACGGCCGCGTACACTCCGGAATTCTGGCTTCACCATGGGTTTATCGACAAACTTTGGGCCGATTGGCAAAAGAAGAAAGGTAACAAATTTGAGTATTATCCTGAAATCAGCTTTATAATGCCGGGGTCTGATAGGTTTCCGTGGGAATATCTTGATGTTGACCAGTTACCTGGCGATGTACAGGTGCTGTATGAAGATTAAAAACGTGATGGTCTGACGATTCTGTTATCAGGCTTTGTGTTTTAGTTTGTTTTTTCTTGACTTATCAAAGTGTTATCGGATTTTACATACCGATGATAACTATCATAGCAATTATAACAACAATAATAGTAATGATGATGATGATGATAACCCATAACACAGAGATGAGAGACACCTAATTATGGACTACAGTAGCTTTTAGTTCGCAGAAGACTAACGTCTGAAAATCCACGTCTGGGTTGGTCCCCACGAGGACCTGATGACAGACAGACTGACATGATTTTATTTGGAGTCTTGTACAATAAATAGTATATCACACAACAAAGATTCCCAACCATATATAGCTAATAGGTTATCAATTAATTACGTCCTAGAGTATTTACTTTTTACCGTCTTCCCCTTTCCTTTTTTCAAAGCATTCAAATATATGTTTTACTATTAGTTTTTGTATTTTAGCATTTCCGCTAGGGGGGGTTTATTAGAAACATGAATATTTTGTTAGGTGACATTCTGCCTATTTTTATTCTTTATTCTTTTTCCAAATAATCTAGTAACGAACATCTTTTCTCCTGGTAAGCAGGGCATATATTTAAAAAAAAATGGTATTCATCCTCCATTTCCATATTACAAATTAGGCAAATTCTTTCTTCAGGTTTCTTAAACGGTCTCGAATAACGTCCTATCTCTATGGCTAATTTGTGGTTGCTTAGTCGCAGTTTTGTTAGAGCTGGTAATCTTCACATTTGTAATTGTCTATCGTTTTGAATAACCGGTAGGTTCTCATTTTGCAGCAATTTTGTTCCTTTGGTTAGCATCTTTTCTAGTGTCGTTATTTATTTCACTTAGCCATCTTTGTAGTTTGATATCCTTAAGTCGTTGCCTGATCGTGTTTACGATTCTGTATAGTGTGCTTTCATCCAAAACTCTCCTAAGTTCCAATAAGCTTTGACTTTTTTGCTCCAGAAAGCTATATTTTCGTTCCATTTAATGTCATTGTATGCTATTTGAGATAATTTGTTTTCATTTTTGGTTAAGGTTAACCAGAACGTAAAGTTCCTACACTGGGCACCAATGCTCATTGGAAACCTTCCTGTCCCAGCCTTACACGCATTGTTTTTGCAGCAGCCACTTCAGGAATTTATTTTGAATTAATTCTGCTGGATCCTTTGCAATCAATCCCCCACTCTCCACTCGCATAAAAGAGTCTCTTTTCGTAATTTATAGAGTGCTTTGAGTGAAACTTTCTTCAACTCTTGCCTAGCGAGATTAAAGTTTCCATAAGGACTCATTATTAATCCAAGGTATTTGTAGGATTTGACGCTTTCCAGTTCATTAGCGCCGTATCTGAACAAGTAGTTGTTTAAGCCCCAGTATCCACATACAAATTCTCCAAGCTGATCTCCATACATTTCCTTAAAGAATTAGTTGAGAGAATTTGTTTAAAGATCAAAGTATTTTCTCTTGGGTGATCATTTTATTGATTCTCATAACTTACCTCTTTACAGTGTATGCATAATTGTAAGGAGAAAATTGATCTTGGACACTATTGGGACTTAAAGGGTTAACAGGATTGAACGACAGTGGGTAAAACGCGCAACATCGCTTTTTAACTCGTTTTGCAGCAATGTTGCAAAACAGGTTGCACGGTTTTTGCTGCCTGTTTTACTGACGCTTTAATCTAGTGTATAAGCAAACTAAAGAGGTAAATTGTTGTGCGCGAAAAGACGCTGAACCTTTTGTGGCTCACTTGTGCAAGGGCTTCGAATCACACGAGTTCCACATGAAGAGCCTGCTAACAGGCTAGGGCAGAAAAAGGTTTATCCGTCTTCAACTACACGTACAAAAAGGAGTTGTCAATCTCTGCTTATCCAGTAAAAACCGGTGAGTAAGAACCCGCATTTCCCAAAATAGTCTTGACAGGTTCTTAAGACATAAATGGAAAAAAAAAAACAACAACAACACAAATTTAGGCTATTTAGGTTCCTAGATAGATTCTTATTTTCTGAAGAAAAAATTTACATGGAAGCTAAGAGTATTTAGAGGCATTCAGCTCATTTCTCTTTTCATTTCAAATCTGCATACCGTTACATTACAGTTGGAGTGATAAGAGACCTATGATTCCATAGAGAATCCTAAATGTTGACTCACCTTATTTGGCCAAGTGTACTGATTTTTTTCATTTAGAAAATAAGAACCTGTGTCAAATTTCAGGCTAAATGAGTTCTCGTATAAAGGGGACTAACGAGCAAATTTTAGCCTACAGTGTAACAGGTTCCTAAAAACCTGGTGCTTACTCGCGGGTTTTAACTGTACTGTGTGGCCAAATGAAAGTCAAAGAGACATGTAAGACAAATGACATCATGCATTTGGCCCAAAATCTTTATTTCGACATGGCCAGTGTCGAGAAAAAGCAATTTTATATACAACTTCATTTGATGTGAGCCTGCCAGTGAGTTTTTCCGTATTTTGACAGGAGACCAACTGGCTCAAAGCTAGACCAAATTTTCTGTCAATTCCAGTCAACATCCCACACTACAAATGAGAATATTTACATCCGTTTGACGTCATAATTTTAACGGGTGTTACGCGTGTCTCAGTGACGATCTGCACCTCTTCAGATGTCCATCTCAAATTGTGGTTCTTCCTGTTCTGCTGGTGAAAGAAAATTACAAAATAAACAATATAATAAACAAGTTGTGGACAAACTTTATGGACACAAGGCAGATGTACATGTACATGTACATGTTCATGAATAATTCAGATCAGTGACATTAAGAAGACATAGCTCTGCAAAGTCGCTAAATTTTAGAGATGTTTATATGATGGGGTGAAAGTTTGTGTACCCCACCATACAAAGAAATGAAAAATTATGCGCCTTAACAAGCAATATCTTTGCCCTCTTTGGGCACATCACCCTTAAACTTGGTAACTGAAATAAGGTGCTTTTTCCAGTAGCATTGATAGATATTTCCCTACTGGTCTTAATCAATCAAGGAAGTCAAAGTATAATGCACATAAACATCAAAATAAATGTACAAATTCTTCTTCCCTGTTCCATGAATTTTCATAATATTGCAAAAATATTTTCTGGGAACAGAGCAGAAATGTTTGAAACAGTGTTTCTGTGGTAAAGGAGAAACCAAACTGCATGGTTGTGTAACCTTGCAGCACTTTCCAAATTTATCAGATTATTGTAAGGGCATTCTTGCATTCTTCAGTAATTATTTTTATTATACAAACTACATAATAATTGTATATTATACAGTGTGTTAGACATGTAGGGATTTTGACCACTGAGAAATGTCCTACTAGAACACTTGCCCTGATATTTATTTTCAGCTTATCAATCAATCAATCAATTTTCAGCCAATTTTCAATCAATTCTCAGCATGCCATTTGTAATTTTCACACCAAAACAAAGGTTATAATCGCCACTTTGACATCGCTCATTAAGAACACCAAAAACTAGCAGAAGATGGTTTTAAATGACCTTTTTTCCAACAACCTTTCTACAAATGAAAGATTCACATCCTTCAACAAACAAGATAAACAGGAATCTGTTTGATTCCCTACCTACATTGTACACGTACTACTTGTTGTATTTACTCAGCAACTAGAAATCTTGGTGACAGCCCCATTTAACCTTAAGTAGTGGTTGTTTAAATTTGATAGGGATGCAGTCACTCAGTGTAGTGACCAATGTTTTTCAAAGTTTGTTCTGTATTGTTTATCAAATAAAGCTTCATTTAATATTCTTTCACTCCTGTACCATGTCATGGCAAAATTATTTGTCACTTTTCTATATCCCTGTGGACAAAACCCTACATGCCTCTTTAGCAATAGACTTGCATAATACCACATCTACAGCATACTTATTTCTTGAGATTTTACAAAAAATTAATTTCATATTTTTGTGATCTGCTACCTGGGTTAAAATATGGAAAGATGCCTTTACTTCTTGAACTTGAATAGAAGAAATTTGTAGAGCGCTCAACTCTGAGAGGAGCAGTGATTATAATGATCAAAAGTAGAAAGATTTCAATTCATCGTTTAATTGCGGCAACGCTGTTTCGTGTGATCAAAAGGTGGCCACACTCATCAGGCAATATCAATGAATGACCGTTAAAATACATAGAATGGCAATAAAAGCCTAACTTGAGGTTGCTATGCGATATAAAAAATATGAAGATGCCTTTATGTACATGCAAAGCAAAAAACTCTTCCCTAACTGCCAGGTATATTTGTACATCCAACTTAGCTTCTTACCATGGTCATTTTTGTCATTCTCTGGTTCTGTCGTGACCACACCATTGTCCTTCAAAGGGCTCTCAGGTTTTACCTTTTCATTGCAAGTCACACCTGGAATAAGAGGAAGATTCCGAGGAGGAGTACGGGACAGTGGCGAGTTACGTAACTCCAGGAGAAACTTCCGTTCATATATAATGCGCGTTCCTATAAAGTGAGACAAAGAGAGATGATCACTAAATAAATTGCACATGTAAATCCAAAGGGGTTTTAAGTTTTACATCTGTCAATGTACAAAACTCCATCAGTACTCATAGATCAAGAGCTACAGTGTACATGCAATGGCTAGAAAAGGAAAATGGATACATGTGGAGGAAATAGCACTTCAAGGGTACTATTTTATCTCTTCCTTCAAAGAAACGTTACTGGAAATACACTGTAGATGTTCCCAACTTTCCGTGTAATTTTTAAAAAGGAATTGAATGCAGTTTCTACATTCTTAAAGACAGACCTTCCAAAAGTGCAAAATAAAACGTTACATATACCTCTAAATTCCAGCATGTTGCATGGTACAACAACAAAAGTCAATGTGATTTCTACACAAGATATTTTGCCTAGAATAATACTGAACTTAGTTTCAAACTGACACCAGCTATTAAGTGCCAAGGACACTGACAGTTTTTCAGAAAAAAAAAACTGGCATACAAGCTATGGAACTTGCATGCACTGCAAACCATGTAGTTAATTATTAAGAATACATCATTACAAAGAGAATTCTACAGTAAACAAAGAACCACTGAAAATATTCCTAAAACCAGCAAAAATGTTGCAAGTCTTACTGCACAATGTTAAATTTGCCACTTAAATGTATGCAAATTGGCTTTTCATAAATAAAAAATAAGGCCCAGTAATTCCTTAACAAACACAGCTGGTTTGTTTTGCTGGAAAACTGGTGCGTAATGTTATAGACACTGTTTGTTTCCCCAGAAAACCAGTACATAGTGATAAAGGGGTTAAGAATATTAAATTGTTTGTTGGTATGCCAGACAAAACAATTCAGGATTGACATAAAGAGATTAAAGGTCACAATAACTTGGTAAATTTGTGAAAATCATTGCACTTAAATGGCTAGGATACTATATTATGAAATGCATCCATTCCCATAGTTTTCTGTTAGTTTCCTAGCACTCTATGTAAACTTAACACACACTACATAAACTTAGTTGCACACAAGAACTGTACATGTAGCATGACTGGAAGCCAGTGGCTTCGCCCAGTTGTTAGTTTGCCCAGTTTTACCCCATGAGAAACCGAGTTCAATTCATAAAAGCTCATTGTGAATTAGCTTCGTATAGAGTTTGCCCCTCCTGGCCATAAAATGTTCAGAATTAAGACCACAATCCATCAACCATTTTGATTCTAATTACCGTACTCTCCTTGTACCAAAGGTTGCTTCGATGTCCACCATGATCGGCTGAGGCATTCCATACTCCTAGCCTGTGTGGCAGGCATTAAAAGGGGAAGGGGAAGGGGGAATTTGGGCACACAAGAGCGCATGGGGCGTAAGGGAGAAAGGAAAGGAACACCTGCAAGGACGCCATTGTTTTCTCCGTTTTCACACTCAGATTCCAAGTGTAAAAATAGTGATTGGTCAGAATTAATTAAATGTCAATCTTCGACTTAATACCATTTGAGTAACTAAACATGTGTCATTAGTGAAGCGTGTTGAGATTTCTCTACGGGAATTCATCATTAAAAGGCATCAATTTCAGCTTCAAAAGAGAATAGAAAAAAGCAGTCAAAGAACCGTATGAAGGAAAAGGCCCGTCAGCAGATGAGTTTTACTGACTGGTCCTAAAAAGTATCATCTCCCAATGGCTTGTCGGTTTTACTCGCCAGAAGAAAGAAAGGAAAAATCATGCTGCCTGTTGTGCTTGTTATCTGCTGTTTGACCCATGTTATCAATGGCAAGATAATTAAAGACAAAGCGATCTATAACTTTTGGCGATTTTAAGTTGAGGACTTCTTCTTGGCGGTTATAAAACTGCCAGGGGCTTACTTTAATAATAAATTGCTGCCTTCTTGCAGATCTTCGAAGTTCAGCTCTTCTTTCCCCGCCACCAACGTGTTTTAATTTTCTTGGACAAACATTGCATTGAAAGTTGCAAAGAGCCGCTACATTTCTTAATAAATAGTTTTCCAGCCGGATTCCTTCAGCAACAACTTGAGTAGATTTATGCTGGATTTTATGTAACTCAGCACGCGACGTTACAACTTTCAAGGAAGATTCCTTCGATGGACAACAGCATTTGAACTTTTTTAAAGTACCTTTACTTTAGATTTCTTTAGGAAAACAAAAGAAAAACAGTGCGAGAAATACGACTAGAATACGTCCATCGCGGCCAGACTTATTTGACAGCTAGTCATTCCCAGTTGTGTTATTTTTGTTATTTTTTTAATTAGTAGGCAGGATCGCAAAAACAATAGCTTCCTTGCAGGTGTTCCCCTCCTCCCTCCTCCCTCGCGCGTGGTCTTGCGCCCCAATTCCCTTCCCCTTCCATTTCGAACACCTGCCATGCAGGCTACATGGTGTGGTAGAGTTCAGTTTTTCAAAATGGCTAAAATTGACCCAGTTTGACTCTATTTTACTTCACTCTTTGACTACAAAAGCAACTTATACTTTAGGTAAAAGAAGAAATGCATGATTTCAATAGAATTTTGAGTTAAACCACTGTGTGGTTAACTTAGGAAGTATAGGCGGTGAACTCACAGATAAGTGTATGACCCGAAAATTAAATTACCATTAAAATCTCATTAAATCTTTTTGAGGAGAGTTTCATGAACCTCACAATAAAACAGTGTATTTAGAAGCTAAAAATACAGTGTAGTATACATAGTTTCATGCACATTTCAACACTTCAGCTTATTTTATATTTTACTGTTTAGTGTTATCATAAAAAGGAATATTAAATTATCAGCAAACTAAAGAAATCTACCACTTGAGAAATCACTGCAAAAAATGTGCAGCTTCTGGACCCAATTTGCATCAGAAAAAGGCTCATCACTTCAGAAGAAGCCTTGAATAAAAAATAAAAATACATCGACCCTAAACAAAGCACGTGGGAATTGTTTACGTCGCCATTACGAAAACAATACACCAAATGTAAACACTGCGAATTTTTACGAAAGTTATCAACGTCAAAGCAAGCCACTGCAACGATTATTCTTCGGCTCCCTTTAAGAAAAACAGGAATGCACTGTAATACCTTAACCACAAGCTTTATCCTATCGACATTATTTCCACAAGCTCCAAAAAGTTATGACGACACATCTTTGCTTTTGTTTGTACGCCTACAGGGTATGCCTTCACAACGATATCTAGTTTTTTCAAGTAACTGTATGCACAGTGAAATGCAAACGAACAGTAAGCGATAGTTTTAACACAAAAGGTTGAAATAAACGAGCAAATAGGTTATAGTGGTTATATTCAAACACATTTAATGCCAGAGTTCGCTAAGAACAATGCATGTCTGGACAAAACGAAACTTGCTGAGCAAGGCTTTGTACTTTCACAGCAAAACAATGTGCAAGTCCAAGAATACGAGTTTTCATTAAAGGAAACACAAAAAAATTAAGATAAACAGTCGAAACACAGACTACGATGAAGTATGATTACTTAATTTGCCTGTGATCGGTTCAAAATAAACTCGAAACGAGAACGTGTGCAATCAACACGATGTTCCCCTCGTTTAGCCTACGCAAGCGTAAATTAATCAGTAGGCCACAACGCACTCGAAGAAAAAAAGCTTACAAAAAACATAAGATAGCAAAGTGAATAGCTACGTAACGCTTTTAACTACTTCTTTTATCACTGTAAACACTTTAAGCCCAAAACCCGTTCAACATACCGCCTGGAGTCGTAGAGAATATGGTTCCTCCCGGGGTCGTAGAATAGTCCATAGGCATTTGTCCCGGATCGTTAACCACAATTCGTCTTGAAGGAATCGGTCGAGATCCAGATGGCAACACGTTAGTCTGTGCGCTGTTCATTACGTACGGTTCTGGCTGCAAGCGGTGAAAAAATCCCTTCAATCTGAGGCACGTTCCTGCAAAATCGTTTTGCCTTCCTTCCAAAACCTTACAGCGAAGTCACGAGATTAAGTTGCGCATGCTCATTGCTGCCAAAAGTTGCGTCATCTGTTTTTATCGATCACGTGCTTCCACGATCGTCATGAATTTTGGTCGCCAGCACGCAAGTCATTTTTATCGTTTCGGCTATCGATTTATTTGAATTACACAAACAGATTAGACCTTTTTTTTTTCTTTTTCAGTTCTCGTGTCGCTACTCTTCTCAAAAATAGGAGAAGTGAAAAAAAGAGAAAAAGACAAAAATTAAAGAAAGAAATTAATGACTAGTGAATACATTTACGATTACGAGATTTGTCTTAAAGTCTTTTCGCGTATTCTTAGAAAAAGAAACTCCTTTGTTTGCCCAAAAGGGACCAAATACTCTTGAATGGCTATCAGTAATCTTGGTTTCCTTGGCGGTTTCCTTAAACACTTTAAAATGTGGCATTTTTGTAGAGCCTCGGACACCCGTAGATTGGAGCCCGATTGGAGAGAGTACAGGAGCGTGGACTGCGCGCTGTATTTAAAGACAAGCCGCTCTAGCTACCATAGGCGTACGGGCCGGGGATGGGGCTAGGGGGGGCTGCATTCCCCCCCCCCCCCAAATTTTGGGCAACTCAGATTTTTTGGGCAGCAAGAGAAAATTTGGGCAAAGCCATTTTTTAAAGACGCTTCTGTGGTTTATTATTATTATTATTATTATTATTATTATTATTATTATTAGTTTAAAGTGACAAATGTTATCTATTTTAATTTGAAAAAATCCTGAAGTCAGCGTAATAATCCAGTTACTTTCTTTCGAGACACTCACAGTGATTGCTAACATCCAGGGCATGGGAAAAACCCTAGTGCCTAGCACGTGATAAGCTGCTGGTTATAGGGAAGGGTATCATTTGTTGATTTACATGTTTAAAGTTTTTTATTGTTGATCACTGTACTGCACTGCACAGCACTGACTGAAATGCGCTCTTTCCAGTCGTGAATTAATTAGAATAAACTTCCGCATGTCCTTCTAGAATCATCTCCGCCCGTAGAACAGCGTATGGCAGATAGCATCAGCAACAGTGAGTGTGAAAATGAAGAAGTGTCTGACTAGTACTCAGCTCGAATTACGAGAAGAATATTAATTTTTTTTAATAATCTATCAAACAATAATTTATAAAAGTAGACCAAAATGTTCACAAAACCTCTAACAAGAGCTCCTCGTTGCATACTAATGAAATGAAGGCCTTCTCTCTAGCGATCGGTCGGAGCTATCTCCATGATCTTTTACACACGTTTTTAAAAAGATTAAAGTTACTATGAGGTGAAATTGCATGTCAAAAGAGATTCGTTTTCTATAGATAGCGGCCAAACATCAAGATGTTTTTTAGCATATTTCTAAAACTTCATCCCAAAATATCCCGATAACTCTTTTATAGATTCCGTTTTAACTTCACGAACATCGACGCGACTATTGGACATAAAAGTTCCCGTGAACGATTTTGTAGGAGCAGTTCCCAGTGGCAAGAAATATTGCTGCAATCAAGGGTGCGTTCGATTGGGAAATCCGAATTTAGATTTTCACCCTATAGACAATGGCGTCATTTCGTTGCTATGACAACTCCGATGTCATTAAAACCCTATGATAAGTTTTCATCTATATCTAATAAAAACTATGGTAGCAATTTTTCCAATTGTACGACGCCGTGTTGTCTTGCTTTTCAACATTTACTTTTTTGATACTTTATTGTTTATCTACTTTTTTAATGTACATATATATATGGCAGTCATTTACTTGTGACAGTTTTTTTCAGGGACAAACACTGACAAGTGAGTCTGGCGTACAAGCTCCTAGCACCGGTTGGTCAAACGTTGGATAGCACTACTCAGTTCCGCTCAGATAAATCACTATCCAGTGGGATTAAAGTCTTAGGGAAAAACCAATTGCACTCTTTACAGTGTGATAGAGACTCATCCACTGGATAGACTCTGGATAGAGTTATCCACCTAGCTTTTAAACCAACGAGGCCTGATAATCCGTACCTGCCTGAGCAGTCTTTACCGCGATAGCAATCACAAAACTAAGATTAAGCAACCACAAAATAGCAATTGAAACTGGACGATACGTTAAACCCTATCAACCACCAGACCAAAGAATCTGTCCATTATGTAAAACTGGATTAGAAGACGAGGAGCATTTTTTGATGAATTGCATAGCCTATAGGGATCCTAGGAGATCTAGAGAACTGTTCAATACGCTAAAAAAGGAAACTAATCTTATTCTTGACTCTATGACTCCAAGCTCTGCCTTTGCATCGTTGATAAGTATGAAGCAAGGAGAGAAAAAGCAAAAAAATGTGGATAAATACGTATATGATCGCTTCCGCGAAAGAGATAGCCGCGTTAAATATAACCTTGTTTAATAGTCGTATAAATTTTGCAAATATACAGCTCTGTAATTATTGCACGAAAATCTTTGTTATCGTTGTAAACACATGTGTCTATAGGCGCTCTGCTGATAATAAAGCACTTATCTATTTATCTATCTATCTATCTATCTATCTATCTATCTATCTATCTATCTATCTATCTATCTATCTGTCTATCCGAGTAATACTTCTTGGGTCGTGCGAGACACGATAAAGCCTGGTGCGGCCAGGAAAAACGAACCGAGCCCAGTAAACTTATCAGTAGCGGATCCAGGGGGGGGGGGGGCGGGGAGCCCGTCCCTCCCTTCTTTTTTTGTTTGGACCAAACTGAGGCCCGAAGGGCCGAAAACAAAATTCTTAAACCGCCCCTCCTCCCCCCTCCCCTTATCTCAGGGTCTGGATGACCGGGCCCAGCCTTATCTGAAGGTCTGAATCTGCCACTGCTTATGAAGGCTAGCCTGCAAAGACCGGAGGCATTACCGGTCGTCGCCTCTCTCCCTCCGAAAAATAGCGTCTGCTGTTCGCAGGCTAATGAAGACAAACTGGGACGCTTTCTTCCGCTCTTAACTCTTTTCACCTCCCTCTTTCTCTTTCCTTTCAGAATTGAACGTTGATATATACTCAGACTACTATAATAAATAGAGCTAAACATAATTAATCGGATTGAGTTGAAAATTACGTTGAAATTTAACATGAGTTGAAAGAACCGTGATAATTACACGTAGAAGGCCTTGCCAAAAGGTTTTTACTTCAACGGCAGATTGGAGGTGGATTTGTTAAAAATAATTCCCTGTTGCGGAATATTCCCTTAGGTTTTAAAATTTAAATATGATTTCTATTGCCTTGAATCCCGTGGTATTATTTTTTACTTATTTGCGCCCTAAAGTATTTTGTATTGTCACCTTATTTCCGCTGATGATTTTTTTTGTGTTTTGCACCTGATGTAAATATCGCCCACCTCGATAACATAAAAGCGTTCTAGAAGTAAATTTTCCTTAATTTTCATTCACGTTAATGATTAAAAGAACATTCGCCATTTTTACACTGAGCCATGCACCTGCACTGAACCCGAGCAACTCTTTCGGCGAAGAAGATAATCTCGACTTGTCTTCTGCCTGATCGACGCGTCATGAACAACACTATCATTTGCTCTCTGCCTGACTTTATTCGCTATTCCTTTTTACAAGAGTTCTCAAAAAATATTTTCTTTTTTATCTGTGTACTTGACGTCCTTGTGTTCTTGGCTGCTTCAATTGGAAATACGCTCATCTTGGTGGCACTACGAAAAAGCCAATCAATACATCCTCCTTCTAAAGCTCTCTTCAGCAGTTTGGCATTGTCAGATCTTTGTGTTGGTTTGGTCGTTGTTCCTTTACACTTTGGCCTGATGTTGGCAACCATATTCGAAGTTCCATCTTTATATTGTGCGCTGTTATCACCCACGACTGTGATCGCTTTTGTTATGGCGTCGGTTTCCTTCATGACCACTACCGCAATTGCTGTAGACAGATATCTCGCTTTTTGCCTTAAGCTTAGATACAAAGACCTCGTACGAGTTAAACGAGTTGTTTTGGTACTGGCTTTGGAGTGGCTTATAGGAATCTTAAAGGCAGGATTGTGGGTACATAGCAGAAGTGCAAGTCACACGGTAGGAGCTCTTGCAAACTGCCTGTGTACCACGACAAATTTCATCTGTTACTTGAAGATCTTCTTTGGCTTAAGACAGCGCCGAACATTTCCAATTCCAGTTCAAGGCCAATTTGAATCAAATCAGATAATGTACTTTAATGCCCTTATCTACAGAAAGTCCGCCAAGAATATGTTTATAATTTACAGCATCATGTTATTTTGCTATGTTCCGTATTCTTTCGCACTGGCGTTGCAGTTTGCGTACGGTGTTAATAGCTCTACGTTCTTTATTCTTTCCATTTCATATACCATTATACTGGTAAACTCTTCGCTAAATCCTTTTGTTTATTTTTGGCGAATAAAAGAAATAAGGCAGCAAGTGCTGAAAATGTTTAAAAACTCAAGTCGCATGAACACATTAACTCTTGAACCATATGAGTTACCAAAGAGAGTATGACTTTCTTATCAGTAGTAAGGGATAGTTCGTATTTTAAAAAGATTAATTTAAAATCCTCGTAATCAAGGAAATAGTGAATGATGAAAAACTGATGAATGATTAAAAATCTCTGATAGACTCGGTTTGAGTTTTAGGCCGCTTGCTGTGGACGTAACTCAAGTAACAATTTGAGGAAACTATTCATTATTCGAACTCGGTAATAATGGCAAAATCGATCTCCTCTACAGAAAAAAAAACAATTTTCTTAAAGAATTGTAATATAGGTAACCTGAGTCAAGCAAACAACATAGACATATCGTGGTATAAATCAAATTTTTATCCCTTCAATGTAGGCTCCAATTCCCCGGTTATTTCCTCTCATAACCAACTGGCGCTTAACAAACTTGGGCAAGATGTAGGCAACCAACCAATTCGATGGGTTACTGTCCAATAGAAAATAGACACCCTTTCATTCAGTAGAACTTGATACAGTCTTGGTAAGGTGGGTCTCATTACAGGAGCTACGTCATCGTGTCCACTTGCTTGCCAACTGAAGTACTAAGTTTAACTAACTCTTTGATTTTTTTACAAAGTGCACATGAAACAAATAAAAATAATCTGAGGATCGATCACTGGGGCACACCCACAAAAATAGAGCGAGGCAGCGAGCAAAAACAAACAATTAAACAAACGTGACCTGCCAGCCACTGTAAAGTACTTTGTAAAATTTCATTGTCTTGTGGCATTTGCTACTTGATTTTCATTGGTTCTTTAACTGTCCGATTTGACCTGTCCGATTACAAGCTCCCGGTAATCGGACAGGTCAAATCGGACAGTTTTGGAGTTACAATAGCAAAATTAAGCTATAAATATGGGCTGTTAAAAAGCCAATCAGATTCAAGCGTTTTGTTATTGACACAGTTATTAGGACTAAGAGTACAGTGCAACAACGATAATTGAAAGAGCTTTCTTGGATGAGCCTTTACAAAGGCTTCGCATATCTCGTCTACCTCGAATCTCTCGGAGCAGTGCATGGCGATCACTGCGAGATCAGAGAATCACTCCATTGTTGACTGACAGCAGATCTTGATTCATTTCATCAGTGAAAAGAAATCGGTCATCTTCTGCGCTTGTGATCGGTAGGTGGCAGGCAACGACAAGAAGGCGATAGATGTTTGGGAAAGCATCTTTATTGCAAACACCAAGTGCTAATAAAAGATTATTTGGAAGCTCCCTATCTGTTGACTGCCAGAGTGTTTTTCATCTACGTACCTCATTTCCAAGGGATTCGACAAATGAAAATTTCCTTTTTCTTCATCCGATCGAGCTGCACGTTTGCACGAGACAAAGCAGATAGCGGGCGTGGCGATCTTCGTCAGAAAATTGATCTTGCATTTGGATAATTAAGTAGTCTAGAAGAGGTAGACTACCAAGTAGTACCCATTTTTCCTCAAGGCGAGACGCTTCTCGGCTTTCTCGCGTGCGGTAATCTTCACGCGCGCTCGCGTTTCGCTTGCTCTACTATCCCTGAGGAAAAATGGGGACTACTCGTAGTCTAAGAAGAGGAATAGCTACAGTCTTCTTCAATGATCGATTGGACTGGAACTTATATTATAACTTCTAATAGTATTTTTGATATGAAAAACTAATAGACATCGGTAACCAGATAAGTTTGGAAATACAAATGTGAAATTTTCCTGACCAACTGAATTAACAATTTCACAGGTCAGACCTGAATCAACCCTCCCTTCACAGCCACTCCCTCCACCTATCTATTTATGCTTTCAGCAAGACACGAGCAGTGCACATCAGGGTTTTTGGTAGCATTTGGAAGTACCGGATGCGGGGGTTCAGCTGGCGGACTCGCGCCGTTCTTGCCGCAGATGCTAATGTTGAGTACCAGGGTAAAAAAGTTCTAGGAGTGTCTGGGCGCATGCTCCCCCCGGGAAATTTTATAAATTGGACTGAGTCTATCTTTTGGTCGAGGATCGAGGGTTCCATGTTGAGGGCGAGGCTTCCAGGTCGAGGGTTGAGGGTAACATTCTTTTTCCCCATTTTTTTTTTTTTTAATTAAAAAAGTTAAGAACGAAAATGTAAAGCGAAATATAGAAAGAATAGACAAAAATAATAGGATTTTAATGAATCGCACTTCTGTTAAATGTTAGGAGGTGGGGTTGAGATAGTAGGGAGGTTAAGCAACGACGACGATGACGGCTTCGAAAACGTCAGTCAAAAAGTGAAGTCGCTCATCCTCAAACTTTATCTCGCTTATTCCATCTCGTTTAATTCGTGAAATGTTGGCAAATTTCTTTGGAGTTGAATTCTAACGGATTATATCAAAGTTCTGGAAAAGAAAAAGAAAATTGTTGTTTTGTGTTCCCGTCCTAGAAAAAACGTGTCTGAATTCAAATTAGGCACTTTTACGTTGTAGCCGTGCAACGACGGCTAAGAAATGTACAAAAAAAGCGTGATGTACGTGCAAAGTTGTTGTTTTTCCAATCCAAACCTATTGTTTTTTTGGCCGTCCTCGTTGCCGACGCCGCCTAGTAAAATAGCACGTAGACGTCCCCTCGAAACAAACCAATCACATTTAGAACCCACACAAGTCCATATTTGATTACAAATATTACCGTGTCAATGTATTACCACAAAAACAAAAAAACAAAAAAACCGACAAAAGCGAGATTTCATAAGACATAAAGTCCATAAACGGTTTCACAACATCTTCCAAGTTTTAGTCAAGTTTTTCTAATTCTTAAGCTTAGAAATTTTTTTCAACAAAATGTAAAAAAACATGTTCATGTTTCTTTACAAGGTAACAAGTTGTTACTCTTGGGAATGAGTTTAACAACATCCACGAAAGACTTAAAATCATCAACGCGGAACAAGTGATCCTTGTAAGGGGGACTGCAAATCCCCCTCATCTCTTGAATGCCGGCGGGAGTATATCTTCCAACAGCTAGAACAAACACCTCGACTCCCGCGGCCTTCAGTAAATGAGCTTGCGGTATTGTTTGAGTCTTGTTGATGTTCGATTGACCATCCGTCATCACTAATGCTGAGCGTCCGCCCCCTGGAGTAATACCCGAATTGGGATTTTCGAACAGCTCTGCTCTAGCCAATCGCAGGGCAGCTTGAGTGTTGCTTGCGCCACCTGTATAAGGCACGCTCAACAGCTTCTGCCTGGCTTGGCATCCCAAGACGAACTGGAAAAGAACGCTAGCGGTGGTAGAAAACTTGACGGCGGCATAATCAGATCTATCTTCTTTTCTGTCAATCATCATTCGCAGGGCTGTAACGCCTTGTTGGAAACTTTTGTTGCCTATTGAACCAGAGTCGTCTATGATGTAGGCCACGTTGTACACATACGTATCCTGGGAGCTTGGAGGTCCGCGAATTCCACTCGGTCTGCCAAGGAAATGCTTAGCTATATTATTCGCTGTTTCAGTTTTTGGAGGGATTGTCTTTAACACTGAAATTGAAGTTGAAAATATCAGTGGATTATTGTTTAAACCTCGGGAGTACAAGCGTTGTGACACTAGGCATCATTGTACAAGTTATATATAGATCTAAATGTATGTAATCAGGGACCGTGGCTAGGATGTTTCCAGAGGTACGCAATGTTTTCCAAACCTAATCCAACCAGTCTCCCAATTTGTTTCCATATGCGGGTGCTTTAAATACATTTGCGTCTTTCCTCGGTATGGTGTGTGGATGACGTCTGTCGAAGGACCATATTCTGCGGGTAACTGTTGCAACCCTCATATGATACCGAGTGATAAAATAGGGGGAGGAGGGATCGAGTAGTGTTTTGAAATACTATTCGACAGCTGTCAAAGCTAATTTACATAACATCTTGTGCTTTTTCTTCGATATTTTTTTTAGGTATGCTTGTGCGTACTGGCTCTGACTGGTAGCTACTTCAATTCCAGAAACTATAAGGGGAATGGGTACCGGCTTTAATTTAGAGGCAACAATTTCTGGGATGGTTTGGGTAGACGTACAGGCGTTACTTTATGATTGGTTAAAGTAACCGTACAGATCAGCTTCTGTATTGCCTCGAATAGCGTTTCTCTCCTAATTTGCAGGGCAACGTACTGTATTTAGGCTTAAAATCCCTGCTCTCAAACCTTGTACCCATTCTCCCTAGAGTTTCTGAAGTGGGTAATAACACAATTAGTATTGTGCTCGACAGGGATGGGTAGTGGAGAGGCTTTTGTACATATTATGCTCGCATTTTTCCCAAGACTTTAGTAAGTCAAAAAAGCATTATTCTACCATTTTAGTGGATTTTTCGTGCGGAAAATTGCCAGTTTTCTTTTTCGGAGAAAATGAGAATTGAAAACAATATTAAATAGAGGATATTACATGGCCGCGCGGAGATACGAAATTTCGTATCTCCAAGCGGCCATGTAATGTTCTTTTTATTATATAAAACCCAATGAAATACCAAACCATTTCACTTTAACAGTTTTTTGGTGTGAACGGCGCGAATTATTATGTAGCCATAGCAAAGGTGATATTTTCACATGTGAAAATAACATGTTATTTTCACATGTGAAGATATCAAGTTTTCGCGCGAAAGCTCACCTGGTATTTCATTGGTGTTTATATAATAATAATAATAATAATAATAATAATAATAATTATTATTATTATTATTAATAATTATTATTATTATTATTATTATTATTAGAATAAGAGAAACGAACACTTTAAGTCAAAATTCCGAAAAGAAAACAACCAAATGCCACCTTAATACCTTTTTAGCGTTAGAATTAAAGAAAGGTTCCGTATGATGCGTATTTGCACAAAAAGGGCTTGAAATGACGTACATGATGTCGTATCTCGTAACCATGGCGATCGACAGTTAATATCAGCATTTTTCATGTTTGTATAATTTCTGATGATGTCCTATCTATTCTGTAAAAGTCGAATCAGAAACAACAATAAAAAAGGACTTTTCCTTTGCGTTATACAATGAAATAACAGTCGCGTGAAAGTCTGTAAAGGTGACGTTACAGAGGACGATTCGCAAAGACGATTTTTAGCGTAACACAGCTAGCTAGCGTTGCAAAGTTGGAACAAAGTTGCACCTATTCGAAACAATGTCGCAACGATGTTGCAACGCTGTGTTGCGCTAAAAATCGTCGTTGCGAATCGTCTCGTGTAAGATATAATAATCGTCTCTTAAGATATTTTCCATGCAGAAAACTCGAGTAAACCGAATTTATAGTTCTGGATTGCCTGCAACAGCTCACCATGTTTCTTGACTAGAGAGAGAATAAGAGAAGTGCATAAAAGTTTACTGACTAAAAACAGTAAGTACTGAGGAAATATGAAAAGAAAATAATAGGCAAATAAATAAATAAAATAAATAAGTAAATAAAATTATTTATAATGTGAAGACGTCTTACCATCATAAGAGGGTGGTTTGATTGGTCCTCCTACCAAATCCTTTGCTACAGAAACGTGAACCAGCAGCCCGCAAAGAGCAGCTATGAGGATCATTCGGTCCAGACTTCGTCGTCTTAATTATAATGGACTCTTCTTGTCACTTGTTTTACGCTTACTTTTTTGGTTTTTGTTCAGTTATGCTTGGGTGGGTTGTCTCCCCTGCTTTTATAGCACCCGTTGAGAGGTAAAGCAACCACAACTAACATGATTAGTTGCTGAACTTATGACCTTTGTTTTGAGAGTCGTTGACGACATTCGAAAAAATGAGAGGCGTGTACGATAAAAGGAAAACCCCTTATCCTGTAGCAACACAGGATCACGGGAGACGTGAAGAAAGCTATGGAAAGTAAGTCGCGGGAGAGATAAATCCTTACTAAGCAGTCAGTAAATCATATAGAAATTATAGACGATATAGCCTATGGGCAGACCCAAAAATAGAGTAGCCATTCTGGTAGCTTGCAGAAAAGCCGCTATTTTTTGCGCTTCAAGGCGAGCACGAAGCGGACGTGGAACGTGAGACACGCCTTCCACCGTCGCGCGCGTATCGCGCTCCACGTCCACCTCGTGTTCGCCTAACATAGTGCCCGTTCGGCAGGCTAATGCGCAGGCCACGAACGATACAGAGAGAGATCATCAAGAAAATCACTAACACGACAACAACAACAACAACAACAACACACTATGGGAATGCAGATAAATGTTCATCAGAAAGCATCACTTTCATCACATGTTTTCTGAAAGCTTATAGTGCCTTTTAGCACTCCACAAACGGGAGGGAAATACGCAGGACACGTAATCGGCCACTTCATATTCAACGTCTAGACCCCGGGGGGTTTACTTGGGTTGAATTTTTTCTTGGTATGTGCCGCTGGCCTCTCAGAACCCCTATATCATTTTAGTCTGTTCTGTGGCCATATGAAGTAATTTTCGCAATCCCAACCTAGTCACTTTCTGTTTATGTATTTACCTTATCAAGACTTTTAACTTGGTCATCCTGAAATGAACTGACACTTTTATTAAACTAATGTGGTGTAAATCTCTCTATTTTTGAATCCCTACATTACCTGAATTTTCTGACCCCCAAAATCATGAAAATTTGCGACCCCATTCTAGTAACTGATAAAAATGAAACCCCATAATAGTCAAACCAGTTTTGAAAATGCGACCCCATCCAGCGGCACATGTCCATTAGCCTAGTACTAGGAATTACGCCCCCACCCCCCTCCCCCTACCGGGCGTATAGATTTTGAAAGGTAAAGAACGCTAAACGTTTCGGTCTTTAGGTTCGATAAGTTATGTTATGAGTGCGTGATAGACGGAACGATATTTAATTATTATTTATTTATTTTTAATTTGTCACACTGAATAAAAACCATCAACACCTAAGGAGGGTATGTCAGTCTTCCCAGCGTGTCATGCGACTATATTTCTAGAAAATTGTTGCCGGTCTGTGTGAAAAGAACAAGAACTTTTTAAAATCTCCTCTGATATAGAGACTAAACAGAAAACGACTTTAACATTGAATTGAAGCACTTGGAGAAAGACAATTTTATTAGTAACAGCACGTAGAGTCTTTGTTTCAGTTAGTATTTTATGGTTTAAACGGAAATAAATGTCATTTAACCATCACCCGTACTTTGGTTAGTAAGGTCAAGTGTTTAAAACCAAACTTTGTAGTCGTGGTATATATCACACACGAACGATGTATTGGGCAATTCAACGCTACAACGGGCGCAGATTCTACAGCTGACCGATGGCTGAGTAGCCGAAATTTCAAGTAAAAGGAGGATTATATTAGTCCTCAAAACGCCAGCTTTTGAATCTCCTTAGGAGAACTTTGCTTTGGTCTGCTTTAGTAACTCAAAAATGAATTTTTGTGTTCATCCCTCATTTCTTTTTGTTTTAAGGTTAGTTTCCATTTTATTGTTACCATTGTCAGTTCATTGTATTCCCAACCAATCCCGTGAGCCCTTGTTACAGCCGTGAGACTGACCAGACTGACTAGCACCTCCGTTCATCTCAAAACTAATAAACAAAGCATAGCCAGAGTGTCTAAAGACTTTTAATTACATTTTACTTTACATGACAGGTTTTCAAAACGACTTCATAAGCCATAAAATGATACCTTGCATTGACACGTTCATTCTTTTAAATATTCTCTGTTTTCACTATCACGCCATCAAACATAAAAGATGCAAACCATTCAATACAGAAAGTCCAGAATCTGGGAAATCAAAGGAGATAACTATACAAAACGCCTTGCCAAAATATCAGGTCTGTGCGATATTACATATACCAAATATTCGGGGATGTTTTACCCAAATTTACAAAACTTTATATGGAGACGCCATCTTGGTATCCCTTTGAGGGGCACAAACTTAAAAACAATTTCCTTTCGAGAAAAGCTCTCTTACTCCACGAAATGACGTCATAACGAACTTAACTTAAGCCCCGTCTCCTTGAGCACTCGGACAACCCGAGGGTAGTGGTTTAAATTGATAAGTGGCAAAATAATTCTGATGATTTTTTTTGTCTGGGGCCAAAGTCTAGAAGAAATTTCAGGCTAAATAACTGAAAGTAAATGCGATTTGTTTCCATTACGGCCAATATTTTGCTCGAAAACTATGTTTTCAATAACAATTGAAATAGAATAAATTATAAATCTTCCTCTTTCTTTATATTAAATTTCTCGAGCATTAAATTTAATAACACTTTCGTGTTTACTTTCAAGGTAGTTTAAAAATTCTCGTCCCATCCTGATAGGTCATCTGGTGGCACATCCATATCCTTCGGGTAATGATCGAAATTGCTGAAATCCGTGGCGCTTTTTACCTAATAATCGATCAACAACGACAACCAAAAACAAGAAAGTTTCAAAGGACTGAAAGACCTTTAGATTCCAGGACAAAGATGACTACGACGACATTCCCAAAAATAGATACCCAGGAAAGCTTCTTTAAACTTGTTTTCAACAGAAAAGTTGGCACTGTTATGATAAACTTGACAACTTGTTTCCGCTACGACATCACTAAAACTCTCAGTAGAGTGACGACGGCTATCACGTTTTCCCGCCAAAATGACGCTGGTTCTCTCGCGCGCTCTACTTGTTATTGAGAAAATCTCGCACCCGTAGTAGACCTCGTCTTGGAATCTGAAGGTCTCTGATAGCTACCACTAGAACAACGTTCGCCTTTGTTTGTTTGTTTGCTTGTATCTGTGATGGTCCTAGCATGCGTGCGTGGCAGGTATCGAAAGGGAAAAGAACATGGAGAAAAGGCACTCATGCGTATTTGCGCGCCCCATTACTTGTCCCCTTTCTTTGGGAACTCCTGACATAAACGTTATGATGGTCCTAAAGGGGCGGCTCCATGAAATGGACTATAGAGGGACGCTCTGTTAGATAAAAAATTAGAAGACAATTATAAGACCCCCTCCCCTCTCCTCCCCTCCCTCCATTTATAGGCTCATCTACCTATAAACAGAAAACACATCCGGTCATAAGCTCCCCTGAATTCGACTTTTTACGACATTTTGAAGCTTAAAAAAGCGATCAAATTCAAAACGCATTTTCATCAGCACTGCTATGTAACTTGTTTTGAAACACTTTTCTTGGTCCGGTCATAAGCCCCACCCCCCCCCCCCCCCCCCAACCCCGTTTATAAGCCCTCTTAAAACCCATTACGAAGTTGTATAAGCCAAGGGCTTATAATCCTTAGTTTACGTTACTTTAGAAGGTCCATTGGGAAAACCACTGACAGTTATATGCAAAACACTACTTTTGTTTGCTTGATATTATTATTATTTTAGCATATTATTGTTATTTTTACACAGATCAATTGGAAAATGCACATTTTATGTCTAGACCCAGGAAAATAGCTTTGCTTCCTTGCGCGTTGTTTGACAGCCGAAGAAAACAAATGGAAATACACGACCGAGAAAACAACTAAACCAAATACAGCATCTAACAAGAAAGCATATTTTTTGCCATAAAATTATGACTTCTGAACAAAATACCTTTGGCTGTATGGGAGGTTCAAGTGTCCGCTCTAAAAGACCTTGCCAGTGAAAACCTTGAAACCATCTAGAAAAAATGAGCATAATATTAAGACTATGGTTTTTGTCTATGTTTTAAGAAACCATTTCTAACGGTGTTCTGCAGTACCTGAATTGCTGGCTCTCGTTAAAGGCTTACATTAAACTAGATGATATAGAATATGCTTTTGAGTCCTTTGGCGGCTCATTATTTCACGTCCCGTTTATCCATTTTCCCATAGACCATAATGCACCTTGTCACCCCACCCGCCCCCCCCCCCCACCCCCCCAAAAATAAAAAAATTAAAAAAAATTGCACAACCACGGTTTCCCATTTCTCCCGGGTATTACAGTCGTTCGGAGAGAAATCGAAGGCAGTGGTTACGTAAAAGTTTGTTTTTTTTTTTGGGGGGGGGGGGGGGGGGGGGTAAACAAGATGCAATATGGTCTAAGTGTAAATGGTGAATTCGTTCAAGTCACGTGTAATGAACAAACTGGTTTCCAAGCCGTGAACGTAAAGGTCTGGGACTAGTAAGGCAGGTTCTTACTTATGTTTTTTGACGTCTGTGAGACCGTCCTTTTGATACCCCAGTCTTTCAGTTGGACTCTCCTTGCAGAGCCTTCTTATAAGGTTCTGAGGATTGCGACCAATCTTTTTTGGAAATTCAACCACATCCATTCCGCGCAAGATAATGTTGTAGGTCTTCATGGGGTCTGTGCCATAGAATGGTGGACTGAGGTGAAGAGAGAAAATAATATATTAGAAAAAGTCGGTATCCCGAATCTCTGTTGTGAACGGCACAAAATAATCATCATGCAGTTAAAATAGAACATTGGAATAACGTTACTGCATTAAATTGCGACCTCGGGAGTACTCCTGGGAATTCTCTGCTGAGGGTGTTACCGCCCGGTTCTCCAAATCCTGAACCTATTTCAGACCAAAATATGTCATTTTCTACACTCGTTTTCAGACCTCAAAAATCCATACCCGTTTTCAGGTTTGGCCTCTACGAAATCAAATCATGTCATTATTTAGATTATGACGCCAAATTCACGTATTACTATTTCTTTCTTAGTCATTTGGAATTGAAACTTCAAATACGTTCATACACTCCCGTAGGTCCGTCGAAAACCATACCCGATTCCAGACCGAAATGGACAAAGTCTATACCCGTTTTCAGACCGAAACAGACTCAAAACAGCGTAAAAACAATACCCTTTAAGGGCGGCACATAGCTATATGGCTTATATAAGAGAGTAGCCCCCCCCCCCCCCCCCCCCGATTGTAATTGCCGTTTGTAAGTAGTTGACCATAAAAATCACCTTCCAGTTAAAAGCTCAAAAATGAGAATTCCCAGAGACCAGCAATCGGCTGACAAATCATGACCCTGAGAATCAAATGAGAATAAAAAAATAGAGAATGTAAACATGTACAGTGACAACACCAACAAAAGAATAGATAATTAGATGACCTTTTTTTTCTTTATTGAACTCTAAAACTCGGGCAGTGTTAATATGCGAAATATTTTCACTGCTTTTGCTGTTAGTTTGAGTGGTTGGAAGCTCAATTCCAAAAAAAGGTAGAAAATGTTTCGTCATTGTCTTCGATTAATGGAAAATTTGATCAAAGTAAACAAAAAACTGAGTTTGATAAACACAACTAAACACGTCATCTTATATACACCCGGACATGTGTTTGTAGAGATTTTTACCATAATTACGAATCTATAGGATTTAGAAAGGGCAGGCACGCGCCCTATGTTGTTAATTGTTTCCACAAAGAGCACCATGAACGAGGAAAGCCCAGGATTGAGTTCTGGACCAAATTTTTGCCACAGCTTTCAATCGTGGAGATAAGGGTTATGAATGTAACATTCTTTCTTTCAACGAAAGATCAATTAACTATTATCAAGGGAAGCTTAGCTTTGTCCCCACTTAGTATTAAACAAACATGTTTGCATCGTATGAAGTAAAGCAAATGCGAACTTTTGTGGAAGCAAACGGACCCTCACAGTCAGTTTTATTTCCAGGATTTGAACTCTGACTATTGCTATCACACAAAAATGAAATGCACAAGAAGTGAATGGCAAATGTGATCAACGCTGTTTATATTTCACCAGTAAGGAGTCGAAAGAAAACATGAAAAGTCAGACCGTTCATTTTTTTTTAATGTTATTTGCCGGTCCCATATAATACCGAGCTCTCACTAGTCCAGTTTCGAATTCGTCGTGGCCGTTTAATAAATGCGCCAAAAATTTATTTATAAAGGGTTTGGCTCGACCAGAGGTAATACTGTGATACTGGTCAGTGGATACCCTGCTTTGACAGCTGTCAATTGACTGAAACATAGATGTACATAGATGTGCAATATCAGGTTGAGGCTCCCACACTAGCTAGAAAGTGTAATATTTCACATTGGTTTCCTTGTGGTGCAGACGGACCGACGGGCGGGCGGGTGGACGTACGGTCACGTGACTACCAAAATTTCTCGGGTGGGTAGGTAACAACATTTTCTTAGTTCCGATGAAATATTCACAAATACTGGCGACAGGGTGCCTGGGAGTCTTCGGTGCCTCTATTCAAGATCAGCGGCCGCGAAGAACGCGAAACTGGACTATTAAAAGTAATAAACTGCCTACAATGTTTCTCACTCGAAAAAAAATAAGACTATTTAATAGGACAAAGTCAAATTCTTATATGAGCGAGAATGTTTATTTGTATCACAGGATTATAATCTTTACCTTGTTAAGTATAATTTCTGGAGCAACATACTCCGGTGTTCCACAAAATGTCCATGTCTTTCTTCCGAATCCAATTCTTTTGGCAAAACCAAAATCCACCTAAAAATCGCAAAAATATGACTTCATTATCGGATTTTATCACAAAACCGCTTTAACATAAAATAATATACTAAAAACCTGATAAGTACAATATAACAATTCAACTTTAAAACGAATGAAATTCAAAGAGGATACAAAAAAATATATACTAGTATTTCCATCGTACCAGTTTCGCATATCCATCTTTATCCAAAAGTAAATTCTCCGGCTGATAAAAAAACAAACAACAATGAACACTTTAAATGCTTTATTTTCAGGTACTTCGTAATAAAATCGGGCCACTGTTAAGTGTACACGTTTGGGACACGAAAAGTAAGGTCGGGGCCCACTTATGCTAAGGGTATGCTTCCTAGTGCGCAACCAAGGAATTAGCAGCGCGCGCGTTATCAGTACAAGTCACGTACGAGTTCTTTATCACACTTGATAATCTCTTGGAGGTGCTAGTTATTTCTTATGGAAAAGTGAAGCCGCTGGTCGACAGTTCACAAATCTGAAGAGGTGTAGGCAGGTTGCTGATTCGGCCGCACGATCGATTTGACCACTACTTAGTCAACAACCGTAAAATCGTCAATAAATGAGAATAGCTCCAAGTTGCTACGTTTTGATCTTGAGCATTCCCAAAATCCCTTAAAGGCAAGTGTAATCAAAAAATCAGATTGAGGACTATATATTATAAAGGCATGTACTTTATCGAGAAACTGTCCCGGCAGTGTTTTTATGTACTAGGTAGGACTACAGTACGCGTCTGCGGGAAGTGTCCGTTTGTGATTGGAGTTTGGACCGTAACAGTGGCCTCACACAGTCACCCCATGCACTCTACCCAGTTTTGATTTCATACATGTAATCTATAGTATGAAGTGTATTTAAAAGGCATGATGATATTTGAACATTGCGTTTATACCTTCAGATCGCGATAAACAATTCCTCGTGAATGCAGATACTCAAAAGCTTCCACAACACAGGCTACACAAAATCGAGCTGTAGAGTCATCGAAAAAACCTCTATCTCTTAGGATGGTCCAAAGTTCTCCACCTAGACAAACTTCCAACAACATATAAACGTACTTTCGATCCTTGAAGGTCCGATACAACCTGTGGTTAGAGAATGAATCATTTCGGTCGTTAACCGGCGAATTCAAATACATCAAGAGAGGCCGCAACATATTATATAGTAATGGTTGCGAAATAAAGCACCAAAGATTTTGCCCCAGGTGGAAATGTTTCTGGTAAACTGCCCACCTACCCCTCCCCTAAGCCAGCAGTAACACTTTTTACTCACTTAGGGCAAAATGTTGGCTTAGGGGAGGGGTAGGTGGGTAGTTTCCCAGAAACGTATAATGATCCCATGTAACGTACTTCAGAAAATTCTACCCGTGGAATCCGGAATCCTGGGCTTTTGAATCTGGAATTCAGCTTAGGAATCCATATCCGGAATCCCGCTAACTCGGATTGGAATCTGGAATCCAAGTACCACTGACAAGGAATCCCGAATCCAGTACCTGAATTCCGGAACCAAGACTGTCCTAGATTATCTTACATTACATGGGGAGAGAAAGTTAGCATCTCCTTGTTTCAGTACTGAGTACATTAAGAGATGGGGGGCTCCCCAAAAGTCTGCTAACCAGCGCCGAATTTTTGTCGCCCTGGCTACAGCATTCATATTATATTTCATCCTCGAAGACTCACAGGCAGTTTTGGGGGTCAGAGAAACGGCACGATTAAAGTTTAAAAGCACGGTGCGTTTCTCCAGAGGCGACTGGCCTTCCCCCCCACCTCTAGGGTCCCCAAGGATGATATTGTTTCAGCTCTTCCGGTTACCAAAATGAAACAGTTTACATGAAAGTATGATTTCCTTGTTGTCTTTTAATATTAATAATATGGAACTTAAGCAACGACGACAGCGACGGCAACGAGAACGGCAAAAAAAAAAAGCAATAGGTTTAATTTGGTAAAACAGCAACGCTTTTTTCGGTACTTTGAAACTTCCTAACTGCACCTTTTATAAAGGACATTACTGCAAGAAAGCAATTTTAATTTTTCTTTTTCTGAACTTAGATACAGTCTTTAAGGATTCAACTCAAAAAAAAAATTGGCCAAAATTTGACAAATTAAACAGAATAAGAGCGAAGAAGTTTGAAGCAGAGCGAATCGTTTTGGCTGCCGTCGCAGTCGTAGGTGTTAAAGCTCCCTAATTTAATGGCAGGAATATCGGTTCAGTATCTTACTTGCAGATAAAGGGTGAATTTGCTTGAGACATTATTTTCTTCTCGGAGTAGATATGCTCTTGTTGCCTTGTGTCCAGAATGTGTTTTTTCTTCAAACATTTTAACGCGTACGTTCTTTTGTCGTTTACATTTTGTACCTTGAAAGGAATGCAGTAAACGTTAGGTTATATAAGTGAGTGGAAAATACTCAAAACAATTTTGCGTTGACTGGTGTTGAGGGAGAATAACATTTCCAATTGGACAGGATTGAGGTTTAAAAGCTCGCTCTGCTCACTCTGTGTCTGCCGTGGAAGTGAAACTCGTCAGGTCGACTTGTGGTAAGTCTACAATTATGGGCAAATGTCTTGGGGTACTTTTGCATTTATGGGGCTTTTTTCAATTCACACATGCCAAACCCCTCCCCCCATCTCATGCCACAAACAACGTTGGACGCGGGTGTATCTAGAATATTTTTCGAGTTTCAACATGGTATAAATTGGGGGGTAAGAAGAACTGCAAGGACATTTTGAAAAGGATTAGGCCGTTTTAATGAGGGTACCCAAAAATTACAACAAATTATACGAATACTGTCGCACCGTCCCAAAGACTTGTCCACGATGTCCAGGATTGTATGTTAGGGTTCTGCGACGCCCTAAGTGAGTCTAACTGAACAAAGTCAATGGGAGGGAAACGATTGAAAGGTTGGTGGCTAGGTGTACCTGGAGGTGTTAACTTTAAAAGGGAAGGGGGGGGGGGGGGCTTAATTCCAATTACCTGAATATGGCGTTTAAAAATTTGCACAATAAAGGATGATCCGTTCACAACGTCACGTTCTCTTACTCTGAATAAGTATTGATAGCTTTACTAGCCACGGACTATCTCTTTTGATCGCCCGCTTAAGTTGTTTCACACGGTAGAGGTAAGTTTAGTTACTTAACAGCGCTTGTAAATAAGCAACTGATAGATGCGAAGCCAGTTAAGGCTTTAAACAGGTCCGATTCGAGAAATTTGTATTTCCTGTCCTCGAATGTTAAGGCCTACACGCATTTAGCCCACTATAAACATGCAACTACCGATTTCAAGTAAAGGTTAATGATCTCAGTTACCATGCAAAAAACAAATAAAGCAACATCAACAACGACGTGACACAAAAAAAACACAAAATTTAAAAACGAAAACAAAGTAGAGAGAAGGCGTTTTCATGAATAAAGCTTAAAAACGAAGAGCAACCCCGGTGGTTTTAGAGTGTTGTAGAGTCATTTATATCATTTCGTGAAACATTATCTAAGAACAGGTGCCAAGAAAGTGAAAGTAAACAAAAGAACAGTGAAATTACAGTATAATACTTCGTAGTTCCCTCTCTCTATTTCACGGGTTAAACACTCTCGACTATCTAACTTGGCGGATTATTACTCAACCTTGTCCTAGAATCCTCTCGCTTCCCCACCCTCCTGAAAAAATTAAAATGTCGTCTCTCACCAGCTCCACGCGTCCAAATCCTCCCATCCCCAGGGTGGCCACTACTTCCAGCTCGTCAAGAGTCAAGTCCTGGAACTCTTTGGAGATTTTCCTATCCTCGTTATAACTTGAATCAAACTTAGAAGCCGACAGACATCTGCAGAGGAGATAATATTTTCGTTTTAAAAGCATTTCTCACAAATATACCTTTTACATAGTTGAGAGTAACAAATATTACGTGCAGTTTTACCTCGTGGCTCCTCTTTCCATATCGCCGTAGTCTTTCTTCTTGAGTTCATCAAGGTTGCCGATAAGAGCCTTGAAAGCACTAAGAAATACATCGCAAAACGAGTTATTTCCGTTAGTATCTTGGAGGGGCAGGGCGGAATTGGTTCAATACAACTTCATGAGAAATAGTTTCGTATTCCTTATTTTAATGTTATCCAATAAATTCGCTCCGACATAGGGCTAATACTTAAAAACGTCAGCTAGATAGTTTTACGGTAAAAATTGATTGTTGTTTGTGTTTTGCAAATAGGCAACTGGGTTTCTCCTGCAAGTTGACGTATTTAAACTATGTTTTGCTGCATTTAGATTACTCGTTCCTCATTATCTCAGTTGTGTGCCTCTAAACTAGCTTGAGTGCTAAGTGCACTTTCATTGAAAACAAAGATTTACGTCGTTTTACTTCTGCAATAGTCCTTGTACTGATGATTATAAAATTTATTCTCATAGGAGATCATAGGAGTTGGGTACATGAAAAGAGGTCTTGAAAAGTCAAGACTTCAGCAACTAGTAGGTAGTGGTAGTGGTGGCGGTGGTGGCAATGTAAAAGTTTCGGTATCATTAAACTCACGTTCGTTCGATAACCAAGCATTCCACGCCTGGTGTCTCAGCAATCACATTTGCTGTTCTGCGATCTTCACTGACGAAATAGCAAACAAAAATCATTCAAGATCACAGGCGTAAACTGTAAAGCTACAACAACGACGAAAAACGAACAAAAACAAAAAAACTAATAACAACATTACAGCTGATTTCAGAAAACGATTGGAGTGAAAGTGAGACCCAGACGATGGAAACTCAAGTTTAAACCTTTACTGGCACCCCAGGCAATCGCAAGAGAAGTGATCAAAAGAGACAGAACCGAACAAATGAGGGATTGATGATAATATGATGATGATGATGATGATGATCAGTAGTGATAAGCCTGGTGATGGTGGGTGATGCTAATGTTGATGCTGATTCTGATGCTGATAATGACGATGATACTGCTACTGCTGCTGCTGCTGCTGCTGATGATGATGATGATAGTAACAAGGGAGGGAGAGGTTGGAGGGTGGTACCTTAAGAGAGCTTTTTCGCCAAAGTAATCTCCTCTTTGGAGTCTCCTGATCTCCCTAGGCTCATCAAATCCCGCGACTCTTTGAGTGACGATCACCTATGCGGAAAACGTGATACACAGATGATACAAATCGATCCGGTTCTAAAGCATTTTCAGGTTGTTTATCCCTAACAGACTTACATTTGAAGCAAAAAAGTTACAACGGGCATCTTTATTGGTAACTTATGTTAACTTGTTATTATCTTATTATTGGCAATTAATATTAATTTATTTTATCACAATTTGCTACCATTCCTTCCATAGGAAATCGATTCTTATCACAATCTACTGATATGTGTCTCAAGAATAACAGCCCCTGAAGGCGACAGGTCAACTTCCATCTCCATACGCTTGCTCCAGCGGTGATTGGCGGTGTCTAGAAACAAAGCATTTTTATTGGGGGTTTGGGGGGAGGGGGTTCTGGAAAACTTTCCTTCGGGATTCACCACACCGGGAACTAATTCCTTTCAAAAAATTTCGTGTAAATCAAATCAAAAACAAAAATTCTTATAGCGTTCCACGTGCAGTCACAGGTTCCATTTCTATTTTCTCCCAACAGAAGCCTGGTTATAGTATATAACGGTTACACGTGCGGTTATAGAACATACCGATCCTCTATTGATGATGTAGAATGTATCCCCCCTTTCTCCCTCTCGTATAATGAAGTCATCACCATGGTAATAATCCTAAAATAGCGAATAAAAGGAAACGATCACATACTTAGCAATCAGACTCTAGTCAGCATCAACCTTCTGCTACATACAATTATGACCAACAGGGCACCTTTAGTCTACATTAGCGCCTAGAAATCTAATTACCTTATTCTTTCTTAATTTTGCGAGCATTAAATCTCGCGATTTTTGCGATTGGATAAAAATCGCGAAATTTAATACTCACAAAATCTAAAAATCCCTAAAAATCCCCATTAAATCGCTAGAAATCCCTAAAAATCGCGAAATTAAATAGTCGCAAAATGTGGCTCATGATTTTCGCGAAATTTAAAACTCGCGAATTAAGTGAGAATAAGGTATAACTAAACCAGTCAGGCTCAGTAATCATCAGTTATTACCTCTTCCATAACGTCTGCAAGCTTGGCTAATTCTTGTTCGGATAAGTTTCTTAAAAGAGGAACACTGAAACATGAAGGCATGATGTAGTATTAGAAAAAACTCTATGCCGTTGAGTATAAGAGCAACTAAGTTTTATCAGTTGTAAATGCAACAGTTTAGCTAAAACTTTTGATAGTTTCTTTAACAAACTACCAGAAAGACAAACCGAAACTTCGTTTTGATAGTTCATTGTATACTGAAATTCAATAACTAAAATGGGGTGTTTTTAGAAGCAACGGCTGCTCTTCGTAGTTCTGTTCAGTATGATTTCCATCTTTTAGGAAAGCCACTGATTGTACCATCGAAAACCAAAAAAATATTTGAAAAATGCCTCGGTAGACTGACGGAGTGTTTGTACTGTGCCGCAAAAATTACGAGAGGAACGACAAGGTTAAATATAAAGAAAAAACCTCCTTATTTTTCCTTCTTAGCTCGAAATCATAATCTTCCGACTCACAAACCCTCAAACATACGCGCCCTCATAAAATATATACGAGCAATTTTCTTCAAACGTTTTGTTTTGTTTTAAACCAATAGTACAGCTTCTCTAGGTTCCATTGGAATAGAAAGCATTCCTGTATTTTAGCAATATATATGACGCGTCCGAATAAAGAAAAAACAGAAGCAGTTTTAATACCCTTCACATTTGTTAAACACTTGCCACGTTACGCCCGCCTTGCAGTGTCCGGATTCGCGTACTCCCTTGCAAATAACGCGAGTATCGAAGGAGAGAAGGAATAAACACAGGGAAAAGTTCGTTAGATAAGTCGGTTTTTTCTCACACGAAAAATCCTCCGAATTCGTCCATTTTTTGAAAATAAAATTTGTCTTCGTAGAAAATCATGAAATGACTCCGATGGATTTAGCCAAGCCTAAAAGCGGAGCTCTTATTCGCTAGGATCAATATTCTTTAAAACAGTATGACTCAGTCAATCACTGAGCGTGTCCACCCCCCCCCCCCCTCCCCCTCACCACAGATGCATTTGTATTATTCATCATTAATAAAAGTAGACTGGGGATGGTAGCTTTCTATGCAGATGTCCTTAGTTTGGCTACCTTTTAAGGAATGCAATATGTTCGGCTTGTCTCATCATTCCCGTTCTCATCATGATCATCTGAAACATGCTACGATCGATAATCCATAGCTTAGCACTGTCCATGGCTACAGAAAAGAAACAGAAAACACACAGTAGACACATTACAAATACGGTCGAACCTCCAATAAGCGCATAATTAGTGGTCGCTTACGGAAGGATGTCATTTACGAGAATCGGTCCACAGAGGTCTTTTCTGAGAATAGAGACTTAAGCTTCACGTATACGGCAAACGGCAAACGTCAGATTCAAGTTGAGAATTTCTCAAAATAAATAGAAAATGAGCAGATAAAAACAGAACAGTTCTTATAGATAAAAAAAATTGCGTGAGACTATTAATTTATGTGTACAAATAATGAACAGTATTAACGACAAGTAACGGGGAAACTTGGTCACGTGGTACAAATTTGCGTTTACCGTTTGACGTAAACGTGATGCTTAACCTCTCTACTAGGTCCTGAAACGTACAATTTTTAAGTTAGGATAATTATGTGTAGCTTCACATTCTTACCAAAAGTTCTTCGCATACTCTGAGTAGCCTAGTTCACACACTGAGCATAGAGATTACACCTTAATTCAAGCGGTCACTTAAAAGCAAAGGAAACTAAGAAATCATCAGCCCAAAAAGTGATCGAGGTCGCTTACGAGAGGTGGTCGTTGACGAAAGGTTCTAACGAGAGGCTTTGGGAAAATTTCAGTGTTCTGGATCGGTGATCGGTTATGGGAGATGGTCGCTTAGAGAGGTGGTTGCACCTGGAGGTTCGACTTTTATTTTTTATATTTAACTCTTGCTAGGCCAGAATATTCTATTGACTAGAAATGTCTAACTCCTAAATTACCTTGAAGAAAAGTGAGAAAGTTCACAGTCAAATGAGTGAGTTTGTTCACAGGCGTCCCGGCCACTCAGTTGGCGTTGAACGGACGAAATTCTTCGTTCCAATTTACACACCACAACCACGCAGCATCTTTTCAAACTAACCCCTTTTTTACGATAGCTGTTATTGTGAAAGGATTTGTTCGCCCATCAAAAACTCTGCCTGTTCGTGGGCGTGGTCATAGTTCACATTAGCAGATGAACCCCGAGGTTGTTCTGGGCAAATAAGTTGAGCTTACATGCACATGAATTAATGAAATATGACTTACGTCAGACGAAATACAAATTGCTAATACAGATTGCTCGTACCTTTAACAGTTGCAGTCCGTTTACAGTTGTACAAAATGGCCAGCTCCCCAAACACAGTTCCGCCGTTCATTTCACCTAAAATTTCTCCATCTTTTGTGACTTCAAGACGGCCCTCTGAAAAGAATACTAATCACGTCAATATTCTAAACCTAACCAGTATCACAGGTTTCCCTGTTCTTTATTATTCATTCCGTCATGGCCAGAAATTCCGGACATTTGAGCCCGCATTCTATCTGCGGCCTTACCACTAAAATAAAGATGGCGGAAAACACGAGTCGCCCTCGACCAAGAAATGTTCTTGATTATTCAGAGCTAAACGCCCTTTCTTCTGTCGTTCTTTACAACACATCCAAAAGAAAGAAGATGTAGCTACAACATGGCTCTTGTAATAGGCGTTCTTGCCTTGCTCCATGCAAACATCGCAAACAATCGTATCCGATGTGTACAGTGAAAATTATGTCTTCTAATGATACACATTGTTTACGAACATATCGCAAGCACTGATCATCGCTAACACTTACAGAGTTCTTAAACCTGTCAATTTGAATTAAATCTAAGTTACTCGACGCTTTTAACAAACAAAAACCGATCCGGTCTAGTGGCTGCGTGAAAAATTTTAATATTCCCGCGAAAATGTGACGCGTCCATGGGGATGTTTAATGGCCAAAAGTACTCTCCATTGTCCTTGTATCCCACAATTCTCTACAGCATTAGAAAGCTTGTTTTTCACTGAAAATTTTGATACCAGATATGGCGGAGTTTGCTGCAAAATGCGAGTTTTTTGCCGAAAAATAAGGCATGTGGTTCTCGGATCAGCACAAACAAGACGCTTGCGTGACATTTGATACCTTCTCTTTTGGTAGAACTGATTTGTGCTACTCTGAACTGTTTTTGAAGGCAATTAGCAGGGCGATGAAATCAGCCTCGAAGGTGAAAATTGGTCAAATAGTACATCATACGGTGCTTTTCCTCAAGCGATCGCGGCACTTGGGATATCTCGATTATGTTGTCTGCTATAGCGGATCAAAATCTGTTTGGGATGCAAATATTGGGTTTCAAGCCAATGCAATATAGAGCGTTGTATGAGCCAAGCTTCGAAAATAAACATCGATGAAAAGCAGGGCCAGTAACATTTGCTGATGAAAAGCAACTAATCAGAATAGCCGAGGAAACTTTTAAGAACACGACCGAATCGCGGCACTTGTTCCCGGTAAGCCAGAACTTGCTCTATTTTATTTTGTTTTACTTCTGCCATACATTTCCTTTGAGTGTTTGGCGGCCATATTGCCAAGTAACCCCGCGCGTGCGCCGTTGCGTTGTCCGGAATTTCTGGCCATGTTCTGATGGGCTTGAAGCGCCCAGCTAATTCCTCATAACAAACCGGAGTTGACCAAATTTGGACGAATATGCAAGCAAAATACCATCGATTCAATGGTATATTGACATGTAAACGAGGTTGAACGATGATATATTTGCCTGGAGCCGAGGCTGTATGGGCAATAGACCATCGATCAAAAATGGTGTTCACGGCTATTCGAAAACGAAGGGGATGAAATTCTAATGGATTTCTGTTTTTGACTTAAGCTGAACGGAAGAGATGCAAGAATACGCAAAACATGTGGCTCGATGGATGTTATCTACTTTTTGAGTATCTGCAAGAAAAAAGGTCTGTTTATATCCTGAAACCGTGTTTACAACCTGAAACCGTTTAGAAGAAAGTCTTATTATAAGAGGAGATAAGCTTGTTATTTTCAATGAATGATAAAACAGTTATTGAATTAGGCTTTCGTATGATGTGAAGAATTATGCAGATTTCGGAGACTGTTATCCGTCTACCTTGGCCTTTGTCTCGGTGGATAACAGTCTCTTCGATCTGCATAATTCTTCACATCCTACTCAACCTCATTCAATAATTGCTATAACTATACATAGAAGCTTATTCCGGGCGACAAAAGGAGCCCGCAATCCTTATCTCCGCTCTTTTTGATTGCTTCTCCTCAATTGGTGTCATTCAAAGAGAAAACAGATAAAAACGAATTTTAAGTTTTATTGCAATGAGCCTAGTTCCGAATGATTTGTCCAACTGTGTGATTTCAGTCTTCCGCCATTATCACCCAGTCAACTGTTGTGACTTGAAATTCGCCATACTATTTAACTTCGCTGGCTTTCCGCCGTCGCCACGACGGTTTAACGTGTAAATGCAGTGCTGGGGACATGTACATATCATCGCCGAAAATATACTACTGTATAACTCAAACATAATCTCGTGTTAACAACGTTTCGGAGCGTTGGAAATCCTGGATAAATTTTAAGGAAAATCCAGTGTAAAAACAATAATAAAACAGGACAAAATGTTATAACTTAATCTTTTAGAAAGATAATTTAAAAGAACTCAGATGGATCTTACCTGCAATAACATACAAAGCGTGGCCAATGTCTCTTTCTTGGACAATAATTTCGGACTTGTTATAAGTCTTGGGATACATACAGTCAACCACCTCACGCACTTGGGCCGACTCCAAGTTTTTAAGAAAGTCATTCTCGTTGATGGCATCCTTTATGAGCTGCTTAGATCTGTAAAACAAACGACACAAAAGTCGAAATTTTTCGACGGGTTTTTTACTTCTTTCGACCTTCTTTATGCGATGTGGAATAATTGTTAAGCATAGTGATAGACACAGTCAAACAATACAGAGGGTTTTCCAAGGGGCGGCTCAATACTATTTGCAAGGTGGGTTCTAATTCGTCTACTATTATTTAACTTGTCTATATTAACTGCTCCAAATTTCGTGTGGCACGTTACACATTAACGTAGTGAATCTCTTGTTATTATTGACATGAGCAGTTCATATACTTCACAGTTCACAGAAGTATCAGGAAAAGTGTAAGCGAGTGCGAGGAAACAGCACTACATTGAGGAGAATATGACTTGAGATTAAGTCTTCTTGCTTTTTTATATTGTCCAATGGCTTTGTGCCCCCTCTGCTTTTCTTGCACTCAAGTGCAAATATTGTAACGTTATTTTTAAGCACCGGCAGAATAACACAAAAAAAAGACACCAGATACACATAAAAGAGCTCGTGAAAAAATAATAATATGATATGTTATAACGAAATTCATATGGGTAACTACAAGCAGAAGATGATAGGAAGAGTTGGCTTTTCCATTTGTGTGTGTATGTGTGTGTGTTTTAGCTTCTGAAAGAGTGTAGTTCGGTATTATATTAGGTTTCCGCAATTTAGTCTAAGCACATTACTGAGATTATCGAAATTACGGAAAGGAGCCTTTTCAAAAATTACGCTGTATTTATAAAAAAAATAAAAAGCCATTAAATGGAGATGGTAATCACAGACTATTTAATACAGCCTATATCTCTGTTAAGGTTACTTTAATTGGCAAATTCAGCATTAGTGATTTTACGGCCGTGAAACACGACGACTGTTTGTATTTTTTTCTTTTTTTTTTTTTCTGTTTTATCTCAAAGAACTTTAAACATTCAGAGACTCGACAATGCATACTTGAGGTGATTATTCAAAAGGTCATATGCTTTATTGTTTAAATGAAAGCGTCAATACCAAAATAAACTCGATCTCACTTGACAACGACTCAAAATTAACGAATTAAGGAAGTGCTGTAACAGTTGTTTCAGTACCAAAACTTTCAGTACATAAATTCACCACCACTGAACGTCGAGCGTTGATGACAACCCATAAATAAATAAACATTTTTTTTGCGACTTGCCTTTTCAAACTGTCTCTATATCTCAATTATTTTTTCACTATTCTTCACATAAATTATATTCAGATGTACTTTATATACATAGTTTGGTCACCAAGGCAGCTAAATTAGTAGTGCAACGCTCAACTGAGGTCTTGTAGGTTGATCAAATTGCCAGAAAATTATGGAGCCGGACGTTACAACTTGAAGAGGTCATTCTAAATTTACTGCTAAAAATTCAAAAGGACCAATTCACGGCCTACGACCAAGAACCAACTGGGACAGGATTTTCAAAAATAATTGTTTATTGCAAAACGGAGCGAATTAACCTGACAAGCAGCTTTTTAACATTTCGAATGAATTTTAGATAGGACTCTTGACGAGACTTGAGAAATAATTTTCATTCACTTAACTGATAATTAAACAGTTTTAGAGTGAGCTTTGATATCACCATTCCTGGCAGGACGTTATTTCTCATTCAATTTCAGGTACAAAGAAGTGAGAAAAACAAACATTTTAAACAAATAAATTACTCCGGGCGATTAATGACTTTCAGCTCACTGACAATCTGTTGAAAATATTCATAAACTATACTAGCATACCTGAAGTCTTTTGGGTGGCGGTCCAGTTCCTTTTTTGTGTCCTCTTGTACTTTCGAACTGCTCTCCCCGCTGACAGCCATTCGCTTTTCCTTTCTGCTCGTTCTCCCTTTGGTGTGTTTGGGACCCCCGTCCTCTTGAATGGTAGACAAAACATTAGCCTTAGAAGCAGTTTGTTGCACTACGCATTTCAGCTCGTGAATTTCTTTCCTCAGTTTGGCCAACTCGGCGTCTTTTTCTTCAATAATACGTTGCCGATGTTGTAATTCGGCCTCTTTTCGCTGCAGGAAATCATCCTTCTCCTTCAGTTCGCGTTTGAGTTGAGTTGTACTAATCTTTAAGCTCGCCTGGTGTTGTAGTTTACCGTTTTGCTCCCTGCTTTGATACGAATTGTTCAAACTCGCTCCGCTCCCCATTATTGAACGTGCAATTCCTTCACCGATCTGTCCGTTTGACCCGAAGGATCGCCTCGACCGAATTGTCGGCGCGTTTGAACTTGCCTTTCAGCTTCATTTTGTAACCTCTTCGATCCTGTGCACCAATAAATTCCTTCTTGTTGTCATGTAAATACAGAATTCACGTAAGTGAAAAGCAGATTGACAGACGCAGAAAAAAATCAGTACTTATCTCCTGATTAATAATAATATAAACTGTTATTCAAACTGATTTATTACAGATTACATGAATAGCGTTTTTTTTACCATTACTTGCAAAGATCATCGAAATTGTCGGAATTACAAACAAACGCTCGAATCTCGATTTGACAGCACTATTACCTTAAGACTACAAAAAAAAGCGATTTTTTTCAGTTTACTTTTGTTAAAACCTAGCCTGTTCCTAGCCTGTTCCAGGCTCCGAGAAAGTCGGGTCCGCGAAATTAACGCCCCCTTTTTCCTGATCACGAACTCATATTTTCGCGTGCCTTTCACTTACGCTTCATGCCTACTATCTGAGAGTCTGGAACAGGCTAGTTAAGACCAAACTTTGTGCATGTGAAGCTGAGAAAACTGTTTTTTAAGGATCTGCTCATATTTGTTATAGTTAATCTACAGAAGGAGAGTAAGCTAAACACTGCCTCCTCCGCACGCAGAGTGGGGAAATGTTTAAGACATATCTTTTAAAGAAAGCTTATTTTAACAAACCTATTTATCAGATAGTAACACATACTTTATCAGATAACAATTTCGATTAATTTATCAGCTGAATTGTTCAACAACTATTTTGTTCACATCGTTGATGATGTACAGGACATTAAAGAACATGACATTGGAAACGAATTCAGTGCACACCCCACCATTCGAGCAATTGCGGAGGAAAACAGAAGAAAGAACGCCATGCATAATTTTAATTTCAAATACACCAATAAGACCCAGGTTGAAAAACTACTATCAAACATCAACGCACGCAAGGCCTGCGACCACGATACCATAACTCCGCGACTTCTTAAGGAATCCGCTTCTGCGATATCTGGTCCACTAGCAGAGTTAATGAATGAATCGATCAAACAATGCAAATATCCTTCTCGATGGAAAATGGGGCAGGTTACACCTCTTTTCAAGAAAAATGATGAATCGAGTAAAGAGAATTATCGACCCGTTACTGTTTTACCGGCCCTGAATAATGTTTTTGAGAAACTTCTTACTTCTCAACTACACCAGTTCTATTCTGAAATATTGTCTGACTACATCTCAGCTTATAGGAGACACTATAGCTGTGAAACCTCGCTAATGAGGTTAACAGAAGATTGGAAGCGTAGTCTGGATAATAAACAAATTGTTGCAGTGATATCAATGGATTTATCTAAGGCTTTCGACACGATACCACATGGACTCTTGCTGACCAAGCTGAAGGCCTATGGTGTTAACAGTAGCAGTTGTATGCTTCTTAAAGATTACTTACACGGTAGGATGCAGCGGGTGAAAGTAGGTGATACACGTTCTGATTGGCAAGAAGTCAGGCGAGGAGTACCTCAAGGCAGTGTTCTTGGTCCAATGTTTTTTAATATTTTCATAAATGATTTATTCCTACAAATCAAAACTGTACAATTAAATATGTATGCAGATGATGGTCAACTCTACACCGCCGATACGGATCCGGTACGAGATCAATGGAATGATAGCAAATCCCAGCAAACACTAAGGGATGATACTAGGAAAAACTGACCATCAGTTTAATTTCTCAGTAAGTGACTCAGTGGAACTTTTCGGCGTTACAATTGATAAAGATCTTACGTTTAAGCAACATGTGTCCTCTATATGTAAAAAGGTAAAGAATCAGTTTAGCGTTATGACAAGGTTTGGCAAACTGATGTCTACTGAAGCCATGCTCCGTCTTTATAAGGCATTTATACTTCCTCACTTTTATTATTGTTCTATGGTGTGGCATTTCTCTAGTAAACAAGATTCTGATAAACTGGACCCCTTAAACAAACGTATTCTTCGATTTAGTTTCAAGGATTTTAACTCTGAGTACAATAATTTACTTAAAAAGGCAGGAACTGCAAACCTTAAGGACAAGCGTTTACAAAACATGATCCTTACTATTTTTATATGTCTTCATTTTTCCGATTATCCAAGATATTTAAAAGATATGTTTCGTTTACGCTCTAGCACCTATTTTTTAAGAGGACATAATATGCTCTGTTTGCCCAAACCATTGAACACTTCTTATGGTCTCAATTCTTTTAAATTAGTTACTTGGCAGCAACATCTTGGAATTCTCTTCCTGACCATTACCGCACTATTTCTGATTTTACTTCTTTTCGACGACTGACATCTACGGGGAACAATAATTTACTTGAAAGGGCAGGAACTGCAAACCTTTGTACATCATGATAATTTGCAAGTTAGTTGTCTAGGTAGTTAGTTATCTTATTTGTTATATAGAATTAACCTTTTATTATAATTATTTATCAATGTAGTTGGCTCGAAGATATTAGCACTTGAGTGCTACACTGTAAATTCGAGGGTAAATAAAGTTTATTGATTGATTTGATCACTCTTTCAACTGTATGGAACTTACTACTTAATTTTAGGTTTTAACCATTTAAGTCCGTATAGACTATACGTATATGTAATTTTATTTCATTTTTTACTAATATAATACTTTTCTAAAGCTTTTTTTTTAGAAATTGAATGTTAAGTGCATTTGAAAACTTTGAGTTGAATTTGCGCTATAAAAGTAACCAAATTATTGTTTATTATTTATAAATGAATTTAACTAAAATATCAGCAAAATAAGCGATCGTCAGCGACTGGGGCATGGTAGGAATATACTAACATACCAATTTTAAAATGAAATAAATTATTATTCATTTGAAATATTTTGCCGTTATCTGATTGGCTTCAATTCTTCAGCGAAATATTCATATCCAGCCGGCGCTCACCTTAATTGGAAGATGTAGGCAACCAGTGGTGGATCTAGGGGAGGAGCCCGAGGGGCCCGGACTCCACCCCCCAGAGTTTGCTTGAAAGGCTGCAGCATAATATTGGCATTTCCGAGTACCCCTGCAATGGTTTGTCATACTTGTCTAATAGAAGAGAAGTCAAAGGATTGCAGTTCAGGGAACGTTATTTCGGCTTTTTTATCTCGATTGTGACGTTCCCTAAGGTTCCTGCCTCGGTCCATTGCTCTACGTCACCTATTCATCAAAGTTGTTCAACGTCATTGAGCGACATCTTCCTGGCGCGCCCTTCTACGCTCACGATTCTCAGTTACATCTAAGCTTAAGACCAGCTGATGGATTGTCATCTCGAACTGATGCCACTCAGGCAATGGAAAGATGTATAGAGGACATACGGCAATGGATCGTTAGCGATCGTCTATTACTGAATGATGAGAAGACGGAATTTCTGCTAATTGGCACTAGTTAACAACTGAGCAAAGTCGAACTACTCCCTTTAAGAGTTGGAACAATGGATATAGAACCAGTGAATTGCGTAAGAAATCTTGGTGCTTGGTTTGATTTGATGTTGTCTATAGGAACTTATATCAAGAAAGATGCAGTTCCGGATTTTATTATCTGCATAACCACAGAAGGATTAGAAAACACCTGTCACAAGGCTGTCTGGTAACTCTTAACCATGCGTTTGTCATGGGTCGGCTGGACTTTTGCAATAGTCTCATGTATGGCCTCCCGCAGTGTCAAATTACAAAATTACAGATAGTACAGAACAATGCTGCTCGCATTGCTCTTGACCTTTGTTAGTAAATTCTGCCATATAACTCCTGCCCTGCAACAACTTCACTGGCTGCCTGTCGTAAAGCGAATTCAATTCAAGATCCTACTTCTCACTTTCAAGACTATTCACGGGCTCTCTCCTCCCTACATCAGTGAACTTATAACTGTCAAACCCAAATCTACCTACGGTCTCCACTCAAACAATAGTACTCTGCTGCTGCCTCCTACACAGAAAATGCTGCCGGCACTTGGTGCTCGCTCCTTTGCTGCTGCTGCCCCTGCGCTTTGGAACAAACTACCTGCTGATATTAGAAATGTTGCTTCCTTAAATAGTATTAAGAAATCAATCAAGATCTTTCTTTTTAACGAATCACTTTAATTGTGTTTTTTTTTTTTTTTTTGCTATTTGTTTATTTAATTATTTTTTTCATTTTTTCTCCATTCAATATTGTATTTAATTTAAAATGAAAGTTTTGTAAAGCGCTATAGAAATTTTTAATTTATTATTATTATTTATTATATTTTTTATCGATTAAAAGACATTATTAGGTTATATCAAAATAATGCTTTTGTCCATGTTAATGCAAGGCAGCTCTAACTTGATTTTCGACTGATCTTGGAGATCATCAGAAGTGAATTATACCCTTGAGCGATTACAGAGTGACAAACAGGCAACTTTTTTCAATGAAACCGTTTATTGTCAAACTCATTATATCAATTAAAATTTATAACAAGTTAGAAGTCATTAGAAATCAACCCTGGTAGGGAGACAATGGGGGCAAACTTAGTTTCATGTGCCGTTTTCCATACGAAAAATAAGATTCTCGGAGAATTGAAACCACTAGGACGATTATATCCTGAGCAGTACCAAAACGCCCAACTTCTCCTGTTGCTTAAGAAAAACAGATTAATCTGAACTAAGAGACAAGGGTCCATTCCGGCATTAGATCACACAAACGGTGGGCGCTATAGGCACAATATTAACACTGTAGGGTGTGATGGGGCATCCTCTCCCATTTAAAACCAGCAGTTTTCATGATACATCACCTGTTTCTTATAAAACAAGAAATATGCACATCTTACCTATTTGGTGCCTTTAGGCTCTTCTTTCTACTGCACTATTTCTGAAAGCTTATTTCAAGGCTTTGCTTTCGATTAGCTGAATAAAATTTTTATCCTTGTCTGTGCATCATATCAGATATTCGTGCAAGGAATGAATTAAGCTGAACTATATAACGAGCTTTTAATACTCTTATTGCGAATCGACTCATCGAATTGGCCTCGGCGTTCAGAATTGTTCAGAAACGACTCAACTGACGTGTAGCGAAACGACTGGGTATCAAAAATAAAAAGGTTTCATATCAGTAGTATCCTAACTGATTAAGGCCTGTTTCACTTCTTTTCCCGTCTTACTGAGCTCGCTTAACAAGCAAGGCCTACAGGTCTAACGGTATTCAATGCGAGTTTTGGAACTTTCCTAAAAATAGTCTTCATATATACAGTAAAACTCCGTACCAAAGAAACTGCGGATTAAGAATCTCCAGGCTGAAATTTGCCAAATAAACAGCTTGTATCAAGGAACCAAACTCAAAATTCTGCCATAGAATCATTTGGAGTCTTTTGCAGAAATAAAATCGGAAGTTAGTGCGTGTTTTCTCTGTATTGCAAGTCCACAAGTTGTCAGAGCAGAACTACGAGAAATTATTAATAATGCATCTTGACGTAACCGTAAAGCCAAGACTTATCCATTGAAGACTAATATTAGGAGTCAATTTTACTGTGCTTGTACTCATCTTCGCCATCTGATTCTGTGTATCGTCCATTCACCATGCAGTTTAAGAGGGGACCAATCTGTTGAATCAAATACATACATTGTTGTACAATCACTTTAGTCGCAAATGCAAATAGGCTGCAGGCTTAAACATTAATAGCCCGCGAAACCGACGACCGGAAATACGTCTGCTGTTCGCAGGCCAGCTTAAATAGTATACGAGAAGTAAAAAACAAGGTTTAACCCATTCGCCCATGGAAATTTTCCGGTGAAAAACGCTTTTTGAAGCGACTCTTGTCGAAGTGTTTTCTGGTCATTATTTGACTAAAAAGAACCAGAAATGCCAAAGAAGAAGTGCGAGGTTTATTTAAAAGTAACACTGCCCCGGGACATTTACAAGGCTTCATAGCGGTGGGAAAAAGTTCCACGAGGAACCTATCAGAAAGGAAGCAAATGACTCTGGGTAGTTGAAAAAGATTTTCGATGGCTTTTGTTTTGTTGGTCAACTTTTTTTTTATTTCTTGTGTTTTATTGTTTTTTCTTTGCGTTTTTCTCCAGCCTGTTCAACTGTTCTTATTTGGGTATATGGTTGGAAAGATCTCTTTCCCTCGCGCAAATAGATGATAGATGTCAAAGTTGTCAATAAAACATTAAAACTGATGACGTCACAAGTGGTAAATGGGATAAAGATCTGCACGGGCGGTTTTCTGGCATTTCAGGGAAGCATGTACATAGGTTAAATCCCAACGAGCGACTCATGGCCAACTGTCATTTGTCCACTCGACCATTTGTACGCATTTGAAACGCTTCGAGAAAAAGGCATTTTCACACTCGATCCAACCCCTCCTCCTCCCCCCACCGCCACCACCACAACTCGCCCAACAGGGAAGCTTTTGGTCAGGGAGATGTTCTTTACAGTGTTTATCAAAACTCTAAGTGACGTCCCTTTGCTCATTCCATGGTTTCATTTCCTTGTTATTCAGTCTGAAAAACCATAAAACACACCCTTCCAAACAATGTGAATTGAACCAATCAGGCTTTCCAGTAAATTGTGATTTCAAAATTTACCTCGCGGTGATCGCCTAGTGCTTCTCCCAACATTCTTTCAATGTTCCTCATGACTGCAACCTTCTGTTGTGCCGTCAGGGGGTGGGTGATTTGGCTTGGAGTGGGTCCAGCCTGCAACAAGAGAATATCCATTCAGTTTTATGAACAAAAAGTACAAGATAAAATATAAGCAGGGGATCTGTAAGCAAATTATTGCAAGATCTGTCACAAAATGAAAATAAATACTAAATTTATTCAGCTGAGTAAGATTTTGAGTCAAAAGATAATTTTACTCTTCGATTAATTAATCAACCCAGTTGATTTGTATTGTGCTTTCAGAATAAACAACACTGTACAACTCACTACCTATTGATTTGTCATAACTTTAAAATGAATAATAACATTAAATAAATGATAACTATTCACAAGTGCCATTAAAAGTGCAATGTTTCCAGACATTTCAGGCTAAGTCCTTTAATAATCAGTGGAAATCAAGTTGCGTTGTAGACTAGTGAATTCAGTGCAGTTTATTGCACTGCTGGGGCACATTATAGTAAAGTGTCAGCAAAACATAATGGCACAATTTACAATAGAGAGGAGAAGTGTGACGTCAAATTACCATGGTAGCAGTATTTCTGGATGACAACAAAACCAACAACGACGGCGATAGCCTGCGTGCAGTCGTCTGCGCGCGGGCTACGACGGCGACGGCAAGGAGAACGGGAAAAACTAATATCTTAATATTAACAATATTTAACAATTAGTCGCCGAAGGCGACGTGAATATCGGCGAATAGTCACCGAGACGAAGTCGAGGTGACTATTCGCCAATATTCACGTCTCCTGAGGCGACTAATTGTTTTAGTATAATTACATTGATGATTATTCGAGAAAATAAAATTATTGATCAATTTCCGACCCCGAAACATCAAAAAATCTGGCTGCCATTTTGAAAACTGCTTGCCTTCAATGCTATAATCACCGCGCGGTGATTATAGCGGGATAGTGCGAAGCTCCTAGCCAATCACAGTGCTCTATTTTCGATAGTCATCGATGTAATTATACTAATAACTAATATTAACAAACAACAACTTTGCACGTGCATCACGCTATTTTGTACATTTCTTTGCTGTCGTTGCACCATTACGACATGAAACTTCCTATTTTCACGAGCCCACTCTATGGAGTAGGTGAACAAAACACAAAAATTGCCGCTTTCGTTTTCTACACTAAGATAACGATAGATACGGTCCCAAAGAAAATTTCGCCAGGATTTGCCAAAGTAAATGAAATTGAACAAGATCGGTTAAGTTTAAAATAGTGCGAACATACTTTTAAGTGACTTATCGGTTTGTTATCATCCAAAAATTTTGCTATCATGGCAACATGACGTAACGACTTCTCCTTTCTATAGAGTGTTTTCACATGACGTCACGGCGGCCATATTGGTGTCCCAAAACAATGAAACGGCAGCCATGTTCGTGTCGCAAATCTACCCTGCTAGCAGAGGCTTTTCCCTTGTGTTTCTCAGCGTTGTACTGCCATTCTCTTCGCGGTTTTGGTTGCTCGCGTTTGTTTTGGTTGTTTCTGTGCCGAGGAAAAGACCTCTGCCGACAGCCGCTTGCGATTCCTGTTGAACATGCGCTGTAGATACCTCCAAGATCTAGGCGGTAATCACATGACTAAACCGGTTGTGGAACCGGTTTTATCGACTCGCTCATCTTTTATGTGCTAGTTTGCTGTGCAAAAGTGAGCCCGCTATATCAACATGGCGAGTGCGAGTCATTCCCGTGGGAAATTTGACTCATGAATACACAAGCAAACTCCGACGGCGGCATCGTATTACCGACAGGTGACAGAAATTCCATGGTAACCGCATTTTCATCTCGCGCATGCTCAACAGGAATCGCAAGCGGCTGTCGGCAGAGGTCTTTTCCTCAGCACAGAAACAACCAAAACAAAACGCGAGCAGCCAAAATCGCGAAGAGAATGGCAGTACAACGCTGAGAAACACAAGGGAAAAGCCTCTGCTAGCAGGGTATCGCAAATCAATCCTGTAAGAGTTGAATTCTCTTCTTATGCAAACGATTTCTTTTTTTCCAATAAATTTGCATAGATGTTGGCCACGTGAGTGAAAACACTCTAATAGCAAAGTATGGGCAAAATGCTACAATGGATACTTTAGTAGTGGATGCTAGACCGAAATCTAGATAATTTTGTTTATGATTATGATACAAACCTTGTACCAGAAGTTCACAGATGTTGTTATTCCTCCATTCATTGTTGATTCCACGTGGTGCCACCTTGAGTGATAAATGAAATCGTCATTTTGTATTTTTGTGCATTGGTATATAGACAGATTTAGCAAAGACAACTCAACGGCACTAATGATGGCAAATTGAGCACTGGAAGACACTTCACTCCTTTTCGCGTGCTTTCAGTGATTCACAATCTCCTTTGTCGTTGCACTGTCTTTGCTGCCTGTAAGTCTTATGAAACTTAAAACAAGAAGATGAAGATGATTTAACACCCAAGCTCATGGTCGCTTAACAAGTTTTCCTAAAAATAAAGCTCATTGGCGGCGGTATAAATTTAATGGTTTTGGGCATCTCATAAACACGAAAAATATACTGGCGGGAACCTTGTTTTAGGAAAATTTACATGTACTGTGATTAACAGCACGGATATCCCCTTTATAGAGCTAGACTGCAAAACAGTGGTTTTTTTTCCTCAAAATCTCACGAGCGCTTTGTGTCCGTTTTCAGCTCGCTCCAGTCCTTTTGTCTCACTGTTCGCGCGTACTTGAAAACGCAAAAAATACGGACTGTTTTGCAGTCTATTATAGAGCATTCTTGTTTACCAGACAAAGTGTAGAAACCACATGTACTAAATGCTTGAATGATTGAATGATATCACCTAGTTTCAATATAACTGATACATTAGCAAGGAAATGAGCCATAAAAGAGTTGGGTATAAAAAAACAGTCAGCCTTGCAACAAATTCTAGAGGCAAGAGTATGTCGAAAACCATCTGAAGTGAAAGTATATGTCTGCACCAATCGTACACACATAAACATACACGTAAACAATATTCTTCAGTTTTCCTCTCTGATGTTATAGCATTTGTTCATTTGCGACATTTAAGACAATAGGTGCGGTCACACTAGACGTCTTCCCCAAAGCTCCACATGGGGAAATAGCTTGGGTTGGCGAGAAATTGCCCTAGGGGAAGAAAAAACTTAAACAGATTCGCGGGAACATGACGATGTTGTAAACACTGAAGGCTGACATAGATGATTAACGATTGGGACCATTTTTACCCTTGAGTAAAACTGCCACATCAATTAAGCTTGGCAAGAGCAATTCAGCCCTTATAGTTTTGACACTAAAAAGGAAGACGTATACTTCACTTGCGCTTATAAGAAAAGCAAACTCTAGCCAAAATTCTCGCTCAGCAGTCAAAAGTACGAATTTACTAAAATGAAATTGCAACGACTTCATGAGAAAAGAATTGTGGAACACTGATTTAAAGGAAACTTGCGAGTGTTTCATGGTGCTTTTGAATTAATTATTTAAAGTCATTATCATCTACTGCTTATCCTGATGGACGTCGCATCTTCGACCGCACAGCGGAAACGACTTTGTTTCTGTTGTTATCTGTCTCAGATTGTTGGGACTGGTTGTTTCGGAAAGTAGGGTCCCGAGTCTTTCTTTCCTAGGCGGCTCGTATCTTTACAAGATAGGTAGCCCCAGCCAGTGTCCAAGGTAGAAGGATCCTATGCCTGGTGCCAGTTGTGGGAGCCAACATTGTGGATTACGATATCAAATGCCTCCTCAACAACATCCATCACCCGCTCCCACGACTTTACGTAACCCTGATCGGGGGACTGACCGAGTACTACACCCTGCCTACAGGTGACCCGTAGGCTAGCGGAGAGAAGGAGTCACCTTACTTCTCCTGTTGGCCTACCCCGCTACCCTCAACGTAAAAACCTGTAAAACATTCACAGTACCGCTTAAAATCGTGTTGGATTTTCGAACTTTGAGTTCGTAGTAAGTAACGCAAAAACTCAGCACGTAAACAACAAGTGACTTCTACTGATTGGTATATCTCACTTTCTTGTGATTCGTTGAGCCGCTTTGGGTTTTATTAACCCACAGAACTTACCTTGCGAATTGTCACGGGTAATTCTTTTGTTCTTTTTGACATACATGTATCCATGCATGGACAATTCCTCAAGGCACTTTCACCTTGGGGACTGAATGGGTCACACGTAAAAAGTTGTTTCCCCATGGGCAACACCTATTTGCCCATGGGTAAAATCACTAGGCCAAAATTGTTCAAAACAAAATAAGCACCCTCTTTCAAGTACAAAAGTGATCCCTTCCACAGCTTCCCCCCTCCACCTGCCTCCTTGGAATTAATACATCCTTTTGACTCTAAAAGATTAAAAAAGTTGGATGCCAGGCATTTTAATTTGAGTAGTTATGCTTATAATACAAGGTGGCATACACTGGCAAGTTGTTTAGGGTCCGTAGTACTATTATAATTGGGGTTCAACATGGTTACTCTGATTTGGGGTTGCTTTAGGCACCACCTATACACAGTGCGACCTGTTTCACTATTTTTGGTATGTCTTCTCAAAGTGACTGTTTAATGGAAGTGAAGACAATAAAAAATATTTCATTGGAGCCTTGGAAAAGATGATTGAGACCGCTTAAAAGAGGGTGACTGCTTTAATAAAAAAACAGGTTTGACTGTTAAGGAATGAGTTTGTACTATAAAAGTAACTGTGGTGGCCCAGCATCAGTGGGGGGTAAAACAAAAAGAAATGGTGGTTTTATCAACTGAGTTGTCCACTGACTGCTCTTACTCTGTTGAAAAGCTAGCCCTTTCTGCAATGTGCAGTCAGAGCAGTGACCAGTATTGAAAAGTTAACATAATACAGTACTGTATGCCTCACCAATACATTGGTAGGTAAAGGACATCTCCTGGCCCCACTATTGCTTGAAATCCTTTCACCTCTCTGAACTTGGGAAACCTTGTATAGTCTGGGTTATCAAAATCAACCTTTTGAATAATTGAAATGTGATGCAACTTTGTTAAAAACAGTATACCAAAGAAAGAACTATGAAAGTGTATTTCATTTCATGGGAGGTGGGGGATGAAATCTTGCTTGCAGGAAATGGACATCAGTATGACCAGCGATCTTGTTATATGTACCTCAGGTTGCATCCTGCTTCCCTGACACAAAAAAAATCCCCAAAGACGCAAAATAATTCATGGCATGCATCCCACAGGATGCAAAGATTGATCAATCGATCTGAACATGGGTATTTGTGGCAGTCATTATGGCTGCTGTTTAGTGATGCATAATTTTATTTCTTTTAGCCTTTGTTGTGCTTTAAGATAGAAGGACTTTATTTTAATTTCAGTAGACTGTAATAAAGAGTTTTGGAGTCTGTCTTCAGATTAACTGTCCAATTACATAAAGGCTGAAGCATTTTTAATTTCAGACTCATTTATATTTTAACTGGCACTCATTGGTTCTGGACTGGGACCCATTATTTTCCACAAGATGAGTCCCAGGACTCACCGTAACTATTTGTAACAAAATCAGTGACTGTATGACCCTTTTTTTTCTGCTTATTTGTTGTAGAACAAAGCTTGTATCTTTTAAAAAGAAACTGAAAGAAACTGGCTAAAGAATACACTTGGCATTGTTGCTTAAATAGCTTAAATAAGAAAATTATACTGAATTGTCCTGATATAGAAAGCTTTTTGTCATTTGAGACTTTGAGTGTGTTTCTCAGCAGTTCTTTCAATCTTTTCATGTCAAAATGAACTTATTTTGCTGTAGTCTCCAGCATTCCAGGCATTTTAACAAAATTCAAGCACTGCTTCTACAAATTCAAGGAGTTTCCAAGGACCTACGTGTAGCAGGTTTTTCAAGGAGTCCAGGCCCATGTGAGCCATGCTTTACATTATGTACACATAAAATTAATAGTGTATTCACGTAGATAGACTTTTGAAAGAAACAGAACTCAGGTAACTGTCCTGTAACATCATGTGTTTTTTTTCTTTCAAAACAACATCACATGGTTGACAATGGGAAAAAAAAAACAAGCTAATTAACAATTATTCCACAAGTCCAAATGGGCTCTGAGTCAATAGCCCATGAGGCCAAATAAAAGGCCGAATGGGCTATTGACTCAGAGGCCATAAGGGCGAGAGGAATAATATTGTTTTAGTAAAATCCAACTAGTTGGTCAAAATATCGAGACAAAACAACTTTAGCTAGCAAAACGCGATTCAGCCACCATTGTTTTGGTTTTCAAAACCGGCACTTTTCGCTACTAGTAGGCTATAACATACATGTATAGCCTAGTAGTAGCTCAACCAATCAGAACGCAGCATTGATAATAGAGCACTAGTTGGATTTTACTACAAGGATTTATTGTGCAAAATCATACTACCATATTATATCAAAGCCCTGCAAACCTTACCTGACTTTGTCTATCACAAGGATGGTACAATGGAAATGGATAAAGACATTTGAACTGATCAGGATGAAACAAAATTATTCTCTTGTACCCTGACACTTGACAAAAAAAGTTCTGCTGTTCATCGTAATGAACTGGAGTGATATTTCCAGGTAAGCCAATGAGAAGGAGATTTGAAGTAAGTGTTCCCCATTTCATTTTCCTCTGTATTGCCGTAAGCCAATTCCACTTAAAGCCAAGGAAGTCTTTAACTATATTTTTTCCTACAGAGTCATTGAGCATTTGTTGCAGGTATATTCTGGTGTCAGAAGATCTAAAGTTAGCAATTCTTTCAAAAAACTCCTCAAATTTCATCTCGTGCCTTTCTGTAGGTGGTACAAAGTTGGGCCAATCCTTGGCTCTTTTGTCGTCAAAATACATGAATTTAGAAGTCTTTGAGCTGTAGACTGAAAAATTCCCCGGACCAATGTTTTCCCTGAGGTAGTTTAAGTCCCATTTAAGAGCAGTGGCAATAATGTCAGAATTTGTTAACACAACAGGTTCCTACGAAAAAGTGGAAAGGAATAAATTAGAAAAAATGTTTTTACTGGGCATCCCATATAGTACAATTTTTGTCCTACATGTACCAAAGCAAAAAATTGTGAGTCTCATGGACCCAGTTTCTCAAAGACCAATCCATTTTGAGTCAAAATAACTTGGTCTCTAAGCAAAAGGTGACCTTGAGTTAAAAGCTTTTAGGAGACAATTTTCTGCTTGAAATTTAACTTAACCCAAGGTTAATGTTAACATCCATGATCTGACTGTCACAACTGTCTACTTCATTGTTTAATGCTGCCGATTTTGCTCTTCTTATTTGCCACTTGTTATACAGCTTCATTTATTTAGCACATTATTATGTCTCCCAATTTATTGAAAAGCAATTTACTCTCAGGGTGCAAAGAAAGTCAGTTTTACAGCCTGCCATTCTGGCAAGCTGTAGCTAGCATGTACTAGCCCAATAGTCATTTTAACTACCCCAAAACTCTTTTTTGATTCCCAGGATAGCCTGCGTAGCAAGCGTTTCTGTTAGTGTTCGGAGTAAAGGAAGACCAAGGAATAGGATTTTCGGTTTTGACCGCGCGAGAAATAAAACGAAAGCCAAAAAATAACAGACGGGGGAGAGGGAGGGGAAGGAAGGAAACGCTTGCAGACAAACCCCTCGATTTTGAAAACCTGCGTTCGCTGGCGAACGCAGCGCCTGATTGGTTCGGCTAGTCAGACAGTATTGACATGTGTCGATCAAAGGTTTGTTTCATACTGAGAGGTCATGTATGGTAGGTGACACGCATATTAATTTCCTGTGGTGGTTGTTTATCCTGGTCGGCAAGATTTGCCCTCCGATGCAAGAGCATTTTCTTTGACTTCTTTTGAAATGCAAAGCTCTTCTTGCGACTATATAAGGACTTCAGACCATTTAATTTATTCTCCAAAGTGTCTCCTGGATCTGAATAACTAAAAGTGATTTTCTTTTGTCGGGAAATGCAATGGTTTCCTGCAATGTTTTGTCACGCTGGACCCAGCTTGTTAGCATTTTTTTTGTTGTTGTTGTTTTTTTTGCGGGATGTTAAATTTTTTCAGATAGTGATTTACAGATCCAAACTTCGAAGAATGGATTGCACCTTAAACTGAAACTACATCCACTATGGAGGACTGCATTGTGACTCAAAACACTAAAAAAAAATTATTAAATTTTTGGTTTCACACACGCATCCTCTAAAGTTCATTTCCGCTCCACGGAAGGCCAAGCATTTTATTGGTCAATTATGACAGCTGATGACAGCATCAAATGTCAGTGCACGAACTCAGGCATGACAGGCCAAGTGGGCAGTTCTCAAAATCCCTGGGTTTGTCTGCAAGCGTTTCCTTCCTTTCTTTCCCACCCTCTCCCCGTTCTTTTACTTGCGCCATTTGTCGCGCGGCCTTTGACTCCCGTTCCTCGTTCTTTGTTCCTAAACCGCACAGAAACGCTTGCTACGCAGGCTATTCCCAGGATTGATTATAATCCTTCTGTAATTCAGCACTTGCCCGTCGGGCAAGTTAAGGACAAAAATCACTAGCCTGATAGCAAAATCCACTAGCCCTGGGCTATCGGACACGACTTTCTTTGCACGCTGACCCTATATCAAACTGTAAAACAAAAAAACAAAAACAAATTCAAAAACAAAATATTATAGGAGTTTTCCATAGGTGAGATCGCTCCTGTTTATTTAGAAAAGAAGAAGAAGAAAAGTACTGGCAAGAGGAATGGGCACTGCTTTGACGAGCAAAACAAAAACTTAAGCTTACCAGGGTTCAGGGTTGTCTAAGTGTAAGCTTAGCTTAGTAGGGTGTAAGCTTTTAATTTTACTGTAGGAGGATCGGAAGTTTCCAAGATTTAACGGACATAAAATTTTTACCAAACGAAGACTTATTGATTGTTGTTATTTTTGTTTAGATGGTTGATTTATCCAGAACATGGGGCTATTAAATCAATAAAAGCTTGAGCTTACATTGTAGCCAACTTCCTCGTTTAATAGTTTATCAAAATTCATGTCTACATCAAACCCGGAATTGAAGTGGACCACTAACCTCATTTGCGATCATTGATTCCACTCGCGGATCATCATGGTCGAGCCTTGGGATATCTTCTAGCTGTAAATCATAGTTCCGTACTACATGACTTTTAAAATCTATATACTGATGACTATCCGCGCCATTGACAGCAAGCACGTCCTCCGCAGAAACGACCACAGAGGGCTCCGCAGAGGCCATTTTGAAATTTTGAGCCAGCAGTCTGTAAACTGCAAACAGGAAGCGTGAAATGATGCGCGGTCACGTCGAACTCAAGTGGAGCTCAGGACTTTTCAACAGTAGAGTACTCTTTGTTTCGACATCAAGATTTGTTACAAGATTTATCATTTTACGCTTGGTTTTCATCATTAAATATTTACTACAAGACGCGCCTTGGATAGTCGTCTACTGCAAGAGCCTTATTGCCGACAGAAGCGAAGCAACGTGTTATTTTTGGGAGACATGAGAGCTCAGTTCTTCGCAGCTGTAACGTTTGTTCTGTTCTCATTGGTTTCAATTTGTATAAACGTTACTGCTAACCAAGGTAGGTTATACATTTTAAGTTTCTTTTTACCTACTGTAGTGCATTGGAAAGGTATCCGTTGGTGTATTTGGCTTTTATGTCACCTAGTCACCTAAGCGGTCATTGAAGTCAGCTGACAATTTGCAGGCTTTTGATGCTCTGTGAATAATAATAATAATGTGAATAATAAAACAACGTTTTGGAATCGAGATCTCTATATTAGGCTTTCATTGTCGACTGATTTCCCTTCACATCTGTGTAACTCTAAACTTACATGGCTTGTACAGCCCTGTATTAGTTTAGGTCGGGGGTGACCCTCTTGTAGTCATTTAACCTCTCCCAGGGTTATATCCTACTAGCCTGAAATTCATCCGATTGCTTCGAGTCTTTTTCTCCTCTCAACAACGTCTGAATCGACCGGCCGTTAATGCCGTCCAGTGACGTCACTCACTACCCGAAAACCGGGTAGTGATTTTGATTGGTTGATTGTCTAAACATTAGCATAATTATGTATAATTATGAAAAATTTTAGCGGGATTGTCGCTTGATATTCAGCGGGTCGCATCCCTGGCATTCTTTCGTGTAGTTCAAACATTTCGATAAGCTTAATCTTTATCTTAAACAGCAAAATTGCCCTTGTCTTCGAAACTGAAATGCTAAATTGAACTGCGAATGAAGAATCATTGCGGACAGTCGGTAGGTTTTTCATTTAGAGCCGCTTTGTGGTTTTGGCGGCCGTTGATTTTGTTTACGTGAAGTTTTCTGAGATCTGAATGTTATAATTCGACCTTCTTGCTATTTTTACCGTCAAGTGTAATGATTCTGTTAGCTTTTCTTTCTTGTTTCCTGTTTTTTTTCTTCGTTAAGGACCAAATAGCTTCTTTTCAGAATTAAAGCAAATCATATCATTGTGTTTTTGAACTAAGTGTTCCGTGTGTGTGTTTGTTACCTTGTTTCATTGCGTGATTGCGACCAAGTTTGATTATAGAATTCAGTACAACCGGTTCAGAGTTGTACTGCATGCAGTTGATAGTTTGAACGTTAAACATGAATTACGATCGAAAAAAATAAAGCAATTCTGTATCATGCAGACATTTCCAAACGATATTTCTCGGTTTGCCACTTGAAAACCGTGTTTTACTTTTTGCATGAATTAAAGCAAAGATCAAGGAGTAGTGACGTCACTGGACGGCATTAACGGCCGGTCGATTCAGACGTTACTGAGGGAGTAATAACGACTCGAAGTAAACGGATGAAATTCAGGCTAATATCCTACCTCCATGATTCAGAAGTTAAACAACAAGTGGCTTCATTTACCCTGAAATCATTTAGTCACAAATAACACCCCAAATACTGACTCCTTTTTACATGGCGGGTCATGTGTTGTCTGCAACAGCTGTTATAAGGGGTTAACAGTATGTCAGCCTCTCATTTTTGTTTTACGTTTTGGCTTCTTTAATTCAGAGCTGTGTGAATTGCCACCTGTTACTGGCCCTTGCCGTGCTGCATTTCCCAGATGGTATTACAACAGTACTGCAGGAAGGTGTTTAAGATTTACTTATGGAGGATGTATGGGAAATGCAAACAACTTTGACACAAACAGCAACTGCACTAAAACTTGTGCCCAGAAAGGTTTGTGCTAAATAATTTTAATTATCATGCGATGCAAATGTTTCCGCCTTTTAATTGGCCAAGAGCCTACCACGTGAGCTGCAAATAACTGCCTACAAATAATGGTGTGCTCATGTGCAATGTCGTTCAACTGGCTGCAAATACTATTCTGCTCATGCATAAATGAAATCACACTTGCTCCTTGCTTGTTTATGTGATCTCTGTCATTACTCCTGGAAGGCAGTGTACACTGACCACTTTTCGAAGATATTGTTTATTAAAAAACAAACTCAGTGATCGAATGATAAAACAATTATTGAACTCGGTTATCACAAAATATCATGATTTGTCAGTGTCTCGCAGATCAATAATTATTTGCCTCAGCCTTCGGCTTCAGCAAATAATTGATCTGCTCGCCTCTGACAAATCACGATATTTTGCTCAACCTCGTCCAATAATTGCTAATTGTGTATCTGAATGTTAAAATAATTAGTTAATATATACACATACAGGCTAACAATCATCCTTGAATTATGGAATTGTAACCTCTCAGCTTGTTTGCCATACACATGTATGTTTTCACGATTGTGTGGGTAAAATGTGAGGGCCAAGGGATTCTTTTTCCTTTAGCTGTATGAGGTTTTTGTTTCATGCTGTTCCGTGCAGTAAACACTTTTAAATCCAACCTATTATCAGGTTTTGTTTTGGCCTGACACTCCTCTCCTCTCTTCCTCTCAATACAAAATTGTACAGCAGGGTTGTCAAAAGTAGCCGGCTGCCGGCGAAAATCACCACCTACTTGGTCAGTATGAGCTGGTTACTCTGCTTGGCATTTATTTAAAGATGGTGTTTTTTTTAAATATCCCTGGACTGGCTGCTTACTTTGGCAACTCAGCCGTCTATTTCAAAACTTTCTGACAACCCTGGTACAGTAAGAGGTGGTTTTAAGGTTCTTTCTCCTAATCCAATTTGTACTTTTTTATAATCCTGCATTTTTGTTTTATCACAGATGTTGTGGCAGATGAAAAGACTGTTCGAACCTACATGAAGCTGGTTAAAGATGGAATACAACCTGAAATTCCTGTTCCATTTTTCTCCGTAAATAAAAGGTTTAGAAGAACTGCATCAAAACCAAGTCCTTCTAACAACACAAACCCGAAATCAAAGGGAATTGCTGCATCCAACCCTACTGATAGACCCAGACAACAAACAACTTCAAATGTAAAAGGTGACAAAGTCTTGTGAGTTTTAGCAATAATACATATTCTGATCCCTCAAACCTTGATCCATTCTCCAGAAAAGATCATGATCATGTACATTAGAAATGTAACCAGTTTAAATGAAAGCAAAATGTCATGGTGATACAATATTTTTACTGGCAAGCACAATGTGACAAAAGGCAGAAAATCAAAACAAGCTACAATCAGGGACAAAAGTAGTTGACACAATTGTTTAAAATGATTGCTTTTATCAATCATTTAATTCATTTATAATTTCATTCCTTTTAAACGCCGTAAATCCCCTCACCCCCCGGGTCAATGTTGTCTGAAGTAAAAGAAAGACTTGAGGGTCCAAAATACAACATTGATTTTTGGGGGGAGGGGTTGGGGTAGACAGGGGAAGGGGATAGGTATGTCCACTATGTAAAAAGGGGCCATTTTACGGAAGTGTCTCAACACTTTTGTCCCTCATTGTAGCTCCCACGTGATCCTATGACGAAACACGATCTAAGCTATGTTACATGTACATAACAATGAAACCGTGACATGAGAAGGGATAGCAACGTTGCTTTCATGCGTTGCGTGACTTTCTCGAATGTTCTCTACATTTTTGGATTACCATGAATAATAAACTAGGGCATGTTTACATTTCAGCATGAGTCAGCAGATTTGCCGTAAGATATCTGAAGTTCAAGTGAGAGTTTGTTATTATTGGCAGAGGCTGTTTAGTTTTACTTAAGTTCAAGTCAAGTCTGTTTTGGCGGACGCTGTTTGTTAAAGCTCTGTAAAGGCTGTGTTCCTCTGGTATTAAACTTCCTTGTGTTAATTCGACACCCCTGCGTGCTGATAGTCAGTGAATAATTATCCTCAAAACATTCAAACTCGTAACATTGAGTTTTAGCCAATTCCATGCTCAACACAACTGACTCCTTACCCATGCCTTACCTTTAATCAATACATGAGACTGCTATGCTGTTTTTGAAGCCTGATGTGACTAAGAAAAATAGAGAATTCTTTTTTCAATGTTTGTTTTGTTAAACGTGTTATTCACCACCAGTAACCTCATATTTTACTTACAGGGTGTTTCAAAAGTTCGTTCCGATTTTTATTCGCTTAAGTTTCACTAATTATTAACAAAAAAACCTCTTGTAAAACTTAGTATGTTATTCATTATTCATTTAACATTGAATAACTAAAATATTAGTAACCAGAATGTCTTCCTCTGACATTTTCTAAGCGGTGGGGTATAGAATGTACGAGCTCCCAAACCGTGTCCAAAGTCACATTCTTCCAGGCGAAGCTTAGTCACTGCCTTAGCTCGTCCAGTGTTTTGGGGGCTGGATCTTTGTATGTTGTCTCGTCTGCGATAATCCAGATGCTCTCTATGGGGTTCATATCACACTAGTTTACCGGCCGGTCCTCCTTTGGTATAAAGTTGGCAAATCCTTCTTACACCATGCTTGTATGAAGTGTACACCGCCTTTTTCTCTTCAAGAATTTCCAACTTTTTTTGGTAACTTATCCCCATACCGTTGTGCTCGAAACTTTGATCGATAATGTGAAGTTGAATTTTTTTTACCTTTCTGTCTTGTGGAATTATTACGCATATACTTACAGCTTTTTGATAATATTTCTCACACAGTTTGTGAGAACGTCTTTCTTTGGACTTGAATGGCCAGAAGACCATAAAAATAGATGCCTGAGCTCTAGCACAAACAGTGTAGACCTTCATTTTCATGAAGGAGTAGAGAAAATAAAAGAAAACGATAAAAATACGAAACTAGAAAACCTGCAAAATGGGTAGGGAAACTATGGCAGGAAAAACTTCGCTTACGATTACAGCTGGGGCAAAAATTTAAAAAAAATTGTAATTTCTTCAAATTTTACTTTGAAATTGCTTTGAACGGTTATTTAGATAAATTTCTTCCCGGAATCAGTTTACGTTTGCCTGAAGAAGCATTAAATGCTTTGGGCAAAATACAATTTACAATCAGAACGAACTTTTGAAACACCCTGTAGGTCTAAACGTTTAGACCCAAGTCAAATTTAGAAGGATTTGTATGGAGTCATCAGAGCATAACTGGGCTAATATCTCAGAGACAATTTGTCATAAATGCTAGTTTTTGGCGAGTAGGCCTCTTGGATGTTGCTGTTTTCAGAATATCCTAACAAATCCCATAATTTCACAAATTAACACCTTGCTCTTACCATATTTCATTTCTTACTATATTCCTCCGCATTTACACTTAATCAGTTCCACAACCGCGACGCCGAAGTGTACGCTCCGTAGCGTCTTGTTTTTCTCTAAAATCACTTAGCCTTTCCTTCAAAAGTCACGTGAATGTACCCTAAAGTTGACTGATTTGTGGATTACAAGTTTATTGTTTGATTTAAATTATAAATTTATTAATGGGAGCTTCACTTTTAGCCCTGGCTAAATCTGTATATCATTACATGTAGAATGATTAAAGGCTGGATTACATGCATTTTCAGATGACCCAAGTCAGGATCAGTGCTGAGATGACTTGGATCATGGTACATCAAATGAACCAATGAATCATATTCCAGGATGGATTCGTTGGTTCCCTTGTTGTGCTGTGATCTGTTCATCTGGATTCTTTTGTTCTAATGTCCTTTGCAGTCAAACCAGGAAACCATGAACACCAGAAATATTTCTGGACTGTATTGTGTTGAAAGAGAACAGCCAATCAGGCGTGGAAAAACTAAATGGCATGTAAGAACATTAATCAAGTTTGTGGTTTTGTGGCCAATTCAGGATGTGTCCTGATCTTTGCTGTGACTGGTCATAACACAATAAACATCCCTGAGACATTCCAAGTGTTCATGGTTTTCCCAGTCGCACTGTGCAGTTGTACATGTAAGTAATCATTTTGTAATAAAAATGTAAACATAATTTCTGGCCAGTGCGAAGAAGACACCTTGAGGTGAGGAAATGTGATGGTTCCATGCAAATGATCCAAAACCCTCTTTTGTATCACCACCACTATCACTGTCAGTTATTTTAAAATGCTTTCATGCTCCATTATCCCATACATGTAATTGATTCAACCTGAATCAATTACATGTATGGGATAATGGAGCTTATTTCTACTAATTGCATTTTTTACTCAATGATTGGTTAAATTCTTGTGATTGCCCTTCCAATGAAACTTCTTTAATAGTACACCTTCAAGGTACATACATGTGTACATTGTATTTATTTTTCATTTTATGAGAAAGTTGCGGAGGCCTAAAAGAATGAAAAATAATCACGATGGCAACCATGGGTATAATGACATTAGTGCATTATCAACACTTAAAATGAATTATAAAGAAGATGATAACAACAACGATAACAACAGCAATAATCTATTTAACCACATTATCATCTAAGAGCGCAAGTGCTCGTTCAAAATTTAAACGTGCATTAACTCTACAATATTATTATAATAGTAATATCTAGTATAAAAAAAATTATATCTATAATCTATAATCTTTGTACATATGAATATAAAAAATTATAAGAATTACAAAAATTAAAAAAAAAAATACAAAAATTACAGCTGAATTGACCTTAGCTTAGGCTTAAAAATAATAACGTTATCGGCCAGCTGGATATCTTCTGGAAGTTTATTCCATAATTGAGCGCACTTGTAAGTAAAAGAGTTCCCCATAAAATTAAGATTAAACACAAAGATTAACACCGTTTCCTTTTACATTGTAAGACGTTTCTCTTATGCTAAAAAAGTCTCTAATGTATTTCCGTCATATATTCCTAATGCATTTAAATAATAGGATCGGAGATTGCTGCTTTTTCCTACACTCTAACGTGTCCTACTTACAGTCTGTACATATATTTTCACATGCATGTACCTTCAAGGTATGTACATGTGTACTACATTGTATTTATTTATTAATTTTTTTTATAAAGGTAACAATGGGTCTAATGAGAAGAGTACATTATCAACACCCAAAAAGGACAGTGAAGAAGATGATGGTGACAGTGGGTCTAAGGAGAAGAGTACATTATCAACACTTAAAAAGAAAAATGAAGAAGATGATGGTGACAGTGGGTCTAAGGAGAAGAGTACATTATCAACACCTGAAAAGAAAAATGAAGAAGATGATGGTGACAGTGGGTCTAAGGAGAAGAGTACATTATCAACACCTGAAAAGAAAAATGAAGAAGATGATGGTGACAGTGGGTCTAAGGAGAAGAGTACATTATCAATACCTGAAAAGAAAAATGAAGAAGATGATGGTGACAGTGGGTCTAAGGAGAAGAGTACATTATCAATACCTGAAAAGAAAAATGAAGAAGATGATGGTGACAGTGGGTCTAAGGAGAAGAGTACATTATCAACACCTGAAAAGAAAAATGAAGAAGATGATGGTGACAGTGGGTCTAAGGAGAAGAGTACATTATCAATACCTGAAAAGAAAAATGAAGAAGATGATGGTGACAGTGGGTCTAAGGAGAAGAGTACATTATCAACACCTGAAAAGAAAAATGAAGAAGATGATGGTGACAGTGGGTCTAAGGAGAAGAGTACATTATCAATACCTGAAAAGAAAAATGAAGAAGATGATGGTGACAGTGGGTCTAAGGAGAAGAGTACATTATCAATACCTGAAAAGAAAAATGAAGAAGATGATGGTGACAGTGGGTCTAAGGAGAAGAGTACATTATCATTACTTAAAAAGAAAAATGAAGAAGATGATGGTGACAGTGGGTCTAAGGAGAAGAGTACATTATCAATACCTGAAAAGAAAAATGAAGAAGATGATGGTGACAGTGGGTCTAAGGAGAAGAGTACATTATCAATACCTGAAAAGAAAAATGAAGAAGATGATGGTGACAGTGGGTCTAAGGAGAAGAGTACATTATCAACACCTGAAAAGAAAAATGAAGAAGATGATGGTGACAGTGGGTCTAAGGAGAAGAGTACATTATCAATACCTGAAAAGAAAAATGAAGAAGATGATGGTGACAGTGGGTCTAAGGAGAAGAGTACATTATCATTACTTAAAAAGAAAAATGAAGAAGATGATGGTGACAGTGGGTCTAAGGAGAAGAGTACATTATCAATACCTGAAAAGAAAAATGAAGAAGATGATGGTGACAGTGGGTCTAAGGAGAAGAGTACATTATCAATACCTGAAAAGAAAAATGAAGAAGATGATGGTGACAGTGGGTCTAAGGAGAAGAGTACATTATCAACACCTGAAAAGAAAACTGAAGAAGATGATGGTGACAGTGGGTCTAAGGAGAAGAGTACATTATCAACACCTGAAAAGAAAACTGAAGAAGATGATGGTGACAGTGGGTCTAAGGAGAAGAGTACATTATCAATACCTGAAAAGAAAAATGAAGAAGATGATGGTGACAGTGGGTCTAAGGAGAAGAGTACATTATCAACACCTGAAAAGAAAAATGAAGAAGATGATGGTGACAGTGGGTCTAAGGAGAAGAGTACATTATCAATACCTGAAAAGAAAAATGAAGAAGATGATGGTGACAGTGGGTCTAAGGAGAAGAGTACATTATCATTACTTAAAAAGAAAAATGAAGAAGATGATGGTGACAGTGGGTCTAAGGAGAAGAGTACATTATCAACACTTAAAAAGAAAAATGAAGAAGATGATGGTGACAGTGGGTTTAAGGAGAAGAGTACATTATCAATACCTGAAAAGAAAAATGAAGAAGATGATGGTGACAGTGGGTCTAAGGAGAAGAATGGTAATGGTTATAGTCAGTCTCAGACGCAGAATGAATTACCAGCATCTGAAAGTGACAAACAGGTGATTGTCTCATTGAAAGTAGTTACTGCCAATATAAAATAGATGACTAGTAAAGTCAACTTTCTCTTAATGATCATTCAGGGGCACTCGCATCAGATTTTATTGCATGATATTTAAATAAAGGTTATGTACTTTGATGTGTGGAATTAGTTTTCTTTGGTGGCCATTTTGAATTTTGTAGTCAGCTGGTGGAAGGTCTCAAACTTAGAAAAATTTTGGGTCTGTTGACAGGTTCAGTACAGTCAGGAAACTTTCAGAAGATGGAATCACTTGCTAAGTAGTAGAGAATTTTGTATAGATGAATTTTGCCGTAACTATGGCCAGTTGGTTTTCTCTTTTATGCTAAACAGGTTTTGTCAGATACTCCAAATTAAAATTAATGAATTTTCATCTCACAAATAATTTTCATTTCATCTTTCAATGGCCAACTATGACAAAGAGGAATAAGTTATGCCCAGCATCCAAAAGCATTTGTCGTCATCTTGTTCTCTCCAGCACTATTGGCCAAATTTGAAATAGCAAATGAACAGGAGACTTCCTGATGTTGTAATAATATAACATACACCTGTAGTTGATAAAGTAGCATGAACACTGAATCGCCCAAAATCTGTAACTTTAGTTCCTAAAATGTGACTTTCCTGTACCCCAACTGACAGAGAGATCTAGCAAAATCAAGCAGTTTAAAACAACATTAAAATATTGCACACTTTGGAGAATATTTTGTTACACTTTGACAACCTCTGAAAAATAAGACCCCGTTCAGCCTGACCTCAAAACTTCTAGCTACTTATATCAGCGCTTGTATTCAGTGGCTGTGATGAATTCGAAACTGAACTCATTATTATTATTAATTTTTTTTTGGAACCCTGAAACCCGTTGCTCAAATTGCCAAGGCTATCTATCGTTAGTTTTTCTCTTGCCATATGTATGAGAGATAAGAGTAGCTTAGACGATTTCTCGGTCCTAGACCTCGCACCAGCTTACTATATTATTCAAAATGGCTGCCAAAGAAAACAAAATATAGGCCAATTTCAAATTATCAAAATTAATACTTGGCTCCATGAGGCTGAGGGAAATAAAACAAAAGAAATGAATAACTTAAACTCTGAATTTGTACGGGTCATGGAAAACGTGGAGAGTCATGAAATTTAAGAATTTCATTTCCCAGTGCTGCAAAGTTGTGGAATTTAATAAGCTCTCTCTCTTTTTAAAGCCTCTCCCTCCCACCTTCCCATACTCACTAATAAATTTTGGACTGTATTAATCCATCACAATTGTAAAACTTCGTGTGGACTGATCCGGGATGATTTATTCACCAACTGGAAGTTTAGAGTTGTTTTCGATCCTCGGCTGCATGACCTCCAACTTCTTGTACTTGAGCTTTTCCACTTAGTATTCTAGTTCTTTATGGAGAACTAATACCTTCGACTTTGCTAAATTAATAAATAAGCTACCCCTCTCAAATAAGACCCCCCTCCCCTACCCCCTCAAATGTGTTATCCAATCTAATCGCATGTGAGAGCCACCTCTGTGAACATGGGCACCTTAATCAGTAGCCTGTCCACAGACGTTTTTGTTTTCCTTTCCTTTTTTTTTTTCAGAATTCGAGAGAGCGAAAGTTTCCGCGGTTTTCATTCGATCTCAACAATCTATATTGAGAAAATAGAGGGTCCGTGAACAGGCTACCTGATCAGTTGGTCCCTGTTGTATTTCTGTCTTAGTTGTCTCTAACTCGAACAGACAAAATGACAGGGCAAACTTCAACAGTTTTCATTTTAGGGGGAGTTAAAGGGAGGATGAAGACCTGTACAGAAAAGATTTTTTTTTTTTCAAATGAGCCACCCACTGAAAGAGGCTTAGCCTGCGAACGACAGACGTTTCTCCTCGCTCATCGCCGCTGACGAACGTTTCGCGAGAAGGAACGTCTGCGACTCAGCGACAGAAATTCCATACTGATGACGTAAATCAATGTTTACATAAAAAATCCGGTAGTCATGGGGTGTCAAATGCAATTTTTTTCAATTTTACGTTTCTCCTGGTCGATTTTGGAAAAGTGTTGTGTTCATCTGCGAATGGGCTCCAGCAAAACTCAAATGCTAGTTTTAGAGAAGACTATATTCCACAAATATTAACTGTTTTGTTAGAGATTCATCGCGTTTACATTTGACCTTTGCGGCCTTTTGTCTTTTGTCTGTCATTTGTAAACAATAGCTAAAACAATGAATCTACTCCGTCGACCAATTAGCTCTTCTGACCGGATTCCGGACAGATTTTGCGTCATCAGTATGGAATTTCTGTCGCTGAGTCGCAGACGTTCCTCCTCACGAAACGTTCCTCAGCAGCGATGAGCGAGGAGAAACGTCTGCCGTTCGCAGGCTAAAAGAGGCTGTTTTTCTCTACGGCTAGCAAGCCTCTGGGTTGCATAACATTTGGTATGGTAATACAAATTAGTAAAATCCAAATAGTGGTCTATTATCGATGCTGCATCCTGATTGGTTGAGTTACCACTTGGCTATATGTTATAGCCCACTAGTAGCGAAAAGCGCTTGCTTTGAAAACCAAAACAATAGCGGCTGAATCGCGTTTTACTAGCTAAAGTTGTTTCGTCTCGATATTTTTGACAGCCTCTTGGGCTTCGGCCTCATTGGCTATTGACTCAGAGCCCTTTCTGGCGCGAGGAATAATTGTTAAATATCCGTGAGTAAACCACTAATTTTGTTTGATAATACAGGAAGACGAAAATAAAGACGTTCCTCCGTATGATGACACAGTTGAGGAGAGCTATTCACTGAATTATAGAAAGAACAGGTGATTTACCTTTAATGCCGTAGCAATTCATGTCAGGGGTCCTGATCCCCTTGAAATCGACGTCAAAATGTTAAGAACTTTGCGACGAAACCACTTGCCTATGGCTCGTGGTTTTACTTGAATTTTGAACATTTTGACGTCATTTCTGGGGTCGTGAAGAGTACAGACCCCGACTCGTCCCCCAGTCATCTTCGCGCGCACGGCGGGAGCATTGGGTGATAGTGAGATACGCCTGGGCACGAGTCGGCACAGAACATGGAATATTGTTGTCACTTTGTTTATTATCTCTTCTTTTTTCTTTGTCAGTGGTATCTACCGTGGATCTGATCCCCTTGAGCACACGTCTAGCCACTTTGCTGCCTTTTTCTTGACTGCTATTGTAATGGTATTTGCTGCATATGTGGTGTATCACAACAGACAGAAGGTATGGTAATGTCACGTAGTGGCTGTTGTTGCTATTGCTGCTGTCTCTGTCATCGTTATCGTTGTTGATAATAGTTCAAATAATACAAAAAGGAAAATTGCAATGTAAACAAGCTCAGTGCCATTTCTGCGATCAATTTCACAGTCTAGGTCGAGGTTTTTTAGTAGCCTGATTAACTCAGTTATTGGGTTTCATCTTTTTTGCACTTCTTAGTTTAGAATAAAATTCCTTTTTTGTCCTCCCATAGGCGTACGGGCCGGGAGGGCGGCGGGGGTTTGGTTTGCAGCCCTCCCAAATTTGGGCAACGAAGATTCTTAAAACATGAATATAGCTAGTAATAACCACATTTTACGGAGTTTGGGCGACAACGATCGAAGGTCAAAACGCTTTTGCTCCAGCGCTGTGCTTGGTCGCATAAGTAACCTGAAATCAGGCTCTATTTTCGTTTCGCTTTGTAAAAAACATTCCGGCGGGCAAGACGAAGCGAAAAGAGAGGGCCCAATTTTAGCGGGAGCACGTAAGAGAGAATGTATAAGAACTGCTAACTGCTAAAATTGGGCCTCATCTCAGGTTATTGCATAAGTTTCACGTGGCAGATGGTCAGAACACGCGTGATCAGATTACGAGTGACAAGAAGGTCTAAACGCGCGTTATCGATTTGCGTTCTGTGCATTCCAGTCATTCTTAGTGGCAGTCCAAACGAATGCTGTCTACATACATGCGACGCATGCGTAATAACAACCAAGAGATTAGGAGTGCGGGCAACAAGAGGAGCCCGCAATTATGACGAACCCATATTACAACTGTGGCATGAAAAATCAAATGCTAAGTAGGTCATAAGTTTTAAGCGCAGTTTTTACAGTTGTGAAAAGAAAGCCTGGAAAAAAATTCAGGTATGTACGTATATTGTACGGAATTCGAACCCTACAAAACACTCGGCCCTGGTAGTAACTGTCGGTCGTCCTGTAAAGTGTTCCTGACCAACTGAGCTCTTAGTATTATCACGTGACACTTGACGTGTACTTAGTCACGTGGCAGCAGGTGGTGTGGATGGGGGGCAAAAGCAAGGCAGATGCCCCTATCATAAAGATGTCCTGTTGAAGACAGTACCAACAGTCCGAAATTTTCTTGTCTCTTTTCACAGATTATTGCAATTGTAATTGAGGGCCAAAATAATAGCGGCAGAAGGCGAGGCTACAGGAAACTGGAAACCAACGTAGAGGAGGCCATGCCGTCAATGAAAAGTGCCGCGAATTCCACTTACGTTTATTAGTGTTTAATTGAATAAAACGGGAGTAAGTTGTTGTGTTTTACACATAGAAGATATTCGGGTGTGTAAAAAAGTCAAAAGTATATGTTAAGAAAAATATTTGCAATGTTTTTTTGGTAGCAATTAACCTGCCTTCAGGCGGATTTTTCTAGGGGAAGGAGGGTAGCGCGGTCGGCAAGGGACATGCAGTAGTCAGCAGGAGAGGAGAGGGTTTTTTCCGTTCCCACTTCTACCAGCGTCTGCCTTTCTCTGGCAGGTTTTGCCCCGAGAAAAGAACTATTTGTCCCTGTTGACTGGAAATTTTGCTGCTCTGTTGATTGGACTGTAAAGATAATTTTTAGAGCTTTGTTCATTTGTGTTGTTTTTTTTCGGAATGGTGACATGCATGACAAGCGGAGAGAGACAGCTGTCGGTTATTATAGAATTTTGCTTTAGTAACGAAGAATTGGCGATTAACAGAATTAGGAATTAGATTGTACTGTGTATACAAGGTATCTAATGGAATGAATAGTTTTCAGCCTTCGTTGCATATTGTGAAATGCAGAAAGCCAAATGGAAAACGGGTCTCATTAAAAACGAATTTCATTGAGGTAAAATATAAAAAAAACAGTGGCCCGCTTTTTTCAAGTTCGTCTCAAGTCAATTTGCGTGAAGGCAGTTACGTAGTAGTTTAAGCAAAGTGTTTTTGAGCGATGCAAGGTAACTGGAAGTGAGGCGTTTTGTCTGTTGATATTCCTTGATGCTACCACATTTTTATCGCTCAGTGTCTTTATTTAACGCAATTTGCGCAAAATATTTTGGTGAAAGTACTGCTCAAAAAGGCAAAAAGTCCACCTCCGGTTGCTGTCTGACCTGAGATCAGGCTCTATTTTCGTTTCGCTTCAGAAATAAAATTCTGGCAGGAAAGATGAAACGAAAAGAGACTTTAGCGCGACCACGTAAGAGAGAATGTATGGAAGCTGCTCAAATTGGGCCTGATCTCAGGTTAGCTGCTGTCTGTCGCTCAATAAGCTCCCTAATAATGCTCATGCAAAAATAAGGTGTTTTATTTATCAGTTCAAGAGAGTAACGGAGGTTTGTCCGAGTGTATTTTGTCCACACGTAGCGTATTTAAATCGTTTTCACCCGTCCACACGAGAACGCCAAGAAAGCGGTGGAAATACGAGAGCTGCGTAATGCTAGTATTTTATGATGTATGACATCATGGTATTCGAAAAGACTCCATTTTCGCCCTTCAACACGTAAACAAGAAGCCGGCGTTTTCAAAATCTCCTTTCTGGAGACCTTTTTAAAAACCTGGGTTTTTGTGGCGGGAAAACGCCGTTTACTTGTGGACGGAAGGCTGAAACGGAGAAGAAAAATTGTCGTTTTCAAAATCATTAGGATACGTGCGGACGGCATAAAATTAAACTGCAGTGGAACCTCGATATAACGAAGCTCCAGCCTCCTCCTCAGGCGCTTCGTTTTTCGCATGGCAGAGGCGAGCGCGAAACGCGAGTGACTGGTGACGAACCGCAAGGGACCATGGGAAGGCACATTTTCATCGAAAGAGAGACGTCTGGGTACGAGACAGACGAAGCTCTATATAATGAAGTCCTGGGTATAACGAACGATTTCGTTTACCCCAGTAATAGTAAAATATATGGATAAGTACCTCGTTGTACCAAAACCTCATTATACTAAATATAGCGAACAAATTTTGCCAGTCCCTTGGCACTTCGTTTTTATCTAGGTTCGACTGTACATCTTTGGCCCGGTTCAGACTTCGAACTTTTCATGAGCTCGGCGTATGAGTCAATTAGGAACGCCTGTCTCAATTTGCAACGGCTCTTTCGACTTTGGAACGGCTTTGATTCAGACTCCGAAATGTTCATGTACCGAAACGAATGCATTAACCGACCGAAATGAATACTTTTCTCCTTTTGACTTTAGTTCGGCTGAAATTAAGATCCGCGTCTGAATCAAATTATTTTGGTCGGCCTTAATTCGAATTATGCAAAGTTTGCCTTCTGAACCGGGCCCTATCGTGCATACACGTTTCTCCCATTTCAGAGTAACTCGTGTCAAGCTATAGTAAGGTGGAAATCAGAGATGGTTAAAAAATAGCCGCTTAAGTGAGGTGTGCAGTTTTGCGAAGAAGAATTAGTGAAATCATAGAACACAAGCTATGCAAATATTTTCGTGGCAAAGTCGATAATAAAAATATTACCAATGAAGACACTCTGCTTTTCATTTCGCAAAAAATTAGCAGCCTCTATTTTTCGACAATTTTAAGTTAACTATTTTCTACTCCGACAAATAACAAGAAGGTTGTTTTAGTTGAATAACTGAAAAAACATGAAGCGTTGAAACAAGAATCACTCGAGTGTGAAAGAAGCCGTGATCCGGCATGCGGAAGCAAATAAGCGAGAGAAAATGAGCCAGCCCGGTTAGCCGTCGGCTGGCCCGCTTTACCGAGCTTGCTCGGCACATGTCTTGTTTCCGCATAAAATTTTGGTTGTGTCTATACGAGAAGGCGGGCTGTCCCGGCTTGCCGAGATCCCGATTTCTCGCGCCGAGATCTCGGCAAGCTGGCCAGCCCGCCTCGCCATATAAATACAACGAAAACGTTAACTAAAGAGAAAACAAGGCATGAGCCGAGGCAGCCCGGCTAACCCGGACTGG
>JBBMOI010000002.1:38190000-38225000 GCA_038088405.1 Porites divaricata | reverse complement strand
TAAACAGCAAAATTGCCCTTGTCTTCGAAACTGAAATGCTAAATTGAACTGCGAATGAAGAATCGTTCCGGAGAGTCGGTAGGTTTTTCATTTAGAGCCGCTTTGTGGTTTTGGCGGCCGGTGATTTTGTTTACGCGAAGTTTTCTGAGATCTGCATGTTATAATTCGACTTCTTGCTATTTTTACCGTTAAGTGTAATGATTCTGTTAGCTTTTCTTTCTTGTTTCCTTGTTTTCTTTTCTTCGTTAAGGACCAAATAGCTTCTTTTCAATTAAAGCAAATCAAATTGAATGTGTTTTTGAACTAAGTGTTCCGTGTGTGTGTTTATTTCATTGCGTGATTGCGACAGAGTTTGATTATAGAATTCAGTACAACCGGTTCAGAGTTGTGCAGTTGATAGTTTGAACGTTAAACATGAATTACGATCGAAAAAGATAAAGCAATTTTGTATCATGCAGACATTTCCAAACGATATTTCTCGGTTTGCCACTTGAAAACCGTGTTTTACTTTTTGCATGAATTAAAGCAAAGGTCAAAGAGTAGTGACGTCACTGGACGGCATTAACGGCCGGTCGATTCAGACGTTACTGAGGGAGTAATAACGACTCGAAGTAATCGGATGAAATTCAGGCTAGGATGTTACATGTTGTTTGCCGTTTGCTCACAAGATCAAATCTAAATGGCATGAATTTACTGAGCAACGGGAATTCTGGGGCATATAATTTGGCACCTGGAGCTTACATGTCCCATACTTAGCCTATGCAGCGGCGTTTTCACAGATCAAGTTATTTTTAGCACTTGTTTTTGAGCACTTTTTCCCGCAAAAATGGAAGCATCGTTTCGTATACTTGGCTCTCCATAGTACGATAATTACAACAACAAGAAGTAAATTCTATCAAAACATCAGAAAGCCTTCTAGTCTCCGGTTTCTATAAATGATTAGCATTCGCGGGAAAATCGATTTAGAAAAAAATGGTGTCTGAGAGCGCCTTTGCATGTTCACAGTGGAGTTGCACGCTCCCTAATTAAGCCACTGGACGTGGCTCCATTTCAGATTTTTAATGCTAGTATCACGATGAAGATGATGATGAATATGATGATGATGATAATTTATAACAAATGAATGTCCCGCAATTATTTCAATTGGACACATTTCGTCACGCATAAACTTACAAAACTACCTCGGGAATTAATTATAAAAAAACTGTTTAATTCATGAATAATTCCGGGTAATGAATCCGATGAAATCAAGGGAAATTGGCCATGTATTTGACCATAAAATTAAGGTTAAATATTTTGCTGCTGCTGCTTCTGCTGATAATGATGATCATTCTTAACAAATCGATGTCCCGAAATATTTCAATTTGACACATATCGTCACGCATAAATTTAGGAAACTACCTCCGGAATTAATTTTAAAAATTTGTCTAACTGATGAATAATTTCAGATAATGTAGACTGTTCACAGTCCCCTATTTTTCCGTGGGATCGTTGAGATCGCGCGCGTCTTACCGTTAATAGCGGCCATCTTGATTTTCAGATGTACCGAGGGGGCGGGCGTCGGGATTATAGCTCTAGGGGGAGGGGGGCGAGAAAAATAGTCTATTTTTCTCGTCTCCTCCCCAAACCGTCCCCCGCCCCCTAAGTAGATTTGATACTCTTCCCCAGGTTAGACTCGGTACATCTGAAAATCAAGATGGCCGCTATTAACGGTAAGACGCGCTCGATCTCAACGATCCCACGGAAAAATAGGAGACTGTGAACAGTCTACAGATAATGTATCCGATGAAAACAAGGGAAAATGGTTATGCATTTGACCATAAAGTTGGTGTGACCCTTAAGGTTAAATATTTTGTACACTGAAGCAAGAAAAAAGTGAATTTCTAGTAAAGAAAATATCACTGGAAACTTCATAATCATGTTTAAACATGCTTGCTTAAAATGTTAAATTGTACGTTGCTGGTGTACTGTGTGTAATACACTATATATTTACGATTGTACTTTTTAATCTTAGGTTAGCTTAAATTTTGGGGGACAAAGTCAGGAAAGCTACCCAATTTAGTTTACAAAGCAAGCATTGCCACAAGAGCGAAGTTTTGAATTTGTTCTGATATTTAGACATTTATAGAATGGACCTCTGTTTATGAGCGTGCCTTAGAATAAGAAAAATAATTAAAGAAAACCTTTTTAAGCCTCACAGTTCATCAAAAAAAGACTTTTCTTAAAATAAGATCACCAAAGAGCATGTTTTTGTTTTAGTACTGAAACAAAAGTATAGTTCGTGACGTTCATAAGATATTTCAAATACACTTCAATCTACACCTTGTTATCTCAAACCATCTTCAGGCAGTTCTTACATGGAACAAGGGGATCAACTTCCCCGTTGAAAGAGAGACGGAGGGACTCCCATATGTAAGCCGTGGGAACGTGCCACTGCGGGTCAGGGCGCTATCGTTTTTGAGGTACCGAAGTCCTTACACAGTATAATATTTATGTCTGGGTATTGTTATTCGTGATATGAAAATAAAGGGTATGGGGAGTCAATCTGACCTGGGACAAGCCCAAGAGAGACTTAATTGAATACATGTATAGGTAATCTGGAACCCGACTTACTTACGGGGGAGGGTGGGTGGGTCGCCAATCACCTTCCTGTCGGACAAACTGAAGTGAATGGGACAAAGAGTACCAGTGTTCCTATTATATATACTTCTTTGCAAATCATTAATGAATCCCTTGGGATGATATTCGCAATTCAAATGGAACGTGAATAGGATACTGATTTCTTCATAACATTCTTAAGTAATTGAACAGTGATTTCTTTTTGTCGCTGTTGCTGTTGTTGCAGTTTGTTTCCTAATTAATAAAATTGTTTTAAAAAACATAGCCTGCGTTGACCATCTTTCCTTAAATAGGTTGTCATTTTTCGGATTTGATACTCTAAAAGAACTTGCAAAGCGGTCACCGTGCCTGGTGGTCAGCGGATAATTGCAATATTTTTCCTAAAGTATGCTTTAAAAGCGAGAAGCGAATCGGCAGAGGAAATAACTAAATATATATATAATTTTTTAAATAGGTATATCATGCCTCTGTTTTTCTCGCATAACGTATTTGACCTTTGGTACTGAATCGATCGAGTAACCACTGGTTTCCCCGCCAAATAAAATGACGTCTAAGAAACGAGCGCAGAAGTTCCATACTGATGACGCGTCACTACCAAGATCTGGGTAGTGCTTATGATTGGTTGAAATAGATTTCCCACGCGGCACGACCAATCAGAAGCACTACCCAGATCTGGGTAGTGACGCCTCATCAGTATGGAATTTCTGTGCTCATTTCACAGACGTCGGGAGCTTTCCATTTAAGAAAAAAACCGGAAATTTCGGTGGGAGCGAAAGCGGAATTTCCGATTGGTAAAGAGTTGTTCCATTTGGTCGTAAACCCCGGTACGCCGCGGTGCCCGACGGGATGATCGGCCCAAGGGGTGATTAAGTTCCTAACATCACGATCTTCCCAGTTTGTTAGTTGTTAGATGTCATACTTTCAGCATAGGGTGAAGGCGACCGACTGGAATCTAAAGAAGAAGCGTCTGAAGAGAGCAAATGGCGGGAAAAGCGTGTCAGCAGAAAAACTGCTGGGATTCTATTCAGTGAATATGAACCTCTGAATAAATATTGCTATTACCCATTACCAGGTACTTACCAATTAATCCAAGGACAGGGCGCTCGTGGTGCAAAAGTGCCTCTATTGTGGGGCCAGCAAAAAAACAAACCGTGCATTGACACATGAGCTCGAGGGAAGCCATTTTGATTTGCTAACTAGCCGTGACAGATTTTCTTGCCGTGGACCTGGAACTGGTACAAACTACGAGAAACGTGTAAATGGAACACGAAATTCCGTCCGGAAATTCCAACCGGGAAAACGGGCTCGCCTTTTTAGATTTTCCCCTTCATCTGAGAATTTTCCAGTGGGACGAACAGAGGAAACGTGTTCCATTTACCACCGAACTGGAAATTCCGGAAATTATGACTTAAAGGAAGCGCCCTTTATTTCGTGGGGAAACCAGTGGTGCGTCGACAAATGTCGGCTGTTTTCTCAGGCTATCGATTGAGTTAAAATAGGTTGTATCGTTTTCGCCGGGCGAGGACATCAAAAGATTATAGAAGTTATGATGCTGATGAAAATAAATAATAATTTTCCTCGCCTAAAGGCTTGGGAAGTTATGGGATAGATTTGGATAACGCGACTGAAATTATTCCGTAATTTCACTCGTGACTATTTGATTACACATAAAAATTGACTGGAGTACCTTCCTTCGGCCGAATCGAACGTGATTTGTTAGATGCTACTTACTTCCTTTTAACTGCGCTCCATACATATTTCTTAGGGTCGACATAACTTCTTCCTTGATTTTGTCATCTTCTAACTTTTCGATTCTTAGTGCTTCATCTCCCGTTACCACGCTTAGCAGAATGTTGAAGCCAATGTTGATGAAAACTGGAAAATTGCCTGGTTTTAGGGAGGCGTGCATAATGTATTCTTTGTCGTCCCAGAATGTGTCAGTGAACTTCAGGAAAATCTTCGTGAAGTGAATTGGACTGAACCGATAGATGGCTTCCCTCTTCCAGTCAGGTAAGGTTGGATTAAAGATTACCGCACCACTGCCAAGAACCCCAGAACTAAACGTGCACAAAGCGTAATCCGCCGTATATTCCTTTTTCTGACCTTTCTCCATAACTATCACTTTAACGCCAGCATCAGAATACACGATCTCTTTGACCTTAGCATTTGTAATGATTTTATCCGCGAAATCTTTGTAAAAATCTTTGAACATCGTCCAATAGCCTCTTTGATCCATGACCAAGAAATCTTTTTCCGGTGAATGGCCGAAATTGTTTAAGGAAGTTTCTTTCTCGTTAGCACCGAATTCGAAATCGATGTCAAACCACGACAGGACCTTCTTTTGTGGGTTGTCTGATCTCCAGCCGAGAAGCTTGAGTGCAATAGAAAGAGGCATATCTCTGGGAGGATTATCTTTTTGTGCTCCCCTTTGCTCTCCCATCTCAAATAACTTTTCACTAACTTTCTCCCATTCACTGAAAGGAGCCTCTGCTGTGACATCTTTTTGAAGGTCGTTCCTATAAGTGGTACCGTAAAATTCCGAAAATGAGCCCCTCCATGTATAAGCCCCTCCAAATATAAACCCCTCAAAATCGTTAGGCAAAAAACCCTTCGTTAAATCGCCCCTGCGAATATAAGCCCCCTGGGGGGCTTGTACTTGGAATTTACCCTCGAACACAAAATAAAACAAAGCAAAAATGGTAAATTTGTTTCCCACTACAAGCTAGCCCAATCGATTTTGAAAGGCAAATTTCCCTTCGAACATAAGCCCTTCCGAATAAAGGCCCCTCAAAAAATAAGCCCCCCCCCCCCCCCCGGGGCTTATTTTCGGAATTTTACGGTAACCTGTTACGCCGCAAAATGTAATAAGAATCGCCTCAAAATGTAATACTAACGCAAAATGTAATAACATTGACGCAAAATGTAATAACCTTTCAACGCAAATTGTAATAACTTTTCTAACGCATAATGTAATAACGCAAAATGTAATAATTTCCGAATAACGACGTGCTTGCTATTTCAAAATCGGTATTGTGGCTCAGTCATCGGTAGCGAATCCAGATCTTCATTTGAATTATTATTATTATTATTATTATTATTATTATTATTATTATTATCATTATCAATATTAATATTATTATTAATAATAATATTTATTTTCATCTTCTTTTTCTCCTTCTCCTTCTTCTTCTTCTTCTTCTTCTTCTTCTTATTATTATTATTATTATTATTATTATTATTATTATTATTATTAATGAAATACTGGTTGAAACGTGTTACTTCCGTGCTGTGTTTTGTCTCGTGACGTACCACTCTTCCCCAACAAAGGAGGAGGATCGTTGTGTTACGAGACAAAAATGGCTGCAAGAGCTTGCTGTACTGTACCACAACTGTAGCAACTGAGAGACTTGGTTTAATTTCAGATGTTGAATTTAATTCGGTCGAATAAAATAGCTGTTGTCAAAAACAAGCAATAGCATAAATTTTCAAAGCATTATTCAAATGCAATTAAGATATTGGTCTCACCTTTTTTCATGAGAGCCAGACAATTTTGGCTGTGGCTTACTTTTCCTAGTTTCTCACTTAATAGAGGCTGAATTGTTTTTAATGCTGTTTTTTAGGTCGAAGGTTCTTTTATGTTGAAGTTTCCAAGCTTTGCAAAGTCAAATCAGTTTGCCTTGTAAGGCAATTCACGGCGGTCGTTTGCCTAGAACAGATAGCGCAAATTTTTTTTAGTTAGCCCAGTAACGCGTTTTTGATTGGAGTAGAGCTAAGCTGATGCCGGCACAAAAATGTTGAATTTGCTCAGCAACGCAATCGCGATTGGTTTAGAGTTGACGGCACCAAATCGTGATCTGGGAGATCCATAAAAAATGCGCAGTTTCGTTCTTTCTAGGGCCGATAACTTTTGACCACTTGAGGGGGAGGGGGTATGGGTAATTTGGTTTGGGTTAGAATTTTTGGACCATTATGGGAAACTCTACACATACCCCTCCCCTAAGCCAATATTAACACTTATTTCTCACTTAGGGCACAATGTTGGCTTAGGGGAGGGGTAGGTGGGCAGTTTCTCAGAAACGTATAATGTGGTCCTTTTTGGCCAAAACTCTGGTTATAGAATTTTTTTCCCCTTCATGCAACGGTGTAAGATTTTTTTACTACATTACACATGACACGCTATGAAAGATATATTTCTTTCCATTGTAGGAATTTTTTACGCCAGATATTTCCCTGCAAGAAATTATTTTCCCTCGAAATCAGTATGCCAGATTTTTTTTTTCTGAAATCACCCATAACCTGCCGAACGGTAAGCTATGTCAGTCCAGCGTGAAGCAGCTCTTCTTCTCCTTTTTTTATTTGGCTTACAAGTTTAAAAATGTGATGCTGTGAACAGGATATATTTCTGCAGTATGAAAACCTTGAGTTGCATGGTTTAAGTATTTTATAATCGATTCCTAAATGTCAGCGAATAAAAACGGTTATTGTTGCGTTCCGTACTATGAAGATAATAAATGGTGCTGGTTCCGTATGTACATAAATAACGTTAAATTAGCCTAACCCTTGCACCCTGAACTAATGTTCAACGAGAATTTCATAGCTACTCATATGGCTTCGTTTATGAATACAAATTGTATAGTACGTTTTATTTGTTTGAGTAGTCAGGGAAATACTCACACCAGTAGTCACCCATTTCATCTCTAGAAACATTTCCCGAATTTTCAATCTAACTATTCTGTCTTTGTAGCTTTAGACATCTAACAGAAAATGTTCAATAATTCAATAGAAGTTAGAGCTACATAATATATTGCTCCTGTATACATATTGTGATCTGTATTACGTTCAAATCAGCGGAAACAAACGTCCAATTCGGTTCCCTAAAGATGATTACATCTCCTCATTTCAACTGTTTCATTGAAATATTAGCAATAACAACATTATTAATATTAATATCAATAATAATAATAATAGCTTATAATTTAATTGAAGATCTGGATTCGCTACCGATGACTGAGCCACATGCAATACCGATTTTGAAATAGCAAGCACGTCGTTATTCGGAAATTATTACATTTTGCGTTATTACATTATGCGTTAGAAAAGTTATTACAATTTGCGTTGAACATTTTATTACATTTTGCGTTAGTATTACATTTTGCGTTAATATTACATTTTTCGGCGATTATTACATTTCGCGGCGTAACAGTAGCCAATAAAAATCAGACACTCACACGAAATTATGTAAGTGATGAAACAACTCGTGTGTTTAATGTGAAAATTATGGATTTTAGAAGAAAGAGAAATCTATCATCGAAAAGCTCAGAAAAATTTCCGAGCCCTAGATGAAGTTAAGAGTGGTTGTCAGAAAAAACCGGGCAAATGTCAACCGAAGGGGCACAACAGAATAAGCTCATACCAACATCAAAGATAGGTTAGGTGGAGTAATGGACAAATATATTAAACATAGGTTCTTCACTGCTCTTGTATTAGAGATACGAGTATCACTTTATTTGACCCCCTCGGACGCCATTTTTATAAGCACATTTTGACCATTTTCTTGAGCTCACAAACTCCTCAAAATTAAACAGGCGAAGTTCATTTTTTATGCGAAAAAAAAAAAAACAACAACAAAGGACTGTCTTCGAAAACCATAAACTTTGTTAAGTAGCTACGGGCTAGCTATTTTCTAGTTTCAGTCCTATAGGGTTCAGCACCGGTCCTTTTGCCGTTTCAAAATGTAACACTCACTGTATCATGCAGTATTTCGAGTTTTTCTAGATTTCCCCTACCTGCTGATCTTACCCGACAGCGAAATAGGGCCGAAAAATCGAGAAGAGGACTTGAAGCAAACACGAAGCGATCGACCATTTTCAAGAAAAAGGTTGGCAACTATGACAAATGTGAGTTTTCTTATTTCTTCCTGTTCCAACGGCCCAAAAGGGTTATTAGTGTTTTGGTTACATGGATGATAGTAGACTGAAATTTGTCTGTCAGAGATTTATTGTCCTTTTAGTTGTCCGCTCTATAGATCAATTCAAAAACGACCGATTTTGGCTCGCTTTCAGACAATGAGTGTAGGTCAGGTAAAATAAGAAAGTTTTAGTCTTGCCCGTAGCTACCTAACAAGACAGTCCTGTGTTGTGTTGTAATGCATACAAAAAATAACTTCGTTCGTTTAATTTTGAGGAGTTTGTTAGCTTCAGAAAATGGTCGAAATTTGCTTATAAAAATGGCGTCCGAGGGGGTCATATAAAGTCACGCTCGTATCTCTAATACAAGAGCATTGAGGAACCTATGTTAGTATGAGTTTATTTTGTTGACCCCCATCCGTAGACGCTTTTAACATTTTGCCCGGTTTTCTGTGACAACCACTCTTAAGACTAAAAATATAGGATTCCTACTCTGGCTCTTCATATTCTTATCAGCGAAAGCAAAATAACTTTTAAGTTATTAAAATAACAACAAAATCTTCTTTTCCCAATATTAATTAGTCTTCTGTGGACAGCAGCAATGGTGTAAAACGAGTTTGCATGCATGCGTTTTCGAACTTTTAAAAACAGACTCGTGGACATCATTTTTAAAGACTGAAAAATCCAAGATGCACTGCCTGGGGTGAATGCCAAAAGGTATCGTAGCGTTTAGTGTAGGCTATGCTTCGTCTGATTCATTGTAACCGCATGGTCATCATTTTGTATAGCTTTTTATAAGTCTTGCTGCTTTTTTTTACTACTTTAATACGCCAGAGGCCTAATGAAAATCCATAATTTACTCTTAAAAGAGGCTACGCTTATACCTCGAGAATTTACTGACGTTCTTTTGATATTTAAAATAAAATTTCCTGTTTCTCTTACTTGTTCTCTTCCGTAGTCCACCTTAAGATCTTACTACAGTCGAATCTCCATGTGAGTAGCATACTAGGGATATTTAGGCCTCTTTTTTGCAGGGGAATCTCATTATCTTGCGGGGGAATACATTAACGCTGATGACGTCATAACCTTTTGTCTTTATCTCATGAGTAAAATGCGCAGGAATCTCATAAAGATAAGGTCGTGTCCTATTTTTAGTTCCTTTAATGCACCTATCAATGTTAAGCCCCAGGGTGAGGGGGGGGGGGGGGGGGGCTACCCACGGGAAATTGACTGAGTGTGCCTTTTCCTGGGTAGGGATTTTGACATTTAAGCGTTGCCCCAGGGTCGGGAATTTGACATGGCCGCCATCTTGGAAGACCGAGAGAAACTGGAAATGAGTGACCTGCCATCTTGGTAATCTTGGTAATACCCAGAAGTCACCAGAGGTAAATGACCTCTGCTTTTCTTGAAAGTAATAAGACAACATGAGTGAAAGAAAGGCGACGAATCTGTTTTATTTTTCGGTATATATGAACAACCACTTCTTTCATTGTATGATCGAATGTTTATAAATAGAAGAGTCTTCGTTCCTTCTGTTTCTGTTTCTATGTGAGGTTGTAAAAGACATATCCTTTCCAACCTGTCAATTATTAAGTCCTAACTCTGTTAGAAAAAGTTACCCCAGAGGCGGGAAATTGACATTTAGTAGGTCTGGCTTCCGTTTTCGATTAGTCAGTTACAAATTAAGAAACGTTTTCATTGGTTAATTCATAGTGTCTGAAGAGTAAAGTCAAACTTGTCTGTGACTTAAATTCACTGAGATGTAACGAAATTATGCAAATCCTATTTCCTGCTGCTCTGATTGTCCTAGTTCCGGTTCACTGATTTTTGGCGGCAAATCGTGTTAATTACTTTAAAACAGTGTTAGTGTTAGTATTTGCAATAGCGTTCCCTCAGAAGATACTACATTAACCCAACTTGCAATTAGATTTAGCTAAGGTTAGTATAAAATGTTCGTTCTAATGTAGGGAATAATTTGCAATTATTGGACGAGGTTGAGCAAAATATCGTGATTTGTCAGTGGCGACAAATTAATAATAATTTATTCCCAAAAAAATCTTTACGTGTCTCAGGAGCCGAAATATCGGGTTCTGGTGGGTAGTGGGTTATTAAGTGATAAGTATTTTTTGCGGTGGATTTCTCGGCAACTCTTATTTAATAGTTAAGTTTGAGGTTATAATGTTTAAATTTTAAAACGCAGTTGTTTTGTATCTCTTGATCGAACATAATTTCATTGTTCGCGTATTGATGGCTTGTTTTATCGGTGAAGAATTGTTTTGGCCTTGAACTTTTGTGCCGGTGGTAGTTAATTGGATAGTAATTTGTGTGGACACTCAGCACATTCTATTGTCGCCTTGTGACTGAATTTTCGCGACCTTATAATTATTTGATTGGGAAATAGAAACGAGAACCTCTGGAACCGGGATAGAAAACAAAAATTAATATGGTTTCTGTATTTGACGTAACTGAAATTATCAACATCATCATTAGCCTATGATTACCTAAAACCCACAGGATTTAAGTGGTTTCGCTTCTCCGCAAGAACAAAGTTTTTCAATTATTCCCTACATTAGAACGAACATTTTATACTAACCTTAGCAAAATCTAATTGCTAGTTGGTTTCATGAAGTATCTTTTGAAGGATTTGCCCGCCAAAAATCAGTGAACCGGAACTAGGACAACCACACCAGCAGGAAATAGGATTTACATAAATACGTGTCAGCGATTTTAAGTCACAGACAAGTTTGACTTTACTCCTCAGACACTATGAATTAACCAATGAAAACGTTTGTTATTTTCTAACTAATAATCGAAAACGAAGACGTTTATCGACCTTAAGGTAACTAGAAAACCTAAACCATCTAAAAATAGCACACGAGCTGATCTTTATGAGATTCTGCGCAAGGACCGATTGTAAATATGGTGACGATTTCACCAAAGCGAGGCTTTTCGGTAGCAAAGGTTGCTAAGGGCTGGTGCTTAAAGTGGCTCGACGGGATTTTTTAGGGGGATACCTCTCAAGTTTGAGCATTAATTACGTCACCATGAGTAAAGATATGGAGAAAAGATTACCACAACTGTATTATATAAAGAAGAAAATTTCTTATGATGTGGGTTTTATTGCAATCAGATTCGCCTTGGCAACGTAACGACGCCATTACGTTTTTTATTTTTCTTTGTGTTTCCCTGTACCAGGAGTTTTTTTTAAAAAATCGCTTAGAGGAGTTTGTACCTGCCATAATTGCCTCAATTATGGCAAAGTTTGAACAAACTTCTATGAGAGCGTTTTCGAAATATTTTGAAACGAAGTTTTAAGCATCATAAAAACAGTGAAATAGCATGCTATCCACACAATTAGCTTATTTTTTAAGAAAATGATAAGCTTTGGAAAAATTAATCGAAATTTTCATTCAGTATCCTTAACTTGTATGGTTATGAAGGCCTATAGTTTATAAGCCCCCGGCTTCTATATAGGCTTCCTTGCCTTTACCACATTTGATCTTGTAATAATTTAGTTGGAATATTGTACGTATATTATCTTTAATGTATTTCTGTATACTGTTGTTGTATTTCTTGTTAAAGGCAACAATAAAAAATGAAATGAATGAAGTTCATCGACAGTTTTCGAAAGATGTTTATGGTGAAGTTGGAGTATGTTCTTTTCTTGTTCAAGTTGAACAAGGTACGTACGTGACTCTTTGCTTTGATCCACACCACTTTCCGAGTTGCGGTCATTTTTACTACTGCGGATGGATTCTGATCATGAGCTATGGAATGGCTTGGTGTGGTGATTTTCGCTTAGGGGATGCTGCCGACCACGAAAAGATAGAGGAAAAAGCATTATCCTTTAAATATCGACGACCAGTTAAGGTTACACGAAAATCAGTTGTCTTGTCTGAAATGCTGACGAAACGTCACGTATAATTTTCACAAGCCTCTCCTGAAATATAAGTCGTATCGAGAAATATCAGAAATCTGAACGATAGGTTTAATAAACGAAAATTTTGAAAGCTTAAGTAGTTCGTTCATTTTCACAGAATGGAAGATGGAAGGCAATGATACGTGATCTTTTTACCATCCGGCCCTAGTACACGATAACCACTCTTGCAGCACAAAGGCACGCAACAACTATCCGGTATGTTTCACTATTTACAAATGTACAGCAAAAATGGCATGCAATCCAATTCTAAAAATTGGAAGATCAGCTTTTAGAATGATAATATCTAAGCTTACATGTGAACCTTAAAAACATTGAATGAAAAATATCAGGCAGTCAAAGATATCGCTAAAAATGACTCTGTCTGTGATCGCTGTGCGTCAGTTGATCATTTAATTTAGCACAGAAAAACTGTATTCAAAGCGTACATACCAGATTGAAAATTTTTTCAGCAAAGAAAAGTGACTTTTTTTGTCGAATTTAAAGGAAAATACACCTGAGAAGCTGCATTCTTTCCAACAACGGCACAGGTGAACACAGGCAACCAGCCCCTAGCAACGGTTGCTACCGAAAAGCCTCGATTTGGTGAAATCGTCGCCATATTTGCAATCGGTCTATTTTACTCATGAGATAAAGACAAAGAGTTATGACGTCATTGACGTTAATGTATTCCCCGCAAGATAATGAGATCCCCCGCAAGAAAGAGGCCTAAAACGTCCCTAGTATACTACTGTGGAGCATGAAAATAGGCAGTGATTTGTGAGAATTGTGAAAAAAACTACTTACTACTGACCTACCTCATACAACGATCTTTGAAGTTGGATTCGCGCCCTTCTATGTTCAACTTGGTTTTTAAGGGCATAAGCGGATTGTCCTTTTCTTCCATGAAATGAATCCAGTTTGCTCCTTCCTCGATCACCTTGCCATCAAAAGGCACTGACTTTATTCGACCACCAATGTAGTCTTGTGCCTCCAATACAAGAAAATCTTTGGTACCTTTATCGTAAAGTGTCTTGGCAGCGGTGATTCCAGCAGCTCCCGCTCCCAGGATTAAAACTTTTTTCTTTTGCGCGTTGACCTTTCCTTGATGTTGTACGTAACTGGACAGAATTAAAGAAACAGCAAGGAAAAGAGAAAAGTTGTTTTTCATGTCGATTATCCTCAAGCGGAGCAGCAAGCAGTATTATCGAAACTGAAAAAGACAAAGACCATGTTATTTACAAAGACCGCTTAAACCGCCCTAAAAGATCCACAACTGTCATTTACAAAGTTAGTTGCTGGGATTAGAGTAATTTCTTTTAATTAGTAAAACAAAGCGAGGCCTTCTTTATAGGAAGACATGAAATGAAGTAGGATCATTTTGAAACTCTAGCGTCGGGAGAATCAGATTATCAGTGAGTGCAATTAAGATAAAAGAAACTTTGATTATTCAAGATCTTAAACCAGCTGTTAATGTTAACATGTGAAGAGCTGATGCTTTAGAATCTGTAACGGTCACTTTTGAAAATTTATGCATATATGTTGACAGGCATTATTATTATTATTATTCATTTATTTATTTATTTATTTTTCACGTAAGAAAACGGAAGTAAAACGTTCAGTTGAGAATATAAAAAAAATCCCGATACCGAAACTTACGCTTCAAAGAAATCGTAGTGGCTATAATAATAACCACTCCACTAGCAATAATACATTGCGTCATTTAAAACAAGTCAAATTTATAAATTTTAGTTTACTAAAAGGGTGAATGCGGAAACAAATCAAAATATAATTGAAACGACCAACATGCCAGAAGATAATCAGACACAGTGGAAACAATAAAATAAGGCAGTAATACTTTTTATTACGTACTTGTGACGAAGTTATCAGAGACAAAATTGTTTTCAAGCAATAGAACATTCTAGGCAATATTTGCTTCTTCAAACAGATATTTTACAGAAAACAGTCGTTGGATAGCCCTGTGTGGTGTGGAAACGACGTCGAGAGAACTGAGGGAATAACTGAGATGGATCAGTGAGAAAATTGCGCACACCTTTAGAAAAATCCTCACTGGCTACGCGCCTGATATTTGAACTAAAAATCAGGGGTATCTCCTTCTAAGGTCAACTAATCCCTTATTCGTAAATTTGAAAACAAGTTGAACAATTGCTTGCGATAAAATTTTCGACTTTATCTTGTGGCAGCCTGACTTGTAGAGGAACTTAAAGGTTGACGCAGCACTATACGATGATTATGATCCAATGGCTTAGTTTCAACTGATACAGTTAAAAAAAGCGTGGCTTTATTTGTAAAGAGAATATTACTCCTCATGTGAGGAAAGCACTCGGCATCAAGTTTGAGGACAAGATATTTCAACTACCAAAAAGCCCGCCAAACGAAAGAAATACTGCCGGTTTACATCATTTTAGGTTACCCTTAAATTCATTATGAAAGACCATGGAAATATTTCGGAAGAAATGCCTACCTTTAATTATTTAGTCTTTCCAGGTTAAAAGCCTTTTAACAAATTTAAGACGGAATCCACTAGGAAATTGAGTAATTATAATTTTCAGTGGACAATAACCTTATACCAGAATAATTTAAAGCATATTGCATTCTTTTTAGCATTTTTCAAGGCCTAAAAAAGTAATAAATCAAGAATTGTGATTACACAGGTAAAATTCTAAAACTTTCATGTGTAAGACGTAATTTTTGTGAAATTTGACATTCATTTTCTCGGGCTCCCATAAGAACTTTATTTGGGTGCTACTGCAGAGGCGGATCGAGGGGTAGGGTTGCGGGGGCTGCAACCCCCCCCCCCCCCCCCCCCCCACCTATAATATAAGTTCCAGTCATTCGATCATTAAAAGAAGACTGTGGTTATTCCTCTTCTTAGACTACGAGTAGTCCCCAGTTTTTGTCAGGGATAGTCGAGCAAGCGAAACGCGAGCAAGCGAAACGCGAGCGCGCGTGAAGATCACCACACGCGAGAAAGCCGAAACGCGTCTCGCCTTTCTCAAGCGCGCACGTTTTGCTCGCTCTGCTATCCTTGAGGGAAAATGGGGACTAATCGTAGTCTACCTCTTCTAGACTACTTAATTATCCAAATGCAATATCGATTTTCTGACGAAGACCCCCACGCCCGTCATCTGCTTTGTCTAGTGCCATCGTGCAGCTGAATCGGATGACGTAAAATCAAATCCCTTGGAAAGGAAGTACCTAGATGAAAAACGCTCTGGTAGTCGACAAATAGGGAGCTTCCAAAAGAACCTTTTATTAGAACTTAGCGTTTGCAAACATCTATTGTCGTTGCCTGCCCCTTACCGATCACAAGCGCAGAAGCTGACCGATTTTTTTTCAATGAATCAAGATCTGCTCTAGGTCAACAATGGACTGACTCTCTGATCTCGCAGTGATCGCCATGCACTACTCCGAGAGATTCGACGTAGACGAGATATGCGACGTCTTTGTAAAGGCTCATCCAAGAAGGCTCTCTCAAGCTAGTCTCTTTGATTAAATTGGCGGGTAAAAAAGAGATAAACAACCATCGTCATGTTGCACGGTACTCTTAGTCCTTAATAATTGTATCAATAACAAAATGTTTTAATCCGATTGTTTCCCATGTCTATAACTTAATTTTGCTACTGTAACTCTTGAAAAACCTTTTAAAATGTGTCTGTAAATGATGTCGACCACGATATAATTCGTCCTGCATATAATCTTCTTCTTTTTTTTTTCTAATCTGGTGTAAATCCCATCCCTTCCTGCATAAACAAGATAATCATTGAAACTTTCTTTCGTAAAGTGCTACATTTTTAGAAAAACTTTGTGTCAAAAATTCTATTTTATTCCATATTGTATTTTTTTATTTAACCTATACTCTGCGAACTGAGTTGCAGCAGTAGCAATTTACCCATCGACCAATCCATTTTAAAAAACCGACATCTGTTAAGTTTTTTAAAAGGAATATAAACCAACTTAATTTTTGAAGCAGCTAGGGAGAATTAGATCATCTACCGAGAGAATAACAGCATTGCTAAATCTTAAATAAACCCGATTTATTTTTTAATCAGTAACCACTTCTCCACATTCTCATGGAATCACCAGGTGAATGCCACAGAGTCGTGAGCACAAAGCTTTTTAAAAAATGGTTTACACATGTTGACGGGTGATTTTAGGTTCTGATCGATTTAAACAATTTGATTGGTATTGCCCAACATAGTGAGCGAACGTGGAACTAGAAGTTCAAGTTCGTTTATATTTGAGAACAATGTTTTTGTGGTTTATACTTTTTCCAGTGCTTACAGTTAAAATGTGTCCCTATAGTATGTCAAAAGTTTTCTTAGTAATTTTGGTACAAATTTTTCTCTTCCATTAAGTACTTACAAACTGACGAGTTGTAGATTTAATGCACGTTCGTATTTTGAACGAGCACTTGTGCTCTTAGACGATAACTTGGTTAAATAAATTATTGTTGTTATTGTTGTTATATTATAAATTATTGTACCATGCATTTAACTCTTATCGCGTTTGTTAACTAAAGTTTTGTGTTATCATTATGATAACAACCGCTGGATGTATACACACCGATGCAAACTGAAAAAAAGAAGAGGAATTTTAAAAGGCATTGAAAAATTTCCTAATGGGAAGTATTTTAGCACCTACATTCAAAAATATTACTCCAGACATTATCATTATTATTATCATTATTTTTTTCTTCACGTAAGAAAACGTTTGACAATAAAAAAATCCCTTAAAAATGACACTTACAATTCAAAGAAATCGTACTGGCCAATAATAACCACCTTTCTAGCAGTGACACTTTGCGTCCTTAAAGAAAAGACAAATTTATAAACTTACCGAGAGGTTGAATGCGGAAGCTAATCACAATATAATTGAAACGACCAAAATGCAAGGAGAAAATGAGACAAAGTAGACAAGCATAAAATAAGGCAGGGATACCTTCTACGTAATGACAAAGTTATCAATGACAAATCTTTTACATATGCTCTCAGGCGACATCCAGTGGCGACCTCGCTATGGGCTGTTGGTGGTGTCAAGTTTCGTATTGAATTCTACCAGGTGAGCTAATGTAAGAATAAACATGCAAGGAAGAAGAAAACAAGTAACTTTGTTTGGTAAAAGAGCGCAACTGAAAATTATAAACTGACTGAAGGTTCATGAACTCAGCACACAAAGGTACACAAAGGGAAGCATTTCTCTTTATTAATTAAACTTCTAATGGCTACCTTAATCATCATCTCATGTGAAACTGAGATTATAAAAGCAAAAATATGGTTATTAATTGATAATAAATTTCAGGTTTGACAACCCTGTGAGTTTGCTCCAGGATGTTAACCGAGCTTAATCGACTCCGGGAAACCGTACTAACCGATTTTTTGTTGCCGAGTTCGAATCCACCGGTACTCGGTCTCCATTTCTAGCCCTCGACAAGTTATCGAGCTTGTCAAATAAAAAGTGGGTGAAAGTCAAGGGTGGTTTGTGAGGGGCCTTATAAACTACATACCTAAGGATTTTGACGACTGTTGCGGTCGTAATACATTTAGCCATTATACTGTGATAATTACCACTGGAGGGGATAATGTGACAATTATGCTATCGTGATTGCTCAATCAAGAGCCTGGTGGCCAAATACATATGCCACAGGTCGCCGTCTTAGTTTCGTAAAGTACTACTTATCAGATAAACAAGAAATTAAAGGCATATCCAATATGGAATATTTGTCAAAAGAGGTTAGATTCATCGATTTTTGTCTAACTATTCCTTTAAGGCTTAAATAGAGCCTGAACCACGCCCAGTATCTTTTAGGGATTTTATTTTAATTTTCCTACGAGCATTCCCGTTTCGGAAGGGAAGTCACCAGTGGTGCCTAACCCTGACCCCAAACGATACTGAAACAATTGAAAGAATGACATGTCTTTGTTGCAATTGTGTGAGACCAATTAGGAGAGACCTTAGGAACAGCTCCTACACAACTGTCCCGTTTTCCTGGAGATTTCAACAAACTGGCCCGAAGATTCGCAAGCAAAAGTTTTTCTCATAAATCGTTGGGGGTTTTGTTTTAAAGTCGTGGAGGAGAGAACAAAATTAAAAAGTGTACGAAATTCTGAGAAAAAAGATAGCATTTTCCGACAATGTTTGCTTCGCTGGGAACACTATAAGCTACTATAATGTACCATCCACGAGGCAGTCGCGCGTTTGTTTCGAGAGAGACTTAAGACAGCTGAAGAAACAACTACCACAGACCAAGCTAGCATTTTCTAACTAGGGGAAGCGTAAACACCAGTTCATTTAATTTTCTATTATGATTTTTTATTATTGATACTTTTTGGTACCTGACTAAGAAAATCAGCCCTTCACTTAAACCATATGCCTTAACGACCAGGTCTGAACAAACGAACCATGATGATTCATTCATTTTACGTCACAATTCAGCTAATACCAACGTTACTAGATTTTTTATTACTTTATTTCCCTTCACGGTAGTCATATTTCTTCTCTAGCAGGCTTGTATGCTTTACACGCTCCTCCCTTGATACAGCTGGCGATCTCTTTAGCTTTATTGCGCCCAGTAAAGTACGCACCCTGAACGTAGCCATAATATTCATCACTGGTGCTCTCACCGGCGAAGAAAAGATTCTTCAGACGACCAGACATGTTTTCGTAGTGTCCCCAGCTCGTTCCCACCACAGGATCTGTCCATGCGCAGCGCACGAAGGGGTTCTGTGACCATTTGCTGACGTGGATATCTAATCGTGCCATAAGAAATTAAACAATTGCTAAAGAAACACTCCTTATAAGATTAACAATATAAGGACTTCAGTGAAACACGAGATTCTTCGGTGAAGCCTTATAATTCTTTGCAACCAATGAACATTGGATAAACGGATTAGGATACAGCACTTCAGGTAAAAAAAATGTATCAATAATAAATATATAGAAAAATGTTTCTTCAAAAATAAATAATAATAATAATAGTAATAATGATAATAATAATTACAATAACAATAATAACGATAATAATAATAATAATAATATTAATAATGACGATAATAATGGTAGTTAGGTGCTTCTGAGGTAGAAATTTACTCCTTAATTGTTTATTCTTCACTTGCCTTGCTTCGTTTCAAAGAAATAACCTTAAGAGTATCTAAAAAGTTAATTTACGAAGACTAAACAAAAATTTTTTTTAGGAGCGCTCGCCAGGGGTAAAATACTAAATTTTGCAAATCTCTGAACCTGGAACCAATGATAATCACAGCTGATAACATCATGGCTTCACAAGTGACAGACAAAATAATACCTCGACTTTATTGACCTATTTATTGATCATTTATTCATCAATAACCTGCGTGATCCAGCAGTCAGTCGTGTTTCACTGTTCATTCGACTCTGATAGAGTCATTCGCAGACAGGTTGTTTTGAAAGCCAACCTGAGACTACCACCAGAAGACTAAAGAACATACAGTGCGACAGCCGCCTGGTTAGGTCAGTTGGGAGAGCGCCTGTCTGCTGAGCGGGAGGTCGTGGGTTCAAATTCCGGCCGGACCGACACTTTAGGGTCTTACAATAACTGAGGAGAGAAAGTGCTGCCTTTGCAATGACATCTGTAAAAGGTTAGACTTTCTTGTCTTCTCGGATAAGGACGAAAAACCGTAGGTCCCGTCTCACAGTACTTTCACTGATTTGTTCTTATGGGACGTAAAAGAACCTACACCACTGTTCGAAAAGATTAGGGGACGTAGACCCCGGTGGTGTAGTCAACCTCTCCTGGGCTGGGTGGGTTATCTGTAAGGACACACTTATTTTGGAGCTCGCTCTGTTGTGTGTTTTGCACCATATGGTGGAAGTGATAAAATAAATAAATAAATAGACATACAGTAGAACATGTACTTAAATAGATGCTTGAAATATTATTTTGATCTTCAGGTAGCTCACCTGAAGTGAGAGAAAGGACCAAAAGGATGATACTTACCTGTCGCTTCCGGTATCTTATTTCCATACATTTTTCGTAGGGTATCCATCACGTCTTTCTTTGTTTTCAAATCGCTTTGCTTTTCTATTCTCAGTGCTTCATCCGCGGTTACCACTGTGAAAAGAACGTTTGATCCAGGAAAGAATCCTGGTCGATTCAGGTCGTAAAAAGTTGGAAAATTGTCTGGTTTTTGGGAGGCATGCATAATCCATTCATGGTCGTCCCAGAAATCATATGGGAACTTCAGGAAAATCTTTGTGAAATAAACAGGTCTAAAACGATAAATTGCTTCTCTCTTCCACTTAGGTAAGGGGGGTCTGAACATTATAAAACCGCTTCCAAGAACGCCAGAACTAAACGTGGACAAAGCGTAGTCTGCAGTAAAGACATCTCCGCCAGTTGTAACAACTGTAACGCTGTCATCGGAATACCGAATCTTCTGAACAACCTTGTTCAACAGGATTTTGTCTTGGAAAGACTTGTAAAAGTCACTGAACAGCGTCCAGTAGCCTCTATAATCAGTGACGAAGAAATCTTTCTCAGGAGGAAATCCCATGTTGTTCAGAGAAGTTCCTTTCTCGCCATCACCATATTCAAAATCGAGGTCAAACCACGACAAGGCCTTCTTTGCTGGAGTGTCTGATATCCAGCCGAGAAGCTTTAGCGCAACTGAGACCGGCATATCTCTGGGAGGATGATCTTCCTCTCCCCTTTTGTCACCCATCGCAAATAACTTTTCGCTTACTTTCTCCCATTCACTGTACATACGCAGATCAGTTACATCTTGGCCGGAGTCGTTTCTGTGAAAAAAAAAAAAAAGCACACCTCGACATAACAAGAAAATGTGCAAAATCAGTTGTAGAACGTGTTTGTTGTTATTATAATCCGCTCCTGCCCAGTATTTCCTTTGTCTTGTACAGTAAGAATCATGATAAGGGCTAGCAAATCAAGGAAATCCTGAATTAAACTAGCCTGAGAAAACAGACGACATTTCGTGACGCCACCAACGGTATCCCCGCGAATTGACGTCTAAGTAACGAGCGTAGAAATTCCATACTGATGACGCGTCACTACCCACATCTGGGTAGTGACGATGGGAAGTGTCTTCTGATTGGTTGAAGCAAACTTCCCACGTGGTACGACCAATCAGAAGCACTACCCAGATCTGGGTAGTGACGTGTCATCAGTATGGAATTTCTGCTCTCTTTTCTCAGACGTCGTTTCGCGCTGGGGAAACCCTTGGTGGCGTCGCGAAATGTCGTGTGTTTTCTCAGACTAGAATTAAACTAGGGGACTTTCGCCCCGGAGCGAGTTCACTCCGGTTCCCTCTCATGGCTCTATATTTGTTTACATGACACCACCACAAATTTCATGCTGGTGCGAGATACCCCTGCGTGAGTTCACCCCGATTCTTGTACCGGGGAGAGAATTTCACTGCGGTACGAAATCTTGCAACGGTATCATGTAAACACGAAACCACCACCCGTTTCGGTGTGAAACGGTCTGCCGGTAGACTGGAACGGGTAGCGCATGCGTAATGTTCGCGATTTTGAATCACACGTGCATTTTATCAACATGAAGTGTTCCTTCAAATAATGAGATGTGAAATAACCCAGTCATCAAGTAAACGCGATACGAAATCCAAAAGTCATGTAGGTATGAAACTCGCGCCGGTGCGAGTTTTCTCACGTAAACACCCCCTAGGGTGAACACTACAATATGTAGATTAACCTGAAAAGGAATTCTACCTTCAATCTATCAAATGTACATCCCTTTTATATTATTAACGATTGTTTTAGCTTATTTCTGAATTTGTGGGCTGCGTCAGCGGGGGAATGAAACACATAAACTTGATTTTATCAATTCTGAGATAATGAAGCAACTTGGTTATACGCTTAAAGAGATTAAAGAAACTGATGACGTTTCGATAGGTAGGCCTTTGGTACAGATCTAGAACGAATTCAAAAATGAACATAATGAATAATAAACATGCACGTGGTATTTCCTCAGTATCAAGCCTTGCATGCATTTGAGAAAAAGACGTTTTACTCAAATACCATTTTAAATCTCGCCAGATGTTAGAAGGACATTTTGCCTCGCTTTGGTGCAATACTACTGACCATTGTAACGCTGGCTCAACCATGTGTTTTGCTTGAGCTGTTTCTAACATAATTGATTTCTTTATACGTCGTGTCTTCGGATGGACTTGCAATGGTTTTCTTCTTTAGCTGCTACTCTGTCACACTGACAGGAGTTGTTGGGCTTTTTTTTTTTCGAGTCATCGGTGCTGCTTAGCTTGCAGATGCACTTTATAACCTTTTAGAAATCGCTAGTTAAATCAGAGTTTATAATTTATGCATTGTACACAAATAAGACAAATACTCCTTGTTTTTTTCGATCACACTTTTTTCTGAATGAAGATGCACTTTTTTCCATCCACTAGGGGGCTACCTTTTAAAAAAGACTATTGGAGGTAGAAGACTATATTTTTAGCCAGGACTACTAGGCTCAATTAAGAAGCAAACGGATTGTAAAATACATAAGTAAAAACATGAATTCGAGGCGTTTTGTTAGAAAATCAGAATTTAGGTAGCATGTATATAAGCATTGTCCTATCAAAATTCAAATTCAAACGAGTACCGAGAGAATACCATAATTTTAGGTAATCTAATCCGGCGATGCCCTTCCCCCCCACCACCCTCACACCTTCCCCCCCCCCCCCTGCCGCCCCGCCGCGCCCATCAACTGGCCCCGCTAATTAAAAAAAGGGATTTTTTATAAGTACGACTGGTAACCAACCAGTATTTTGGTAACCAGGCTCAGTGTAAATATGATCGTTTGTCCCACAAATATCACATAAGATCAGAGAGACCCGAAAAACTAAATGGAACATGATTTGCTTTCTTTATTTTATCTTTCAGGTTTTGTTCTGAAACGGGTCTCTGATTTTCACATATTCAGGGTATATAAACTTGTTGGAAGCGAGGTCGAATCTCATCAGTGTTGAACAAGATTTCTGTTTTTAGTATAGGGTACTTTCGGGCGTTTCACCTAGCTCTTTGTACTTTTGTGAATGAAAAGATGCTTTCGACAGCTGCTACAACTGACATTAACGCGCCATGAATAAATAAATGAATAAGTTACCAAGAAAATGTTATAATTAGTAGTGCTCATTTAAAAAGAGATATTAAAAAGAGATTTTGTTTTTGGCACAAAATATGGGTTAAACAGAGAAGAAAGCGGTGCATGAGATTATTTCTTCATCGGTCATAAAGAACGAAGTTCTTGTTGACACCGTTTTGTCCGAGTAACTCACCTCATGCAAAAGTCGCTATAATTAGACAAATGTCCGGTTAAGTTGTACTTGTCGCGTAAAGGTAGAAGAGGATTTTCCTTTTCTTCCACGAAATGAATCCAGTTTGCTCCTTCTTCGACATTCGATCCAGCAAAGGGCACTGACTTTATTCGGCCACCAACGTAGTCTTGGGCCTCCAATACAAGAAAATCTGTGATGCCTTGGTCGTAAAGGGTCATAGCTGCGGTGATCCCTGCAGCTCCCGCTCCCAGGATTAAAACCTTTTTCCTTTCATGCTCATGGTTGGGTATAGCAGAACCATCAAGTTGTGGTAAAGTGGTCAGAAAAACAGAAAAAACGAGGAAAAGATGAAATTCGCTTTTCATGTCGACCTGTGCCCAAACTTGAACAGAAAGTTTCTCTGTTGCTGAGAACTCAAAAAAAGAAAGAAAACTATCGTTTAGCTTTTTACTCCCCATAAGAACAAAACTGGACTCGTTTCTGCAGCCATTCAAAGCTGGATTTAGAAGGTCATAGCTAAGGGAAGTAGGAAAATGCGCAATAACTTACTGGGGTTAGCGAGAGCATAAAATGACCCTCTCCACAGCCAGCAATCAATCAAGAATCAGTCAGCTTGTCCAAATCAGAGAAATCTGATTGGTTATAATTCCAGTTGTTGCAAAATACACAGCAAGGCACAGTGACGCACACAATAAAAAACAGGGATATAACATATGAAAAGCATCAGCAACTAGTCAACATTCTAATTCACAAATACAAACGTCAAGCTCTTTTTTATTTGAAATTGTTGGCTCCTAGTGGGAACAAAAAGGATAACATGTTCTTTTCGGACAATGCAATTTGCATCACTTAACGCAAGTTATTTAAAGCATAAAAATAACAATTTAGACTGATAAAGACAACACGAATGCTTTTTTGTATACTTTTAATGCATTGACGTTACATTACAGAATTATCCAGAAATATAGAAATCGGCTCGGACGAAAACATTCCTTAGGGGAGGAAGGAAAGAGATATCTCAAGCTACACCAAAGTTAATTTTGTTTAAAGATAGTGAAGACTCGTAAAGTGTTTAAAATCTGTGGTGTGAAATAAGCCAAAATAAGCTAATAAAATGAACTTTTCTTTTCTGAACACGTCATTTCAGCATCTCGACTGCCAATAATTATATAACTGACCATTATTTTGTTCTTTGGCCTGAATATTTTTATGTCGTCACATGTACAGTTAGTGACTGTACAAGAGCTTTTACGGTCTCTATTTAAAAAGGCTAGTAATCACGTATCAAGAAATGGTCTATTGTCACGGCCGGGTCCAATTCACCAAAACAATAGCCTTTTGTCCTAGGTGATGCTGCCGAAAACAGACCGAACAGTCTGTTCATGATCGTTTAATCTTCGGCCTGACAAATTTGTAATACTAGGGGGGAGGAGAGAGGTTTTTTGCCTTGACGCGACGCTATTTTAACTGGGGTACTGAGGGGAAAGTATGGTCAATTTCGCAAGTTGTATTCTAGCTTATAGCCTGCGGCGTTTCAAAGTTTGCTATATCCAGAGCTCCCAGCTAACAGCAGAGGTGTGAGAAAGCAAAAATCTTATTCAACCCACCTCGGTTCGTAAAGATGCACTCCACTGTCGCGTAGAAGCATCGCATGAAAGGTCTAAGTTTCATACACTGTATCTATTTTTCCATTTATGCACGTACAACGAATTTGGCCATATAAAGGCGTAACCGTATAGTGGGTAAGGTGATCATATTCGTGGCTGAGTTCTTTTGTGATTTCCTAGCGTGCACTGCCCATCGCCTACTGCGCATAAAATAGCGATATTGTAGGTGGCGGCATTTTTCGCTGGCCACCTGAACAAAGGTAAAAAAAAAAAAGCCCCTTTGTAGTTTTTGAAATTATAACAGCAATTTTGATGGCTCAGTTCGGGTTATTACAGTCAAGCCAGGTTAAGCGTACCCCCTAAGATTCCAAAATGAACTTATTATTCGAAAGTTGAATCCATTGGTAGTTCTAGATTTCAGGTTCATCTCTGCATTCTTGCATGCTTTTGAGCCGTGAATTCACACGCGAGGCAGTTACAAAATGTCTACCAGCTCACTTTTCCTGACTTTGGTGTAAATGTCTTCTATGAAATTGATTTCAATCCGACCAAACACAGAGAAGTTCTCGTACAATATTCATTGTTTATTACGCATGCAGGAATCACAGAGAATGTTTGCTCCCTGGGAGCAACAATGTACTACTGAAAAGAAGCGAGGCTGTAGTGTATTTATTTAATTAATAAAATAAAAGAAAGCCTTGTTGAAAAACTACTAATTAAAGCTAACTTAGTAACACTTAAGCTACATTCGGGAAGAGGCCTGCCGATGACGCAAACAGCTTTTAGAAACGTTGTCATATGAGTGTGTGTAATTTTTGTTTCCTTTTTCGTACATCACAAACACTTCCTCTTCAAAACGATCCAATTCGGCGGAATTCTGAAAGACTGCATCAAAGTTCAGGGAAAGAAAAAGAAAGTCGTTGTCTTGTATTCACGCCCCTCCTCAAACTTTAACGTGAAATTAGGCACTTTCACATCGCATAGTCGTGCAGCGACGGCAAATAAATTCATGTGCCAAAAAAAGCTGTGCATGTGTAAAGTTGTTATTTGCAAATCTGAACTTATTGCTTTTTTGCCGTTGTCATTGACGTCGTCTTCGTCGTTGTGGTCGTTGCTTAAATTTCTTCTGTGGCAGACGTGTATGCTTCGCACTTTCCTCCCCTGACGCAGCTAACGATCTCTTCAGCTTTATCTCGCCCAGTAAAGTACGCTCCCTGTACATAGCCATAATATTCTGGACTGGTGCTCTCGCCTGCGAAGAAAAGATTCTTAAGTCGACCAGACATGTTTTCGCAGTGTCCCCAGCTCGTTCCCACCACAGGATCTGACCATGCACAGCGCACGAAGGGGTTCTGTGACCATTTGCTGACGTGGAAATCTGAATGCAACACGAAAACAATATACTAAACTTTAAGGTACACTCCGTACAAAACATATGTAAAAAATTAGAACTGAATTAGAAGACGCGATGGTCATTGAAATGACTTGACTTACGAAGCAATTTAGTCCCTCAAAAAGGGCCTTTGAAAAATATAAGCCCGGGGCTTATTTTCGGAATTTTACGGTACTTTGTTGGAGCCTGGTCTCCTTGAGGGGTTGAAATAGGCATGAACCACGCCACCATTAATATTGGTCCTTCTCTGGGTTTCAGTTTCGATTTTCGGACAAGCATCCTCTCCTTAGAAAGTAATTTGATCAGCGATGTCAGCTAACTCACCTCATACAAAAGTCGCTATAATTGGACAGACGTCCTTTTAAGTTGTACTTTTCTTGTAAGGGTAGAAGCGGATTAATGGATCTAGTTTGCTCCTTCTTCGATCTTCATACCAGCAAAAGGCACTGACTTCATTCGGCCACCAATGTAGTCTTGAGCCTTCAATACGAGAAAATCTGTGATACCTCGATCATAAAGTGTCTCGGCAGCTCGTGATTCCAGCAGCTCCTACTCCCAGGATTAAACTTTTTTCTTCCCTCATTCCCCAGGGTTGATAGTAGAGCCATCAAGTTGTTGTAAACTGAATAGAATAACGGAAACAGCGAGGCAAAGAGGCATGTTGCACTTCATGTCGATCTACCCGAACTTGGACACAATCACACAAATATCTATTGTTCAAAAATGAAAACAAATGTCATTGGCCTTTTCGATAAGTAGCTAAAGGGAAAAGGCCAACAGATTAAAAACAACAACAACCAAAAAAAAAACAACAAGTTTAGAGGAACTTCGGCGGAGTTAGGATCTGCACCCCAGAGGAACCTCACAATGAACGCACGTAATAGGAAGAGAGCCTAACCACTTATGCGGGCGGAGTCACAATGAACTAGGAAGAGAGCTTAACCAGTACACCACTGAATCCTCCACGCTTTTCGCAGTGAAAAATATTTTATATGGCGCATTTGACCCTGGAAAGTTTGAAGCTAGTCGATCATTTTTTTTTTTTTTTCAAAATAGATTTGAGGAAAATAAGCAAGTTTTGGTGGTAAAAGGCCTAACTTGAAATCATTTTATCTCATTTGAAGAAAAAAATTCCCAGGGTTAAAAATTTGCGCGTCGGAGCAAAAATTTCACTCTTATTTTGAAATAGCGTTTTGAAATAAATGGTCCACATCGCCTCTATTTTCTCTGTAACATACTTTGAAATTTATCGCCAAAAACATTCCTTGATCGTTACAACGCGACGGCCGAGCAACAGGACCAAGTTTGTTTTGTTGCGTTTTTGATGCTAGGCAACTGTGCGGACACCTGTTCAATGTTGCGCTTGGAGGTTGGTAAGGGACCGACCCTCTTATAAGCGGAAATAAGAAGCGAAGGACTATGTTCCTAATTAAAAATAGCAATAATTCGAGGAAATGCCTGTAGATTAATTACTTCACGTTTGTTGTTCCTTTTTTCCTAAAAAATGTAATGACAATAAAGGTCACTTTAACAAATGTGTGGATCTAAATTCTATTAAATGTTGTCCTTTTTTTTCTTTCGCGATAAAAGAAAATATCTATTCGTTTTTGCCCCCGATTGCGTGACAAATTTGACTTTATAATTAATAAACGTTCGTGTAACAAGTCTCCCATAGTTTGTAGTAACTATGACCCTGGTAAAAATGTCTCTAAAAATGGTATCGCCTATCATCTATCGTCCATCATCCATCGCCCATCGTCTATCGTCCAGAATCTATCGTCTGGGTTTAGCACATGCCGTTGAGAACATCCTTGGACGAAAGCGCAAGCGAGCTCGTGACAAACCCGTCATTGCTTGCCTTTGACTTCCGGGTTAAGTGTGACTCTCGATCACATGTCTATGCTTCGCTCGCCATTTTCTCTCCCGTCGAAGTTAGTCTTGCAAGTTTATTGACATTGTCTGTGAGAAGTTTGGTCTTTAACTGGCTTGAAATGCAATGAATTCGCGATCCAACTTTGCAGTTATTTCTCTTGCTTGTTTGTACTTTCTAAGCATTTGGTCATCGTCGGAGAGCCGTTCGAGACGGGATACAGCTTCAGGTATGTTTATGGTTTAGTTACAGTTCCTAATAGTTCTACAGCAAGAGGTAGATAGCTCTAGCGAAGATCCCGAGTTGGTAATAAGTTCTGATTGTATACATCTGATTCGCTGTTAGCTCGTCGTATTAGCATGTTCTCACTTCAAACGAGCACTTAAGGATCCAGTATGCGTGTATTCAATTTTACAAGCTTCCACCAATATTAACCGCGCAACAGACGCCTCTAAGATCATAAATATTACCTTATAAGCAAAAGTTGAACTATTAAATTAAAACGGGGGTTGCTGGTAGTAATAATGAGCTATCCTTACTTAAAGGTTGGAGCGCGAATCATGCTTTAACTCAGTTTAAATTGCTGGACCGAATCAATAGTAAGGAAGCGGTTGAAAACATTTTCAGTTTTTAATCGGCTGATATTGTTTTTGTTGTGAAGCTGCGTTTGGAGTCAAAGTCTTGAAGCCATTTTGCTGCATGGATTTGATTTTCATTTTCTTTAACATGATGTGAAAGTTTATTGAGATGAAAGATAAATGTTACTTCATTTGTAAAATAAATCGTCGTATAAAACTGTAAACAGGTTTATCAGGGCTGAAAGCTAAGCTCAAACACCGCCAAAGTTGTTGACGAACTTGATATTGGCGTTGTCTACGATATTATGCCACATGACAGGTACTCTGAGAAATGGCGCGTGAAGTGATCACGATGTGGCTTTTTTGACGAGCGCCGATGATTATTAAGTTGTCATAGCGACCTTTCGATTGAACTACGGACGAGTAATAGCTTCCATACCAACGTCGCCATATACACCATTCTTATCCCTAACGCTAATGAACCAGTCATTTGAGATCCTCGGACCCCCCTCCCCTTCCCCATCGGGGATGACCGGGTCATTCACTTTTTATGCAAGTGAAAGCAAGTGAATTCTCCGCTCCCTGGGACCAAAGTGAATGGTGAACTCCCCCGCCCCCATATGACCACAGACATAGTGCTCCCTTTGAAATTTAATGTCAACTCTTATCATAATGTTGTTATCGCCAAGAACAAGGGACGACAAATATGATGATAGCTGGGAAAGAACTTGCCTGCCAGGAGATAGGCTCCTGCTCCTTGCCGCTAGGGATGTTTCCCCTCCCTTAAGCGGTGAAGAGCAAGGAGAAACGGCTGTATTTGTAAACCCTCGGACGAGAAGGAAAATGACGACTATTTGATAACAACAAGATAACAACATGTTTGACAGTCTTTTGAGATTAATATTTTTATAAACAGTTAGGGCCATTTATACGAGGAAAAATAAGACGCGTCCCTAATAAGACGCAAACTTTCCCGTATAAACGGCACATTTCATCTGAAATTTAGCTAAGACGCGTCTTATCTAAGAACAGCACTTAAAGACGCGACTTAGCTAAATTTCAGATGAAATGTGCCGTTTATACTGGATAGTTTGCGTCTTATTTAGGAAGCGTCTTATGTAAGACGCGTCTTGTTTTTCCTCGTATAAATGGCACTAATGCGAGGAAAAATAAGACGCGAGCTTCTCGTATAAATGACACAAAAATGGTTCGCGCCTTAAATAAGACGCGACTCATCTAAGACACACCTGTATAAATGGAATAGTTTATGTATTCTGTAAGACTTTTCTTATGTAAGCCGCGTCTTATTTTCCCCCGTTTAAATTGCCCTAATGAAACACAACAGACAACAACAATGACGTGGAGTCCTGACGATTATAATAAAACTCTAAGACAAATACTTTTTTATCCAAAAGTAACGGCCAATATGTCTTTTTATAGTGGGGTCGAGGGAAGTGTAAACGGGCGGGAAAATATGGCACGAAGAAAAGTAAAGAACGGCGTGAAGAGCCCCTGAGGACAATGTCTTACCAGACCAGTTCCACGTGAACGGTCGCCGCCGTTCTGGCTTCTGATTGTTGAGAAAAACACAAAAGTTTTCTGACACCAATCAGAAGCTAGCCTGAAATTCATCCGATTGCTTCGAGTCGTTTTCTGCTCTCAACAACGTCTGAATCGACCGGCCGTTAGTGCCGTCCAGTGACGTCACTCACTACCCGAAAACCGGGTAGTGATTTTGATTGGTTGATTGTCTAAACATTCGCATAATTATGTATAATTATGAAAAATTTTAGCGGGATTGTCGCTTGATATTCAGCGGATCGCATCCCTGGCATTCTTTCGTGTAGTTCAAACATTTCTATAAGCTTAATCTTTATCTTAAACAGTAAAATTGCCCTTGTCTTCGAAACTGAAATGCTAAATTGAACTGCGAATGAAGAATCATTGCGGAGAGTCAGTAGGTTTTTCATTTAGAGCCGCTTTGTGGTTTTGGCGGCCGTTGACTTTGTTTACGTGAAGTTTTCTGAGCTCTGAATGTTAAAATTCGACCTTCTTGCTATTTTTACCGTCAAGTGTAATGATTCTGTTAGCTTTTCTTTCTTGTTTCCTTGGTTTTTTTCTTCGTTAAGGACCAAATAGCTTCTTTTCAGAATTAAAGCAAATCATTGTGTTTTTGAACTAAGTGTTCTGTGTGTGTGTGTGTGTGTGTGTGTGTGTACGTGTGTGTGTGTGTGTGTGTTTATTTCATTGCGTGATTGCGACCAAGTTTGATTATAGCATTCAGTACAACCGGTTTAGAGTTGTACTGCATGCAGTTGATAGTTTGAACGTTAAACATGAATTACGATCGAAAAAAATAAAGCAATTCTTTATCATGCAGACATTTCCAAACGATATTTCTCGGTTTGCCACTTGAAAACCGTGTTTTACTTTTTGCATGAATTAAAGCAAAGATCAAGGAGTAGTGACGTCACTGGACGGCATTAACGGCTGGTCGATTCAGACGTTACTGAGGGAGTAATAACGACTCGAAGTAATCGGATGAAATTCAGGCTAATCAGAAGCCAGAACGGCGGCGACCGTTTGGAACTGGTCTGGTAAGGGCTTTTCTCGCCGTTCTTTACTTTTCTTCGTGAATTCTATTTTTCCGCCCGTTTAGACTTTCCCTCGCCCCCACAGCCCCACTATCTGTCCCTTGGCCTCCGAGGATGACTTACCACGCGAATATAACAATATTGGGAAAGGAATGTTGTCCTCGGTTGAGCAGGCGACTGTGGGGAGGGAAGGAATGCAAGCTCCCCTAAAATCGCCAGCGTGGGAGGCTAGCTAAACGCACGCAAAGGTGAAAAAATGGCAGAAAAAATGGTCAGACAAGTGACATGTAATGTATTGACAACATGACGCGGGGCGCGAAGTGATCTATTTAATAAAAAGTAAGGGGGTGTTTACATGACACCGGGGCGACTTTCGCCCCGGAGCGAGTTCACTCCGGTTTCCTCTCATGGCTCTATATTTGTTTACATGATACCTCATGCTGGCGCGAGTCACCCCGGCGTGAGTTCACCCCAGTTCTTGTACCGGGGCGAGAATTCACTCCGGTACGAAATCTCGCAACGGTATCATGTAAACACGAAACGACCACCGTTTCGGTGTGAAATCGGTTTGCCAGTAAACTGGAACGGGTAGCGCATGCGTAATGGTTACGATTTGAAATCACCCGTGCATTTTATCAATATGAAGTGTACCCTCAAATAACGAGATGTGAAATGACCCAGTCATCATGTAAACGCGATACGAAATCAAAAAGTCATGTCGGTGTGAAACTCGCGCCGGTGCGAGTTTTCTCAAGTAAACACCCCGTAAGTTGAATTTACTTCTAATGTTTTATTTTCGACCCTACTGTTTACCTTGTTTTGCATACTTGAATCATTTTATTTTGTTATCCATTCCACTCATTCGCTTACTGGACACAGCGCTGAGGGTTTTTCATTATAACACTGCGGAATTAAAGTGGCGCCATTTTCTTATTTTTACGGAGCAGAGCCTTAAATTTCACAACTGAGTTTTCCGCTTAATTTAGCATCTTTTCTAATAACGAAAAAAAAAAAAAAGATGTGTTTACCTTTGCTGATCCCGGCCAAAACGTCAGGAGAAAATGAAGAAGCAGCAGCTCGAAGAACAGCTCAGAAAGAATAGTTAAATTATTTTGAGTGCGGTGGCTTTTGCATTTGTGGCTTTTACAATAAACTGTCTCTCTATTGGCGAAAGTGCACAATGGAAATAACGAGTGAGATTATCTGATTATTACCTCGTCTGTTTCGTAGACAAAGCCATAAAAAACAACAAAGACTTCGTACTGGAAACGGATATCACACATTAACTTTTCTCCAAAGTATCTGAATTTGCTTTCGACCAGTTAACGTTAATTTTTTTAATTTCTAAGCCGGAGTCTTGACGAGGGGAAAAATTCTTTAATACGTACTCATATTCCTTATTTTTCGCACAACGTCGAAACTCCCTTGGGAAAGAATATTACTGTCACTTCCCACCATAAATAAATCAGTTACCGTGTATATCTAATGCAAAAAAGTACTTCCTATTTATCAAATGCCAGATCTATTTAGTTTAAACGTACGATAAATTCTTACCGCTGCGAATTCACAAGAGAGTGCCTGGCACTGATTTTGCAAACACAAATAAAATAAAGGGATATGTACTTCACACTGTGTGTCGCAAAGTGGAGTGTTTATATGTGTGGTAGCTTGTGGGGAATAAATTTCATAAATTAGGATAATTATATATGCGAACAGACCAAGGTAAACAAAGAAGTGGGCTTCTATTTTGTTCAATCCTGCCTTTAAGACGTGCAAATGTATTGTATTTCTAAATACAAAAGCTCTGGGCTTAATTGCAATAACTTTTACAGTCAACTATCTCTAAACGAACACCTCTCTTTAAAGGACACCTAGAGTTGGTTCCTGTATTTCTTTCCTGCTATACGTTGACTCCTCTTTAACTCGGACACAATCTCGTTCCCAGAGGCCGCGATCCTTTTGTACAGCGACGGGGATCACTAATTCGTCCCCATCCGCTGGACAAAAGTAACGGATGCTCTGGGAACGAGATTCACGCGGACACTGATCTCTCTAAGGCGGACAGATTGTGCCGGTCCTAAAGGTGTTCGTGTTGAAAGAGAGTTGGCTGAATATCATATTGCCGGTCATATATTAATATGCATTCAGACAGGGGCACCCAACTAGAATATATATAGTTCAAAACCACTTAAACATTTCATAGCATTGTTAAACTGCAGAGCAGCTCTTTACAGATCCTACGTTCTTCGGCATATTCGTTTGCTGTCCATTGCAGTCTCTTGTGGTCATTGTTAAACATATTTTAGCATTTAAACGGTAGATGTAGGCATATTTTTATCTCCTAAAAATTTTTCATCTGTTCGTATTTCCTAGCTGAAAGTCCAGTGATTCGAAAATTATAGGGATCAAAACTTACCTTTTCGAAAATTTCAGCTAGAAAAAAGCCTCCCGAAAATTTCAGGTGACCTTTTTAGGGTAAAAATCGGTTAAAAATGGGCAATTATACCATTTTTTATATGTTCGAAAATCCTAGGAGAGGCAGGCAAGCAAGAAATTTTACAACAAAAGTTCCGAAAATTCTAGATCTCAAATCGTCTTCCGAACAGATATTTTCCGAAAATTGACGTTGGGTGACGCTGCTATAAGTTGACTCCTCTTTAACTCGGACATCTCTCTAAGGCGGACAGATTGTGCCGGTCCTAAAGGTGTTCGTGTTGAAAAAGAGTTCGCTGAATATCATATTGCTGGTCATATATCAATATGCTTTCAGACTTCAAACGGAAAAATGGTGGGAGAAGGATGATCACATAATTCCATTTATCGTCGGTTTCATAATGAATTGATACATTCATAATTCGACAACATAAAGCTGTTTACTATAAAAAATCATATTTCATGACAAATGTTCCGAAAATTCTAGATCTCAAATCGTCTTCCGAACAGATATTTTCCTAAAATTGTCGTTGGGTGCCCCTGTTTCATTGTTGAGTATTTGGCCGAAGCAGTAAAACAGAAAATGAATTTCGTTTTCGATTTGATCACATCCACAAGCAGGTCAAAGTCTGTGGACTCTAATTTAGTCGAAGCTCTCCCTGCGATAGGGGAAGGAATGCGTGACGCGCCCCTAAGAATGTCTGCGGGGGAGGCTATCCTTGCGACCACTCTCGTAATAGCCTGTTCCATGGACCTACCTTTCCTTTGTTTT
>JBBMOI010000002.1:38082500-38185000 GCA_038088405.1 Porites divaricata | reverse complement strand
AAAGGCTTACGGCTGAACCTGACAACAAACAAACGTATCGACCGGTGCAGCCGAGAGAATTCGTCGAGTTTTCTAGCGACGATTTAACGCTAGAAAACCTCAAGATTGCTTGCGCGGAACACTTTGGCTATCCGGTAAACTCGTGCGATGTGCTGGTCTCAAACAAGGGGCCGTCATGTACCAACATAAACCAAATACCTCACCGCAAAGACAAGGTAAGCAAACGGTTAGTCGTTTACTGAGAGAACTGCCAAATGCATCAAATAGATTTGATTCGGCCAGAAACTCATAAGGGGTTGAAACGTGTAGCTCGCCCTCAATACTCGTGAATATTCACTTTTACCAGGAGCCGATCACCTCAGTGATATTCATTTGCAACAAAATGGCTGCCGCACGATCACCATGCGGTGGTTTTAAGGCCAGAGTTCTGAATTTCTAGGTTAAAAATACATCGTTAAAAGACAGAAAATAGAAAGAGAAATTTCAAAAGAATGCTCAGTTTTCTTTCTGTGGAGGAAGGAAAGCTTTTCATCAAGAAATCGTCCTTCAAACAATTCAAACTTGTTTTCTTCAGGGCGGAGCACAGGGTCTGCTTTGAAATGTAAGCAAGGCAGCGGAGTTTTTGCTGAATTTTCAGGTAAATTTTGCACTCTGTGGCCAAGACAATTACATTTTTGAAAGGAAATTTATGTATTCATAAATGTTTCATAGTCGCTTTATACATTTTTTTCTTCGGCGCTAAAAGAAAATTACAAAATGCGCTTCCATTTGAGATGGATTGTGTTAAGCCATGTGCTCAGCTGATTTTACTCGCGTGAACGGATCCACGATCCAGATAGTGTCACTTGCGAATTACTTAAATCGATTAACTTTTTTGATTTTGAATGCTAATTTTCAATTAACGGCTTCTCTGTCTATTGTTTTGAGTTTCTTCATTCATATTAGTTCAAGGATACTACGACATCCAAGTTGAAATGGTTCTCACCTTACACGCATCACTTTTGCGAAGATGTCGGCGAATTTTATACAATTTTTACTTTCAGGTTCAGTTTTGGACACTTTTCGATACGCAGCTAATGAATTTTATGTGAAAATATGTTTTACTGTTTATTTTAGACATTTAATATGAGAAGGGGGGTTGGTGGGATTCAACTGGTAGCTACTGTAGAAAATGATGACCCCGTCTCTTCATAAGAAATTTTTTGGGCGACCCCCCCTGTATCCCAAATTACTTGAGATGACCCCTCCCCCCCCCCCCAAAAAAAAAAAAGAGAGAGAGAGATAGAAAGAGAACAGAGAAAAAAATGAAAAATGACTGAGTTTGTTTCTTTTTCCTAATGAAACGTTGGATTTGGTAGGCTTTTATGCTTTTTTGCATTTTAGTGGGGTAGAATTGCCTTTTGGTGCATGATAAAGTAGGGGGTCCAGGGGTATGCTTAAATTATTGGAAATGTAATATATGTTAAAATAGTATAGATATGATATGGAATGCCCACCATCAAAATTGGAATTCTCTTTTTTTCTAAATAGTGTTTTCTATTTATTCCTATCAAACGTTCTTTCATTGTCTTCTGTTTTTAATAGGTATACCTCGTTAGATTTGTGCCCAATTTAGAACAAGATGAAGATGATCAATACAAAAGTCTGCCAATGTCAGCTGATAATGAGATACATGATAAGCCTGCCAAGCGTGCAAAGTTCGCAAATGAACCTGCATCACCAACAAAAGCAGCAGAGGTTGCACAAAGTTACCCAGCTTCAGTGTCTATTGCACAACTTCTGAATGCAGGAAAATTTGTTAAGCCAGCCTCCAGAACAAAGACAGTACTGAACTTGGAGTCATTTGACCTACTCAACAAAGAGTGGAAAACAGAGAAATGTCTAACTCTCTTTGTTGATGATGACAAATTTGCATCTGGAGCATTTCGTGATGCATTCAAAGGAACGCCGGAAAGTGGTAGCCAATGTAAAAAACAATGGGTGATAAAGAAGTATAATGACAAGTCAAAGAACACCATTGTAGACACAATAAAGACGACAGTGGAAATCCATACGAGAAAGCAGGTACAAATGCACACTGTGGCTAGACAATTAACCAAGTGGTTTAGCAGCATAGTACCAGAAGAATTTGGCTAATCATTTGCCTATAACAAAGTCTTCTACTCCAGGTTCAATGATGAGCCAGTGACTGTAGAAGGGTTTGTTTCTGGACAATTCACAAAGTATGTAAACAATGATGGAAACTGCATCATTCCAAAAGAAGATGCCCACCCAGAGTTCAAAGAAATATTTGACAAAGCCCAGTGCTTAGTGCACTACACAAGTTTAATTACCAACCAGCAGTTGATGCTTTTAGATATTCAGGGTTCAAGATACTCCCTCTATGATCCAGAGATTGCTACTGCAGATCTTATTGATGAGGGTGAAGTCTTTTTTTGTTGTGGAAATCTGTCTTCTACAAGTATTGACAGGTTTAATAATGACCACATATGCAATAAGTATTGTGACATGGTACAAAAGGTTCTTGACGGTGAATGAGTTAAAGCTACATGTCATGTTACATCTTAAGTTAGGGACATATCAGTTACACTGAACTTGGAATGACTGGTCTGGAAGGGTCCAGAGCAAGTATCAGAGGGAGACACTAACTGTTAATTATACAGAGCCCAACAAGTTTACAATAAATTACGTGTAGTGGGATAGGTTCAAGCCATTACTAAGTTTAATATCACTTTATTGCACCAGTCCCCTCACTGTAAATATTTAAACGCCTCCTTCACAAATCAGTTGTATTTGGTGGGTTGCATCCTCTCAAAATCCTACACATCCTGCATGGGATTACACTGTAGTTTGTTAATCAGGGCAAAAGTAACCACTTAACAACTTTGGTGGCTCCAGGGAAGCTACAAACCTAGAGAAACTAGTTAAAAGAAATTATTTACCATGGATATTTTTGTCCCTACTTGTTATTTATTGCCTAATTTCTTTTTGACTGGTTGGGACACTGTTGATTTTACATAGTGAAACTGATTTATATAGTAACTGTTCTATTGATGGTCTTTTTCCCTATTTTTGATCACTTCTGCAAGCCAGAAGGAGTCACAAAAGTTGAATGGAAGATGTGCAAAAATCCCAATTGAGGTTTTAATGCTTTTTTGGGTGAAGATCAAAGTAAATGAGAAAAGAAATTTTACATTTGTTAGGTTTACATGTGCAAACAATAGAGCAACCAGAATGGTTTTGAAACTTAGCAGGAACATCATGTCCTCTGACACTGATGTCAACAAAATTACTCCTATCATGGGATACTGTCAGTGCCCACAATTTATTGTTTCTCCTGTGCTAATATAGTATACATGGGTGATAGTACACTTGTATATAGATTACCATTCGCCACTTTAGAAAATACCATAATTAGTTTTTTGTCCCCCCCAAATTCTGCATAACTATTGTTTTCAGTTTCTCTTGGGACGATTCAAAGTCCCAAGAGAAACTAAAAACAATGGTTATGCAAAATATTTTTTTTGGGGGGGGGGGGGGGGAGAAAAAGATAATTGTGGTATTTTCTAAAGTGGCAAATTGAATCAACACATGTACAGCAGGTTATGGGAATAACATGTTCAATGGACACACTCAGGAGTCAGCCGTGAACTTTATTGTTGGTTTCATCTTGCCACAGAAGTGTTCTATTAAGGTTGTGTTTTCAAATATTTGCTCAAAATACGGATATTTATAAAAGAATGTTAAAATAGAAAGTTTTGAACTGCTGCTTAGAATATCTGGGTACATAATTATTTATTTTTCTTTCAACAACAACAATTTCAGGTGTTGTCTCGAGACCATAGAGTTGTTAATCAAAATTCATGCATAATGTTCTGCATGTCATTGTAGTTAATGTTCCACAGTACATGTATATTATTTTCCACCTTAAATACATAAATAAAAATTATGTTAAGTTGATTGCTCCTGGTGATAATTAGCCTTCAAAAATAAAAATGTATCTGCAGCATCTGTGGGTTTGATGCCATCTACATCTGAAATGATCCGCTCGCATTCAGTTCTCACCGCTGCAGGAAGGAAATCCTCTCCAACAGTCATAACGCCCGACACTTCTGCAACCTCACTTAATGCCTCTTGGGTAAGTGGCAGTCCTTAAGAAAACAAAATTGCAAAGAATGTCAGAGAAGGTTAAAAAAAAGGACATTGTCTTTCGTAAAGTACAGTTCGTAACCACATCAAGATATGATATCTGCAAATTTTCAGCAAAACTGGATGATTTTTCATCAAAAAAATAATTGAACTGGTCTGTCACTCTGGGACCCTCATTTTAGTATCCGTTTTAGAAAAATAGGAAGATCATTTGCTGTGGACAAAAAAAGGAGAATTGGGGAACTTGCTGTACAGAACATTTTAGTTCAGGGCCTACCACAGCTTTAATGTTGGTAAATAATTTTGTATTTCTCCACTGAAAGTAATAGCTATACTAAGACTTTTGTTCTGAAACCAGTATGTTTAATTTTGAAAACATGAAGGGTAGATACAAGTGAGGGTGATAGGAAAGTTGAGACCTTATGGAAGGCACTTTGTGGAAGTTCATCACAATTTCCACAGTTACTTTTCCCCCACAAGAGTTGATTTCAGCTGTGTTTTGGTGCTCATAAAAAACTTGTTTTGACGTAATATTTCTTTTCCAGATCTAAATGACTGACCAGCAAAATGAAAGAAAAATAGATAATAATAATAATAATCACCCGCCATAAGGTCTGTTAAACTTTTGCATAACCTTCACTTCACATTACAAATTTGGCATTGATGGAGTATTAGTTAAAACGTTTTGGTTTATAACGTTAACTTACCACATTCTTGGGCACCATAAGTTTCTGGAAAAGAGTACAAATGATTTGGTATACCCTTAGGCATCTGGGCCTCTTTCTGAGCTCTCACTCTGTGAGAGTTCCATATCATTTCCCTGAATATGTCCATTTCCTTTTGTATTACAGGAATGAAGACAAATGCCAAAAGGTGTCTGTCCATTTCATCATCTGGGTCATAGAACCCTTTCTCTAACAGCATTCTCAACTGCCTCTTGAAGAATTTCTCCATTCTATGATGGAGTTCTCGCCACCATCTCTCAATCTGTTTAAATATTATGAATATTATTAGCTGCCACTTCTTCTTCTACTTTCCCTACATGTACATTACTGGTATTTGTAATTTCTATTTTTGTGTGGCAAATAAAATGAAATAAATAAATTACATTAAATTCTTAACTAGTTAAATACCTTGCATGAAAGACTTGATGTTCAGAGCAGGACAGTTATTAAAGAAAACTGACACTAACAATAATGATTGCATTCAATTACAGTTGTAAAGTACTGTATAAGAACTTATTTTAGGCAACTCCAAAGTACATTTAACAGGCAACCCAGGCTGGTCACTTATGCGACCTGAATTAGTGTGCTGCAAAGCGTGGTGGCTTCACAGCAATTACTTGCTCATTTACTAAACTCACATGCAAACCATTGAGGGGCACGTGATTATTACCCATACCTTATTATTAGTAGAAGGCCCATAGTGAACCGTGTTGGATGCATCAATATCTTCGTGGGACTGTCTTAGATAGGGATGAATGGTTGCCATTATGCCAGTCTCTGATCCTTTATCCAGCCTCAGATATTGGCTGATTACTGTTGAGGGTAACAGGAGATCAATGGTCATAACCTATTTATACTTTGTATCCTGACTCCACAATGAAAGGACATCAGTCATCAAGCTATTAATAATTATTAATAATATTGAAGGGCCCAGAATGAGGTAACTGGTTGTGTGAAATTGATAAATTCTTCTGAAAGTTTCAGATTTCATGAGTCAAAGTTAATTTATGTTTTAGGATGTTACATGACAAACTTTATCAAGACACTGGGGGTGGATAGGGTCCTAAAATAGCAGGTGTTGTCCTATGTAGGGTAGGTTTACTTTTTTTTTTATCCTAAATGGGGTCTGGGGCTCAGACCCTCAGCAGCACCCCTACACCCAATTATTGCTCAAGTACACTGCCACCTGAACAAGATGAAAACTCTCCAGTTATTTGAAGACCCAGTATTGTCCATTATGCTCCATGTGCCTTTGTTATTGTTTTTGTTTCCTTAGGAGTGAGGCGTCTATTGTTTAGAGACATGTGACTCATTTTCGACAATACCTTTCATTGTGAGCCATTTAACAGCCATTGGAGGGTGGGGGGAATAAGACAAATTAGTGTTTGGAGCTAAGAAACTCTTTTACAAGATACTGCAGGGGGAGCAGGGTGTATTGTTCATGGGCAATTTGGTGGGTCTAGGAGTTGGGACTTGTACACATTCCTCTTCCCCAATATTGATCTCAGACTCTGTTTAGCCCCTTCTATGATATTAACTATCAACTGCAGTTACCCCTTGATTCATAAAGATACTCCAAATACCACCGTGCTATCAGTTTAGGATCTGAGTTTGAAGGCCACACTTTCAAATAAAGAATGTAGCCACTAAAAACATCTTGTAAACCATAAACGGCCAGGGGAAATGTGTTGTTCATGAAATCCATAAGTTTATCGTGGCCATCTGCAGAGTACGTGTGGTTTGGGCCCTGCAAGAAACCAATACAACCAAAAAACTTGTAAATTTCCATTGAAGACCTGCTTTTTCATTATCAAAGCCCTGTCCAAACGAGAAATGTCTGATGACCACACACTCCTAAAACATGTTTGGTGGCCAAACTGGTCGAGATGTTGAACATGCTGTCCAAATGGTATCAAACATGTTAGATCTAAATGTAGAAGCCGGATAAAGCCTAGCACTTATGCAATATGAAGCACAATATGTGAACACGCATCAAAAGGGCAAAACTTTGCTCCAGAAACACTGGACAATATAAATGTTTGGCAACAGGTGTTTGTTTGGTTTTGACAGACTTCAAAGTTTTGAATATAGATGTTTGAAAACATTTGAAAAGATTAATGAACTTTTAATAGTTTCAATTTTCAAGATCACATCTTATTAATATTCATGAAAAAAACAAGTCCGGATAATCGAGGTTCGACTGCAATTAAATGAGATCGCACGGAAATCGTACCAATAGCACTATTAGATAAGCTTATCTTACCATCGATGTAAATGTGCCAGTCGGCCCTCTGTGCCGCTTCTTTTGTCCAACTTTTCCGCGGCTCTCAAGACCTTCAGGGTCAACCTTCGTCATCACATCGTACACCAAGCCTCGTGGAACTGCCAACTGGTGGTGCTCTCGTAACTTTCGGTGCATTGATCGGTACCCCAAGAGTTGTCCTGGTCCACTAATTTCTTCTTTAACTGCCATTTCCACGACTTTTAGGTCTGTTTCGTAGTCTACGTATTTTATCTCGAAGTAAGCCATCCTACGACTCAAAGTTGGAAGACTCCACGCATATTGCGGATAGTCTCGACCCAGAAAGTCTAGAACTTCTTTGCGAGTCAAATTCTGGAGCACGTATTTCTGTATATCGGCTTTCAGGTTCTCGTCGTTCTGCCAGGTCGGATTCCTTGTTCTACTCATTTTGGAAGAGGAACTGTTTCTTGTGGGCTCCTCTCAAGCCGTCCGCTGATCAGTGATGGAAAGCATCACGGGCTACGAGAACGTTGGGCCATAAGCTGAGCCGGCTGTATTTATATACAATAATTTATTTAATGCTTCCTTTGTTTTTGTGTTTCGCGCTTACAATGGAAACTTAAATAATCACATACTGCAAATATTAGGCACCAATAGAACAACCCTGATGTATCAGGAGCTTCTGATGAATGTATTCTGGTGATGTGTTGAATGCACGCGTGCAAAGCATCCTGGTCTATGATAACGACAGGCCACGTGGAAAATATAGATGTTTTTTCGACGTTCTATATTTTTTTTCAATGTTGATTTTTAATGTTGATTTTCAATGTTGTTTTCAATGTTGGTTTTCGATGTTGATTTTCATTGTTGATTTTTGACATTGATTTTCACTGTTGATTTTCAATGTTTTTCCAAATGTCGTTTTCTCAATAAAATTTTTTTAACTTCTTTTTTTATTGCTTAATTATAATTTTACCATGGTTGATATAAACCTATTTTTTCCTTTTTTTTTTTTTTTCTAGATATTTGTAAATTTTGTATTACTTTATTATTTTTGTAGGTACCTTTTTTCTATTTTTATCGCTTATGTTTTTTTGTTTCTTTCTATTTTTTATTATTTCTTCGCAAAATCGTACATATTTTACTATGATAACGTTGGGCCACCATAGTATACCCTTCTTTTCTCAGGGTAATACGGGGTCAAAGTTTGTCAGTCACTCTTAGGCGAGCGTTATGAGTGAGAAACAAAAAAACCGCGTGACAAATTGACTGAAAGTCTAAATCGAGTCCGGCCGCTGATAAAAATGAACCTGGTTAAACTCTTTTAACCAGGTTACGTTCTGAAGAATTTTTTTCCAGGTTTTTCAAAAACTAATCCAGTTAAGTTGCCAAGTGCGGCCGTTGAATAGTAGCAAAGTTCCTAGCTCACAATTGGTCAATTTTGCTTCGTTAACCGATAATTTCATTGTGTAATTTTCAAAATTATTGAAACTGTGATAATTTAGTGCAAGCACGGCAAACATAAAATAGCTTTTCGGGCCCGACAAGTTATCGGAACTTTCGAGAAACGGGTCCCAGGTCTCTAAAATCCATACCCGTTTTCAGACCTGGCTTCTAAGAAATTATGTCATCATTACTTAGATATCAGAACACCGAGAAATGAGGAGGCGATTAATCCTACACGAAACAGGATTTACTCGCTAAAGGTTTTTTTACTTCCTACTTTATCGACGTCGATACCTTTTACTTGTTTCCGAATTGATTTACTACGCGTATTATGGACGACCCTGACATTATCAGTCTCGCTGCTTACGCAAGCGAAACTAAATAGACAAAGTCTATACCCGTTTTCAGACCAAAACGGCCCAAAAACCTTACCCTTTGGGGGGCACATACCTATATGGCTTGTATAAGGCAGTATCCTCCCCCGGAATATGAACTCTAAGGCGATGATCAGGACAGGGCCGTAAGGTTGGAACACACAAGGTGACACGGTCGCTGCAACAAGTCGCTGCGGCAAAATCACCCCTTGTGTTCGAGTCGCATACTCAGTCTCATTTGGTTTTGTGTGCTTGTTCTGGCTACAAAATTCTGTTGCGGAGACAAAGATTTTCACAAAAAAAGGGTCAATTCTTCAATACTCAGGAAGCGATTCTCTCTACTAGGTGTCGCCACGACGTCTTGGTGCAACTTTTCGCCTAGTGAACTAGGCGACCTTTAAGCTCGAGGCCTCTGGATTTCAAGCCCGGCCCCCTGAGATCTTAGCCACGCTGCTTCCCTACTTTCCTTTCACTATTTGACTTTTTTTAATTTTCAGATAAATCGATCGAGTTCTTAGGTGCTTTGCAAGACCCTCGACTAACGGCACAAGAGAAAAAAGATATTCTCAAAGAAGCATTCCGGTAAGTTGTGTTACGAGAAAGTGGTATTTATGGCCTTTTTACATGGAACTAATTAGTGAAACAAAAAAAAAAAAAGGAAAGAAAAACTACAAAACCATAAGTCATTAAGTAAACTCGGCTGCCTGCACTAACTCTCAAGTCAGATGTCATTTCCGGAAGCATTGCAAAAAAGAAATGTAATCTTTTAGTTTTACGCAGATTCATACCGCCATTCACCAAGAACTAAGAGCTAAGTTGAAGCTGCCATTACTACATTTGGTACGTTCACACCATACTGGTCGTTTCGATACAAATTTATTCATTCGAGTTGTAAATAGTTCCCCATACTTGGCTTAATAAAAAAACGAAGATCCCCCCAAAATGTTTTTCTTGTTCACTCGCAAACTACACTTGAAGTCAACAAAACTTTTGTGCAATTTCACTGCTTGAGTTTGTATCGTATCGACTTGTATCGAAAAGATTTTTTATCGAAACGACCGGTTTTCGGTTTGAACGAACCAACCCGTCTGGCCCATGGCCACTGCCTGAAAAAAAGTGCCGGTCTCAAAGCTTAAAAACACATGCAAAATGGCATATTGAAGCTGTTGGAATTGTTGCGGACGATATATTCATCATGCAAACTTTCGTTCCCTCGGAACAATATCTTCGCTATTTTTAAACGAAACTGCCCAATCAGAATTTTTGTTACCTGCCCATGCACAGAGGGCTACTCAAGCTCATCCAAAATGGCGTTTTCACTCATCGATGAAACTACGCCTTTGCCGCACAAACATTTTGACGATCAAATTTTCAATCGCCCCGACTAAAAAACTTTACCCTTAGCATGGTTCCGTGTGAACGAAACACCTTATCCCACGAATTTCCATTTGGTCCAAAATTGGTCGGTAACGTGTGTTAAGGAGGACCTTAGATAACAATGACCTCAACCAGTTTGACGTCCAGAGCCCAGTTGTTCGAACGCCGTTTAGCGCTAACCCGGGGTTAAATTTTAACCTGGGTTTCCTTATCTTTTTATCAAAAGCACTCTCTCGGATAATTTTCTCTTTTCTTTTTAGAGTATCCAATCATCAAATTGTAGGCAAAGAGAATTAAACTGAATTTGCTTTTTAAGCCCTCATATCTGAGTTCAAATTTCGCACTAACCGTGGGTTACTTAACCCAGCTTCGAACAACCTGGCCCAACAGTTTAGTGAAAACAAGGGTTTGGGTGGGGTGCTCAGTCTCGCGGGTTCTTAAAACCTGATTGTTATTTAAGGATTTTCGTATTTTAAGGCCTAGACCCTACTTGACAAGCCCTCAAGATCACGTGGGAAGCTTAAAGCTCCTTTGTATTCTGACATAACATCGTGGTTGTCACGATGGTATGAACCTTGCCTCGTCCCTTCTTGGTCAATGCATTTCGGACTCGCTGGGACCACGTGACTGACCCAAAACGCATCGGCTGCGCCCAGTAATAAGGCCCAGGAACCAGGCATAAGCGCGTCGGTATGTATATGTTTTGGGGTTGGCCGCAATATGGAAACAGCTTTATGACAGGTCTCTAGCACTGGCGGTAATCTAACTGAGATCATTGACTTACTGTAGATTTCTTTACTTTACTTTTATGGCTAGTTCTTTAAACAAGACGCTAGCGGAAAAACAGGCACCGAAAGCAACATCTCAACATGATGAAATGACCACACCTCAATCATCGACTACGGCGGAATTATCAACCACGGAAATATTAACCACTTCCTCAATTATAAGCAAATCTTCAACAATAAAAGCGGCTTCAACACAAAAATCATCAACTTTGATGGTAACGACGACTTCCAAATCAGCAGAATTACCGACCACGGAAACATTAACCACTACCACAACAATTGCGCCCAGATCAATAATTGCAAAGACTAATAGAGCTACAGTCACAAGCAAATCTTCAACAGTGGAAGCGGCTTCAACACAAAAATCATCAACTTTGAAGATAACGACGACTTCCAAATCAGCAAAATTACCGACCACGGAAACATTAACCACTACCACAACAATTGCGCCCAGATCAATAATTGCAAAGACAAAGAGAGCTACAGTCACAAGCAAATCTTCAACAGTGGAAGCGGCTTCAACACAAAAATCATCAACTTTGAAGATAACGACGACTTCCAAATCAGCAAAATTACCGACCACGGAAACATTAACCACTACCACAACAATTGCGCCCAGATCAATAATTGCAAAGACAAAGAGAGCTACAGTCACAAGCAAATCTTCAACAGTGGAAGCGGCTTCAACACAAAAATCATCAACTTTGAAGATAACGACGACTTCCAAATCAGCAAAATTACCGACCACGGAAACATTAACGACCACCACAACAATTACGCCCAGATCAAAAATTGCAACTACTAATATAGATACAGTTACAAGCAAATCTTCAACAGTGGAAGCGGCTTCAAGACAAAAATCATCAACTTTGAAAGGTAAGCGTAAAAAGTTGGTAACCGACGAAAGTGCAGTTAGATTATGCAGCTCCTGCTGCTGATGATGATGGTGATGATGGTAATAATGATGATGATGATGATGATGATGATGATGATGATGATGAGGATGTTGATGAGGATGATGATGATGACGACGATAATGATGATGATGGTGACGAGGATAAGGATGATGACGGTGATAATGATGATGATGATGATGGAGTCCATAAGGCAGTTTTTCCGAGACAACGTATCTCGGTTCCAATTAACATGTGAAATCGTTCAGTAGGATTGAATGCAACTTTCGGGGCTCAATTTGCCGCTTTGCCATCGGTCAAGTAAGGGGGTGTTTACAAGACACACCGGGGCGACTTTCGCCCCGGAGTGAGTCACTCCGGTTCCCTCTCATAGCTCTATATTTGTTTACATGATACCACCACAAAATGTCATGCCGGCGCGAGTCACCCCGGTTCTTGTATCGGGGCGAGAATTTCACTCCGGTACGAAATCTCGCTGCGGTATCATGTAAACGCGAAACGACCACCTGTTTCAGTGTGAAATCGGTTTCCTCCTTGCGTTGTCTACCTTTCTTACAAACTGCAAACCTGATACCACTTCTTGGTTATTTGATGAATTGATGCGAAAATATGTTTATTTGTTGTGCTAGCCCTTTGAAAACTCAATTTACATTTTGTTGAAAATAGATGGGAGTACGACGACTTCTCACAGCAACACCGGTGGATCTGAAGGGTGAGTTGATCACTTGAATGCACTTAGAACATACACAGTTCACCAAGTTCTGAAGTAAAAAGCGATTAATGGGGGAAGGCCTCATGCATTCTTTCATTTCATTATTGCGGGAAACAAGAATAGGCCGTAATCCTAATCTCCAGGTTGTTATTACGCATGCGTCGCACGTATGTAGCCAGCATTCGTTTGGACTTCCACTAAGAATGAATGGAATGCACAGAACGAAATTTGATCACGCGTCTTTGGACCTTCTATCACTCGTAATCTCATCACGCGTGTTTCGACGACGCAAAGCACAGCGATGCAGCAAAAGTGTAAAAAAACGCCTGATCGCAGGTTACCGGACGTTATGGCCCGCCCTCTGTAACCTTCGGTTATTGCTAGTAAAGTAAGTGGTAATTAAATATCAGTAGCTACATTTCCTGCTTGGATATAATCATAAGGTCCTGTTTATATGGAGAAAAGTCGTCCCAGAACAGAGGGACACCCTCCCAGCTGAGTCAACTTTAGCGCGCGTTTATATGAGAAAAAAGGCTTGCCCAAGCCAAGTCTACTGGCGCAGTTTGATTTTCCCGCCTTGACCGAGTTGACCCGGCTGGGCGAGCCAAAGCGTTTATATGGAGAAAAGTTGGTCCTGCTAAATGGATGATCCTACCATCGAAAAGGTGACCCCCCAAGCGGGTCACCCTTGCCCCACTTTTTGTTCCTCTTGTAAACGGTTCGCCAAGTTTTGCAAGGAAATGTAGGAGAAGTTGGCTCGCCCAGAGTTGCTCGGGTAGGAGAGGGACCCTTCTGTCCGGGACACGTTTTCTCGATATAAACGGGGCCTTGTTAACTTCAGCTATTTTGTCCATCTTGCAGGATCACTGGTCGACTTTTTAAACATTCGAGTAATTTTCCGCCGGTCTTCATGGTGATCCTTGTGCTTATTGTAGCTATTTACTTTGGCTATCACCACAGAAACAAGGTAAGTTTAAGATCAGTCCGCTAGAATTGATGTTTCATGAATAGCTTAACAGCATCTCAAGTCAATCCAATTTTATTCACACTTTTAAAAAATATTTACAATGTAAATAGAAGGTAGGAATACACTACTAAAGATTGCAGAAGAAGAAGAAGGAAAAAAGAAAATTAATGGCTTGGATAGAAGTGCACGGTAGTCAGAGGAGCTTAGCTTTTGAGTTAACCACCGCTATATTATGTATGGAAATACATAAGAAATGTGCGCTTGGTGCCAGGGCAACTATGGACTATTATATGTCAGTAGTCATACGATCAAGGTTTCTTGTCAGGGAGTACCCTGCTCCCAGAATTTTTTTCTTGAAAATTTTCAAGAAAAACCTCCGTGGGACTAAGCTAGTCAGGGAGAAACTTGTCCTTATGATAACATGTCGAGTAAACTTGCTAAGGTACGCAGAGGCTTAACTTTTCAGAAGCTTTTAAGGTGGCGCGAAACAACTCATGCAAACAATGACACTTTTAGTTTGGTCAAAGGAAGATTTCACGATGACTCTATATTTGCAAACTTTGCGTTTTTTGTTGTTGTTATTTATCGCTGTTTCGTTTTCCTGTTTGTTTTTAAGGCAGCACTATGAATTGTTTGACTAGCCACTCAGTCTATCTCTACTCGAGTACGGTTAAGGTCCTTAATTAAGGCACCTTGACAACAATGTAAGGATTATCACAAACGATGTTCATGAGACGGTCTTGTACACATCCTCTTGCGACCAAATCGTTAAAGTATAATAGTTGGTGGTGCAGCCCGCGATCTTCTTGCTCAGCAAACAAGTCTTGGACTGAGCTAACATCACATACATTTACCATCGTTTAAATGGGTCCATTTGCCAGGGTTGACTGAGACATTTGCAAAGGGATAGTTGTTGTCGCACAGACAACCGTAAACACACGGGTGTATGCATAAAATAGAACGAACTGCTGTAGGTAAAGCTCAAACCTTTGATTTGTTAACGCGCTGACGGAGAATCTGCATCGTCAATATTCCTTTTTCTCATTTCTTTCAGATCCATAAATTTATTAAAGAAGGTTTGTCTCAGCCAAAGCAGTCAAAGCACAGGGGGCCAGGTTACCTTAAAGTGAAAGTTGAGGATGACACCATCGCTTTACCTCGCGAAGCTAACACGGAATACATTTATTAAACACGAGTGAGTTAAAACGAGAGCAAATAAGCATCCATGCACGGTGCTTTGAGGCTGTCATATTTCACTTGATAATTAACAAACCTGGAACCGTACGTAAAGAGATTTCCAGGCGATACTTTTGATCGCAAAGTTCAGTTTGCAGTTTTTTTGGGTTTGAAATAGTTTGCAATTGACCATGATAACTTCAAGCTGAAAAACGCAGAGTTTTAGAGTGTAACTGAAACGTCACTCCCTGGCAAAAAAGGAGCAAGAAAATTAACATGCTGGTTGCAATATCATCTTTTTAAAATGCCTACATTAAACTTTGTAACCGAAAAAATCAAAGTGGATAAAAGGCGTGTAGCTTTTCCAAGAAACCACCTGAACCCTTAAATTTTTTACATGTCTCATACATCTTGTCCCGCAGTGAGCGGTTAGATTATTCAGCGATGAGGAAGTTTTCCAATAAAAACAAAATAAAGAAATTACTATTTTCCTATAAAAAGGGGAAAAAAGTATTGCTCTTCAACGCTTTTATAATTATCTCCATTTTGGTACACGTGACGTACATGTGTCATTTTCTGAGCTAAGTTGCTTAGGCCTTCTCGGTCCGTTTCAGTGACTCAAAAACTCGCTCGTACCACGTGACCCGAAACACATCGGTCGCGCGCAATAATGAGGACTGGGGACTAGGCAAAGCTACGTATAAAATATTTTGAAAGCAACGGCAGGAAAGATTTAATGTATTGTATAAATACAAGCGGGAGATCTGTATGGCCATTGTAAAGCCCATACAGATCGGATTCCAATATTTTTATGGTAATTGTGAAGTGAAACAGTCAGAAAAGATTGTATCACAAGTGAATGAATAATAATCACTGTGGCTATCAGATTGTTTAATAATTGTTTCATAATTCATCAACCCAGTTGATTTTCATTAGGATTTACAGAGGTGCCTAATATACTTCCTATTAATAATAGCCATACCTATGATGAATAATTACTAAATTTTACATTTCCTTTTCTCCAATCATGATCTTAAAACTCAGCCTTATTCTTACTTTATTTTTATTGTATTATTTTTAAATCTATACTAGCTAGGTAGTTACCGGTATGTTTTTACATTAGAAGTTTGAAAAACCAAGTGATGATTTTTACCACTGTCATGGTCAGTTAAGGAATTAAAACTTACCATAAATGAAATCGATATAATCTTTACAATTTTTAACAAGAGTACATGAATTACATGCTGGGATAAAAAAGTAAAGTTTCTCTGAATAAAATAAACTTAAAAAGATCATGGTTGTTTTTTTGTCATTAATTTTATTTAAACAGTACAGGCATGGAGACCTATCCATTACAGCTTCTTTCACCAGTGATTTATTATAACTTGCTGCCGGAAGTTGTATAATAATCACTCTTCTTTAATAGCAGGCTTGTTCATTTGCCAGATGGTGTAGTTTAGTGCTGTAGCAAGAGTAACCCAGCCTAAGTAAGGCAACATTAAGCCTGCTGCAACTTTGTTGATAGGATAGAATGTGTAGACACATCCAGCAATGTTTAACCACAATAAGCAGATTTCACCAAATGCCTACAGGAAAAAAGACAAAATATTTACTTGCTGACAAAAATATGCACTTCAGAAGCATGTTTGGCTATACAGTCAGCTCTCTATAAGACAGACACCTTGAGGAATGGTACTAGGTGTCCAATCAAAGAGTAATGTCTGTCTTACAGACAGTCAAATAAAGGCAGCAAAGAAAGGCAGGGACCAACTCTAGGTGTCTGTTTTACCAAGGTGTCCATCTAATAGACTCTCCATTAAGAGAGAGCCAATTGCAATACAGTCGAACCTCCAAGTGTGACCACCTCTCATAAGCGACAACCTCCCATAAATCAATCAAAAACACCAAAATTTTCCCAGTCAAAGCCTTACAGTTGGAACCTCTGGTAAACGACCAACTCCTGTAAGCGACCGCAACCACTTTTTGGGCCTGAAAGTTTAATGATTTTCGATTGTTTTTAACCTCTTGTAAGCGACCACTTGACGCATTCACTGATTTCTCTTTTTTCTGTATGCACTATACTACTTAGAATATACGAAGAACTTTAGTGACAATATGGAACTACACATATCATAACTTATCTTACATAAAGTAGATGTGCCTGGACCTCTTCTTGGAAGAGGCCCCCCGTGGTTCGATTCTTGTAAACGACCACCTCCCGTAAGCGACCACTCAGTCTTTGCATTTTGGGTGGTCGCCTTTGGGAGGTTCGACTGTAACTTGGGGCCAGGCTCCTTACTGAGAAATAAGCCAGCCCTTGGAAAATAATGGAGGAAAAGAAAAGAAAGAGGGGGACTCTTGCTCCGCTTGCTTCGTCTGACAATTTTCTTGTTCAGGCTGTTATTCACTACAGTGGAACCTCGATTTAACAAAGGGCCAAGCGACTGGCAAAATGTGTTCACTATATATATGTAACGAGGTTTTAATTGTTATATCGAGGTTTTTTCATATATTTTACTATTACTGAGATAAGGAAAATCGTTCGTTATTACGAGGACTTTGTTATAGAGATTCCACTGCATTTACCATTTTCCCCAGCAAGGAGCCTGGTCTCAAGCTAAACTGTAAAAGCTTCTAATTTAAAAATGTTATCATGAAAAACTCCAACTGGTAAAATAAGGAATGTGGCCAAAACATGCATGCTTGAGGAGGACACACCTTGGCTAGGCAGCACAAGACACCACCTATCCATCTAAGATAAGACTGAAATACATTGTGGGCATGAAACTTGCATTTTGTTATAAAACTTAACGCTAAAAGGTCACGATGTTTCGACCTCTCCGAGGCCATTTTCAAGTGTGAGTAAAATATGAAATTAGCATAAATTGTTTTTAATTGTTTCCATAGAATGGCTGCGGCCGCACTAGGGGACTTAACCGAGTTATTTCCAATTAACTAATTAAAGTTAACTGGTTTAAAATATCAGCGAGTGCAGCCGGGTTGTCTTAAGTCTTAACCGAGTTTTAACCGGGTTATGCAAATTAAGCAAGAACAATAGATTTTCTTAACCAGGTTAGGGTTTTTTAAACCACCTCGCGAGGTAGTTTAACGCAGGTTAACGTTATCAATCAGTCAATCATCTCCGCCTACGCGTGAGAATGTTCCAAATTTGGGCTTTATCATTCACGCAAGCACAACCGTTTCGAAAATACTTCTTTTGCCCCAAGTTCAGCTTTTCTTTCTTATAAACAAAATTGAGTTAAAACTTTCAAGAAGTCAAACTCTTTTTATCAGTGATACGGGGTCAAATTTTGTCAGTCACTCTGAGGTGAGCATTATGAGGGACCCAAGCGAGTGAAAAAACAAAACCGCGCAACATTGACTAACTTTGTGAAAGTCTAAATTGAGTCCGGCCGGTGATAAAAATTAACCCAGTTAACCTCTTTTAACCAGGTTACGTTCCAAAGAATTTTTTACCGGGTTTTTCAAAAACTAACCCGGTTAACTTGCCAAGTGCGGCCGCAGCCAATATTTTGTTACTTATTTTTACATATTTACATATTCTATCGCATCTTAGCGTTCGTGACATTTTTTCCTGTTTTTACCATTTTAATATATTTATGCTAAGTTCATATTTTACTTGCACTTGAAAATGGCCTCGGAGAGGTCGAAACGTCGTGACCTTTTAGCGCTAAGTTTTATAACAAAATCAATATCTAAGAAATTACTCATCGAAACTTGCATTGTCAGAAAAAATATGCACAGGGTTTTTTATATCTTTTACTTTGCCCTGCTAGTATTTGAGACAATTCTATGCAAAACGGAAAGCATCTTTTTAAGGTGGGGAGGGCGGGGGGTACAGAAAGACATAACCAGACTTTCCATGGAGTGATGGGTCATGCCTATGCAATACTTCTAGTTCTGACTATTTCCCTGAATTAAAAATAAATAAATAAATAAATATAGAAATGAGAAAAATATGATGTCATTCAAATTTATACTTGGTTAAAAGGCTGAGGGGAATAAAGCAAAAGAAATGATTTATTAATTCCTAAATCTCAATGAGATTTCTTTTTTTTACACCTGGCCTCAGCTTTGAACTCAAGTATGTATGGATTTGAATAATTTGAAGTGGCTCATTCTGTAAGTCTCAGTACTGGAAGCTGCAGCTTCACTTTTCAAACAGCAAAGACAGTTAGCATTTTACCCATCCCAAAATTGACCCTGGGTGATAAGTTTGTAAAATCCCATGAAAATTAAGATGGAAGCCATCAGGAAATTGAGTAATTCTCATTTTCAGTGGACAAAAACCTTGTACCAGAGTAATTTACACATTATCTCATTCTTTTTTACACTTTTTAAGGGCTATAGATATAATTAGTTATGTGTAATAACACCAGAGACTACTTCTCAAGGGAGCCCGAGAAGAGAAATGTCAAATTTCACAAGTTAGAATAATTGTGGAAACACGGACAAAATTCTTAAAATTTCACGTGTAAGATGTCATTTTGTGAAAGTTGACATTTATTTTCTTGGACTCTCATACAACATATTCTTTGGTGTTATTACAGATAGCCAATTACATCAAAAGCCCTTGAAAAATGTAAAAAAAGAATGCAATAGCATTTAAATTATTCTGGTAAAAGGTTTTCGTCCACTAAAAATTAAAAATATTACTCAATTTCCTGATGGATTCCGTCAATTGTTTCTTACCAATCCTAGCTTATGGGAGCCAAAGAAAATAGGTGTCCAGAGCCAGTTCAATGCTAGGTTTGTTCCATAAAGAGCTAGAGCTGTTTTTGCATCACCATCAAATCCACCGCCATCCCGCCACACAAGATATGAGGCATATCCCATGCCTGAGTACAAGCTTGTCCACATAGGACCAAACAGCCAGTTGGGTGGTCTCCAGGAAGGCTTCTTCAAGTCTTAAATGAGGATGTTACAGATTTTGTGTCCAGTAAGAGATCATTTATCTATCGAGCTTGAGTTGATTTAGAGTTGAATTTGAGTTAAAGAGGCTGTGTCACTGATGTCTGGCTCATTTTGTTAACAATATTCAACTATCCCCCAAAGAGGAGGTAAATAGTGGTGGATATATACACTCAGACACGAATGGTCGAGGTACATTGTACATATCTAGCGCTGTTCACCGACGTTGAGGGGGATAGTTGTTTTAGTATTTACCAAATCAGTTGGAAAAAAATGAAAAAAGTAACTTTTTCTGAATTAAAAACATTACTTAGTAGGAACTTTGTTTACAATTTATAAACATTTCGGAGATTTAATTTTGTCAAGTGCATTTTTACAATTTAGTTGCAAATTCAGCATGAAAATAATTTTCTACCAACCACTAAGCCAAAGTTTGACGCTTTCTTGGTATTTGTTTGTATGACTGCTTCTTTTATTGCTCAAATCTTATCTTTCGAAAATGTCTCAAAATGAGATGCCATCTTCGCCCCTGTCACAAAACAGTGAATATAGCCAAGGATATTCCGAGTTACAGAAGCTAATCAAAATGCGAAAAAAATTGCTATTCACTGATTTGGTAAATACTAGCACCAATTACCGTACACATCCTAATATTTGCTATGGAACTTGAGAAATAACTTGTTAATGGCAAAAGTTACAGCTTTGTGTCAAAGACACTTTTCCTAAGCACTAATATCAAACCAGAACATGTCAACTGTCTTTATAGCGGACACTGTAGGGACCTCAAGTTAGTGTCCTCATTAGCGAGAGTTCATAATAGCAAGAGTTTATTTCAGTCAAATGTCAGTCTGTAATTTGTTTTCGCCGGGGATTTAGCTGCTGTCCGTATTATCGGGGTGTGCGTTATAGTGGGGTGCAGGGATGTAGCTAAAGTTTTTAACAGGTGGAAATCTAGCAATGAGAGGCGGGTATTTGGGCCAAAGGCCCACTCTAGCGTTTCTTTGGCATGCTATACCTAGGGGGGTCCGGGGACATGCCCCCCTGGGAAATTTTGAAAATGCGTACTCTCGGAGATGCATTTTCCTTGATTTTGGGGGCAAAATCAAGGGCATTCAGGACAGACTTTTATCAGGTAACAGGTAATAAAGTTATGATGAACTGCAGTCTTGACTGATAGGTGTAGCTATCACTGTGATCTGCTCTGTTCCACTGCACGTACGTGAAGAGTGATCGTCAACAGGTGAAGAAGTGCTGAGAAGTGGCCGAACACGTGCTCTCGTTGATTTGCACAGATTCTGTAGCGGAGCTAATCGAACTTCTTTCAGCAATGTCACTTGGTTCCTTAGAACTTATCCTGTTTTTTTTTCAGTAGACTTAAAAAATTTCATGATACCAACGGCCTCAGAATCATCTTTCTTTCCTTTTCCCGACATTATAAAGCAATAATATTTCAACCGGCAGAGATACGCAATTTGGCGTTCATTATTTCGCATACATGAAGTACAAATACTGCTGGCCATTGAGCCTGCAAAATGGACGACGCGATGCAAATGATGCCATCGTCGCACGTAAATGGAGTGTTTACAAACCTTTCAGTTCAGATAAGACAGCAATGAAGGTGTAAACAAACAAAATAAATAAATAACAATCTCTGACAACATTTAAAAACATTTTGGAGAAATAAGTAGTGCCTTACAGCCGGAAAAATCGCGTTCACAGCCGGGTAATTTTCCCGGCTTCCAGCTATTATCTACATCCCTGGGGGTGTCTGCAAGGCGAGAGTTGACCGTAATGAGCTGACAAGTTTTCAAAAGCCACAACAGTTACTATGATCTGTTTCAGTCTTCTTCAGGTTTGTTCATCTGTTCCTCCTTTTGTATTTGTTATGTTTTTTATATATCCCTTCTTTTAATGTTGTGGGTGGTTAGTTTTATGTTTCACTCAATTTGTTTGCATTTCCCACCATTTGGATTTTGATAAATTCTCACAGCCCCTTAAGTTTGAGTTATATGTACAAAAAACTGTCTAGTATAAGAACTGTTCATTTATAGTGTCATACCTTTGTCAAACCAGCCTTTAATCTGGGATCTAGTGATAAAACCTCCAAGAAATCCACCAATGTTTGGAAGTATAACTGATCCACCAATCACTACCCATGTGTGTTGCGGCATAGTTCAGTTTATCTACAGACAATTAATCAGTTCAACCATTATTTAACTGCATTCTATATTAAGTTTTGGCTAGCATTTGGTTGTACCCCACTCAGAAAATCTCAAAAGCAATCCTTCAGAAAATCTGATCTACAGTACTAGTGTATGGCAGGGGGGGGGGGGGGGGGTGGAGGTGATGTTAAATGAAACCACGTTCTTCTAGGTCACACCCCCAGGGGTACACCCATAAATTTTGGATAGTTGTGTGCCGCCCAGAGGTCTCAAACCCTGACACTATTTAAGGATGAGACAAGCAAAAACTAATACCCTGAAGGATGAGACCCAATTCAAGGGAAAAAAAAACTAAAAATTTTCATGGAAACACACAGACCTTCCTCAAATCATTTTTCCAATACTATAGGGTAAAGTTGAGTTTTTAACATATGATTTGTTTCTTGTGTAGCTGGATATTAATTAATGCCAGGGGCATAGCCAGCCTTTTGACTAGTTGTAGGCCTGGCTGACTTTCATTTCCACATATCCTACAAAATTGCATGCATAACTTAACTGACCTCACCAACACTTTGACCTCATATACTTTTTAGCTTACCCCAACAACGCATAATTTATTACCAGCGGTAGAGTGATCAAACCAAACATTTGTAGGCCCGGGCCTACAGGTCTATAGGCTGGCTACGCCCCTAAATGCACACATAATTGAATCATACTCGCAATTGAATTTTAGCTGATATAATATCAGTGCCCTATAAAAAAATCATATTATCAGGAACACAAAGCTAACAAGGGCAAAAATGATAGGAGAACCTCAAAAACCATCATTAATTATCGGGCGGCACATACTTATCTAGCCCATAAATGGGAGGAAGTACCCCGCAGGAGGGGATCACAAACAGGTCACACACGCTCACTGTATTGTACTTGTCCCTCATCATAAATCCTCCGTGAATGATTGGACTAGACCAGCATAGTTTCATTCAAAACTTTCCTTAATACATTATTCGGAACACTGGTGTGAAAAAGATTTCTTGTCCTGCATCTAACGCTTCTGTTTACATGGAACGCCCCGTCTCATCACGTAAGGAGTGAGACTTACAAGATATTGGCCATATCAAATGGGAACGCAATTTTCCACAGACAAAAAAAGCCTCTCCACACAAAATCCAGCTATTTCTATTTCTCAATTTACAAAGGGAATAATAGAATTTTTCTGGTCCAAAATGGTTGAAAAACCAAAACAACTTACCGTGTTAATAGAGCTAACCAAACACAACGCCGATCCAACACATTCCCAACAACACACAACTGCTGGGATCGCTGGGGATCTGGAGCCTGAAACGAGCCTAGTCTCTCGCGGCCAAGCTCGTTCAGTTGGTGCCGTGAACTTATTGCAAAAAAGGGAACAAGCTGGAAGGTTCTTTCAGTGACGGGAAATGATTTTATCGCCTTATGTCCTTTTCTCCTTCTCTGGTAATACGAATTGTTCCTGATGAAGGGGAAGCTGTAGATTGGACGGCTCATCAAAATATTGCTTTCCGAGATGTCTTGGTATGTGTGTATTACATCGATGTATCGATATATTGAATGATTACTAACATTGGTTTTTTGAAAGCGTGGGAGACTTGCGTGTAATTCTAAATGTTTATTTGAAAGTAATTGATTGAAAGTATATGTGTACACGACAATGAGAGGAGAAGGTATTATTGTTCATTTTAAGTTATGTTGACAACGAGGAATAGCTGTGTTTCTAGTTAATATAATATTGGAAATACAGCAAGTGTAAGCGGGTTTCAGTGTTCCACTTTCAGCACCCTTACTTATTGTAGAGATGACGTCATAAAGATGATCCTCATCATCCACACAGCTGTGTCTGTAATAGCCTGTCAACAGGCTCTCTTTTTGGGAAGGTGTGAAAAAATCGCGAGGAGAGGGAATGGGAAGGGAACGAGCCTGTAGACAAACCTATGGGATTGCCGTTCCACTGCAAACGCTGTGCATCAAATTATGATGCAAGCTCCTATTGGCCAGAACACTGACTGCTGACAGGTTTGATTAACATCGCCTTTTTCACCAACATCTAGCATGCAATTTGAATAATCGCTTGTAAACAGGTCTTCTGATTCTTAACATGGCATCTTCTGGCGCTTAACTGGTGAGCTTGTTTAGCTGCAGTGAAGAGCTTTGTGTTTCAAAAGAGTTCAAATAAAATGTTATTACATTAGAGGGAAAATCACGCTGACCAGAAACAATAATTGCAGAAAATCGATCAATATGCATGTCGTGACCTCTCAGTATGAAATAAGCAGCAAAAATCACAGAGCATAATCTACCCACCAGAGGAAAATCTCATTGGAAAAAGCAGCATTTTGGCATGATAAGTCATGTGTTTCCTTCCGCCGAACCCCCTTTTTACATGCCTACATGTAATTACTTACATGATTACCTTCTTATGTATATGCAACTGACAGGTAATGAATGATCTTGCTGACAGATGATTGGCAATTACATCAAGAGAGCCAAATAGTGGCCTCAAATGTTTGTCTACAGGCTCTCTCCCTTTCCCTCTCCTTGTGATTTTTTTCACCCTTTCCAAACAGAGAGCCAAAGTGAAGTTATTCGCTAACTTTACAAAAATCCATGTGATTACCTATTAATATCATGGATGACAAATTACGCTCACAAGGTAGGTTTTTGACATAATTAGCAAATTGATCATCGATTGATAACTCCAAGATCTGAAAACTTTAGAGCTTAAATATTAATTTTGGCTTACGTTCATTATCTTCAGAATTTTTCGACAAAATACCTGATAGAATCCTTTTTGATGTGCTCTTTCATGTGTTTAGGTTTTCTAAGTCATCTTTTACTGCCCTGATATCTTCATTTATAACATTTTAAAACTTTGCCACCATCTTGGCACTGACAAGTACCGGTATGTGAAATTATAAATTAACTCTGAAATTTTGTGCCAAAATTAAGGAGTAATTTGTCACCCATGATTACATCTTTAACACACTGTCTACAAAGAAGGGCATCCCAGGGTCTTAAATTCCTGCATGCCTAACTGTTACTGAACTGGAATTTGATAATGGACAACATGGTGCAAGTGACAACTAATTCCACTGTTCTTCAGTTTCTCATTGAAACTTATTTGTAGTAGATTTGTAGCTTTATTATATATGGCGTGCAATTTTTCTCAAGGCTGGATTTCTTATTGGCTGAATCATGAAGATTTTACTGGTGGTGAGGGATTTGTATGGCGTTCCATTGCAGCGGACAAAATTATACCGATAGTAAAAACATGTTGGAAGCATAATGATAAGTCAAAACTTGTAAAATACATCGAATACAGTAAAAAAGATGAGTAGAGATTTGCAAAATATATGTTCACAAACAAAAAAAAACACGAGTCGAGAAAGAGAGATCACTGACCAGTTGTGTTGTCAATCGATGTCTTCACTTCACCGATACAAGCTACCAAATATTGCAGATTTTTTCTTCTCCCTTGGTGGACTTATTGAGGACTTGGAAAGGCAGCTTAGTTCAGCTTCATATGACCGTTCAGAATTCTTATTTTGGCGCCATGACGAGTACAAAAGGACACTTGCAACTCTGTCGTCAAGATACTGTGAGACTTACGGTTATTTAGAAATAGGGAAGTTCACCCGTGTATACTGCAGTGACCCCCTTGACCACTCTGATGTCGATGCCGCGCGCCAGTGTTTTGCTGTAATTCTCACGTGACAGGTTTTGGCTTTGTTATTTGTATCTCTGCCAGTTGTAACCTCTCTCGAGGGCTTCTAATGGTTGAACTGGTGGGTTCCAGTCCGATTTATCTTGACGACAGAGTTGCAAGTGTCCTTTTGTACTCGTCATGGCACCAAAATAAGAATTCTGAACTGTCATATGAAGCTGAACTAAACTGCCTTTCCAAGTCCTCGATAAGTCTACCAAGGGAGAAGAAAAAATCTGCAATATTTGGTAGCCAACAAACCACTACTTTGGAACAAAGACTCGTATTGGTGTAGTGAAGACATCGATTGACAACACAACTGGTCAGCGTTCTCTCTTTCTCGACTCCAGTATTTTTTTTTCAACTCGACTCAAATTTTTTTTTTTCGACTCAGATTTCAAAATTTTGACTCATGTTTTTTTTTTTTCATTCGTGAACATATATTTTGTAAATCTCGATTCATATTTTCTACTGTATTCGATGTATTTTACAAGTTTCGACTTGAGTATTATGTTTTCAATATGTTTTTACTATCGGTATAATTTTGTCCGCAACGGAACGCCATAGATTTGAGCCTAGACTACATTGATGGGAGGCAGGAACCATCCACTTTACTCCCCAGAGGTGAATACCCCTCGTCAGAGGCTCACCGTGTGACATACTACTTAACAATTCAAATAAGTCATTATGCATGGGGGAGAGGCGCATTTGAATTGAACGAGCCATAATTAGGGTTTTGGATATTGATAACAGACTTCATAGACCTCATTGTTTTTTTTACAGGAAGCAATATCCCAAGTAATGCCTCATACAACAGCCACTGCATTTGACTGTGAGTTTTCAGTACTTTATGCTTTGCATGTCTTTGCTTGTTTGTTGTTTTGTGTTCAATTGTGTTTTATTCTAAATGGAAACTGGAAAAACAATATCATCATAATCATTACGATGGTACATGTACATTTGATTTGTAGAAGGTTATATTGATTTCATTTATATCATTAAAAATTTATCATATTAATCTCTGTGCAGATGAAGATGAAGAAGGAGATAGAATAACAGTTCGAGGAGATGAAGAACTACAGGCTATGATAAATGGGGTAGGCTTTAAAATTACTTCCACTAGTATCAGTATCATTATTATTGTTATCTTCATTATTAGGTATACTTGCTCATGTGTGCTGTACACAGTTGGAGACTTAAAAATTTATAATACATGATGCCACTACATGATGGTATTATTGGCATGCAAAAATTGGATACAGAGTATAGATATTAATATGATATAGGTCAACATTAAATTCAGGTTAAATTTTTTAACCTAGGTCAATTCTCAATTTCCTTTGTCTCTTAGTCCTAATCCATGAATAATAATTAGGGTTAGGAGACAAAGGAAATTGAGAATTAACTTAGGTAAAAAAATTTAACCTGAATATAATTTTGACCTGTAACATTTATTTATATAAGTATTATTGATCATTTCCGGAAAATTTAAATAATCATTCTCTTTTAATTTATCTGTATTTTCTCAGCATCTTTGGATGAATTGTGAAAGGCTCAGAAGAGGAGTTACACTTGAGCCTTTAATTGTCTATCCAAAAGGTAAATAAAAACTACCAATTTCATGCATTAGGCAAGATGTGGACACAATGCTCAGCTTTCTTTTAGACTTACAGTACATGTCATTACATGCTCACAGAAACATGTATTTTGTATTAATTTATGTCAATTAATGTAATTATTAACCCTTTAAGCCCCAGTATCCACATACAAATTCTCCAAACTGATCTCCATACATTAATTTTCCTTAAATAATTAGTTGAGACAATTTGTTCAAAGATCAAAGTATTTCCTCTTGGGTGATCATTTTATTGTTTATCATAACTTACTGGGGTATCTCTTTACAGTGTATGGATAAGTGTAAGGAGAAGATTGATCTTGGACACTATTGGGACTTAAAGGGTTAATGACTCTGCCTCCTTTTAGTGCCCAATTGCCAAGCAAATTAACCTATCAGTAACTAAAACAGGAAGTACATTTAAATATGAGACTTGCAGTTTGATGGGTTGCACTATACACCCATAATGTAAATCCTACTGGAATTACATTTTTGTATAATAATTTTTGTCATTTTGTATTTTGTTTCTTGCAAGACTGTCATATCATATAGCCTTATCGCACATTTCTAAGAGTGGAAACCTAAAACCAGTCACAAAATTGTGGCTGTAAAGCTTCAAGAGAAACATTTAGAAACAGCAAACTAACAGCTGTAATGTTTTATCACTACTGGTCACAGAGTAGTTATGAGTCAAGTAAAAAGTAGAATTAATGTTAAACAAAAATGCAGAGGAAGTCATTATTTTGTTATATATTTTGGACCAGCTTGCAGGACTTCAAGGAGAAGGAATTTCTGTGGACTCACTGTAAGCAGATGCATATTTACATGTATTTATTTATTTATTAAAAGGAGAAGTAGTGTTCATAAGGCTTCACAGTCAGTAATGAAATAATCTAAAATGTATAACCGAATTACAAATATTAATTTTAGTGAAGAGGATATCAAGAAACAAATCTTAAAAGACATCTATTTTCCAAAACCTTTTTTTTAAACCCTTCAGTTTTCACTTAGGGAGTATGAAGCCATGGTCCCTATCTCTAAGAGCCCTATACATGTACTATTTAATATGTATTATTAATAGTTTATTCATTTGTTCATTTATTAGTTTATTAATGTGCTGTAGAAAACAGTTTAATAAGGCACAGGAAGGGGGGGGGGGGCTACAAGTGTTCTAACCTATTCAAAGATATCACACTTGTCATGATACTTTTTACTACATTGTAGGTTAACACAAGAGCTGCTCCAGTAAACAATACAGTACCTACAGCTGCCAAGCGTGTTCCTGATGTGTAAGTTGAAAAATGTTTTGTTAATTAAGCATGAAAATGGTCCCTCTTTCAGAAAGTATTTTTTCCTGTGTTGTAGCATCTTTTATTGCTTTATGGGCCAGTCCATATCCCTTAGACAGTTTTGAATAGACAGAGGAGACTGAAGCAAATAAAAATGCTTTTTATCAAGCCCAGATACTGTTTTCATGTTTGGATATTTGGAATGTTTTATATCTGGTATGATAATATAAAAACACTCAAGCTTGCATGGCTATCTGTAGTCTGCTCCACAGCCATTCAGACTAGGCAATCTGTTGAAGATACAATGTAATGTTTTTTTCTTTCTTGTCCTTGGTGTCCTTAATCTCCTTTTGCTGTTTATGTAGATTACACAACTCAGAACACGGCGATATAAGGAGTATTTTATCCAATGGCCAGGTATTTAGTGGCTTATTAGTAAATGGTACATTCTCTAAGAGGTACATGCATTTATATTTTTCTCTTCTTCCTACAATTTTGCCTTAGCTACACTCTACTTTGATAGATTTTTAAAAGTTGTCAACACACGCAACAATTGCACTACTATTGTGCCATATCCATTCCTTATTCTCCCTTTTAGTCGTACCTTCAATCATTAATTGTCATTGTCAGGCTTGATCTATCAAAGGAACCAAACCAATCACAGCATGCGTAGCATTCACATCATTTTAAATTAAACTCATTATATAAGGATGTATAATACAAGAAATTCCAGCCTTTTCTATATACCTCATTGTCGAACTAATTTTCGAAAATTCTCAATTCGGTTTCAAGGTCCTACGTTTTTCAACTCGCTAAGTCGGGAAATTCAAAACAGTGAAAGTATCAGTTTGTTTGACAAAAGACTTAAAAAATTCCTTCTTTCTTAGTTAAATTGAATCTTTGTTGAGTTACGCACCTTTTATTTTACTTTTTTCTCTTCTTTCTTTCTTTTTCTATTTTCTTTTTTTTTTAATTAATCGAAATTTTCATTCAGTACCCTTAACTTTTATGGTTTACCCTATAGTTCCAGGAAGCCTATAGTTTACAAGCCCCGGCTTCTATATAGGCTTCCTTGCCTTTACCATATTTGATCTTGTAATAATTTAGTTGGAATATTGTACGTATATTATCTTTAATGTATTTCTGTATATTATTGTTGTATTTCTTGTTAAAGGCAAAAATAAATGAATGAATGAATGAATGAATGAATGATGTCCCGGTATTGAGAATTTAGACTCTACTTTATAGTATTGTATGCTAATTTGAAAGACTCAGCACCTCCTGTTATTTATTTTGTTGCAATATTATACACATCCATAGGTTTCCCATACAGACATCCAGCATCTAGACATTTTAGGTCATGGAAATGGGGGAACAGTTTACAGGTTTGTGTCCTGTTGTTCCACTCAGTTATGTGAGTTGAGTTATTTTAACTCACATATATTTAGCAAAGTGTAAAGTCTGAAAAAGAAACAGTAGCTAAACGTTTTGCAATTTTAACTCACGTTATTTTTTTCATCTCTTGATTTTAGGGCCGTGCACACAAGCACAAACAGAATTATTGCAGTAAAGGTACTGGGACTTCCGTACTTCGTGCAGAATGCTTCCATTTCTAACAAATCGCTGAATACCTCAAGATAACCCACCCCGCTCGGGAAAGTCTGGCCGCACCACCGGGATCTGATACTCCCCTACTCGTTTTAAACAGTGGTGTGGGTTCTTTTAGGTTCCACAAGAACCAGATAAGTCAAAAGTGTTGTGAGATGGAACCTATGGATTTTAAAGTAGAACGTCTAACCGTTTGCAGATGTCAAAACAACGGCAGTACTTTCTTCTCAGTTATTTAAAGACCCTGATTGTTGGTTCGGCCGGGGTTCAAACCCGCGACCTCCCGCTCAGCAGACCGGCGCTCTCCCAGCTGAGCTAACGAGGCGGCGGTGATTACATTATCATTTTTAACTCAATCTCTGGTGCTTGCTTGTAGGTTATTCCTTTAGATGTAACTCCAGATGTACAGAAGCAGATTATATCAGAACTGGAAATACTTTTTCAGGTAAACGCTTGGACTGATACAATACGACATAGCGATAGCTGTTTTTTCGTTTCTTCGTCTATTTTTGGCACCTTTTTCTTATTTTTGGCTTTGTAGCACTAATCCGATTTGGGGCGTATAGATTAAGATCTGATCAATTCTATTCTGTTCTGTTAGCAGTGTTGTTCATTACTTTTTTGGTTTCAACGTTATTTTATTCCCTCTTTTTAGTGTGCGTCACCCTTCATAATTGAATTTTACGGAGCATTTTTCGTAGAAAATAGGTAGGTGTAACCTAAATCGACACACTACTCTTACAGATTGGTTTCTTTAACTTAGTTCATGTGAACTCAATAAAGATATGCTGAATCCTCAACTGACTGATTAATAAGCATTGCATTCTTTGAGAAATTTTGAGTTTTCACAAACAACATTGCGAAAAAAATTCGTTGAGTGATCGTCACGCTAAAATCAGTATTAGTTGTTAGATTGAGACTGTCACGGGAGAAAAGTAAACATGTTTTATGACTCAAGATTCTCCTATGCATGGTCATTATCTTCTTGAGGAGAGGGAAACTGTTGAAATTCTACTGAATGTTCCAAATAAATCTTTTTTTTTTTCGTAATACATTAAACTTACAGCCTCTGTTGATTTGATTGCACTAGTATTTAACGTGTACGCTTGCAAAAAATTGTAACAAATAAATTAAGTGTTAATGCCCTGTTCTTTTTTTTTGGCAGAATATCTATTTGTACAGAATATATGGATGGTAAGAATATCCTACAATTCATGGAATAAAATACTGAAATCGTGTGCCGTTTTTTCTGCATGCTTATATGTTATAATCTCTTGTTATCAACTCAGTTAAAATAACCAATTTTAGGTAAATTTGTTTTTGGCATTTTTTTTCCTTCGGCAATTATTTTATTACTTCGTGTAACCTGTACTGGACATTTATTCCCCTTTTTTGAAGCTTTGTTGAGTGTGTCGAGTGAGGCCTAAATGTATCAAAGAAATAATACAACAAATCGATAAAAAATGAAAATGTTGAAAGCTAGTAATGCGACGTTTACCCTTTTTTTGTCTGTAGGAGGTTCGCTTGACATATACGGATGTATACCAGAACCTGTATTAGGAAGAATTGCAGTCTCAGTAAGTAAACAACAACAAGAAAAATATTTGTGTGGGCCTTTTTTTGTGTTATTTCAGGCATGAGGCCTTTTATAGCATGAAAACAGTGAAAACGAATGCTTGACTCCGCGTCCGAACATTGTTGGCTTAATCATGCAGCCAAACCTCTCTTAGCAAACTGGTCTGTATTACGGACACCTCTCTGTTATGGAAAGCTCACTTGGTTCCAAAGATACCAAGCTTTGCCCCTTCGTCGTTCGAAGTAACGAGATTTTACTGTGAGTCAATTCAAAATATAACATAAAATTCTGACATTATTAACTCTTTCACTCCTAGTGGTAACTAAAAGAAATTCCCCGAAATATTGAATTTCGTTTTGTCAATGGCCTAAGATGATAACAGTATTACGCAAAAGTTCTACAGAAAATTAAAGTTGCCATTGAATGGTGGCACCTCGGTATTTCATCAACGTATTTAAGTTAGATTTAGATGTCTATTTACCACAAGATCCCGGAAAAATCCAGTTTGGATGTGAATGGAACACATGTTTTGCGGGCTATTTGCTGGAAAATTATTGGGAAAAAGTTAGTCCCCTTTTCTGCTTGGAAACTTCTGCAGTTCAAACGTGTGTTCCATTCATGAGATTGGACAAGGGTTCATCACTTCTCTATTTTGAATTGAAAGGCAAGGGAATGGAACTTGTACCAAATGGAACACTTTCTTCACTTAATTGACATTTCCATTCTTAAATGTTTTAGTTCAGTTAAAGAAAACGCCCATAAAGTCGCCATAACCCGGTTTAGGTCATCGGGCAGAATCACGTGACATATCCGGGAACTTTAAGCGCACCCCAAGCGCCAAATTTGAAAGGATGACCCGCGAACCGAGGCCAAAACAAAGAAAAAACGGCGAAAACGGTTCAGAGTGGCTCACGTTTTACACTTTTTCGCCTTAACTATATAAAAATTATTAGTGTCAGCATATGGATTTTGTAGAACAGACGTTAATAAAAAATACAAGACCACTGGTGACTTTGTAGACCTTATACGTGTATTTTTGGCTTCAAATAAATCTCTGAAAAAGTTTTTTTTTCTTTTTCGTTACAGGTCGTCAAAGGGCTTCGATATTTGTGGGAACTGAAGATAATGCACAGAGGTAAGGACGAGTGACGTTTTGTCAATCAATGTGACTTTAGCGGTTAAACATCTGATGCGTGGACTATTTATACGTAAAATCTGGAAAAAAAAGTGCCCTTTGAAAAATGAAGAGTATTAAAATTTGTTAAAACCGTTTTGTAACAAAAAAGATCGAATCAAAACAAGCTATATGGATAAACAGGGGTAATTGCCGCCCCACCCAAAATTCAGAAAGTTCTCTCTGTTATCATAAGGTATTCTTTCTCTAAGGGGGTGTTTACATGAGAAAACTCGCACCGGCGCGAGTTTCATACCGACATGACTTTTTGATTTCGTATCGCGTTTACATGATGACTGGGTTATTTCACATATGATCTCGTTATTTGAAGGTACACTTCATTTTGATAAAATGCACGTATGATTCAAAATCGCGAACATTAGACCGATTTCACACCGAAACGGGTGGTAGTTTCGTGTTTACATGATACCGTTGCGAGATTTCGTACTGGAGTGAAATTCTCGCCCCGGTGCGACAACCGGAGTGAACTCACGCCGGGGCGACTCGCGCCGGCATGACTTTTTGTGGTGGTATCATGTAAACAAATGTAGAGCCATGAGAGGGAACCGGAGTGAACTCGTCGCGGCGCGAAAGTCTTCCCGGTGTCATGTAAACACCCCCTAAGATACGCTCGCTAACCATTTCGTGTATTCGGTGTGTTTCAATCATACGGATGGCCATCTTTTTTTCAGACGTAAAGCCGTCCAATATTCTCGTAAGCACTAGAGGACAAGTGAAGCTATGTGACTTTGGTGTCAGTCGACAGGTATGTTGTTATTGGGCTTATAAGTTGCCTTCTGCCTTACTCTATATTCCATTAATCACTGTGTTACAGCGTACATGCAGAGCTGAAAAAACCTGATTTCTAGCTTGTCAAGTTACTTTAATGTTTTTCCCCCGAGGGAGTTGCTTTCTTGTGTTAATTAATGATTTAGTTAGAAGATGACCTGCCTGGACCCACTCGTAGCGTAAGTGAGTATGAAAACTTGCTTGTCCAGGAGGAAAATAGACCTTTAGATTCTAAGACGGGTAAGACTACGAGGATGAGATTTGAGTGTATATAAAATCCGAGCCAGTGAGTCATGCGAGCCATGCAGTCTATCGAAGAATTATTGTAAAAAACACCACAAAAATCGAAAACAGTAATACGGAAAACATTAACTGAACGCTAACCGTTGTAAATAAGTGTTTAACCCTAAACAGCGCTTAACCCTAGCCCTACAATGAGTGCTTAACCCTAATCCCGTAAAATGAAAGCTTAACCTTGATCAGTACAATGAGTGCTCAACTCCTCATCTGTGAATTTGCAGTTTTTCACTTGTGTTTCCTTTTTTTTTACCGATGCCTCGCGTGACTCGCATGGCTCGCTGGCTCGCAGTTTGTCAAGACCCATGTGATGAGATTTCCTCAATACTAAGTCGTGTACGCGCGTGAACCAGCGTCATTTTGGCGGGAAAACTTGATAGCCGTCGTCATTATACTACGAGTTTTAGCGAGAATGTCGTAATGGCAGAAACGAGTTATCAAATGTTAGAAGTTTTATAATTTTGCGATCGAGAGGGGGCTTAACCTCCTTCAACATAGATAACAGTACTATCTTTTCTAATGAAAAAACTGAGTACAATGAAGCTTTCCGGGGTGTCTATTTTTTGAGAACACGCGAAAAAAACTAAAAGTTAAATCTCGTACTCGTAATCTAAAGGTCTCTATTGTGTACTTTTTGCGGAAGACCGGAAAATGTAAAGTTGGTTAACTATTTTTTGCAACTTTCTTTTTTCTTTAACGTCAGCTCGTCAATTCAATTGCAACTACTTATGTTGGAACTCATGCTTATATGGCGGTACGTTGAAAAGACAAAGGCTTCGCCTAATAGATTATCGTTTCTTATCTGTTAGTTTAGCGTTTTGTAATGTAGTCTAGAGTATGAATGGGTTAATGGTTATTGGCAAAAATGTACAAAGTCTGAATGTTTCTATGTCCTATGCAGCCCGAACGCATTCTGGGAGATGAATACAGCATTCGATCAGAGCTATGGAGCCTAGGAGTTTCTCTACTTGAGGTAAAAAAGCACCGAATACCAGTGATATAGTAATATATAGATTTAGCTAAGGCTAAAAGCGAAGCTCTTGTTAATAGTACTTATAAACAGAAAAAGATAAATCGTGTAATGCTAAACGGGGACGGCAATGAAAATGGCATCAACATCAATAGATCTAATTAGCCAAAGAAAAACAAATTTGCATATGCAGCACACTTTTTTTTCTAATTAGCAAAAAAACAAATTTGCACGTGCGGCAGGTGCAGCACGCTTTTTTGTCTTTCTTTGCCGTTGTTTTGCACGACTACAATGCCGTTTTGTACCACTGAAACGTCAAACGTCCTAGTTACACATTATTTTATAGAGGAATTGTCGTATGGGTTTACTAAAGATTTTGTTTCCCGTGTTCATGTACTACTCATTTTCACCTGGCCGTTAACACTTCTCGTTTTCTCACCGCCGCTATGAAATTTTCACGTTTTTCTTCCAACGAAATTCGTCTCCCTAGCTCTCTCTCTCTGTTATCCACGGTTATCCACGTGAGTCTAACCACAAAAAATAACGTCGTAAAAGACACGACTTTGTTGTTGCTTTTTTTTCTCTCTAATAGTCTGGGCGACCATGTTATTTTCTTCCGTTGCAATTGGGTTGCCATAGCTGTTGATTGAGTTATTTTATATTGGTGTGTCTGTGGTGCGGACGGACGGTCGGTTGCTTGGTGTACGGTGACGTGATTACCAAATTTTCTAGGATGGGTAGATTTAGTTAGCTATGGGGCTCCGCACGCGCGCTCGAGGAGCTCCGCTATGAAAGGGATAACTATTTTACCCAAACCTTTTAATTCTACTTGTATATTTTCTTACGTCTAATGGGATGATAAATGCACTGAAATCAACGAGGAGCAGTTAGTCTGGACGACGGCATCTTTTGTCGTTCTCACTAGCTGTCCCTCTGTCCCCGTGGATTTATATTTAAACTTGAATTTTTTTCTTATACAGTAGGAATCCGGTCGAACTTGGAACTCGAACTCCCCGCTAACTCAAAGAAAGTCCCATTTCCCTTTGATTTTTACTCGGATAACTCGAATTCCCGCTAACTCGAGCGTTCGTCTCCCGTGATCAAATTTACCTCGATAACTCGAATTCTGGTTCTTACAACTGTCTACGAATGCCATCCCATTAGCTCCTCTTGTCCTGTAATCTGACTAACACTACAGCAATTTGATATTGGCCGTTTTTATAATAAGGACGCATTATCCGTCTGGACGAACTTGGGCAAATATTTTGTAGTTCGCCTGGGTTATGCGTCTCTAGTATAAAGACGGGCACCAGACGCATTATGCGTCCAGACGAACTACCTTTCGTAGTGCGTCGTTCAAGACGTATTTCGAAGGAACGTTCGTTCAGACGCATAATGCGTCTCATGCCCGTCTTTATACTTGAGTCGCATAACCAGTCAAACTACAAATGTTTGCCCAAGTTCGTCCAGTCGGATAATGCGTCCTTAGTATAAACACGGCCATAGACGCAATATCCGTCTGGACGGATAATGCGTCCTCTAGTATAAAAACGGCCGTTAACTTGATAAGTACAGCGAGCAGATCACGTATTTGAAAGCCATTTCCCAGTAGTAGCATAAAAATGCAAAGTCGTGTTACAGTTTCTGAATGGAGATACTTATTTACACTCTACTGTATACTGAAGTGCTGTAATATTAGCAAACTATCAATTATTAACATGGCAAATTGAAGATTTAATCGACCCCGATGACTCGTACCTCCGCTAACTCGAACTGTTTTTCATTTCCCTTCAGAGTTCGAGTTACCGGGGTTCTACTGTAGATAGTAGGTAATGACAAGCGTCGTCAAAAAAAAACGTCTTGCAAAGAGTTTGATCAGTTAAACGTGACGCCAATGCAACTTTACCAGATAAGGGCATTAAAACTACAAAGTATGCTGATTTTACCTGGTTAACGCCTTTTTCCAATGCTAAATCAACCAAAGCTACCAATAGTTCAATAGTTTCATGCATGGCTTATCTAAGTGTAGTGAGGGTGATTTTAAAGCAAAATTTTCTTTGATGGCTCTTTCTACTCCACTTGATTTTAAATCTGCTGGTTGAAATGAAGTCTTTTGTGCATTTCTATTGCAGATGGCCTTAGGAAGATTTCCTTATCCAACAGTGAGCACGATTATTATTGTTATTTTTTTATCTATTCTGTTTTGTTGCAGTTGTTGTTGTTTTATTCTTTTTCCCTGTCTTCGGTGTTAATCAGTCACTTTGCAGAGTCGCGAAATTGTTTCAATGTTCTAGCTATCATTAGTATTCAATAACATACAATCGTTCTCTAACACAATGCTGTAATTTTCATTTGACGTATAATTGTTTTACAGGAAAGTCTTGGAGGCGCTGAAACCTTTCTGGTAAACTATTTTTATTTGTACAGTATTTTTTTCTACATGCTTTGTTGAAGGGTAAATTCGGATAAAATTAGAAGAAAGAAACAATTATGTTTCAACGTTAAACCCAAGTCTGTTACAGAATGTTGCTTTTTACTTAATATCTGTACTTTACGATTCCATTTATCTTTCAGCCTATCGCGCTTCTTCAGTGTATCGTACATGAGGTAAGTCAAATTTATTTCGCTTTGCCCTTGTTCCTTGGTACTTAAGGCTTTGATCTCTTGCTAATACAAAATGAACTAAGCTATAAACGATAAAATAATCTTCACGGTGATTATGCAAATGACCGTTGCCGGGTTACGAAACCTCCCCCTTTGATAATCAGGGTTAGTGGATAACTTTTCATGAGTTTTCTTTGCATTTTTTTAGAATAGAAAATACTTTAGTATCAAGGATAAGGCTCGGGGGAGCTCGGGGCAACCCAGGGCAACTCGGAAATGGCCCACTGGCGATTATTGAAAGTCGTAACCGTGAAAAAATTACCCGCAAGCTAGCCTAGTTTGATGCGTTTGTGTAATTGATTGTTTGATTTATCGATCAATCGATTGATTGATTGATTGATTGATTGACTGATTGATGGATTGATTGATTGATTGATTGATTGATTGAACATCGATTAATGGTAGATGGATGATTGGATGGATGGATTGTTCGAATGATGGATTGGTTCACTGATTGATTAGTTGTTTGATTAATTGCTTGATTGATTGGATGATTGATTTATTGATTGATTGATTGATTGATTGATTGATTGATTACTAATCGATTGTTATTGGTACAGTATCGATACATTACTGCACTCTTTCTTTTTAAGAATGCGCCATGTCTACCTGCGGATAAGTTCTCCCCGTCAATTGTGAATTTTGTATCTCAGTGGTGAGTATTAAGTCCTCGCCAATTTACTGGTAGCCACAAACGGAACTAAACTTCTGGGTCGTCTTGCGTAAAGCCGGGTTGATATAACCCAAGGTTAGAGTGAAATTTGAATACAGATATGAAAGCTTAAAAAGCAAATTCAGTGTAATCCTCTTTGTCTACAATTTGGATGCTCTAAAAATAATGGAGAAAATTTTCTAAGAAACCCGGGTTAGTGCTAATCACCCTTCGAACAACCCCCGTAAAGCTCGTCTGCGAAAAGGCGCCGAAGTCCTTGTTTTGTTTCCCCGCCTGTGTACCATGCAGGATTTGAGTACGCGCCATGATTGGCCTGATAAAAAAAGCCATTGTCGATTTGCCAATCAGGTTGAAGGAAAATTCGAAACACATTACCAGTAATTCGTTGAGTCCGTTGGGGGGCCCAGTCTGAACAGGCGTATCGGCGCTGCTTTTCAGACGTTACTAACCGGGGTTACATTAGGTCTGAGACGCAGGCTAATTTGTTGGTACATAAATGTGAAAACACTTCTTCACCAGATTCTGGTTTTTTTTTTCTTCAGCATGCAGAAAAGCCCATCAGCAAGGCCAACTCCTGAGGCGGTTATGGTAGGCTCAGTTTGACCGTTTATTTGCCAACTGCAGTCAGTAATTGCGGTCTAAATACTGTCTTCCTTTTTGTTTGTTTGTTTGTTTGTTTTAATGCCTCTCTCTTTTGTAATATTAGACACATCCATTCATCGCGTCAAATGATGATGGAAATGTTGACATTATATCCATGTGGGTGTGTCGTCAGCTAGAACAGAGAAGATCACGTGACCAAAGCTTGGACTCGCCAACTTCAGAATCATCTTGAACACTTCCACCTTCCTTTCATTAATTTTTTTTCTCAAATGCATCGCTGGAGTTTGATGCAAGATGAAGTAGAGACCCTTACAAATCGTACTTGCTGAGGAGTTTCTACTCAAATACCAGAAGTTAGAAATCTGCTTTTCATTGGAACATTTTTTTTTATATTTGCTTTTTTACCTTGTGTTAAAAAATTCTCCGTTTTCTAGTGAATGCGTTAAATATTTTGATTCAAGAATCCTTCAAGGGTTTTTTGTTTATAAACTATTTTTTGGTCCTTCGAATCCTTTTCCTTGTAAATAACATCACCCCCCCCCCCCCCCCCAAAAAAAAAAAAAAAAAAAAACTTGTGGAGTGTTATGAAAAGGAAATGTAAAATAGTGACAGATTCTAATGTGGATATTAAGTTAACATTCGTATATTTTGGTGGCTGATTTTTGTCAACGTTGTACTAATGGCTTAAGGCGAGAAAACTACAATACAATAAACGTGATCCTACACGGCTTATTTCGTTGCTTCTTTTCATGAATAATTCCTTTCGTATGCTACCCTCATTTAAGCCTGCGAGGAAGGCGTCCATAAAAAGGGACTTTGGGCTCTTCCCTTCCCCCTTCCCCTCAATTTTCTGTCTCTACCCTCCCTTTCCTCCTTCCCCTCTTCTTCTTTCCCCCTTCTTGTGCCTGCCTAGCTCGCCTAGCTCCCGAGTCCCTGTACGGCTTTTTCGCAGGCCTTCTCGGTCAATGCATTTCGGAGGCCTAGGGACGGGTCAACCTGCCTCTTAGGCTACCCCTATATTTCGTCAGAGCCAACCCTGTCGCTGACTCTATATAATGATTCTTATGAGACTGACCATTTAAAGTAGTAAAAATCTCTCTAACGAGCAAAGGTTAAAATGTTTCAGTTTTACGCTAAACCCTTTGGACGTTTTATGGCTATAGGGGTAAGGTTACAGTAGTTTCAATGATCATTGCCCTTTTTTTATGTTATCTGCGAATTTTTAAACACGCTCCAAACCCTGATCGCTGAAACGAATATTGCCTGAACCAGCGTGAATTAGCTGAAGAAATTGTCATTTTCATTGCTCAGTATTATCCGTTCCGCTGCATCTAACTCAAGAAAAAAGACGCTGTCGCGCCGTGATCTAATTTACATAAGGTATTTCTGGGCTATTTTAAAGTTTGATCTGCTTCCTCTGACATGACAGGCCGGTTTCCCTGACAGAGCTGCAATGATTTTCTGGGATACTGATACTGGGCAGATGACAACAGCACTTTAAAATTTTATCACACAGTAAGTAAACGTTCCTTTAAATTTCTTTTTTTGTTTAAAATGAACCGGCCTTTACTACTTACTTACGGGAATATAATAGACATTGACCTGAAGCCATGGACACTGCAACACTGCGGACATTACGAAAATCCGGGCTATCTGGTCAGTTAATAGGAACGAAATCATGTCAATCATGTCATGTTTGTTTGAAACTGAAAGAAGCTTATTAAGAGCAAAGGAGAAAACTGTGGACCATCTGTCAAGTGAGTCACCATTAACACAAAACCTGGCAACTTAGTGGTCGGGCGCACCCGGAAAAGCTTTCAACATATCGGTTATTTATCACTAAGTGACCATTAAGGAGCACTTTTTAGTGTTCTAATGGCGATGGGTGATCAGTGTCATAGTGTTTTTACTATCATTAGCAAAAACTTTGTCACTGTCAAGTTAAGAAACGGACTTTGCCGTTTAAAATCAACAATGCTAATGTATGCCATCAGCGATAATATAAACCCCGGAAGAGAGGAGGTAAATTGGATAAATTCGAGTAAAATGCAAGAGTTGACTGGTCCTTTAAAATGTTTAGAATCTGTCCTTGAAAAATCACTGTTCACGTTATATACTTGGCCTTTTTGCTTTTCTTTGGATATGAAAATATTGACAAAACATGAACATGCAGTTTATTAACATAAATTGAGACAATCAGACCTATGCAAATTTGCCTCCTCGTTCATTTTATCAGGGGCACCCAACGAGAATGTACTTTAAAAACACTTAAACATAGCATTGTTGAACGTATTTTAGTATTTAAACGGTAGATATACGCACATTTTTATCCCCTTAAAAATTTTTTATCTGTTCGGATTTCCTAGCTGAAAGTCTAGTGATCCGAAAATTATAGGGATCAAAACTTACCTTTTAGAAAATTTCAGCCAGAAAAAAGACTCCCGAAAATTTTAGGTGACCTTTTTAGGGTAACAATCCGTTAAAAATGGGCAATTATACCAGTTTTTAGATGTTCCAAAATCCTAGGGGAGGCAGGCAAGCAAGGAATTTTACATCAAATGTTCCGAAAATTCTAGATCTCAAAACGCCTTCCGAACAGATATTTTCCAAAAATTGCCGTTGGGTGCCCCTGTTTTCTAGACTAAACAAGAAATCATAAAATATTCTACCCAAAGTTCGCTCCGTTTATAGGCTGTATTCACCTGTGTATTCGGAGTAAGAGTCCGGGGTTTTATCTGCAAATTTTCTGAACACGCTTAGCTAGTTTTCTACACTTGAAAAGGGAAAACATCCATTGAAGCTCCTGATACCATGAAAAACAAATAAATGTATTACAGATTATATACACGTATCGCTTATTTTTGACAGAAGAATTGCAAGTCTGGACTGATTCAACGCTTGACCTTGGTGGAACAAAATGATTTCCTTGAAGGCTTTGACCTTTTTAAAGCTCATACAATTCTATTCTGGTAAGAACGTTGTAGCATATTGTTGAGCAAGTTCGAGTTAGTATTCTTCTGACTTCGTTCAAAGTCGCTCAGAAAGCATCCTCTTCCATATTGGTGCTATGCTGGACTGAATTCATAAATAACATTGTCGGCTTTTGTATTTTTTGAGCATTATATTGATTTATATCTTTAATACTCTAGTTTTTACTGTTACTTTGTACATAAATTTCACAGCCTTTTAGTTAGGGCGGGACTGTGCAGTAATTATAAGGAGCCGGGGCTGCAAAACCAGAGGGGGGGAGGCACCTCGTAAAATCGTACTAGCTTAAAAGATGGCTCGGGACATGTAACTTCCTCTTAAGAGGAGGGTAGTAGTATCTAGTTTTCTTTTAATAGGACAATTGCACGATGACGATATTTGACTACAACTACCAGAATTCATTTCGTTTTTGCTTTGTTATTTAAATTTGCCAATTCCGCTGAGGATAAAAGAACAATAGCCTTAATTTGCACAAGAAAACAACACACTCAAGGATTCTGGTAGCTGTAGTAAAATGACGTCATCGTGCAATTGTCCTATTGGGCAAGCTGTTTTACCAACAATAATCAGCGCTGGTTTCTTTCGAGGATCATTTGAACCTCGGACGTACAAGGGGGGGGGGGGGGGGGGGAGGGGGGGTGAGGATGCCACCCCCCCATAAGGTGTTTCGTGATGGTCAGTTGCTATGGTTACCAGATATGACGACATAAGTGGCAGGTGGTCAAGACAATTTGGGGCGAAAATACACGTTTTCTCAATTTCTTTCAGCTATAAAAGTAAATCTTGTGGCTAAAATCATGCAAAGAACTTATTTATGTGTTATTTTTTATGTGAAGCACAAAAAAGGTATCATTTTTCACGGTTTTACGAAGGTCTTTCCTAAGTTCCTGCTACCATAATGATTTCAATGTCAAGCAAGCTTTCAAAGTGAACAATTTGGCTCCACGACTATGCACCACGTTCGCTGTCACTGGTCGCGTGCTCTTTGTCAAGTCAGCGGTCGCGCATGCTCATGCAAAAAAGACCCCTGTTATAAATAGATAAAGTTGTACATTTTAAACGGTGTTTCAAAAACTCATTAATAATTCATAAGCCCATTGATCTATCAAATGGTGATAATACATCACGTACAGTGACTTTTTATCAATAAAACCTCCTCCTTATTTGTATGCAGTGTTTTATGAGAAATAAGGTCACTGCATGCACGTGACTTATAAATATTAATTATCAACATGTCAACTGACACAACAAACGGTGAGTGAATACTTAATGTTCTTTCCCTTAATAGGCCATTTGCACGATGGCGATATTTTACTACTACGGCCAGAATCCTTTTCGTTTTTCCTTTCATATTCAAATTTGGTAGTCCCAGCGAGGTTTAAATAACAAAAGCCCTAATTTGCACAAAAAAAGCAAAACACTGAAAAGTACAGCGACTGGGGAGAATATCTTTCACCATTATCTTTGCACAGTTCTTCCACAAATTCAATCAACCAAAAGTGACTTCATATTGGCTATATCGACGCTCAAAGGGGGGGGGGGGGGGGGGGGGGGCTAGGTGTATTGTGGTCTATGTGAAAATGGTGAATTGCTGAGGTTTTGTTTTTCCTACCATTCTGCCATTCCATACCTTTAGACTTGGGCCAGTTTGAACAGCTACATAACTTGATCAAAGTAGAATTAACTTTTTTATGATGACTCAAATAAATATTAATACAGTATGTACAGATGTATGGTTAACAACTCTTTTAAGACTAGTCACGTATGAAACGCATCAGCAAGTCACGTATGAAACGCATCTTCATAAAATACTGGTTCTCCAGAAGAGAGCCCTTAGCTGGGCTAATGTTCTTCGCTGAACCAAGAACTCATGCAGTTCCATTGTTCTTAGAAACAAAACAGTTGTCGATATCGTTCTTGCTGTTTGAGCAAATGAGCCTTTTAATGTACGACGTCCATAATAATCTCGCTCCTGATAAGTTAAGAATATGTTCACGAAACTGTCTTCTGTCCACAGTTACCGGACTAGATATGTTACTAATGAAATGTTGAACAAATTAGAACTGAAAATATGAAGCGAGCCTTCTCTATTTCCGGTGCTTTGATTTGGAATAGTATTCCACTTTCTATCAAGACACTATCAAAAAATCAATTTAAAAGCGAACTAAAGGGAAAACTGTTTGAAATACTGGAAAAAGAGGACGACTATATTACAGTTTCTGATATTACAGAGCAATTCTCAAAATGATAACATGGTGTACTTCCCTATTAAGTATAATCTGCCTTCCTGTCTCACTCTGGCTATAAACCACACGACAAACTAGATTGCTTCTAGGATAGTTCGTTTAATATATATATTTATTTATAGAATTTTCTCTTTTCTCTTGTACCCGCCTAGAATAACCTTCGATAATTGCGGGCACATGCTTTGTAAACTATACTTAATTTTGAAATAAACAAAACAAAAGACTCTTTCAAGACAGAATGGCATTCTCTCTTGTAGTAGTATAGTAGGGATGTTTTACTTGCGGTTTGCGATAGAATATATATAAATGCCAATGTCGTTATGCCTTTTTCTTTATCTCACAAACAAAAAGAGGTGGAATCTCAGTAACCTTAGATCTAAGATGGGCTTTGTTCAGGTGGTTCATCAGTCTGACAGGTTTCCTTCCTATTTTAGAGTCATTATGCAACTTTTAGGGATCTTGTACTTAACTCTTACAATCACCGAGCCGTAACGTAATAGCCCACTTTCGATATATTAAAATTATAACATGACTCCTAGGCTTTAGGGGCAAAATTGCAAACTTTTTCACGACCCATTGTCACTCAATTCACAGCAGAGACATGAGCACAAAGAAAATCAAACCAAATATAGAAAAATGACTAGAAAGCCTCGGGGTCGTGTTAGAATTTTAACATATTGAACGTGGGCTATTTCAAGTTCGATGCCCTGCCGTCTTCATTGTCCATTGCAGACAATAAATTGTTCCAGTTACGGTTTACACGAGGAAATTATACATATTAATGAGGACGAAGGCAAAATAGCTCTTTCTAGCACAAAACACAATTTTTTAATCACCCCTACCCCTTCCTGCTTACGCAAAATTTAATTATTACTCTCCCCCTCAAAGCTTTTTTTTCCCTTCACCACCGCCACCACATTTCTATTCTCCTCCTTCTAGTCCTTTTACGATTTTCCAATTAAGGACATGTTAGATCGTCGCTCAAGTTAGCCTGTCAAACTGGTTAAACAACCAAAATATAGCACATGATTTTATAAGACTTTAGGCTATGACGTCAGAGATTCTACGTCCAAAAAAGAAGAGTAAAACATCTATACCCTAAACATACCCTACTACTAACATTTGATATCAGCATTATGCTTATAGCGATCGTAACTGTCACAGTTTAAGTGATATGAGGTGATTTTGTTGTTTAGAAACGAACGTTCGACTGACTGGCCATAACTCAACCTTTGCTGGTCGCGTCGAAGTGTTTTCACATGGTGTCTGGGGACGTGTCATAAATAGTCCTTCTTATTGGCGTAAAAGGGAGGCTGACATTGTGTGCAGGCAGCTCGGTTTCCCAGAAGCCATCACCGCTGTGGGGTACTCAGGTTTTGGAGAGGGTTCAGGACCGGTTTTGATGTCACGTGTACGGTGTCGAGGTACAGAGAAAACTTTACAACAATGTCCATACCGAGACTGGGTCAACAGCAATCTTGGGTCAGGCTCTGAAGTGGGAGTGATTTGCAAGACTTTTAATTTACAACCTGATAACAATGGTGAGCAATTTTTATAAAGACAGGACTTATTTAAGTTATCTGATCATTAACGTCTACATTACTTCCCTTTAAAATTCAAATTTCCTGCGCACTGCGAGTTTCTGGGAGCTCAAAGGCTGATTGCTGTAAATGACAACAACAACAACAAAAGCCTTGCTCAGTTTTCAAATCCACCCTAACCCATCTCCCAAATTGATTTCTTTGCCGCTGATCGCCGGAATAAATTTTCTGGAGAGTCAATCTTATCCGGGTCGTATAAGAGTGTTTTGAAGAAAGCAGCCCCGGGCTTAACGCGAGCTCCCTAGTGGCAGAATCGGGGCCAGGAAACACTCTGTTTTGTTCTAAAAAGTAAAGAAGGGATTCTGGTCAAAAGCCTTGTTTTCTGTTTATTTCTGCGCTTTTTCATCCAAATCTACAATCGGCGACAAAATTGTTGAGATATTGTAATCAAATAGGGCAACTTCAGAGAAAAAAAGAATCCACACCCCTCCCCCCACCCCATTGTTTAAAGTTGGGGTGTTTGCTGTTTTTCGTAAGTAGCTCGATCTGCGGCACAACATTGCATGGAGGGGATGGGGAAGGAAAAGCTTTATTTTCCACTTTTGAAGTATTTTTAACATCCTTTAATGAATTAAAGACAAGTTTACAATTCCACTTAAATAAAAACTAACCTAAGAGAAAAAAGAAAAAGGATAGCAATTAAAAATTACAACAACAACAATAAAGATGCCAAACTGCTAAGGAAGAAATTGGCATTTTCACGAACCACTGAGCATTAACTATTAGTTAGCTTCTCCCACTTTTGAAAATGGGAAAGAAGTTTATTTTTTTCCCTGGCGATATGGAGCTCGATATTGAAGACACGTCTTGCCCTAGCAATAAAACCTCTGACTAATTGAAGGTACGCTATTTTGACATTTCCTATAGTAGATATAATAATTACCAATTCACAAAACATGATTAATTAGAATATAGTCTTCTACAATATCAAATTTCTAAATATCACATCTGACTCATTTGTCCCAACATGAAGATCATTATCTCTTAGCCAGGAAAAGACATGTTTCAAAAAGTCAGAAGATATCCTGCTGGAGAAGAGTAAATGCTCGACGGATTCCGCATCTTGACAGAAAGTGCAGTTTGACGATTCTACTACACCAATTAAATTACGTTTCTCGTTTGTAAAGACTAACAGTACGCAATTTAAAATTCCGACGTATGAAATTCCCACCTCTGGGGTGCTATACGTTTCAGGTGAAGGAAACATATATCGGCAGGAGATTTAAGCAGTCAATTAAAAATAGACTTCCTTCTACCAAAAGAGCGAATTCCGCGAACATTTAATGACAAAAGTTTAAAGTTTATATTTTGTCGCCCCATGTCCAAAGAAATAAGCTGTAAACTTCAAATGAGAAGCCAACGCTAAAAACCAGATAGTACACCACAAAAACAAGGTACCATTAAGCTCATTTAAGCTGACTACCGGTAATCTACCCTAATTTGTTTCCTTCTCAAACCAACATCGTCCCCCGAAAAAACAAACAAACAAACAAACGAAACGTCCCCTTAATGTGATGAGGCGGTCGGTCTTTTCAGCTCTTTTCCTTTTTCGCTGACGATTACAAACATAGGCACGTTAAACGTGCATGAGCTATTTTGAATGCTTCAGTGTAACTTTAATGCTTCGGTGTAACCTTACCAAGAGTGATGAATCTACCTCTTTCATCCCAAATGTAGATTAGGTTTTTGTGCGAAATTGCGTATTGCGGTACATAAATGAAAACGCAAAACGCTCAGCTGAATCGATCCTCAAGCTATATATTCACTTTCTTCTGTCTTTCCCTGTTACATCTGGTGCAAGTTAAACAAATCGTTAAAGTGAAATAAGTTTCTACTCACCAAACGTTGATTAGAAGGAAAACTCTAAGGTTCCTCGGAGTTTCTTAAGCCAAAATGTGACTGATTGAATACTGAATAGTTACGAAATACCAGGAATTTTATCATTGTGGTAGATGGTTGCATCATCATAATTCACGAGGTTTTCACGTGCGATTCTACTCAGTGAAACAGTCTTTAACTCCGACAACTTATTTCTTCATGTTTTAAAAGCTATTGCTTCTCAGAAGACAAGAGCCTTTTTTAAGGATTTGGTTACAAAAGGAAACAGGTCTTCATAAGTCCAAGTTACTATTAAATTTATCATTGTGAAAAGCCAATCTGCATGAGATGTACAGTCACACAGCTGGCACGTGAAAGTGCGGTTGGACTTTGCCCCCTTTCGTGGTTCGTACGTGAGGGAATTCGAGTTATCACACAGTAATCTAGTAAACAGAATTCTAAAAATAACTCATGCACACAATTTGCCCTTTTCGTACGTAAAAAAGAGGCAAATTGTTTTACTACAAACTACTGTTTCTACTTAAGTTACGCATCTTTACTAAATAGAACGAAAAAGGTCGGTTGAACTTTGTAAGCGAGAGAATAATATGTTTAAAGCTTGTTTACGGGAATAATAATACTCGATACAGCTTTCAAAAAGATAAGCTGCCTTTTAAACTCGTAAAACCACATTTTATAGGGCGCATACTTTCGAATTAAAGTCTATATCTAAATATCAATTATTGCTTCATTGGAAGAGATTTGAAAATATATGATCTTTTATACTCTACCCAGTTGTAGCAGGGGAAACAGAACTCATACTGACGTGCGTTGTACCGATAGCCGAATTAGGTCAGAAATGCCCCGAAGCAGCAACCACACTTAAATATGAACCCTTAAACAGCTGCATCACTGTTCACAGCGTCTGAATCATGAAGATATTTTATGTAATGCTTCCAAACACCTGTACCCGTAATAAAAGACGAAAAAATTGTGAAGGATCAAGATGGCGGTCTCAAAGTGCCCTTGTTCGACCTTTACCAATGCCATGTTTAAATAGAAGCCAAGATCTCATTGGTCCCTAAGCATTAACTCATAGTACCTTCAACCTTATTGGCTCTTGCAACAAACATCCCAACATACAAAGCCACAAAGCCACAAAGATACATACGCTTACACCACTGACATATGAGCTATTTTTTCAAAATAGTTAAAAAAGAAAACAATAAAAAAAAATTCCTCTAGAGCACTCGGTTTTAATATTAAAACAGTTAGAGATTTCTAAGCTCTAACCCTTAAACAAAGTTTGTTCGTTCATTACCGGTGTAATATGGGTATGGATAACACACCCAAAAAAATTTTAATCCCATTTTCGTAGATAATCTGATTCGCCTTCAAGGATCCCCTTTGCTTCACGCTGGCCGAGTTGAAGTGCTTTATATGGGAGTCTGGGGAGCAATCAGTAGCAGCAACTGGGATATAAATGACGCCAGGGTAGTTTGTCGTCAGCTTGGTTACTCATCTGGAGCGAAAGTAGCTTTAACGGACGATGTTTATGGTCCGGTCAGCGGTCCAGTTTGGATAACCAATCTCCAATGTACTGGAAGTGAGACAAATGTTATGGAATGTTTTCATGATGGGCTTGGAAATAAAACTGAATTGCAGCGAAGAGACCACATTGCAAGTGTCATTTGTAAAGACTCGTCATTCACCAATGGTAACAAAAGGTTTCACTTATGTATAGTCACACACAGCTCTGTCGACGTCTTACTTTCTAATCGTTACACTGCATTATATATAATCATTAGTTTTTAAATAATTTTATAAATTCAAAAGGAGTTAATAAACGTTTAATGAATGTCATTACTGATCCAACGAGGTTTTAAGCATTAGCCTAAGCAATTTGCAACATTTTTTCAGTTTGCTAAATAGGCCACTTCTGAGTTCCAAGAACCTTCACTTTCACTATGAGTCCAAGTGCACAACCTAATTCTCGAGAAAATGAGTTTTATTTGCATGAGAATGAAAAATTATTTCCACATTAAATACTAAGCACGTAACCTCGTGCCTTTGATAGAGAGGACCGGGGAAACTCGGAAATGGCCTATTTCAATCCATTGCAACTGCCGGTTCTATTGCACTCCTGACTTGAACAGCCCATGTAAACAGTCCATGTGTTATTGCTCTAATTCAAGCCTCTTCTATCTAAAAAATATTTCAGTAATGGCGATTAGGCTACGCGGGTCACACTCATCAAATATGGGACGAATAGAGGTTCATTACGCTGGAACGTGGGGTTCAGTTTATGCATCAGGATGGAACATTGAAGACGCCACGGTCGCGTGCAGACAGCTGGGATATCATTCAGCATCGCTTTCAGGATACAGAATGTTTTGTTCCTCTGATATCCCGATGTGGTTCACTTACTTTAGATGCTTTGGTAATGAAACATCCTTGGAACAATGTGCTCGGGATTTCTACCAGTCTTCGTCGTCTACATATTGTGCAAGTGTTGTATGTACTGACAAAATGACTGAAGAAGGTGAGAAGTATAAGATAATCCTGGCTGTTTCTATAACGGGGAACAGGAAACAAGCATGTGCACTGGAAAATGAAAAATGTGAACAAAAGCAAACTTGAACCTTAGCCCTGTTATCCATTTTCTGTTTTTTTTCCCAGTTTCAATTTGTCGTTCCCTGTTCCTCTTTTTATCGAGTAACATGCTATTTTTTTCGCAATTTCAAGAACGTATATACATTGTAATCACAAAATTTAATGCTGGGAATTTAAAATTATAGATGTTTTAAAACTACACTGAGGAATTGCAAAGCTGCTATGATTTGCCGCCAGTTGATGGCTATAACTCTTTTTCTCCCACTTGGTGTGTACCTTTTACTGCAGTCGTAATTATACTAGTGAGTTTACGCAACAGGACGGCAGGAAGAAGAGAACGGCAAAACGCTTGTGTGTGACGAACCTGACCAGGCTATTACTTCCGTGTTTTGTCGTGATCTTCACTAACATTGATGTTTTCTGGTCTTTTACAAAAAAATCTGTTTAAAGGAAAGTGAATTTTTGCGAAAAGTTATTTCAAACAAAATTATTGTCACGCTTGTCACACAAGCTTTGCCGTCTTCTTTCCTCTCCCGTCCTGTTACGTAAAGCGCGTGCAGCGGAGCCCTATACGTTTCGAAAATAAGAACCTATCGATGTCAGAAAATTTAGTTACGACGTCAGCGTACGCCCGAACTCCCAACTGTCGTGCAGAGTGAGAGTAGGGATAATTAGTAGGGGTAACTGTTACAGTTTTTGTATCGTTTTAGTCTTGTCGTACTGTCAGGCGTAATTATTTCACGTCATGACGTATACTAAAGATTTGAGACAAAAAGACGATGTCAATGGCCTCGCGTAAAGCCTTTAAAAATATGCACAAGCTTAAATTAATTTACTGATTGTAAATGGAAAGAGAAAGGTCTTATAAGTTTTGACCAATTGTAGTAGTTTCCGGCAAAAAGTAAGGATAATTACCGAACGTCTTGCTTCAAGAATCGTTCATCTATTTTAAAACGAACAAACAAACACAAAGAAAAACAAGGTTTTCGGAAACATTTCAGACATTCTGCCTGCTGTCTTGAATAAATAGTGTTGTAGTTGTACATCTTTCATTGTAGTTTTATTCATGTTTTGATTTTCAGTTAAAATTGCAAGGTGTTATGCAGGTTTTTTTTTTCCTTTCGAGGACTGTGTCAGAATGACGCGTGAATGGAATGTCTCAGTGCACGTGGAAATGGTTTAAGCATGGCGTGTGATTTGTGCCTGTGTTTGCACAATAACTAACATATTTTTCCATCAGTCTCGCTGTACATATGTCGATTATTCTACCGACAGATTCGTGACTTTTCTGTAGTTTTAACGTCTAGCGCACATTTAGCCGCATGAAATATACAACAGCCAAAGGGCAGTTTGTGTAGACAACAAAATTGTGTTAATTCATAGCGGGAAATGTTAAATAAATTATCAACCTTCCTTTTCGGTGGAAAAAAAATAAATAAATAAATAAAGTATAACTTATACAGTTACCGTTACGGAGTATCAGTTATTGTGATAAAGTGTAGTTTACACTTTATGGTTTGTCGGTCGAATATTACAAAAAGAAAACACATTCTCGTCTCAACACAAAATTCGATCGGCCTAATTTACCTTTTGGACGGAAAGATTGACCAATAAACATAAGCACTGTCATCTGAACGCAGTCGAATGACAACAGACCTTTATTAAACGACATTAAATTATTTGGGCTATTAGCTCTCAAAGGGGTGTTTTGGGGGGTCAGTGATACACACGTATGGGGAAGAATTCCTTTCCAAGGCTGTTATTGTGATAGAATTTCACTATAATTTTTCCTTATTGGTTTAAAATCAGATAAGTTTTAACTTCTTGATTAACATAGGGTGAAGCTTGTTCATTTCAATTTTTTTGGTTTTAAGAGCTAGTCTCTGTAAGATCCTCATATCGAGTTTTGCCCACAAATAGATTTCGCTCATAATTTTTCTGTGGACTTCTTTTAATAAGTATATAACAAATATGAAACTAGATTGGAGAAATTCGCTTCTGTAAAATTTTTTTAACGAATTTTCTTTCGGCACCACATGACGACCTGAGATGCTTGTGAAATATGCAAATTTTGTCAAAATTCAACCGATTGTTCCGGATAAAAGAGCGCGACCCAAAGCTTCCAATTTACTGATTATTTTAATTGATCCTTTATCTTTAAAATAATACAGGTCAGAATCATCGACACCTTTTCGTTTCGAAAATCTGAGGAAACACACTTAGCCCCTTGACCCATTTAGCAAAACATGCGATTTTAGCCAAATTCAGTGGATTAAATCTCAAAAGTGGCTCACACTAACTGGCTCTCCTGCATATCACTGTGTAGTTCAATCCTTCAGCTACTGAATCGTGTTAAAAGTTTTGGCGGCCATTCAGTTTCGGTCGAGAGGTGAGTAGTCTGCTACACAGCCGTTTTTAGTGTCGTCACGCAACGCTCCTCCCCACTAGTGGGGAGAAGCGTTGCGTGACGACACTAAAAACAGCTGTGTAGCAGACTAAGGGGTGAGTGGCGAAAACTGCCTTACTTGGCCATTTTGCCGACATTTTCTCATCACAAAGTCCAGGAGGATTGGCAGAATAGAAAGTGAGAAATCGGGTATCTGCCACTCGAAAATTGTTCATTCCTAAAGACTGGATACTTTAAATCACTGTTTTCCATGTGGCTATGGTTCTAACGGGTAGAAGACGGTAGAACGTGAAGATGTCCGCCATGTTTTTGTAGTGTTTGTGGAAGGTATGGAATCTGCAATCAGGATTCCGGAATCCGGAATCCGGAACTCGCAACCCTTTCAAATGTCGCCTGTTGGAGCAGTATTGTACAGTTTTATAGTTTTTTTTGTTAGCCGAAGCTCAATTCGCATTACAATAATTATTTCATCTTTAACTTTACAGGATATTGAACATAATGTCTCAGAAACCTTGGCTGATCAAGGCATCAAGGAACCGCTATCGAGCTTAGCTTTTTGCTGCTATTCAAACGTGTCCTCAGCTGTTACATAAAATAATAATTATAGAAAATAAGTTGTCAAAACAGCAAACAAATATGTATGGTTCCATTCTTCAGCTACTGAATCAGCCTCAGACATTAAGCGGTCATCCAGTTTCGACAGTTTCGTCTGAAACCAAGGGTTGAAAGTTGCGATACTTAGCACGTCACAGCTACCCTGCTTAGATTACAAACTTAGACTTACACTCCTTCAAAGCGGTCCATAGCCCACTGACCACCTAAATCGCAGTTTACGCTACTGGCAAACAACCAAAATGGCACATGCACCTGCGCAGTGTTCCTTTGCCGGAATGGCAAATATTGCTTGTGCTTCCTCGCGCGTTTAAGACATTTGTTTTTCCTCTAAATAACTGCGTTGTCCAAGTAAAGAACCCTCTAAGAAGCTGTAACCTTTCACCTACGAAGGTCACCGAATATGACCTAATTTTGGAAGGGGGAGGGGGGAAAGTTTAATCGTTCGCATGAATAAGTAGAAAAGATGGTGGTTTGCCTTGTCTATAAGCACAGTCTCGGTATAGTTATACTGGCGGCCAGGTAAAACTGTCCGTATCCTTATCCTGGCCATGAAGGAAAAAAGATTGCCGCTCTCTGTAAAAAACCAAGAGAGAATGAGCTAAGAGAGCGAATCCCTGTGCCATGATATTTTTTTTAAAATCTATTTAAAGTTCGCGCGCGTGCTGCGTAGGTTATTTTTGTCTGTTGTTTCCGTGACCAGCGAAACATCGAAGTTTGGGACAGCCATTATAGTTATTAGCGCCTGATGTTGACATGTTTTTTATCAACGCGTTCCGCTCATAATTTAGGAATGATTTTCATTTACAAAGGGATTGCAGTATTGGAGTCAAAATTTCACTTTGAGATTAAAGATTGAGATTTTTTAGCGGCTGGTAGCCATTTAGTAACGAATGCTGAATTCTGACTACCCTGCTAGCAGAGGCTTTTCCTTGTGTTTCTCAGCGTTGTACTGCCATTCTCTTCGCGGTTTTGGCTGCTCGCGTTTTGTTTTGGTTGTTTCTGTGCCGAGGAAAAGACCTCTGCAGACAGCCTCTTGCGATTCCTGTTGAGTATGCGCGAGATGAAAATGCGGTTACCATGGAATTCCTGGGTCACGTGTCGGTAATACGATGCCGCCGCCGGAGTTTGTTCATGTATTCATGAGTCAATTTTCCCACGGGAATGACTCGCACTCGCCATGATGATATAGCGGGCTCACTTTTGCACAGCAAACTAGTACATAAAAGATGCGCGAGTTGATAAAACCGGTTCCACGACCGGTTTAGTCATGTGATTACCTCCTAGATCTTGGAGGTGTCTAATGCGCATACTCAACAGGAATCGCAAGCGACTGTCTGCAGAGGTCTTTTCCTCGGCACAGAAACAACCAAAACAAAACGCGAGCAGCCAAAACCGCGAAGAGAATGGCAGTACAACGCTGAGAAACACAAGGGAAAAGCCTCTGCTAGCAGGGTAAATTCTGACACATCGTGAAAGCCAAACGCAAAGGTTATCACGCGCGAAACGCGAAACCTTTAATAGGTGGCTGGCTTCAATTGTCTATGCAAATGTGCAAGATATTTTTTCTCTTTTTCCAGGAACGGTACACTTGCTTTTAAGAATTATTCTTGAGAGTTTCAAACTGCATTACTTCTTCTTAACGTCTATTACTTGCGATGAATATTTCGCCCTGCGAATACAAATCAGGTCAGATGCTTGAAGCTGTTAGACAATCGCTAACCTAGATGCCAGAGACTTTTTATGCGCGGTTTCCGGTTTCGGTCAATTCTTTATTGTGAGCAATGTCCCTACTTTTGTCTAGCGCCCTCTCAAAATTCAAATGTTTGGCGGCCAAACATTCATGTTTGAACCCACTTTGAACCTATTTTCTCGTTACGTGTCCACGGTTGGATTCAAAAGACGCTGTCAGCTTGTGGGTGCGCGTGGATGTCGCCGGAAGAGACAGTTGTCGTTTTTGTACAATGTTTTTATACTGATGTAGCGAAGACCTCAATTGGCAATTTCCTTCGAGTCGGAACCGCTTTCTCCGGCGAACTTCCACAAGCCAGGACCGTTTTGCTCTTCGGCAGCTACTCTGGTCAGATTTTTCCATATCGCTTGCTGTGCGTGATCGGCAGTGTAATGAATTACCCGCTAAGTTTAAAATTACATGACCACTCTAACCGACCAATAAGGTGGCGTCCTTAAAATAACCACGCAGTATGACACATAACCAAGAATAGCTTGAAAAGTAATTTTCATGGGAAGAGGGTCATGTATGGGGGATTCGCTCTCTTAGCCCATTCTCTCTTGAAAAAACCAATTAACTGGCAAATGGCGCATTCAAGAAATCCGCGAGATTTTTGTTACCCTTGTTCATGTGGGGTCACGTAAGTATCTTCAATTATTCTGTTTTTACCCCTATCCTTTTTTTTAAAGAAGACGTTGGGCATAAATAAATAGGGAAAAAGGATAAATTAAGTATAAGGAAGATTAACATTTTGCTTCGTTTTCTACGTCAAGTAGCCAGAGGAGTCGCGTGTCACCCAATGTTTACTACAAAGTGACTATTCCACAGGCTTTAAAACAATTTACCTAACATTCCTAAAATAAATATATACAAATTAAAGAAACTAAGTAAAGAAAAGTGTACAGAATAAAAAAAGAGCAGACTGTTTCTAAGAACATAGAATTATTTCATAAATGGAACTGGTTGATGTAAAAGCTTATTTGAATTTTTTCATGTCTAAGGTTTTATTTGTGCTGTTACGTAGTAATTCAATTAACATTCTGTGAATGCATTAAAAGCAAATGAAGAGCCTGACTATCTGCCAGCCTTAATGTTCTAACATGACATAACATTTTATGTTATGTTAGAACATCTAAATTGTATTTTATTTCATTGCAATTGTGAAAATTCCGTTTTCATTGCTTTGCGTGAGAAATATACATCTGCCCTTATTTACTAAGCGGATCATAAACTGCTCAGTTAAAGAAACGCTCTTTATTTGAACCATGTGGTAGCTTCTATTTACCGTAGCTGTGAAAACGTGTTGTATTTATTTAGGCTCTCACCCTTACAAAGAAGATTTCAAGTATCAAGAATAAGTCATAAAGGTTGTCAAGGGCATTTACCCAGCCCTCTTGCAAAGTTTTTTGAAGATTTCAGATGAATTTCATGCGAGAATAGCCAGGCCACTAAGCACATTTTAGATTTTTGCATGACGTGAAAAAAAACTGTCTGCCTAATCACCTACTTACCTTTTGAAGGCGACCTCATGTGAGAGACTTAATGTTTCAATTGAGTTTGTTGAAATGTTTTCCACAGCAAAGAAAGTTTGCTAAAAACCCACGGTATATAAGAGCTGAGACATCAGCGGGAGTAAGGGCGCAGCAGCACGAGGGAAAGAGGGCGTTCCTTATCACATGCTAGAGCTTGTTCACAGTCACCCCCGTTAACTTTGTGAGCCTGAATTAATCTCAACAGCGATTTGTCCTAAACTCCGGAAAAGTCATTCTCAGGCTATTCAAAGACATTCACAAGTCGATTTCTTGGAGTGCAAAGAAGTAACAACTTACAGGTAATATTATTATTAGGCCAAGAACGTTCGTTTCTCACTGAGCCCGAAAATCACGCACTTAGAAAGGAAAGGACGAGGAAAAATAGCGAGAGCGAGGAAAATAATATAAGTTTAAAATGACGTATTGACACTTCACATCTGCACTGTTCAGCTGTTCTTTAATGAGAAGTAAAATATTTAAATTGAGACATCTTTCAACAGCAGCGACAGTTTGGATAGGGAATTCCCCTAGTGCCCAGAGCAGGCTAAGGAGACTTCTGAGACTTCCTGCTTAATATTCTATAATTAACAAAAAGAGATACAAAAAAATACTGTAAATGCGAAATGATTTTCCACAAAGGGTTGCAAATTCCGCATTCCGGATTCCAGATTCCTTACCTTCCCAAATGCTACAAAAACATGGCGGACAGTAATTACAAAGCTCACGTTCACCGCCTTCTCCCCCTTCTTCGTTAGGTTAGAACCATAGCCACATGGAAAACAGTGATTTAAAGTATACAGTCTTTAAGAATGGACAATCTTCGAGTGGCATATACCCGATTTCTCACTTTCTATTCTGACAATGCTTCTGGACTTCGTGATGGCAAAATGTCGGCGAAATGGCCAAGTAAGGCAGTTTTCGCCACTCACCGCTCGACCGAAACTGAATGGCCGCCAAAACTTTTAAACACGATTCAGTAGCTGAAGGATTGAACTACACAGTGATATGCAAGAGAGCCAGTAAATGTGAGCCACTTTTGAGATTTAATCCACTGAATTTGGCTAAAATCGCATGTTTTGCTAAATGGGTCAAGGGGCTAAGTGTGTTTCCTCAGATTTTCTAAACGAAAAGGTGTCGATGATTCTGACCTGTATTATTTTAAAGATAAAGGCTCAATTAAAAAAACCAGTAAATTGGAAGATTTGGGTCGCGCTCTTTTATCCGGAACAATCGTTTGAATGTTGACAAAATTTGCATATTTCACAAGCATCTCAGGTCCTCATGTGGTGCCGAAAGAAAATTCGTTAAAAAAATTTTACAGAAGCGAATTTCTCCAATCTAGTTTCATATTTGTTATATACTTATTAAAAGAAGTCTACAGAAAAATTTCGAGCGAAATCTATTTTGTGGGCAAAACTCGATATGAGGATCTTACAGAGACTGCATGGCTCTTGAGTAATTTAAAAAAAAAATGGACGCTTCACTTTTAGCCTTGTCTAAATCTATGTATTATTCAAACAGGGATTTCCGGAAACATGTTTAGGAGATTTTTCGTGATATTTATATCTAGGACTAGGCTGAGTGGAGATTTATCCTTAAAATGCCACGAAATCTATTTTCACCTCTAGCACCCGAGTTGAGACTAAGTGGTTCTCCAGTTCCTCACGCTGGCAGAGTAGAACTTCGTATCAAAGGTATCTGGGGAACGATTTTCGGATACTCTTGGTATTTCACTCTCCGTCCTGGAGCAACTCGCGTAATATGTAGACAGCTTGGATTTTTGGACGCTGTGATATCTGCTGTTTATTCCGTGTATGGACCCGGAGTGGGTCCCGAGTGGTTGAATGTTTGGGATCTGGATGGATGTTTGGGACACGAGAAGGACTTATTGAATTGCTCCTACAGCTCACCCAGTTTTAAAACTTCTCATGGTCATAGCAGTGATGTCAGTGTTGTATGCAAACCAAACACGTCACATACCAGTGGTAAGTAGGAAAAGCGTATATGTATCGGTCAGCACTAACACCCCCCTCCCCCTCCACGCGGCGTCTTCGCAGGAAAGGGCGAGGGAAGAATGATAGATAGAATACTTATTTAGCCCTACGTTACACGTTTTTTCTTCCCAATTGCAATAAATTATAACAATTAAACGCCTGTAATAAAATTATCACATATACATAAATATTTATCAATATATCATAATATATTAACCACCCTACCCTAGGAATAAACGCTATAAGAGTGTTCAAGTAACAGTGAAGAAACTCTACTTCGATAGAGAGATTCAGAAAATCCAGTCTGTCCTCAAAAGCTCCGAAGGATATTTCGCATTTTAATTCCTCTGGTCATGCTAATTATAGGCTGGGGTCATATTTTTTTTATTATCCTATCATGTTTATTTACTGTTGGAGTTCGAATTTCGCGGGAAGAGTTGTGTTGGAAACTAAGGCCCGTTTCAAACGTCGTGCTACTGCCGTGTAGCACGGCAAGCTTTGCCGTGCTACACGGCAGTAGCTCGACTTGGTTTCAAACGTCGCGCTACTGCCGTGCCGAACTCAATTCATAAATTATAAATACATTAGAATACACTCAAAAGTTTCCTAAACCGTTTCTTTATTTCTGTGTTTTGTTTTGGGCAACAGCTGTTCTATTCGACTGAATTAAATTCGACGTCTGAAACCAAGTCGTGCTACAGTCGAGCTACAGTCGAGCCAGCTTAGCACGGCAGTAATATACAGCAATTTCGAGAAAGGTTGTCGGAAAAAATGTGCACGCGACAATCCCGAAAGGTAATATGGGACATGATCGATACACTGTTCCTGACGACTGTAGCTGTCGAACCTACTTTTGTTGCTTTCCGTTAGCACTCGCAAACACATTTTCATGGCCTTTCGTGCCAATTCTTTCAAATTTCTCTGAAGAACAGTGAACTCAAAACCACCCACAATGCCTTTCGGGATTGTCGCGTGCACTTTTTCCGACAACCTTTCTCGAAATAGCTGTATATAGCACGACGTTTGAAACAGGCCTTAGGGAGAGGGCTGCCAAGACGCCAGCTAGTGCTTCCTACCTTGTGTATAATATTTGAGGGTGAATTTGAGCAAATTATGGCGAAAGTTCGTTGGAATATTAAGGAAAACAACAGCTATATAATAACAGCAGAGTAAGTTTTATTGACCTTCATTTTGTATTTCCTACAAATTTTAGGAGCGTATTGACCCAATACAAACACTGTAATTTTACTGAACCATATTGTGGTACTATTACAGAGCCTTGGTTATATTACTTGTAGTCAAATTTGAAACTGGAACAAAAGGCCTAACCTTTTTAAGACTTCTATACCAGATGATACTTTTTTGAGGCACTAGTAATTAACTAGTCAAAAACATTTGGTACTGTCTACTTTATTTAGCGAAATTCTGTTTATAGAGATATCGAGCCCTTTCTCTAGTGTTAGAGTCCCTATTCTTTGCCTTAAACAAAACAACAATGATATTCAGTTTTTAAACTTTTAAGGTGAGCCTGTTTGCTATCAGCTAATTTTGTTATCAGCTACATTCATATCGTGCTGTAGTTTAGGGAACTGCAAGCAGTGAAATTCAAATTAGCATCATCTGCATATATTCATGTGGTAGCATAATCCATTATATTACAAAGATCATATATAAATCTTAGAAACAAGAGGGGCCCTATTATACAATCCTGGGGAACACCACATATTAGAATGGATTTCTCGGAGATTACGCTAATCAGCCAACTGTCTATATCAAAAGACGTTGATTGGTAAGATCAAGAAGGGCGGTTAAGTTACTGTTGACTGAGGGGATCTGATGCCATATTGACCTGGATTTAATGTGTTATTTATGACCAAATAATGGTAGACTTGCTCATAGACTAGCTATTAAAGGACCCTGGATTATTTGGATTTTTACGTTCACCTACTTTGAACATAGGGAAAACTTTTGCCAACTTCCAGTCATCAGGAAATTCTAACTTAATTGACAGGTTTAACAAATCTTCAGTTGATTGTCTGTTAATAGATGGAGAAGCAAACTTGAGGATTTTATTGCATATTTGATCCAAACCAGTTCCTTTGACGACATCTAATTTTGACAGTAACTTTAAAACTTATTAAGGCTTCATTTCCGTAAACTTAAAAGAGGACGGTTCTCGATTTAGGTAATTTTCAGCATTCATTAATACTGTAGGAAGATTTGAAACAGATTTTGCTTGGACCAATGATTAGGGTTTGGGGTTTTTTTCCTTCTAGTTTTAGTCACTTACTCGGCGGCTATTTCGTCTTCGGACAGCCATAAAATTATCTGCAATTTTCTAAAGTTTACTCATGCCAAAACAGCTAGGCTGCCGCGCCGCTGCCTGGAAACGAGGTTTGATTGTATATTGGGGCAGTATACCATCGAATCGAATCGATTATATCTTGGCTACATCTTTCAAATGATTATGCCAAGCGCCTGATAAACTATTAGTCGGAGGATTTGGGTCAATCAGAAAAGGAGAAATATTTTGAACGAATAATGATATAGCAGCCGGTGTGCTTATGAGGGCAGGCGATATAAGCATAAACATAAAAGAATGTCAAATACACCATTTAAGTACCAAACTTTTCCACGCGATTTGGTTACAGATACACTGTTGAATGTCGCAGAAATTTGCTTCCTATATTTTGCCAAATGGGGCACAGTGTCGGTAACTTAAAGTTTGGTGTTTAGCAAACAATCTCCGTAAGAAGTAAAAAATTCTTTATGTTTGAATTCGACTAAAACGAAAATACATTTCAAACCTTAAATTTTAAATAACCGTGATAGATTATCTAATAAAAACGTTATAAATAGCTCAAATTAGTCTTAAGTAGCGTCAGAATGCTGCTTAATATCATATTTTGATGCTAGGAAATTTTGGTGTATTTTTGTTCTTGCGATCTTGAAAGTAACCCGTTTCCTCACCACTTGTATAAGTGCTACTTCATTCAAAATTTGGACTTTTACCGCTTTTTTGTATACCTCTCAAACGACTGGAACGAATTTTTTTTAAAATCTCTTCACGTAGTCTTTACAATGTATCTAATAAGGTCTAATTATTAATTGAGATTGATTCACTGCAACATCTTAAAATTTCAAGACAAACATATCCTACGAACCTGTCAAAAATCTGCGTTACAACATTCACTGTTTGACGTTATGCTAATTTTTCCAAAATAATGCACACTATACATACCTCCATGACTAATACATTTTAGTTTGAATTTATCGCATCTTTTGAATGTAAACATTGACAATACTCTCACTGAAATGCACTAGTCATGGATATATGTATTGTCTGCATTAGAGATATACAAAAAAGCGCTAAAAGTACAAATTTTGAATGAAGTTGCACTTATATATAAAGGTGGTGAGAAAACGAGTTAGTTTTTAAGATCACAAGAACGAAAATACACCGAAATGTCCTAGCATCGAAATATTATTTTAAGCATCATTCTGACGCTACTTAAGACTAATTGAGCCATTTATAAGGTTTTTATTAAATAATCTATCACGTTTTAGTCGAGTTCACACACACAGAATTTCTTACTTCTTACGGAGATTGCTTTCTAAACAGCAAACTTTAAGTTCCTAGTGTTGGATTTTCAGTATTGAGCTGGTCTAGATCTAAATTAGGCGTTTATCAATTTCAAAGCCATAGTAATATCGATTTTACTAAAACCTATACTTTGACCAATCTCAATCTATAGTCAATCATTGGTGAAAATTTTATAGTGATCAGACATGGATAAAATCTCTTTTAAAGCGGTTGAAAAATATCAGTATGGCCTCTTAAAAACTATATCGAAACACCTTAAGAGAATAACGCCCAAATACGCACCCACTAGGGTTAATCAAACCCTCCTGTTTTTATCTGCGTTTACATTTACATTTCATGTGTTTCGTTGCAGATTTTCAAGTTCGTTTAAATGGATCCAGCCTCTCTTTTGCGGGCACAATAAATGTGTTGTATTACGGAACCTGGGGTGGTATTCTTGGCTATAATGTTGACATTCGTGTGGGACACGTGGTTTGTCGTCAACTAGGATATTCTAGAGCTGAGCAGATTTTTACCTACGCATCGTTTGGGCGAGTGATAGGCCCATTATGGATATGGAGCATACAGTGTAATGGTAACGAAACAGAAATATCTCAGTGCAAAGTGGAAACTTGGGACAAAATCTGGAATACATCATCGTATCGCTGGCATTATAGTTATTATCAACAACCAGGATATGCAGCTAGTCTGCTGTGTAGTAAAGAAAATTCAAGCCTTACAAAAGGTAAGTGCCATTTTAAAAGGGGATAGAAAAATAATTTCATCCCCGCCCCCCGAAAAAGGACATTTTTCATGTTCCTGGTCATTTTCCAAAAAAATATCAAGTTTAAGATGAGACCTAAAATCAAGTGGACGAATAGTACAAAACATCACAGCAGATTGGCTTCCTCAAACCAAACAGCGAGTAATGATTTTCAGGCTGCAGGAAGATAGTGAGAGGAGGGAGGGAGATATTGAGTGCCCAGAAACCATAATTCGTTGACCATGCATAAACCATAATTCGCAAGCGATGAAGAAATACCGTTGAAAAAGAAATAACAAATCAGGAGTAGGAAATAGTACAAATGTTTCAACCTTTTTTAAAAAACAGAAAGACCGAAATTCTAAATTCCTATCTTCAGAAAGAAAAACCAATTTTGCTGATGAAACTTCTGTTTCGGAAGCAAAAGCTCCGAATTTAAAAACGTTCTCTCCAATGAAAGAACTCACATGTTTTTTGCTTTTAAAAGTTTTAGATGTGAGGTTGGCTGGTACACCGATCTCCAATGCTGGGCGAGTAGAAGTATTATATGCTGGTGTGTGGGGTACGATTACTGGCTGGAATTGGGATATAAATGCTGCTCACGTGGTGTGTCGCCAGCTGGGATACCCTGGAGCAATATCATTTGGAACAAGTAATCAGTTTGGGATCGGAAATGGACCGACGTGGTTTCAAAACGTGAGATGTCTGGGGAATGAATCCAGTTTTGAAAAATGTTCAAGAGATACCATAGGGTATCCGAATGGCTACTACTGGTACGTGGCAACGGCCCTGTGTAAATCCAAACCCCAACCAGGTGAGCTTAATATAGAAGTGAATGATATTTTTTTACGTTTGATGACACTGATTGAAAGTTATCCTCAAATGAACATTTTCAAAAAGCCGTGGCAGCTAGGATGGCTAGACTGATTACCCGACAGTCAGAAAATTTAGTAGAATTTCTACAAAACCTTTTCCCTTACCTCATTCTCTAACCTGGATAATTCTATAGTCCTTCAGAGCTGCCAATTACCGGTGAAAAAGGTTCAATAAACGGTACGTTTACATGTGATAAAGCTGCCAACCAAGTAAGACTATATAAAATAGCTATTTTGACGGCTCGCGAGCACAGATTCTCGGTTACAGCTAAAGTCCGGTAGTGCGAAAGTTTTAACCATTTTCTGCGAAGAATCTCACGCTATTCCTGTTATTACGATCAAATTGACCGACTTTGTAGTTTTCTAAATCATTTTCCTGGCGTAGAATTGTTAGCCGTGCTTTAACTTAGTTTGCAGGGTGTTTAGCCTGTTTTAAAACGTGCGTGTGAGACGTCACGTCAATCACGGGCTGACACGCGAAATTTTTCCAAGGGTCAAAACAGCATCGACTTCACTCTGTTCGCCATTTGCACAATATCCCATAATGCACCTTGCCTGACCCTCCCCCCTCCCAAAAAAAAATTGCAAAAACATTAGCTAGCATTGTCTTCATTTTTCCTGAAACGACTGCAACCCCAGAGAAATGAAAAACTTTTGGTTATGCAATATTTTGGGGGGCAAACAAGATGTATTAATTTATGAGAGATGTGCAAATGGTGAACTCCCAAAAGTCACAACTGCTCAGCAGGAAAGCCTTTCTTGGTTTCCTCAACTGATCGTTGTGTTATGGCTACTCGTGCAAATTATACAAATATTTCTGACTGGTCCTGACTGTGGGTATTTAGTTTGTTTAAGACCCTTCCCAGATGCCGGACATATAACCACAGCGTTTTCTAAATTTACTGAATAATACAATTGACGCTAAATAATATTTCCGTCTTTTTGAAAGGCCGACGTCTGAAATTATCCGCTACATGCTTCCGTTTCCATCAGCCTTTGTACACCATGCTTTACAACCTGCAAAGTGGTCATAGACAGTTTGTTCTTTAATAGTTAATAGGCCACTTTCGAGTTCCAAAAACCCTCACTTTCAAAATGAGGCTAGGTGCACAACCTTTCTTGTGAAAATGAGTTTTATTTGCTTGAGAATGAAAAATGATTACCATATCAAAGGCTGAGCACCTACCCTCGTTTAGAAACAGAGGCCCGGGGGAACTCGGAAATGGCCTATTACCGCAAAGTTTGTATTAAAAGTAGATTTGTGAATCATTCCATGCGAGTTTTTAAAGTTTGTCGGAGTTTTAATTTTTAATGTCAACAGCTTAGGAGTTTTACTTTCAAGCTTCGCTAAAATCTATTTATAATAAATTGAAATAGAACGCGCCCTCTGATAGGTTGAAAACGTGTACATCAGTTTAGAGTACAAAAGTAACATGGAGGTAATAAAAGCTGTCACGCCATCTGCAATTGGTTTTGTTGAAAATTTAATAAAAAGTAAAGCGTGAGGAAGTTAACGGCTTCTTTATCATAAAACAAATAAAGAAGCCTTTCAAGACTTTACCCCGTTCTGTTCTGTTGTAAAGCGCTCAGGAAGCTGCTAGAGAACTCAGGGAGAAACACTCGACAACGTCTCGTGTTTCCCCTACGGCTTCTTTCGTGCTCTGGCCGCTTCCGAATGCACCTATCAATGGTTTGCCCCAGGATAGGGTGGAAGGGGGGTGGGCAACCTAAAGAAATTAGACTCAGTCAGGCGCACGTGGGTTGGGAATTTAACATCCTGAACGTCCCCAGGGTGGGAAATTTGACTCAGACGCGCGCCATATTGGAAAGTGGAGGACCAGGGAATGAATGATAAGACTAATAAGAGGTCCGCCATCTTAGAAATACCCATTAATACCCCATAGTCCTTTGGATGAGTTTCCCACATTTTGATGTGTTCATTTCTTTGTGATGGATGGCAGAACGAAAATTGCCTTTTTAAGTTTTTGAAGTTTCATGACAAAAAGCACTTTGTCCCTCAGCATTGAGAAGCAATACTTGCAGCAAAGTCTCCTTTTGGAAAATATGCTTCTTGATGATGGCATGTCATGTTCTGACATTGCACATTTTGCATTGCTGTATAAACACTGTGTGAACCAATTCAAAAGTACTTTCGGGAGTATAGCATGGGTGTTAATCCACGCTAAATATTCAACAAGAATATGTCTTCTACACTTGGGGAAAAGCAAAACGTTTGTGGGTACCGTCATTTCGTCACCAAGTAATTACTCTCTGGGGACACTCAGTGCTGCAATAAAGACTGTTGTGAGTGCCTGGTACTTCGCCCCAGGGATGAGAATTTGACTCCAAATGGAGACCCAACGGTGAGGAAATTGACAGATGAAAACTGAAAATGCCAAATCCCCCCCCCCCCCCCAACCCATCCTGGGACAAATTATTGATAGGTGCATAATTGTTTTACAACACAACAAATGGTCAAGGCTTCTTTATTTGTTAACTGATTGCTTTGCATGGATATTTCCCAGATAATCTCATTAGGAGATTTTGGAATTTTCAGGTTAATTTAAGCCTAACTTTCCAAGCATTTATTGCTTTTTCTTTAATTAACATATTTATGCATTTACACAAAGCGTCATCTGAAAATTGCTCTACTATGAAGTGTTCAAGCAATGGGACATGCATAAACACCTCATTTGGCCCTATATGCAACTGTTCAGAAGGATTCACAGGTCTAAGGTGTGAAATAAGTAAGTAAAAACAAGGGTAAATTATTGGTATCTCTTTTTATTTATTAACCTACTATTAAAACCTATTTACAATTAATTTCACTGAAGAAGAAGAAAAAAAAAATTCAGACAAAGCACTATTTACAACTCATTTCATTCCATAAACTCCTGTTGATTTCGATTTTAAGAAAATTGATAAAGATATTTATTCGAATTAAAAACATTTCATTTCAATAAAAAGGGTAAATTATAGTTTTAATTTGTAATAAGTGGCCGGTATGTACTCAGTTAGGTTTGCTCTGCTGGTTTACAAGGCTTAATTGCAGTATTTTGTACGACACGTCTTTAATCCAGTCCTTTTACACCCAGCACCAGCCCTTGAAAAATCAAAAATCATCTCATCCATTTTTATTCTTAAGGGGCGCGATCAATTCAACAAAAATTCCGGAAATTTCGGTCCAAAACCAAATGGATTGGTTCGGTCCAACCGAAAAAGTTTCGAAAAAACGGGTCCACCTTTTGAGGTGGACCACTGTTCCTGGTCGGAACGGTTGGAATTTTGGTTGAATAGATAGCGCCCCTTGGTTTTCCGAACTCCAACTCGCAAGGTCTTTTAAGGTTTTATCTCCATCTAGCAAAAAATCTTTTAAAAATAAATTGCTGTGCAAGTTTTAAAATATAGCTCTTTTTAATCTCCCATGTTTACTCCGCCGGACATTAATAGGGACCTTAAGATCCGACAACGGCAACGTCCATGAAAACGTCGCTGAAAAATAGACTTCGCATCCTTTTAAACCTCTTGGCGATTATCCCAATTTTCCCTGTCATAAAAAACAAGTGAATTTTGATTGCAGCTGAAGAGAGGGGACCGCGCCCGAGTTCAAACAGAGATGGTAGATTTTATCGCCTTGCCGTTCCCGTTCTCAAGTAAACTTAAAATGTGGTCATTTCACGTCGTAGTTGTGCAAAGACAGCAGAGAGATGCACAAAAAAAGCGTGATGCACGTGCATAGTTGTTGTTTCAGCTAATTAAACTATTGCTCTTTTTAGGTTCCCGTTTCCGGTCACCGTCGTAGTCTCGTAAGGTCCCCAATACAGTGGCGTCGGAGAAGGCCGTCACGCATGCTAAAAAATAAATTTAACGCATGATATTGTGCCCTTTGAATGGTGAAAGTATTAGAAAATGTGTTAGGGGAATAGTTTGCTCTTTCGCAGTGAACAACTGATCAAATTTGTGGCGATACTGAAACCAAATGTTTGCTTATTTCCGGCCGCCATATTTGTGCTCCTCGGAGGAGCACAAATATGACGTCCCCGTAGCCGGAGCTCTATAAATTTCTCTTACATATTTTGAAGAACAACTCAGCAGCCGAAAACTGCACAGACGTGAGACTTGGCCAGATTGTTAGTTTATCGATATTCTATAACATGTGAAATTCTTAGCTTCAGACATTCCACGGTTTTTCTAAGAACCGGTGTGAATCGGATGGGGCCCTCACTTTTTGTCAATTGTGGCAAGCCAGGAAAGTGTGTTGCAGAGAGACACACGCACATCATTCTTGTTCAGAATGGCACTAGATTACGACATGAGAAAGACAACAACAGCTAGGCTTTGCCTTAGAAAAAAGAAAAGCAAGTGCTACCCAGAAAGAATTTCACTAGTATCTATCAAATGTTTCAGGAACACTAAGCCAGTGCAAGTCTTCACCGTGTCAAAATGGCGGTCGGTGTTTTAGCGATGGCTTTTCGTATCTTTGCACATGCCCAAAAGGACTCACAGGACAACACTGCAAAGAAAGACTAGCTGTGGGTATGTAAGTTTGAAGTTTGTGTCGAGTATTCAGACAAACATTCAAATCATTGTGACTTTCAGTGGAAAAGATAACCATTTGTGGGCGTTCTTAAGCCTAGTATATAATATTATCCCTTGGAAAACATGAGAAAATGGTTTTGCTCTAATTTTAATAATCTAGCGAAAACTAAACTTGTACATGACTGTAACGGCCCCAATTTCGAGCGAAAACCAAATCTTTAGATGAACATTGTAGGCTTTATTCAGCTAGAGTTTTATAAAGCCAGCAATCCGCCTGTCACGGCTATGCCACTGACGATATTAAGCCTTCTTCACAGTTGGGAGTAACACTTTGTACAAAGATCATGGCGTGTTCCTATACTTTTTCTTTTCTTTTTGTTTTCTTTTTCTATCATCAAAGCGAGCAACCCGTGTCAGAGCTACCGATGCCCTGAGGACAGTTCTTGTTATCACAACAACACTCACTTTACCTGCGTACCACATGCACAAGAGGACAGCAACAGAAAGAATAGTGAGATTTTCTCCAGTACACTGTGATTTTTCAATTTTCTTGGTGTTGGTCAGTCATTTTGCTTTGATACGGGTATTGTTTACTGTCCTTGAATCCTTTGTATTGCCTATATGTAATGAGTAATACTTTGTACAAATATCATGGCGTGTTCTTTTTGTTTTCTTTCTTTTTCTGTCTTGTATCATCAAAGCGAGCAACCCGTGTCAGAGCTACCGATGCCCTGAGGACAGTTCTTGTTATCACAACGACACTCACTTTACCTGCGTATCACATGCACAAGAGGACAGCAACAGAAAGAATGGTGAGGTTTTCGCCAGTACGGTGATATCATTGTTTAATTTTCCTAGTGTTGGTCGGCCATTATGCTTGTTTACTGTCCTTGAATCCTTTGTATTGTGACATTTACTCAAGTCTTACACCTCGAAGGTGAACAAAAATCTCTAAAACACCAAAAGTATACTATATTTGCCCTGTAGGCCTCAGCTTCGCTCCTCCCCTAGATCCCTCATTGAAAAAAAAGACAGCAAATGTTTAATGCTACACATTAAATTAATTAATATAATAATAATAATAATATACAATATTTATAGAGCGCTAATTTCCAATGGTCCAAAAGCGCTTTACATAATAAAAATGACAACAAAAACCTAAACCTACAAAACTACAAAAGTACATTGTCATCCTATAAAAATTCCCAATGGTCAAAGGCGCTTTACATAATAAAAATAACAACAAAATCCTAAACCTACAAAACTACAAAACTACATGATTGTCATCCTATAAAAACATCATCATTCTATACTACAACATCATAACCAATTTTAAAAAGCCAAGTCTTGAGCTTAGATTTAAAAGAAGAAAGGGAATTACAAGATCTAAGTTCGAATGGAAGTGCATTCCAAACAGAAGGTGCAGCAATAGTAAAAGACCGGCCACCATAAGTTTTAAGATTAAATTTAGACGTAGAAAGTAAAAGTTGATTGGAGGATCTAAGAAGTCTACCAGGTGTATAAGGCTTGATGAGATCAGTGATATAGCTAGGTGCAGCACCATGAAGCGCCTTAAATGTAATTAATTGAATTTGAGGAACCTAATGACTCAGAGGAAACTGATTCACGGGTGTTATTCGTATGTTTCCTAGCTCAATCTTCCTCAACCAGCAAAAAAACAGTCCCTGAAACGTACCTCATCGTGGGCCTGTCAGTTGCCGTTGTACTTGTGTTTGTCTTTGCTGCTGTGACTGGCTGTCTGATCTTTAAAATCCGTCGGCTGACGAACAATAAGTCAAACCGCTCAAGGGCAACTTTTAGTAACAGGGCGTATTCCGCTGACTCGGAAGAAAAACGTGATGACGACGCGTCAATAAACGAAGTCGACCTAGGCATAGTACCAAGTCCGGGTGGTCTGGGTCCTAAATCTTTCATCTACGAGGACCCGTCTCGCCCTCTTCCACCAGTCCCTCGAATCAGCAACACAAAGGCAGGACCACCATGTTCCTCTGCGAGGCAAACAACCCGAAGTCATTATGACAATGGGACCAAACCAGGACAAACTGAAAGGCATTATATGGGACTGACAACTAAAAACGAGAATAATACCAGGCCATTTACCCCTGAGCCAGCCAGCTACATGTCTTTGTCGCCAGAGAGATCAGAAGCTGGTTCATATGCAGCGCTTGCAACTGCTCGCCCGCAGACGCCAAGACCAGTGAAACCGCAACAGGGAACCCACAAAAGAAAAAGTTAAGGAAGAGATAGTGACACTTACACGAACACACAGGCCTAATGTTATTACGTGAAACAAACAAACCAAACTATTTTTAATTCAACAACCTGAAGGAGGTTTAGAGGATGCGACTGAAATGCTATTCAGTTTAGCATTTAGATGTATAAAGTATATTTTGCGATAATTATTCCTTTCACTCATAGTAAAAACATTACATGTAGAATTCTAAAGGCACGGTATCACAAAACATTGACCATTTTTACATCACCAATAATACACCTTTTCTACTCCCCAAAATTTTGCTTGAGAATTGTTCCCAATTTCTCCTTGGTATTGGCATTCGTTCCATGAATGGAATTTTAAGGCAATTTCCTAATTGCCCAAAACGTCTGTTTCAAAGTGAGACAAAGTGCGAATCCATTGATAAGAAACTGCTTTTTTTATTCCCATGCAAATTGAAATTTTCAAGAAAGGTTTAGCCACGTCTTCTCGGGAAAGTGAGAGTTTTTTTTAACTCGGAAATGGCCTATTGAAGACTGTTTATTAACAATATGCACAATTTTGGAGGATAAACAAGTTGTATTGGGAGAAAGTGAAAATTGTTAGTGTGAAAAGTATACACTTCGACCATTAACCATAATGTTATTAGCTACACATTTTTAAACAGTCAGTAATATAGAATTTAACTTCTTGTTTGAATGTAGACCCCAGCAGGGTAAATATCGAACGTAAATTGGTATTTTAGTATTACAGGGGTATCAACTGGCCAATTGGTAAGTGTTAACTGTCATGTCATACTGAATTGTACTTTTCAAGATTTTCTATCCAGGGAAAATGCACGGCTGTACTTAACTAGGGGACGATGCGTAAAATTCAATTTTGCTTTACGTCTTTGAATTTTAGATTTATAATTAGCGTGAAATAAAGACAGTCCTGCACCTCCATAATCCGCCATTATATCGATACCATTTAGCCGTCCATCTCGGGATAGAGGCACAGTTACCATTATTGTAATTTTGTAAAGGTGGGTTTCATTTTTATTCAAGCAATTTGCATTTTTGATTTTAATTTAGAAGTAAATTAAAAGAAGTTTTCAAATAATTATGTAGTTAATGTGTTGAATTCAAGACTTATTATCACTTGCTAAAAACATACCCGTCCTTCGTCGTAGGCGAGTGACCCTTTATTTGCGCATTTTCTAACTGTAATAACTACGAGACAAATTCTGATAAAAATCAGAACCTTAATGCTTCTTCGGGTATCGTCATAAGGCCTTCGCCATATGTAGAATTTATTGGCTCGTGATTCCCTCCCCACAGGATGGACACAGTCCATTACACAACTGTTTTAAAAGCGGTAATCTTCTTGTCATCATCATATACATCGTCATAAAAAATGTCGCAATTGCATGTCTTGGGTGGTTTTGCGTTACTATGCTGACTGAGCAAGCACTTGCTTCTAAAAAAAATATTTTCTTGAAGAAATACCTCATGGAAAAGGCTTGGAATAAAGTTTCAGGTCTTCTAAATTTTCACAATTTTCGGTAGGTCACTCACTATATACCCTTTTCCGCGCGCTCGCACATTGCAAAAATTGAATGGAATTAATCATAAAGGTTAGTAACTACACTACTTCCTTAATAGGGTCGCCAAACAGAGTAACAATCAAGCCCCTCGCTTGACCCAGGCGGGCGCAAATTTCGCTGTTGTTTCTGATGAATACGAATGAGACGAAAATAAACTAAGATATTTATCGTTTTACTAAACTATCGCCTCATGCAAGTGAGTCCAAGACACTCTTGGATTCTGGATTCCACGCCATGGTTTTCTAATTCCAGGTACTGGATATTGAATCTTTGTCAGTGGAACCTGGATTCCGGATTTCTCTCTTTAATGGTATTCCGGATTTCTTGAGTTGTATTCCGGGTTCCAAAGCCTAGAATTCCTGACTTTTTATTAGCAAACATATCCCAGTTTCCATATTCCACAAGCAAACATTTCTAGGATTCTGATATCCAGATTTCCGTACATGGGGCGATAGTTAGTACGGGGGAATGACTGAGAAGGCGGCAAGTTGGTAACTACATGAATGCCCCTTGAACTGAATCCCTCAAAATGAAGTTCAAGTTTGATCAGTAAGGTCTCAGTACTGTCCGTAATCTGAATTGAGGGCACTGTCGACACATCCTCGGAGACCCAGGGGCAGATAGTGGGGGCGAGGGAAAGTCTAAACGGGGGAAAAAATATGGCACGAAGAAAAGTAAAGAACGGCGAGAAGAGCCCCTGGGGACAATGTCTCACCAGACCAGTTCCAAACGGTCGAAGCCGTTCTGGCTTCTGATTGGTGCCAGAAAACTTTTGTGTTTTTCTGCCCAATCAGAAGGTAGAACGGCTTCGACCGTTTGGAACTGGTCTGATGAGACATTGTCCCCAGGGGCTCTTCTCGCCGTTCTTTAGTTTTCTTCGTGCCATATTTTTCCCCCGTTTAGACTTTCCCTCGCCCCCACTATCTGCCCCTGGGTCTCCGAGGATGCTGTCGACACTGAGTGAGCTGTTTTTATAACAGGCGATAATTTTATGCCCTTCTCTTTTAAATATCATAGGAAATTGACAATTTCAATTTTTATACGAAAATTTTTAGCTTATGCATCTACTACATTACATTCAACAGCACTGCTCACCTTCAATTTCGACGATCGATTTCGCTACGGCAGCATCGAAAATGTCTCCTTTAATGTGATATCCGATAAATTCGTTTTTTTCCATCCTTTAGCACTTATGATGGGACCTTTATTGTGAGCAATGCATGTTTCCGCTTACCCTTAATTATTAATTTAAGAGCGACGGTCAGGAAAAATCGACCAAAATCTTAATTTCGTGGCAAGAGTTGAAAAATCAATTTCTTTCCTTTTTTGTTCATAGATTGCTGTTAGGTAGATAAGAAACCTAATGTAGATTGTTCCCGCCAAAAGCGCTAGCCTTTTATTTGTGAGAAAACTTAGAAGGTTGGTTTTCCATGTCTTACTGAAATAATTAAAAAATGAGGCATAGGTTTTCAGGAGGACAAAAACTTTGGATCGTTACTCATTTTCAACAGCAATATTTAACATGTGGTATAACTCCAAATTCTTTTCATGCTATTTAAATCACACATTTAAACATTCATTTAAAATATAACTGGGAATTGGCTTGGGTTATTGAAGGAAATTTCTGTAAGACACCATCGAAGTTCAGGAATTTTCATTGTAGGCCGGCGGTAATTGGGTAAACACTTCCAATTTCGAAACGCCCAAAAGTAGATATTTACAGCCTAAAGGCTCGTTTTTCGTACTTCTTGTGGGTTTCCCCATTGCAAAGTTGCTTTTTTCAACCAAAGAGTGGGGTAAAAAGGTGAAACTGGGTCCATTTTAGCCACTTTGAAACACTGAACTTTACCCGCCGGCGACTCTGCGTGACATAACATACAGTCGTCAAAATGACAGTCACGGAATCAAGATAGTAACGCAACACAATTCTTGAAAGAGTAACATTTTCGCAACCTCGTTCCCAGGGTTCTCTACTACCCGCCCCATGTCTCTCTCGCTCCATGGGGCGGGTAGGAGAGAACCCTGGGAACGAGGTTGACATTTTCGATGCCGACAGTAAGTTTTGAAGACGAAAAAATCAAACGCGTTAGTCTTCTGGTACTCAATTTTTATCGAAAAATAAGGAATTAACAATGGTAATTCGCTAAGGATGAGGGAACAGGAAGATATTTCTTCTTGTTACTTTACGATCGAGGAAACTTGGTGAACTTGGTGCCGTTAAATAAGTTATTTTGGTCACGTTTCACTATATTTACCGGACTTCGATGCTTTCGTTTGGAGGCTGCCTTCAGGAACCCAAGCCAATTCTCAAGTATGTTTTAGATGAAGGTCTAAATGTGTGAATAAACGAGGACTGGGAAAGTTTGGAGCTATACCACAGGAAAAATAGTGCCGCAGAAGCCGCAGAAAACAACTACTAAACTGAAGCTTTTGTCACCGTAAAAACCTGTTCTTCGTTTTTGAATTATGTCAGTTTAACGAGTCTTGATATTGCTTTGAAAGTATCTTCTAGTGAAAGAAGAAGATTTGTTCTATTGATGGAAAGTGTCCAAATTTCTCCTTGCGCCTTTATTTGCGAACGCGAGGAGAGTTCGTGTTAGCAAATTTCGGGTTGAAAATGCGGCCATTTTGAGACTTCGACCACGAAAACTAATATTCTTACTTTTCTCGAAAATAAAAGGCTTTTTGCGAGAACAACTCACATCAGATTACTTATCTACCTAAAAGTTATTTATGGACGAAAAATGAAGGAAATCGATTTTTCAACTCTTGCCACACAATGGCCGATATTTCCTGACCGTCGCTCTTAAGCAAAGACAAAACAAAACAAAAAATAATGAAAATGGACTGATTTTAGTACAGTGCCTTGACAAACTGGAAGCAAAAGTTAACTTAGCAGGGGGTATAGGATCACGATGAGGCCGGAGAGTCACTTCAAATAGAAATTTTGTATCTTAGCGGATAAGCGCACCTACTTTATAAGACGGGAGGTAATACCAAAAAGAAAACACTACCCCCCTACTTTTGGAGCAAAGCAAATCTGTACAGTAACACATAAATTTTTGCCCAAAGAACTATGACGTGTGCTAAATTATCACAGTCAGAAATTGTCACAGTTGATTGCTTCACTCTTGCCTTGGATTTCGTTGGTCCATATATAGACAAAGTACTTGCATGGCTGCGTTTTACAAAGGTCTACGTCCTCAAGGCGAGTTAAGTAAAACCTTTCTGCAAATTACTGTAACTTAGCCTAATCAATTTTGAGACGCAAATTTCCCTCCAAGTATAGGCCTAGCCGATTTTAAAACGCAAATTTCCCTCCGTATATAAGCCCTCCTGAATATCAGCCCCTCCAAAAATAAACCCCTCAAAAAGGGCCTTTGAAAAATATAAGCCCCGGGGCTTATTTTCGGAATTTTACGGTATATTGTGTAGGCACCAAGTAATACTAGCACAGAAGTGACCTTAAATTATAGCAATATCCTCGCGACAAAGTCCCTTCTTTAAGACTGACAATGTTCGCATTAAGCTACGCTTTTAAACTGCAAAACGATGAGGCAAGTAGTCCCCGACGAGATTCGACCTAAAAATAATCTTAATGAGAACTGAGACTGGCGTTTAAGATCACCAGTGTTTTTCTGTTCGAATTTAATTGTGGCGCAATCCCAAGGTGCGGAAGACTTCGCACTGAAGTGTCGTATCAAAAGTGTCACTTAATCATCAGTTATTCAAAGGGTGGATAATACTACCCGCAACGGTGTCTCTAATCCCTAACACACTTTTCAGCTGATAATGATGATAGATAAAGAAGATAGGTAGCGCTATCCAGCTTTTGAGCAACCGGAGCCTAGATAGGGCGTGTCTGAAGAGTGACAAATTAGATGCCTAAGATTTGCGCTCTCTTTCCATTGGCCTTTCTCAGCGATGGTTTTGTTACTGTTACAAAAATTAATACTTTACTGTGAACATTTGTTCTACAATTGTTTTATTAGGTTCCGAAAAATATTAATAGTAAATCAAAATGCAAGAAGAGAACCCCAAAAAGTTCTCGAAAATGTGAGGAATAACAATCAGAACTTTGGGTCAAAGTCTGGCAAAAGACCTCTTTGCTGTTTCTGTCTCGTACTAAAAGCTACTCTGAATCTGTTTATGTTTTAAATTATCCAAAAAAATGGGAAAAAATGGTTAAAATTCTCCTTTTGTATATTTAATCAGCTAACCGTCACTTTTAACCCTTTAAACCCTAAATAAAAATTTGAATTCTCATTTGTTGTCCCTTTTCATTTCCTGCAGAGGACATTTATTAGATTCCGAAAAATATAGTAAATCAAAATGCAAGAGAACCCCAAAAAGTTCTCAAAAATGTGAGGAATAACAATCAGAACTTTGAGTCAAAATCTGACAAAAAAAAAAAGGTTGCCAATGGGTTTAGCAAAAAACAGTAGTTAACTCGTCTGATAACTGGCTAAAAAAAATAGTAGTTAACTGATAAATGAAAAGTTAACAGTTATTAAGTGATATTCTATTAATTTTACGATCGTTGGTGTTAATTAAAGCAACAAAGTTTTCCAAACACAAATGCTACTTTCTGACTTTTTTCTGTCACACTGATGACCCGGGACTTGGCACATTAACTGAAGATATTACTATATGCAAAAGGCATCAGGGTAATACCCCGCAAACACAAATGAAGCGTCAGCCATAGAGCTGTTCGTACGTAGACAGCTCAAAGTTCAACGAATAATTCGTCTTATAATGTTAACAGGATTACTGTGTTCGGAAATAGGAAATACTGTTTTCACGGACCCAAAAGATCGTCGAGTTAAACATTACTACCCAGAGAAAATAGCTGCTGTGACTCTTAACATTCATTTGCCTGGCCAAAAATATTATATTAATTTCTGATGGCTCAGAGAAATCAGCATGTTTCTTTGAACTGCGTGCACATGGAATTTAATTTGTAACAAACGCATTCATTGCATTTGAGGATGCTGTTGGATCCACATAGTAGACAACAACTTCCAAAAGGTAACGCTTCCCTTACGGTCCGTGCTTAAATTTTCGCTCACCCTATTTCATATGATATCAAATGCAAGTCATGAAGGAGTTATTCGTGCGAGTCATTTTATCATGTGACGTGTACACATGTCTAGGATGAGCGTGGCATATTGTTCATCCATGTTGACAGACTTGACCTTGCATTGATATATCAAGTTCCTCGGAACGGTTTACGTGGAATATTTCACGAAAAATTAGCTAATTATATACCCTGTTCACGAATCGCGAGAAACAAATTAGTTATTTCACGAATCACGGGATTACTTTTGTTCACGACAATCAAAAATAGGCGTTCACGGTTCACGGAAAACCCCCTTTCGGACCCCCTATTAACTTAGTGTCTCCTATTAGCTTATGTATTAGCTAAACACATCAGCACTTAAATTAAGTTTTGTTATGTTCTATATTTTCAGTTACTTATAAATTGTATTAGTCGAGTGGAGTTTATGTGAATGCAATTTACTCCGTGATTTTAGTAAGACCCTCCCCCAAAAGTGATTGACGTGCTTAAGTAAAGAAAATTCAGGTTATGACGGAACAATATTTGTTGTCAGAAAGTGAAATTTAATAGCTAACCAAAATTAGTAAAAACTGAAAATTAACTGAGAATTAACCAAAAAAATGAAAGTTAACTGATATTTGACCAAAACATTAGTAGTTAACAGAGAATTGGGTACCCCCGGCCAGTAGCATCCTCTTATCCGTTCCGTTGCATCTAACTCAAGAAAAAGGGCGCTGTCGCCATGATCAAATTTGCATAAGGGCTTTCTGCGCTATTTCAAAGTTTGACCTGCTTCCTCTGCAGGTCGGTTTCCCTCAGAGAGTTGCAATGATTTTCTGAGATACTGATACTGGGCAGATGACGACAGCACTTTAAAATTTTATCGCACAGTAAGTAAATCTTCCCTTGATTTCTTTTTGTTTAAAATGAACCCGCCTTTACTACTTACTTTTAATTACGGGAATATGATAGACACTGGCTTGGAGCCATGGACACTGCAACACTGCGGACCACATTAAGAAAATCCGGGCTATCTGGTCAGTTAATTACTGAGGAACGAAATCATGTCAAAGTCATGTTTTTTTTTTAAACTGAAAGGAGCTTATTGAGAGCGAAGGGGAAAACTGTCGACCGTCTATCAAGTGAATCACCATTAAACACAAATCCTGTCAGCTTAGTAGTCGGGCGCATCCGGAAAAGCTTTCAACATAGTTATAACTCGCTAAGTGACCATTAAGGAGCGATGGGTGATCAGTGCAGACAGTGTTCTGGCTATCATTAGCAAAACATTTGTCACTGTCACCTTTGGAAGGGCTGAGACAACGGTTGTAGCCACGTCAAGTTAAGAAACAGACTTTGCCGTTTACTGATAAACAACAATGCTAATGCATGCCATCAGCGATGATATAAACCCCGGAAGAGAGGAGGTAAATTGGATAAATTCGAGTAAAAATGTAACAGTTGACTGGCCTTTTGTGATGTTTAGAATCTGTGCTTGAAAAAATCACTGTTCACGTCATACGCTTCGCCTTTTTTGTCAGTCTCCTTTGGATATGAAAATATTGATAAACATGCAGTGTGTTAACATAACTTGACAGAATCAGACCTATGCAAATTTGCCTCCTCATTCATTTCGAGATAAGCAAGAAATGATCATAAGATATCCTACCTAACGTTCGCTTCGAGTTTATAGGCTGTATCGGCAACTGTATTCAGAGGAAGAGTCATTTTATCTACAACTTTCTGAACACGCTTAGCTAGTTTTCTAGACTTGAAAAGGAAATACACCCTTTGAAGCTCCTGATCCTATGAAAAATAAATAAATGTATTATAGATTATATACACGTATCTCTTATATTTGACAGAAGAACTGCAAGTCCGGAATTCAACGCTTGACTTTGGTGAAACAAAATGATTTCCTTGAAGGCTTTGACCTTTTTAAAGCTCATACAATTCTATTCTGGTAAGGAACTTGTAGCATGTTGTCGAGCAAGTTCGAGTTAGTATCAGTTCTGACTTCGTTCAAAGTCGCTCAGAAAGCATTCTCTTTTATATTGGTACTATGCTGGACTGAATTCATAATAGGAATGTAATTATAACGTTACTAATATCGTTGTTGACTTTGTATTTTTTGAGCATGATATTGATATATATTTTTAATACTCTAGTTTTTAATGTTACTTTGTACATAAATTTCACAGCCTTTTAGTTAGGGCGGGACTGTGCAGTAATTATAAGGAGCCGGGCTGTAAAACCAGAGAGGGGGGAGGGGCACCTCGTACAATCGTACTAGCTTAAAGAAAGGCCCGGAACATGTAAGTTCAGGCTCTTAAGGGGAGGGTAGTGGTATCTAGCTTTCTTTTGGGCAAGCTGTTTCATCAACAATAATCAGTGCTGATTTCTTTCGAGGATCATTTAACTCTCGGACGTAAACGTATGGGGGGAGGGAGGGGTGGATGCCCCCTCGCCGAACGAACAGCTACTGAAAACGTCAGGTACTGATGTTTTATCTCCCCCCACACACACACACACCATACGGTTTTTCTGAGTTTTTCCTGGAGGAAAAAACATCAGTACCTGACGTTTTCAGTAGCTGTTTGTTCATCCCTCGCGCACATTTTGAGACAAGTTTAGTGATGGTCAGTTGCTATGGCTACGAGATATGACGTCATAAGTAGCAGGTGGTCAAGCAAATTTTTTTCAATTTCTTTCAGCAATAAAAGTCAAACTTGTGGCTAAAATCATGCAAAGTGCTTATTTATGTGTTATTTTCATGCCAAGCACTAAAAATTACCATTTCTAGCGGTTTTAACCTGATTTCTTATTCTTGGTAAAATCCAAGATGGCGGCCAAGATGACGACCATTGTTGGTGACGTCACTGGCCTCCAGCAGCGCCACCACCCCTTAAATATACCTCATCTTGTTAAGAAGATCAAAGGCTTTCCACCTAAAGTAAAAGCGTTTCAAAATACTACAACATATCAAAAACTCTGAGGAGTGGTTTCATCCACCCCCCCTCCCTCATGATTTATCTGTAATCAAATTGCATAACAAAGAACGAACAGTACAGTCGAACCTCTCCACAACGGCCACCTTGGGGATGGAGGAAAGTGGCCGTTGTAGACAGGTGGTCGTTATGGGGAGGTAGGGACGTAGAAGAAGTTTATTGTGCCAAGTTCATGCCTACTTTATACAATAATGGTAATCCAATCATAATGGTATATAGCGATAAAACACAAACACAAAAGAAAAAACTTAAATAATATTTTGCCCCAAACGTTTACATGACAAAACTAGCAGGGGCTCGCAACATTCGCTATAAGTCTTGTAGACAATTTATGCTTTCTGCATCAGAATAAATGGAACACAATCAAATTAAGATCGCCGGGAAAAACCACCAAAGCGACCATTCCTGACTTTTTTGCCAGTAGCTGAAAAAACTGGACGTTGTCGAGAGGTTATTTTGGCAGTTGGGGACGCAGTTTAGTGGCCGTTGCAGTTGTAGAGAGGTTTAAATACGAGCCAATGTATGGACTATCTGCCGGGCCGTTAGTGGAGTTTGGTACTGTAGTTTGGTACTGTAGTTTGTACCAAAGTCGTGAATTATTCTGGTCACATGATATTTTAGATTACTTCTACTTAGCAAAACAGGGGTGTATCCAGGATCTCAAGAAGAGGGTGTCCCTTTAAAAGACAAAAGTAATTACCAGAGGAGTGTCCCCTCTACAGGAATAACCATTAACAGTGTAAAGAAATTTTCAGCCGAAGGCGAGTGTCAGGTGAACTTCAGGAAGACTGCTGATCATGACTCACCATAAACAGTAACGACAGTTTCCCCCTAAATGCATTGCAAATGCTTTTTTTCGCTATCAAGCGATCAAGCGTACTTTCAGATCTCTAAAAATACATTCTAAGCGGCGCTACAAAACTTGTATCTGTTCGGTCATCCTAGGGCAACTTAAGTCTTTTCGAAACTACAAGGGCTTCGGTATTATTTTCCCGAAAAGTTTAGACGTGATTTAAAGCAGTATCATCGAGATTATTTTGCTTGTTGGTCTTGGCGAATGCGCTCGTAATTTAACAAAATGTGAGTTCCAGAGGATATTTTTTTTTCTTATTGCCACTGATGGCTCGCGACGAGGTCGGATCAACGAGGCGCCAATTGCCGAGGAGAAAGAGCTTTCAATATTAACCGTTTTATTTCATCTTAGGCATTTTGAGGACTGACCTCTGGAGCCGGGGTGCAAAATGTGCAGTTTGCAAAAAAAAGAAAACTCTAACATGGTCTCCACAAAAGTGAAGTACATTGGCTTTAACATACCACGAGCTACTATCAAATTTCATCTTCCCACTTGACATGGATTTTTTTGGTGTTTATATAATAAGCAGAACATTACAGGGCCACTTGAGAAATGAAACTTCTCTTCTCATATGGAAAAATATTTGTCATATAAGGTCACACCATGCAGCTAGTCTTCGTTGCAGGCACTTGGAATGGGCACAAGAAAAAATGGAGCACGCAAGAGAGACGTGAATGCCTCCCTCGAGCACCCTTAGTTTCAAGCGCCTGCTATGCAGGCTACCATGCAGCCATAAAATGTCCTCTACGTCTCTTGGGCTGAAAGGGTTAAGACACACAATGTCAAGCGAACTCACCAAATTAGGATCAGTATTAAAACAAGAAAAGGCCAACAAATCTTGCACCGATTGCGCTGACCTCATCAAAGTATAAACAAAGTGCCGAACGTTTGTTGATGGAAGTAAACACTTTCAATTTTCTTTGTTTTGAAATGGGAAAGGAACACACTTTTTTAAAAAATGTCATTGCGAATTTGAGAGTGGGTTCAAAGTGCGCAAAAGCCGGTGTTCAATTCAACGGTGAATTATTATATGTTCTACAATTTTCCCAGCACTTTTAAGCTACAAAATTAAGAGCACACAAGACGTAGATTATTCCCTTGGTGAGATGTTGGTGGTAGTCACACTGTATGAATATCAATGAGACAATGTCAAAACTGCATTCAATAGGACCGAAATTAAAGTCGAATCTTGTGACCGATTTTGATGAAGGTTAGGTTTCCCAAGAAGTACAGTAACATGTAATGCCTACCAAAAGTTAAAAATTATTAGAGCGCTTAAGTTCTGGCTAAAAGCAAACTCCTGTACAAAACCATAACAATGTTAGTTCACGCAAAAACGAGAACTTCTACAATTTTCCGATAAACAAACTTTGTATCACTAAATTACTTAAGGGAGCACCTTTCTATTCCAACTGATAACGGCGTGGTAGTCGCCCGCTGATCGTTATTAAGCCACTCCCGAAATATGGCTAAATCAGCTATCCACAAATTACTGACAGGAATCCTCCACGGCATCAAGAAACTAATTTACATCCGATTTATAGACAAACACTAAATAAAGAACATTTTGCTCAATAGCTACGCATCAGCAATGCATTCTATGCCACATTTTGCGGTTCTTGAAGGGGAATCAAGACACGAGTCGAGCACCAAACAACAACAAGCAGTCATGTTCGTGTCAGATATCCTTGAGAAACTTGCCCTTTCACCTGGTTCAGTGCATCAGTCTCCACTTAAATCACCAGATCTTTACTCATTTTGTAAAACGAAGGCCGTCTTTCCTAAGTTCCTGCTACCATTTAAATCTCAAGAAAGCTTTTAAAGTGAAGAATTTGGTTCCTATGACTATGCACCATGGTCGCTGTCACTGGTCACGTGCCGTTTATCAAGTCTTGGTGCGCATGCTCATGCAAAAAAGACCCTGTTGAACGTGGGCTATATTCAAGTTCTATGCCCTGCCGCCTTCATTGTCCATTGCAGACAACAAATTGTTCCAGTTACGGTTTACACGAGGAAACTATGCATATTATGAGGACGAAGGCAAAATAGCTCTTTCTAGCACAAAACACATTTTTTTTAATTACACCTCTTCCTTCCTGCTTACGCACAATTTAATTATTACTCTCCCCCTCAAAGATTTATTTTCCCTTCACCACCACCACCCCGTTTCTATTCTCCTCCTTCTACGATTTGAGCGCCAATTAAGGACATGTTAGATCATCGCTCAATTTGACCTGTCAAACTGGTTAAACCACCAAATATAGCATATGACCTTATTTTATTGAGATTCTACCGCTTTTTTTAACTATGACGTCAGAGATTTTACCTAAAAAAAAAAAAGAGTAAAACATCTATACCCTAAACATATATACTGTTACGGAAATAAGTCGAACACTCGAACTCCGTACGTAAACCTTGTCTTTATTCCATGAAGGAATCCACGTTCCGAATAAATCCAGATCCAAATAAATCAACAACCTGAACTGCGGTGTCAAATCCAATTTACCATGTAGTTACAGTAGTTCCAAACAAATTCAAATCCAATCCCGTAAATCCTACGCACGAGTTAGGTTTTCTGAACCAAAACATAATCCACTGTGAATTCAGTGTTCAAAAGTTCAAAGTCAACGTCCGAAAGAGGAAAACTTACCGACTCAGTCGTGAAATACTACCTCCATGGAATTCCATGGAAATCCATGGAATTCCATGGATTTCTATGGAAATTCCATGGAGTATCCATGGAGTTCCATGGAGTATTCATGGAATTCCATGGAATGCCATGGAGTTCTATGGAGTATCCATGGAATTCCATGGAGTATCCATGGAGTTCCATGGAATGCCATGTAGTTCCATGAAGTTCCATGTAATGCCATGGAATTCCATGGAGTTCCTTGGAGTATTGATGGAGTTCCATGAAATGTTATGGAGCTGCATGGAGTTCCATGGAGTATCGATGAAGTTCAATATTCATTCCTGCCAGTTTGTAATAAGAATCCGTAGAAATTCATTAATCAAGCAACTCATCAACTTGTTAGCCACATGTTTAAGTCTGCACTTTTTTTTGGAAAGAAAAAAGAAAAATTTACGCTTTTAAAAAGCATAAATAGTGCGTAAGCTTAAATTACACAGACAATGCAAAAGTATCTTAGACTTGTTATCATTGTTTACCGATGCTGAAACTGTCCCAGCGTAAGAAATGTTTTTGTTAGCTATTAAAGGGAAATGTTTTTGGCCGCCCGATAAAAAAATGATCCTTATGAAAAAAACATACCCAGTGGCTCAGGTGTATTAAGGAGTGAGTCAATTAAGGCATGTGTGAAAACGAAGCGGGGTGGTCTATATTCTACAGTATTCAAGATAATGAAATGAAACGTTGTCAAGGTCTTACACTCGACAAGATGAATCAAGTTGACAAGAAGTTGTCACCAATTAGTCACGTGACCGTAAATGATATCAAGTTTCCTTATTTTCCTTTAGGCTAAGCGCACACTAACTTAACACAAAGTGATATGCAAAATGATGCTTGAATGGTTTCATGTGCACGAAATTCTACACGAAACCAATTGGAATGGGTGTCCAGGTCACGTGACCAATAAAATGTGACATTGTTTTGTCACGCAATAGCCGTTAAAAGTTGATGTCGCCTAGATGGACTTCGATTCCAGTTACATTTGAGAAGAGGCCTTACTAAAAACAATACTGCAAAAAAGTTTCAGTAAAGTTAATTTTTCCTAGTGTGCAGAAGCCCTAAAAGAACAAACCTGAAGTTAAGCCATAAGTAGTCACGTGATAGGTTACTATGGAAACACTTTTGTGAATAAAGCTCCCTTGACATGTTTTAAGTCGTGGCCTAGTTTCATGTTGATCGGACGTTTACCCCCCGTATTTTCTTTACAGAACAATGTGTGACCCTCTCCTTAACTTACCTGAGGGCTATTCGTACGGGACCCGTACACCGAAGTGTATTTGCTATTCATACGGGATCAAGTCTATTCTCGAAATTTACATGAAATTTCTACGTCTCTACTGGTCATTAAATTTCCATGAAAGTGTAAGTCTCTTCACCACCGTTCAATTTTTAAGGAAAAAACATCAGTGGCAAATTCTAAAAGGAAAAAAAAATTGGGAACGTCCGAGAACCGATCCCGGGGCGTAGAATGTATAGTTCGTAGCCTGGTAGAGTTTGATTTTCATTCTTATAGCAACAACCATAACCCTAACTAGAAGCTAACCGTTTCGAGTCAGTGCTTAACCCTAATCAGTATGGTCAGTGCTTACCTCTAATCACTATTTTCATTGCTTAACCCAAATCAGTTTAGTCAGAATCCCGTATGAATATCAAATACAAGTCGATGAACAGGTCCCCTACGAATAGCCACTAGGAAAAAAACAATAAATGTAGGAAATTGGTTTTTAGCAGGGCTGTCTGACATTTATCTTGCAAAATCAGTGTTGCATTTAAAATATGAGAAGATCTCTGGTTTTTTTTTAACAACATGCAGCCGCTTCAGTATATTATTAAACTACGAATAATCCCACTAGGCGCATAACTCTTCTCGATATCAAAGTGTCTTTGGTTGAGAGCTCAAATTCATTTCCCTCACCTGGGAGAACAATGCAATATTTTCCTCTCACTGCTTTACTCTTCGAGAGCGTCGGAATACTGCAATTAACTCTGAAAAGGACCACAACTTAAAGCCTTTAAAAACAGACATCTTCCTCGATGATGCCTTTGATTCGCCGCCATGTTTGGCGCTTGAACTGGCTTCCAGACCTCTCCGCTTAGTGACTTACGCGATCACGTGGGGCTTTTAAACCAATAGAAATGTGTAGGAGATTCGTTTTCTTGGTTCAAACCTTTAGGCGGACTCCTGTGCAGTACAACAGTGGTTTGCAAGCGAATTGTGTTTATAACGAATGCATCCGAAAAAGATGTTCTTTTCAAGGCAAAATTTTCACTTGTGAGGCTGTTACATTTGGCTTGTTTCAAAATCGATTGCTTGACCCCGTTGGATCGCGCATTAAAGAAGAAAGGTAAGCTTAAGATGTGCACAAACTCGTGTTTCACTGTTTGGTTACTGCGTACGTCGCACGATTGTCTCTGCTAAATTAGAAGGGTATATTTTCGGGTGCTATTTGGTTTTTATAGATGTAGTTTCCATCTTTTTTGTTTATACAGATATGGCTGTAGTCTTTGCTGCAAAATTGTTTTCGGAATCCTTTGAAAGAATGATAAATTATGGCAGAATTTAAAATCGAAGACTTCGATGTAGGAAGGTGAAAATGTAGCAAGTCTTAAGAATTTCCATGTCTGCTAAGTAAAAACTACATGTAGCATCAGGTCAGCGGTTATATTTAGCGCATGCCTACTGGAATAAAGTGTGTTCATTTGCATCCGCCATCTTGAGTGTATGTCGTGTCTTCTCGGAGAACACTTCATGGGGTCAGAAGTGGGATGGAGCACCTGAAACCGCCTGAAGCTCTGATATTGTCTACAGCGACGAATAAAGCCGAAGCATGGCGGCGTTGGAAAATGTCATGGGACCTGTACAAAGTTGCGAGCGGACTCGATCAAAAGGATGAGAAGATTCAAGTCGCTACGTTGCTCCACGTGCTTGGCAAGGAATGTGTGGAAATTTTTTCAAATTTTGTGTGGGATTCCGAGGGTGATCGGGATAAAATTGAGGCCGTCGAAGGAAAGTTCAAAGCTCATTGTGCGCCACTGACCTCGAGGCACTTCAATCGTTATTTGTTTATCGAACGGAAACAGCAAGACGGAGAGACAGTCGATGAATTCTGTAGCGCATTGAAAACACTAGCTAAGAACAGTGACCTCGGTGATAAAGAAGAATCTTGGATTACATCCATGTTAATCCTGGGGCTTAAGGATCCGTTTTCCAAAGAAAGGTTGATGGAGAGAGAACAGAGTTTAGAGAAAACATTGCAAGCAGCTCGCATCGCCGAAACAAGCAAGCAGCACATGAAGAGCATAAAAGAAGAGGGTAGCAAAGTTGAGAAAGTGGATGTAGTACACGGCAAAGGACAGAAGCCTCAATGGGGAATGCCCTGCAGGAGTTGTGGTATTCGACATGCCCGAGATTCATGTCCTGCTGCTGGGCGACGCTGCCATAAGTGCCAGAAAATGAACCATTTTTCAAGGATGTGTCGTACCCCAGATAGACAAAAGAAACAGGTAAACACTCTTGATGATTGTGACTCTGACTCTGAAGTTATGTTCATTGGAGCAGTCAATGCATGAGACAAAGACTGGGTTGAAACTGTCAATTTTGGAACTGTTCAAGAAGTCTTTAAACTAGATACTGGGGCCCAGTGCAATGTCTTGCCCAAAGCCGCATATGACAAAATTACAACAAACCCTTTGCAACCTTCCTCGGCAAGATTAGAAAGTTACTCCAAAACTTATATTAGACCTGTTGGAAAGTGTGAGTTGCCTTGTTGGGTGCGTGGGGAAAGGTATCAAGTATGTTTTCAAGTGGTTGATGGAAATTACATGCCCCTCCTGGGTAGATCATCCTGTGAGAATATGGGCCTAATCCAGCGCATAAATGTTATTGAAAGTGTCAGTATTCTTGATGAGTTCCCTGAAGTATTCCAAGGACTTGGGTGCCTCCCAGGGAAATATCACATTAGTGTTGACGCCTCTGTTCCTCCTGTGGTCCACCCACCCAGACGAGTCCCTCACTTCAAGCGAGTCCCACTGAAGAGAGAGTTAGATCGGATGGAGAATGTTCGCATTGTAGAGAAAGTTCCCCTGAATGAACCTGCCGATTGGGTGAGCAGCCTTGTTTGTGTTGATAAACCGGATGGGTCTATACGTGTATGCTTAGATCCTAAAGATCTTAATGTTGCCATTAAAAGAGAACACTACCCTTTGCCAGCGGTAGATGACATCACAACTAGTTGTTCAGGAGCCACACTATTTTCAACTTTGGATGCAGAAAAAGCATTCTACCAAATCCAGTTACACGAGGAGAGTAGCAAACTCCTGACATTTAATACCCCCTTCGGGAGGTATAGATACCTGAGGATGCCGATGGGGATTAAGTCTGCTCCAGAAGTTTACCAACAAAGAATGGAGCAAGTCTTTGAAGGACTGCCAGGTGTGAAAGTCATCATGGATGACATAATCATACATGGTCGAACTGGGCCGGAACATGATACACGGTTGAGGGCTGTTCTGCAGCGTGCCAAAGATAACAATCTCAGATTGAAGAAGTCAAAGTGCCATATACAACAGGAAGAGGTGAAGTTCCATGGCCACTTGTTCTCCCATGACGGTTTGAAGACAGACCCAGAGAAGGTCAGAGCCATAGTTGACATGCCAAGGCCAACAGACAAATCTGGTGTACAAAGATTGTTGGGGATGATCAACTATGTCAGTAAATTCATCCCCAACATGTCTGACCTTACTGCACCGTTAAGACAGTTACTACACAAAGATGTTGAGTGGCACTGGGAAGAGCAGCAGGAAGCTAGTTTTAAAGCAATCAAGGAATCGCTTGTCCGCGCCCCTATTTTAGGATATTATGATGCAAAGAAATCCCTGACACTACAAGTTGATGCTAGTTCAACTGGGCTGGGTGCAGCATTGATTCAGGAAGACCGACCAATAGCTTATGCCTCAAAAGCACTTACGCCCACTCAAGAAAGGTATGCCCAAATTGAAAAGGAACTTTTGGCAGTAGTATTTGGCTGTGCCAAATTTGTAGAGTACATCGTGGGTCGTGATGTCACCGTTGAATCAGATCATAAACCTTTGGAGGCGATTATGAAGAAGCCCTTACACGTAGCACCCTTACGGCTGCAACGGATGTTGGTCCAACTCCAGCGTTTTCCAGGAATCAATGTGGTATACAAGCGTGGGGACAGCCTACATTTAGCCGATGCTTTGTCTCGAGCCCATTTGGAAGAACAGCTGACGAATGCTGAGCAATTGGACGTAAACTTAGTAGGGGATGTTATCTCTGACCACCATTTGGCCCGTTTCGCTGAGGCAACTAAGGAAGATGCGATTTTGTCTGACCTGCAACAAGTTATTTTGTCGGGTTGGCCAGATTCCAAAGGTCAAGTCCTACCCAATGCACAGGAGTTTTGGAATTACCGTGATGAATTAACGGTAGCCCAGGGACTGATCGTTAAGGGACAAAAGATTGTTGTACCAAGTAGCTTGAGGGGGGAGATGCTTGAGAAACTGCATGAGGGACACCTGGGTATCAACAAGACAATAGCGAGAGCGCGGGATGTATTGTTCTGGCCCAGGATGAGTGTGGAGATAACCGAGAAGATTAAAAACTGTCCTGTGTGTCTAGAAAATCGACCAAGTCAGCAGCCTGAACCATTGAAGTCGCACGAGATTCCACCATTGCCTTGGGCTAAGGTTGGCACAGATATTCTGCACAAGAATGGTCGGGACTACCTCGTTACTGTCGATTATTACTCCAAGTGGCCAGAAATGACTTTACTCCCGTCAATGACAAGCACCGGAGTAATTACAGTTCTTAAATCCCAGTTCACGAGATATGGAGTCCCTTCAGTTGTCGTTTCTGACAATGGCCCCTGTTACAACTCTGCAGAATTTAGGAAGTTTTCAGAGGACTGGGGTTTGAACACATCACTTCAAGTCCTGGCTACCCACAATCCAATGGCTAGTCCGAGAGAACCGTCCAGACCGTTAAAGCAATGCTGCAGAAAGCTGGTGACCCATACAAAGCTCTGCTTTCTTACCGAAATACACCCCAGGAGGAAGTTAATCTGTCACCCTCACAAATGCTAGTGGGCAGACGTTTGCGAACCTCAATTCCAGCGACTGAGGATTTGTGGAAACCTCAACTCTATGACCCTGAAGATGTCCTCCCTAGGTTAAAAGAAAGGCAGAGAAAGCAGAAGCTGCAGCATGACAGAAAAGCAAAGGAACTGCCCCCTTTGAGGGATGGTGAGGTTGTAAGAGTTAGAGAAGATAACAAGTGGAAACCTGCTAGAGTTACACAGGTTCTTCCCTCACCCAGATCTTATAAGGTTGAAACAGAGCGTGGAGAGTACCGAAGACACCGTCGACATTTATTAAGAACTGAAGAGTCTCAGATCCCGGACATCACCCCTACAACGGAAGTCTCGAATGATGAGGACCTAACAGACACCGAAGTTGAGCCATCCTCTGTTAGAGTGGCCGACGAGAATCCTGTAACACCGCCAACCAGAATGTCTACGGCTACTACCACGCGGTCTGGTCGGACAATTAGGGAACCGCAGAGATTTAAGGACTATGTTAAGTATTAGATACAGAGCAGACTCTTTACAGCTTTTTCATTTAAGCTTTCTGTTTTCAGTTTTCAGAAAAGGACACATTGCTCTCGTTGCAGCATTATCTCGTGTTTCTTTTTTTGTTTGTTTTTCTTTTTTTTATTGTTACGGTTTGTTTGTTAAATTCAGTAATTTCAGTTTTGTTTGTTTCTTAAAAAAAAAGGGGGGATGTACCATCAGGTCAGCGGTTATATTTAGCGCATGCCTCCTGGAATAAAGTGTGTTTATTTGCATCCCCCATCTTGAGTGTATGTCGTGTCTTCTCGGAGAACACTTCACTACATACAAGAGACTGACTCATTATAGTTGTGACCTAACGCTGTTTTTCCCCTGGGAGTAGGTAGGACTTAGCAGTATAACTAAAACCCGTAGTGGTTCTGATCGAGGAAATAAGTAGAACTTCCCTTTTTCGTGGCATGAAATGAGGCCATGTTTACATACTGTCGGTTTATGATGCATTCAGCTTAAGCTTATTTTTCTCTGAATTACGCATCTGTTCGGCGATGTAACTTTCCTTCAAATGCCAGGCCAATATTTCTTGCTTTATATTAAATCTAGGTTTGTGATTAGCTTCCTCAATATGATTGCTATATTCTAAACTACCTGTAGCCACTAGTATAATAATTCTTAATCGATCGCTACATGGTCGGTAACCGGTCAAGGTTTTATGACCGGCAGTCCTATATTCTCAGTAAATGTCACAAAATCGAAAAATCCCAGCTAATCTAAATTATCATATATCGATTAAGAAAAGTCAAGCGATCCTGAAAAGCGTTATAGATCTCAAGTATAATTGTTGGTTTAGTACAACTGTTTGTTTTTGGGCTGAGAAGACGAAACCGTGTTTCGTGACACTTGAAACTCTGCTGCTCGACTGCCGGTCAAGGTTTTCAAAACACTAATTGACCAGCAGTCCTATAGTCTCCGTACATTTCACAAATCGAAAAAATCCCAGCTAATCTAAATTATCGTAGGTAGATTGAGAAAAGTCAGGCGATCCTGAAATGCTTTATAGATCTCAAGTATAGCGTTTGGTTTAGGCTGGGCTTAGAAGACGAAACCGTGTTTCGTGATACTTGAAACTCTGCTGCTCGACTGCCGGTCACGGTTTTCAAAACACTAATTGACCAGCAGTCCTATAGTCTCCGTAAATTTCACAAATCGAAAAAATCCCAGCTAATCTAAATTATCGTATGTAGATTGAGAAAAGTCAAGCGATCCTGAAATGCTTTATAGATCTCAAGTATAGCGTTTGGTTTACGCTGGGCTCAGAAACCGTGTTTTGTGACACTTAGAACTTTTTTTATCTTGACTGTCGGTGAAGGTTTTCAAAACTCTAATTGATCGGCAGCCCTGTCTTTTCAATAAATTTCACAAATCGAAAAAATCCAGCTAAACCAAACTATCATATGTCGATTAAGAAAAATCAAGCGAAATGTACTGAGAATATATGACTGTCGGTCATTTAGTGTTTTCAACACCTTGACCGGCAGTCTAGCTGAAAAAAGGTCTAAGTGTCACAAAACATGGTTTCAAGCCCAGCGTGAACCAGATACTTAATTCTTGAGGATCTATGAAGCATTTCAGGATCGCTTGACTTTTCTTAATCAACATATCATATTATGATAGTTTGGTTTAGTGGGATTTATTCTATTTGTGAAATTTATTGAAAAGACAGGACTTCCAGTCATTTAGTATTTTAAAAACCTTGACCGGTTACCGGCCATATAGCTACAGCGATAATAATTTGTTATTAATAAGCTTATGTCAAATTTTCGGCCAGAAGCATCTCTCTGTATTAACTCTCATGGTGTACAATGCGCATATAGACCATAGCTGACCTGATGGAAGGAGTTATTTACTCTAAATAAAAATTTGAGGATATTATTTTATTTTTCTATTTTTATTGAATGGATTACAGAAATTATTGATCTACGTCTGAGCAACTTGTTGTTCTGAGTGAGTTTTGATTTCATTGAGTTTAAGTTAAGATAACTTGTGATTTATAACTTTTCGAAATAGATTTATAATAAAAATTCAAATTATCCAATAAACTGCAGTGGACCAAAATCTGTTATGTATGCCATTTAAAGCCTGTGTTTCCCATGAAACTCCCAGGAGATCCATGGAATAATCTATGGAGTGGTTTCTATGGAATTGCATGGAATTTTTCTATGGAATTCCATGGAAAATGTCCAAATCCTTTATGGAAAATATCGATGGAGAAACTTCCATGGAAACTGGTTTCCTTATCCTCCATGGAATTCCATGGAAAATGTCCTAATCCTCCATGGAGATATTTTCCATGGAAATCCATGGAGTAATTTCCATGGAAATTGATGTCCTAATCCTCCATGGAGAATTTTCCATGGAGGTTTTTCACACGGGTGTTTTGAGTTCCATAAGCAAAGGCTTCCATAAAATGACAAAACTCACAAGGTATCACATTTCAAAGCACGTGGTTTCATAACATATACCCTACTACTAACATTTGATATAAGCATTATGCTTATAGCGATCGTAACTGTTTTTAAGTGATATGAGGTGATTTTGTTGTTTAGAAACGTACGTTCGACTGACTGGCCACAACTCAACCTTTGCTGGTCGAGTCGAAGTTTTTTCACATGGAGTCTGGGGACGTGTCATAAATAATCCTTATTATTGGCGTAAAAAGGAGGCTGACATTGTGTGCAGGCAGCTCGGTTTCCCAGAAGCCATCACCGCTGTGGGGTACTCAGCTTTTGGAGAGGGTTCAGGACCGGTTTTGATGTCCGGCGTACGGTGTCGAGGTACAGAGAAAACTTTACAACAATGTTCATACCAAGACTGGGTCAACAGCGATCTTTGGCGAGGTAATGAAGTGGGAGTGATTTGCAAGACTTTTAACTTACAACCTGATAACAATGGTGAGCAATTTTTATAAAGACAGGACTTATGTAAGTTATCTGGTCATTAATCATCGTTCGTCTACAGTACCTTCCTTTAAAATTCAAATTTCCTGCGCACTGTGAATTTCTGGAAGCTCATAGGCTGATTGCTGTAAATGACAACAAGAACAAAAACCTTGCTCAGTTTTCAAATTTACCCTAACCCATCTCCCAAATTGATTTATTTCCCGGCGATTGCCGTAATAAATTTCGTGGCGAGTCGATCTTATCCTGGTCGTAGAGGAGTGTTCTGAAAAAAGCTGTCACAGGCTTGACGCGAGCTCCCTAGTGGCAAAATCGGGACCGGGAAAACACTCTATTTTGTTCTAAAAAGTAAAGGAGGGATTTTGGTCAAAAGCCTTGTTTTCCGTTTATTTCTGCCCTTTTTCATCCAAATCTACAATCGGCGACAAAATTGTTGAGATATTGTACTCAAATAGGGTAACTTCAGAGAAAAAAAGAATCCACACCCTTCCCCCTTCCCCATTGTTCAATGTTGTTTTCTATAAGTAGCTCGTTCAGCGGCACAGCACTGTATGGAGGGGATGTGGAAGGAAAGGCTTTATTTTCCCCCTTTTGAAGTTTTTTTTAACAATTTTTATTAAATTAAAGACAAGTTTGACAATGTTATTTAAGAATAATCATTAATTAAATAAATTATACAATTCCACTTAAATAAATACTAACCTAAGATAAAAAAGAAAAAGCCGATAACAATAACAACGAAAAAAAGAAAAAAATACAACAACGACAACAATAAAGATGGCAAAGTGCTAACTTGAAGAAAGTGGCATTTTTACGAACCTCTGTGCATTAACTACTATTATCTTTACAAACGAGAAACTTAATTTAATTGGTATAGTAAAATCGCCAAACTGCACTTTCTGTAAAGAAGAAGCGGAATCCGTCGAGCATTTACTCTTCTCCTGTAGGATATCTTCTGACTTTTGGAAACATGTCTTGCCCTGGCTAAGAGAGAATGGTGTTCGTGTTGGGACAATTAATGAGTCAGATGTGATATTTGGAAAATTTGATATTGTAGAAAACTATATTCTAATTAATCATATTTTGTTATTAGGTAAATATTATATCTACTATAGGAAATGTCAAAATAGCGTACCTTCAATTAGAGGTTTTATTGCTAGAATATTATAGGTTATTTCACGGTTGGTGAGCGCGTACGATTTTTATTCACAAGTTGTGTAAAACAAACGAACTCGCTGCGCTCGTTCGTTTGTTTTACACAGCGAGTGAATAAAAATCGTACAAGCGACCTAAACGTGAAATAACTTATTTATTATATACATACCGAGATTCATAAGCGAACAGAACTCAAAGATAAACATATCTTTATTTTCTTTCAAAGAAAAACAACGCGTGGTCAAGCCGCCTCACAGTTCGAGAGTTGCACGGAAATGGCTTCCTTGTAAAATACTTTACATCTAAATTATTGAGCAAAAATGCTGTTAAAAGGCAGAACTAGTTAGAATAAAATAAGACATCCTGAAAGTATGTCGAAATAGTTCTTCGGAAGTTCAAAATTTGAAATACAGAAGAAAAACCCGAGACTTCATTTCTTGTTGCTTATCAGAACCCGCATGCTTGAATTGACAAACACTAGTCAGAATCCGAATCAAGAGGTTTTATTCTTTTATACGCTTTGCTAGGGTTTTCCTCTCGCACTGAAAGTATGGGCGATTGATTTAAAGTGTTTATTGCCACACTAATATGTCCTCCGCTTATAACAGCACCCGAAAAAAGAGAAAGGGGCTGCTGTGCTGCTTGCTTGCTTTGCTGAGAAAAAGTTGGACGAAATGTTGGATAAGTGAGTTCGTAAAACTCGTGCTTTCTTTTGTCCGGAATAGAAGAGCCAAACTGGGGAGCTATTTCTCCCAAACTCAGTCCAGTGAGAGTGTGAGAGATGTTCAATTGTTGTTTCTGTGAGATGGTAGAGTAGCTAGTGATACTTTGCACGCTTTTGTGTCCTGACAGTTGCATAATATCAGTTGGCGGCACGTCGTTGTTGACTAAAGTTTGAATCATAGTTTTTCTGCCGCTGTGGTTTTTGAAGTTTGGCCCGAGTCCGGCTTTCTGTGCCATTGTTTTCATTAAGGTATTAAGCTTATTTACACCGACTGGAGCTTTTTTGAACCAAGGTTTGCCGGAGCCAGATTTTACATTGTTTACTGCTAAGTAAAACGGTGCATCGTCGGTTTTCATTTCCGCGGGTCGCTTTTCTGCGTAGACTTTGTAGGCCTTTACTGGACATTTCTCGTTGTTCGACACAGCAAACATTTTCGGTGCAATGGTTCTTACATTCCGAGGATCGTTTCCTGAACGAGTTTTGGTTTCTCTTTCATTGAATTCGAGGTACTCCTGCCCTGTGGAAGTTTGACAAAGTTTTACGTCTCCCCAACACATTTCTCTGTGCTCCTTGCAACCTCGTAATCCGAAATGGATTGTGTTGTTGAACCACACCGTGTTTAAAAGCGCTTCTGCCGTGGAACTTCCCAAGAGATCCTTTTCATAAAGAACTTGAATATCTTCCTCACTTAAAGCAGCAGAAGCATTAGGCTTGTTGCCCTTGCCTTTCCGTTTTGGACCTCTTTGCTTTGACTGAAGCGCTTTCCGAGTTTGCTCGAACTGGACGTCTCTCATAAGGCAAAGTCCATAGTTTTTTTTTCTTCAAATGGCGCTCAAAGCTAGCGAAGAATGCCCTTAAGGAATTAGGCTCGTATTCCTCGTTGTCTTCTTTCTTGCGAACCGTTATAAGGAACTCGCTGAGAAACTTGTTCAGCTCTTGAGGAGTCAACTCGTCCATTTGTCTCGTCTCGCCTTTCAAAACAAGAAATTCGTGGAAAAGAGCAACATCGTGTTTGGTCTTTTTCTTGGTGTTTTCATTTTCCTGTCCGTCTATGAACTCTTCTACTGATGAATCTAGGCTCTGAAAACGATTAGTCTGATTTGAAGCCATCTTTCTAAAGAAAAATGCGCCTAAGCTCTTGGAAATGTGCTATTTGTCAGTCAAGAGGAGCGGCGAGCGAGCGACACGGTTTTGTTCACTAGTGAAAATTATGATATATCCAATCAGAGCGTCGATACGTCGTTTTTCACTAGTGAAAAAAATCGTATGACCAATCAGCTGGCTTCTCTAGCGAGAAGAGACTGTTTTTATCTCAATCCTTTTGGGAGCGTAAATCTCGGTATTTATATAATAAAGACGTGTCTTCAATATCGAGCTCCATATCGCCGGGTAGAAAATAAACTTCTCTTTCATTTACAAAAGTGGGAGAAGCTAACTAATGCACTTAATACATTTTAAAAATTTATATTGAAATTCCCATTTCTGAGGTGCTATAAGTTTCCTGAAGGGAACATAAAGCGGCAGAAGATTAATTAAGCAGGCAATAAAAAATACACTTCCTCCTACCAAAAGAGTGAAATCCGCCAACATTTAATGACAAACGTTGAAAGTTTATGTTTTCTCGCCTAATGTCCAAAGAGATAAGCAGTAAACTTCAAATGAGAAGCCAACGCTAAAACCCTGATAGTACACCACCAAAACAAGGTGCCACTAAGCTCAGTCAGGGTGAGACTACCGGTAAATGGTCTATGTGTATACCTATCTATCCTAATTTCTTTCCTTATCAAATCAACATCATTTCCCCCGCCCCCCTCCCCCCCAAAAAAAAACAAACAAACAAACAAACAAAACGCAGCCCTTAATGCGATGAGGCGATCGGTCTTTTTCAGCTCTTTTCTTTTTCGTTGACGATTAGAAAAAAAAAACAATTAAAAAGGAAAATTTTTCCTCTAGAGCACTTGGTTTTAATATTACAACAGTTACAGACTTCTAAGCTCTGACCCTTAAACAAAGTTTGTTCGTTCATTATCGGTGTCATATGGATATGGACAACGCACAAAAAAAAAATTAATCCCATTTTCGTAGATAATCTGATCCGCCTTCAAGGATCCACCTTACCTTACGCTGGCCGAGTTGAAGTGTTTTATACAGGAGTCTGGGGAGCAATCAGTAGCAGAAACTGGGATATAAATGACGCCACGGTAGTTTGTCGTCAGCTTGGTTACTCAGCTGGAGCGGAAGTGGCTTTAAAGAACGGTGTTTATGGTCTGGTCAGCGGTCCAGTTTGGATAACCAATCTCCAATGTACTGGAAGTGAGTCAAATGTTATGGAATGTGTTCATGATGGGCTTGGAAATAAAACTGAATTGCAGCGAAGAGACTACATTGCAAGTGTCATTTGTAAAGACTCGTCATTCACCAACGGTAACAAAAAGTTTCACTTGTATAGTCACACAGTTCTGCCGACGTCTCACTTTCTAATGGTTACACTGTATTATATAATCATTAGTTTTTAAATAATTTTATAAAATCAAAAGGAGTTAGTAAACGTTTAATGAATGTCACTTAAATCTGATCCAACGAGGCTTTAAGCATTAGCCTCATCAATTTGCACCATTCTTTTTTAGTTTGCTCAATAGGCCACTTTTGAGTTCCAAGAACCTTCACTTTCAAAATGAGGCCAAGTGCACAACCTTTCTTGTGAAAATGAGTTTTATTTGCATGAGAATGAAAAATTATTTCCATATCAAAGGCTAAGCACTTAACCTCGTTTTGATAGAGTCAGGTCTAGTGAAACTCGGAAACGGCCTGTTTTAATCCATTACAACTGCCGGGTATTGTTCTCCTGACGTGAACAGCCCTGTAAACAGTCCATGTGTTATTGCTCTAATTTAAGCTTCTTCTATCCACAAAATATTTCAGTAATGCCCATTAGGCTACGCGGGTCACACTCATCAAATATGGGACGAATAGAGGTTCATTACGCTGGAACGTGGGGTTCAGTTTATGCATCAGGATGGGACATTAAAGACGCCACAGTAGCGTGCAGACAGCTGGGATATCATTCAGCCTCGCTTTCAGGCTACAGAATTTTTTGTTCCTTTGATATCCCAATGTGGTTCAGTTACTTCACGTGTTTTGGTAATGAAACATCCTTGAAACAATGTGCTCGGGATTTCTACCACCGGTATTCGTCGTATTGTGCAAGTGTTGTATGTACAGACAAAATGACTAAAGAAGGTGAGAAAAGTATTTATTAAGATAATCCTGGCTGTTTCTATAACGGGGAACGGGAAACAAACATGGGGACTGGAAAATGAAAAATGTGAACAAAAGCAGACTTGAACCTTAGCCCTGTTATCCACTTTCTGTTTTTTCCCAGTTTTCATTTTGCCGTTCCCTGTTCCTCTTATTACCGAGTAACATACTATTTTTTTTTCGCAATTTCAAGAACATATATAATCACAATTAAAATGAGATAATGTTTTAAAAGTACAATAGGAATTGCAAGGCTGTTGTGATTTGCCGCCAATTGTTGGCTATAACTTGGAAACAAAACAAAAATTAAAGGCTATAGTTTCAGTATTTTCTTCTCCCAGTTGGTGTGTACCTTTTACTGCAGTTGTAATTATACTAAATAGCGTGCAGCGGAGCCCTATACGTATAGAAAATGGGAACCTATCGATGTCAGAAAATTTAGTTACGACGTCAGCGTACGCCGAACTCCCAACTGTCGTACCGACTGAGAGTAGGGATAATTAGTAGGGGTGACTGCTGTCACAGTTTTTGTCTCGTTTTAGTATCTGTCGTACTGAGGCGTAGTTATTTCATGTCATGACGTATACTAAAGATTTGAGACAAAAAGACGATGTCAATGGCCTCGCGTAAAGCTTTTAAAAATATCACAAGCTTAAATTAATTTTCTGATTGCAAATGGAAAGAGAAAGGTCTATTAGGATACCCAGTTTCGACCAGTTGTAGTAGTTGCCGGTAAAAACTAAGGATAATTACCGAAAGTCTTGCTTCAAGACTCGTTCATCTATTCAAAAAAAGAAAAAAAAACGAACAAACAAAACAGGAAGACAAACAAGGTTTTGGGAAACATTTCAGACATTCTACTTGCTGTCTAGGATAAACAGTGTTGTAGTTGTACATCTTTCATTGTAGTTTTATTCATGTTTTGATTGTCAGTCAGAATTTTGCAAGGCAAGGTGTTATGCAGGTTTTTTTTCCTTTCGAGGACTGTGTCAGAATAACGCGTGAATGAAATGTCTGGAAATGGTTTAAGCATGGCGTGTGATTTTTGCCTGTGTTTACACACGAACTAACATATTTTTCCATCAGTCTCGCCCAAAAGAAAGTACATATGTCGATTATTCTACAGACAGACTCCTGACTTTTCTGTGGTTTACGTCAAGGGTACATTTAGCCGCATGAAATATACAACACGCAAAGGGCAGTTTGTGTAGACAGCAAATTAAAATTGTGTTAATTCATAGCGGGAAATGTTAAATAAGTTATCAACCTTCCTTTTCTGAAGAAAAAAATTAAATAAATAAATAAAGTATAACTTATACAGTCACCGTTACGGAGTAACGAATATTTTGATAAAGTGTAGTTTACACGTAACGGTTTGTCGGTCGAATATTGGAAACAAAACACATTTTCGGCTCAACACAAAATTCGGCCTAATTTACCATTTGGGTAGAACGCCTCTGAGACGGAAAGTTTGACCAATAAACATTATTAAGCACTGTGACCAGAAAGCAGCCGAATGACAAAAGGCCTTTATTAAACGGCATAAAATTTTATGGGTCAGTGATACACACGTATGGGGAAGAATTCCTTTCCAAGACTGTTACTGTGATCGAATTTCACTATAATTTTCCCTTTTTGGTTTAAAATCAGATAAGTATACACTTCTGGATTTGCATAGGTTGAAGCTTTTTCATTTCAATTTTTTTGGTTTTAAGTAATTTTTAAAAAAGTTTTTCAATGGACGCTTCACTTTTAGCCTTGGCTAGATCTATGTATTATTCAAACAGGGATTTCCGGAAACATATTTAGGCGATTTTTCGTGATATCTATATCTAGGACTAGGTTGAGTGAAGATTTATCCTTAAAATGCCACGAAATCAATTTTTCACCTCTAGCACCCGAGTTGAGACTAAGAGGTTCTCCAGTTCCTCACGCTGGCAGAGTAGAGCTTCGTATCAAAGGTATCTGGGGAACGATTTCACAAGACGTTTGGTATTTCCCTCTCCGTCCTGGAGCAACTCGCGTAATATGTAGACAGCTTGGATTTTCGGACGCTGTGATATCTGTTGGTTTTTCCGTGTATGGACCCGGAGTCGATCCCGAGTGGTTGAATAGTTGGGATCTGAATGGATGTTTGGGACACGAGAAGAACGTATTGAATTGCTCATACAGGTCACCCCGTTTTAAAACTTATCATAGTCATAGGAGTGATGCCACTGTTGTATGCAAGCCAAACACGTCACATACTAGTGGTAAGTAGAAAAAGCTTATGCATCAGTCCAACCTCGTCCCCAGGGCGTTTTTCCCTGAAGCCAGGGAAAAGCGCCCTGGGGACGAGGTTGGCATCAGTCAGCACTAACATCCCCACCCCCCAATCTGTTTTAACTGCAGGCAAGGCTCGATTGTATTCCACCTCGAGGTCGTAAGATTATATGCCGATCGCCCGGTGTTACTCGAAAACATTGCCGCTAATTAAGCTAGTGTCATATTATACTATCATGTTTATTTACTACTGGAGTTCGAATTTTGCGGGAAGAGTTGTGTTGGAAAGGGAGCATGACCGCCAAGATGCCAGCTAGTGCCTCTTACCTTGTGTATTATATTGTATTGAGGGTGAATTTGAGCAAATTATGACGAAAATTCGTTGCAGTATTAAGGAAAACAACAACTATATAACAGCAGAGTAAGTTTTATTGACCTTTGTTTTGTATTTCCTACAAATTTAGGAGCGTATTGACCCAATACAAACACTGTAATTTTACTGAACCTTACTGTGGTACTATCACAGAGCCTGGGTTACTTGTACTGCTTGTAGTCAAATTTAAAACTGGAACAAAAGGCCTAATCATTTTTTAAAGACTCCCATACCAGATGATACTTTTTTTTGAGACACTAGTAATGAACTCGTCAAAAATATTTGCTACTGGCTACTTCATTTAGCGAAATCAGTCTGTTTATAGAGATATCGAGCCCTTTCTCTTGTGTCAGTTAGAGTCACTATTCTTTACCTTAAACCAAATGACATTAATATTCCGTTTTTAAAACTTTTAAAGTGAGCATGCTTGCTATCAGCTAATTTTTGCTATCAGCTACATTCATATCGTGCTGTAGTTTAGGGAAGCTGCAAGCAGTAAAATTTAAATTAGCATCATCTGCATACATTCATGTGGTAGCATAATCCATTATATTATAAAGATCATTTTTTATTATATAAACACCAATGAAATACCAGGTGAGCTTTCGCGTGAAAACTTGATATCTTCACATGTGAAAATAACATGTTATCTTCGCATGTGAAAATATCACCGTTGCTATGGCTACATAATAAATGGCGCCTTTCACACCAAAAAACTATTAATTAAAAGCGAAATGGTTTGGTATTTCATTGGTGTTTATATAATAAAAAGAACATTACATGGCCGCTTGGAGATACGAAATTTCTCTTCTCGTGTTGAAAACATATTTCACTCGTTCACTGCGCTCACTCGTGAAATATTTTTCATCACTGGAAGAGAAATTTTGTATCTCCGCGCAGCCATGTAATATCCTCTATATATTTATTAGAAACAAGAGTGGCCCAATTATACAACCCTGGGGAACACCACATTCTAGAATGGATTTATCCACGGAGATTACGCTAATCAGCCAACTGTCTATATTAAAATACGTTGGTTGGTAAGATCAAGAAGGACGGTTACTGCTGACTGAAGGGATCTGAAGCCATATTGACGTGGATCTAATATGTTAATACGTTATTTATAACCAAATAGTGGTAGACTTGCACATAGACTAGCTTTTCAAACGCCCTGGATACAGTTAATAAGACTGATATTGGTCTATGATTATATGGATTTTTACGTTCACCTACTTTAAACATAGGGAAAACGTTTCCCAACTTTCAGTCATCAGGAAATTCTAAACGTTTAAGGGACAGGTTGAACAAATCATTTAGTTGTCTGTAAATAATTAACTGGAGCAGCAAACTTGAGGATTTTATTGCATATTTGATTCAAACCAGTTCCTTTGGCGACATCTAATTTTGACAGTTAAACTTTAAAACTCTTGACGGTTTCATTTCAGTAAACTTAAAAGAGGACGGTTCTCGTTTTAAGTAATCTTCTGCAT
>JBBMOI010000002.1:38070000-38075000 GCA_038088405.1 Porites divaricata | reverse complement strand
TGAAAAGTATTGGTTTAGCATGTATATTTATATGTAAAATACATACACATTGATATAATTTCAGGTCTTAGAGTGTGGTGTTGTCATATCAAGCACAATGCCATTGTTGGCTGCTTAACCAAACCGAATGATGATAGATAATAATATAAGTTATGGTTTATTAGAAATCATTTGCCCTTTTACATTATGGTATTTGACACCTGAGAAGGCATGTTCTGATCCAAGGTTTTATTGTCACTTGGTTATAGGTAAGCCTGAGCTCAAAAGGGACCATCTCTCTGTAATTGGGTTGGGCAGGATTAAAGTGGTGCTGTCTTCAATATTCTTTAAAAAAAGGCTGGTTACATTGCACTTAATATTGGCAGTTTTATACCTTCCACCTTTAGTGCTAAAATTTGAGATTCTGTTCAGAAATTTCAGCGTCAGATTCGTGTAAGCTGTGTCGCTCAGCATCATTTGGCTCAACACACACCTCACTCCTGTGGTGTTTACCATATTTGGTTTCCCTCGAATTAGATTCTTGTTCAACTTCATCTTATTTTTGATGTTAGGGATAAGGTATGGTTTGTGTACAGAACATCACCGATCGAGGGGAGGCTGAACGTTTTCAAAAGCTACCGACCACTATTAAAAGACAATACAATACAATTCTCCCGAACTCACCCCTAAATTAAAAAGAACAGACGATTGTATGTCTTAGTGTTGCGTTTGTTATCGAATATATCCGCGTATGACTTGCAAAGACGAAACCACACAACCACGATTCTTTTAGCCTGGTAAATGGATTCGCTGGTATTTGCTAATGTTTATACAGGAAAAGAATGGAATAAGCGACTCATAATGGTCTGACTTTGCCTCTCGTCCTGACATAGTACTGTCACGCGAGTCAAAACTCAAAGATGGCGGCTGAAGTCTTTCCGCGAATGACGTCATAAATTACAAATTCAAGAAGGCGCCCAGACTTATTAAAAGCGTGTATATCTTGGCTACATCTTTCAAATAATTATGGTAAGCGCCTGATGAAGAATTAGTCGGAGGATCCGGGCTAATCAAAAGAAAAGGAGAAATATTTTGAATTAATAATGATAAAGCAGCCTGTGTGCTTATGAGGGCAAGCGATATGAGCATAAACATAAAAGAATGCCAAATATACCATTAAAGTACCAAACGTTTCCGCGCGATTTGATTACAGACACACCGTTGATGTCGCAGAAAAGTTGCGTCCTATATTTTGCCTAAATGGGGCACAGTGTGGAAAAGCAAGAGATAAGGAATCGAAATACCTATATCGCGCAGAATATCTGGACCACGTTGATTTTCCATAAACAGCGCGAAGCAACAAGTTAAAATAACTTTGTGGTTTGAAATATCCTTGTTAAGAAAATAATGGCCAAATACGCACCCGCTAGGGTTGATCAAACCCTCCTGTTTTTATCCGCGTTTATATTTCATGTGTTTCGTTGCAGACTTTCAGGTTCGCTTAAATGGATCCAGCCTCTCTTTTGCGGGCACAATAAATGTGTTTTATTATGGAATCTGGGGTGGTATTCTTGGGAATAATATTGACATTCGTGTAGGGCACGTGGTTTGTCGTCAACTGGGATATTCTAGAGCTGAGCAGATTTTTAGCTACGCATCGTTTGGGCAAGTGATAGGCCCATTGTGGATATGGAGCATACAGTGTAATGGCAACGAAACAGAAATATCTCAGTGCAAAGTGAAAACTTGGGACAAAATCTGGAAAACATCATGGTATCGCTGGTATCATCAACATCCACGAAATGCAGCAAGTTTGCTGTGTAGTAAAGAAAATTCGAGCGTTTCAAAAGGTAAGTAAGGTGATAAATATTTGAGAAAAAGCCTTCTTTTCCACTGCCGTTTTAAAAGGGGATAGAAAAATAATCCATCCCCCACCCAAAAAATGGACATTTTTACATGTTCCTGGTAATTTTCAAAAATTTATATTAAGTTTAAGATGAGACCTAAAATCAAGTGGACGAATAGCACAAAACATCAACTCTTAAAAAAAAAGACCGAAATTCTTAATTCCTATCTTTCGAAATGAAACTTCTGTTTTGGAAGCAAAAGCTCCGAATTTAAAAACGTTTTCTCCAATGAAAGAGCTCAGACACATTATTCTTGCTTTTAAAAGTTTTAAATGTGAGGTTGGCTGGTGCACCGATCCCCAATGCTGGGCGAGTAGAAGTGTTATATGCTGGTGTGTGGGGTACGATTACTGCCTCGAATTGGGATATAAATGTTGCTCAGGTGGTGTGTCGCCAGCTGGGATACCCTGGAGCTTTATCATTTGGAAGCAGCAATCAGTTTGGGATCGGAAATGGACCGTCGTGGTTTCGAAACGTGAGATGTCTGGGGAATGAATCCAGTTTTGAAGAATGTTCAAAAGATACCCTGGGGTATCCGAATGGCGGCTACTCGTCAGTGGCAACGGCCCTGTGTAAATCCAAACCCCAAGCAGGTGAGCTTAATATAGAAGTGAATAATATTTTTGATGACATTGATTGAAAGTTATCCTCAAATGAACATTTTCAAAAAGCCGTGGCAGCTAGGAAGGGTAGACTGATTGCCCTTTCCTTACCTTTTTCTCTAACCTGGATTACTGTTCTATAGTCCTTCAGAGCTGCCAATTACCTGTGAAAAAAAGGTTCAAGAAACGGGTTTTATGTGATAAAGCGGCCAACAAATTTCGTGAGACTGTATAAAAGAGCTATTATGACGGCTCGCGAGAACAGATTCTCGGTTACGGCTAAATGCCCGGAAGTCCGAATGTTTTAACCATTTTCTGCGAAGAATCTCGTGCTATTCCTGTTATTACGATCAAATTGGCCGACTTTGTAGTTTTCTAGATCATCGTTTGCAGGGTATTTAGCCTGTTTGGAAACGTGCCTGTGAGGCGTCAATCTCGGGCTACACACGAAATTTTTCCAAGACTCGCAACAGCGTCGACCCATAATGCACCTTGGTTGACCCCACCCAACAAAAAAAAATCAGAAACATTAGCAAGCATTGTCCTCAATGTTCCTGGAACGAATGTAGCCCCAGAGAAATGAAGAACTTTAGGTTATGCAATACTTTGAGGAGAAAACAAGTTTTATGATGAGATGTGTAAATGGTGAATTCCCAAAAATCACTTGCACCTCTCAGCAGCAAAGCCAGTCTTGTTTTCCTTAACTGATCGTTGTGTTCTGGCTACTCGTGGAAATTCTACACAATTTTCTTACTGTGCCGGCTGCCGGGCATTTTACCACAGCGTTTTCTAAATTTACTGAATAATATAATTGACGCTTATCTTTTTGAAAAGCCGACGTCTGAAATTATCCGCTAGGTTTCCGTTTCCATCAGCTTTCGTACACCGTGCTTTACAACCTGCAAAGTGGCCATAGACAGTTTGTTCTTATAGTCGATTGCCCCAAAGTTTGTAATTTATCAATGCTGTAAAAGTGGATTTGTAAGTCATTGCATGCAATTTTTTAAGTTTTTTGTCAGGGTTTTCAGTTTAATTTTCAACAGCTTAGGAATTTCACTTTCAAGCTTCGCTAAATCTATTTATAATTTAATAAAGTTGATATAGAAGGCGCCTCTGATAGGTTGAAAAGGTGTGCATCAGTTTAGAGTATAAAATTAACACGGAGCTAAAGCTGTCACACCATCTGCCAATAGTTTTGTTTGAAAATTAAAAAGTAATGCGTGAGGAATTTAACGGCTTCTTTATCATAAAACAGTAAAAGAAGCCTTTCTGTTCAGTCTGTTGTAAGGCACTCACGGGCTAGAGAAGTCAGGGAGAAACACTCGACCTACGTCTCGTGTTTCCCCTACGGCTTCTGTCGTATTCTAGCCGCTTCCTAAGCACAGTCAAGGCTTCTTTATTTGTTAACTGATTGTTTTGCGTGGATATTTCCAAGCGAGAAAAAATTTCCTAATCTCATTAGGAGAATATGGAATTTTTAAGTTAATTTTAGCCTAAATTTCTAAGCATTTAATATGCGCTCGTGGTTATTTTGTCACTTTTCTCAGATTACTTTTTTTTTAATTAACATATTTATGCACTTACACAAAGGGTCAACTGAAAATTGCTCTACTATGAAGTGTTCAAGCAATGGGACATGCATGAACACCTCATTTGGCCCGATATGCAACTGTTCAGAAGGATTCACAGGTCAAAGTTGTGAAATAAGTAAGTAAAAACAAGGGTAAATTAATTACAGTTTTAATTTAGGTTTGCTTTGCTGGTTTACAAGGCTTAACTTGGAAATGTTTTGTAGGACACGTCTTTAATCCTCTTACACCCAGCAACCAGCCCGTGCAAAATCAAAAATCATCTCATCCGTTTTTATTCTTGATTTTCAAGTCACGTCAAAAAAAGAATTTCACTACTTTATCAAATGTTTCAGGAACACTAAGCCAGTGCAAGTCTTCACCGTGTCAAAATGGTGGTCGCTGTTTTAGCGATGGCTTTTCGTATATTTGCACATGCCCAAAAGGACTCACAGGACAACACTGCAAAGAAAGACTAGTTGTGGGTAAGTTGTAAGTTGAGATTTGTGTCAAGATTTCACACAAACATTCAACTCATTATGATTTTCAGTGGAAGATAACCATGTGTGGACGTTCTTAACCCTATGTAGTTTGTATTATCCCTTGGAAAACATGAGAAAGTGGTTTTGCCCTAATTTTGATAATCAAGCTAAAACGTAACTTGTATTTACTAAAACGATCCCAATTTCGGCCAAAAACCAAATCTTTAGATGAACATTGCAGGCTTTATTCAGCTACAGTTTTAAAAGTCTGCACCACAATCCCCAGGTTACGGCTATGCCACAGACGAGTCTATCAAGCCTTCTTCCTAGTTGGGAGCTTAACACTTACCTATATGTAATAAGTAACACTTTGTACAAAGATCAAGGCGTTTCCCTTTTTTTTTAATCTTGTATCATCACAGCCAGCAACCCGTGTCAGAGCTACCGATGCCCTGAGGACAG
>JBBMOI010000002.1:38045000-38065000 GCA_038088405.1 Porites divaricata | reverse complement strand
CTAACAAGATTCTTTTTATATGTACCTGTTTTAATGAAATGCATGCAATCTTCAAAGGAGAGGCCGTTCAATGGGTAATTTCTGTTCTTGAGATCTTGTAGATTGTAGTATGGCGTATGCGAGCGGACCTGAGTCTACGTCTGTTTTCCCGTGACTGCGAAATCAGAATAACATTATGAAATAATTCTCGCTTGAACCTTCGTAAATGAATCAGCTTTGCAGTGCCTTACCTGAGATAAAAAGTGGGCCGAATAGGAAAACATTCTAGCGCAACTTGGATCCTTTGCAGCACGGGAGTGTATTTGCTAAGCGGCGACGGTATCAATGACTTTTAATTAGTTACTCACCTCCGATTGTGTGACCAGGCAATTATCGATTGTCTCTAGCGAAAAATAAGTGCACGGGAAACCAAAGCTTTCGGGATACAGTAAATTTATTTCCCTGTATGACCAGCTGTCCTTTTGTCCTATTTTAAAAGTGGTTAACTAAGATGGTTAGCAAACATACTGTCCCACTTTTAAAAATGGTACTGTAACAGTAACTGAATGTTCTGTTCTTCTGATTTTACTCCCAACCCCGGAGTGTTCAGAAGATATATTTGCACTACGCATGAAAGGCAAATGAATTAAATTTTAAGGTTCAAGGCGGTTTTAAGGCATGGGCTACCAATGGATTAGTCAGACTTATCATAAGGTGCATTGCGCAGAAATTGCAGGCGTGATATCTCTGCTATTGTATGTCCATTAAGTGATTTCCCAGTAAACGTTTTGACTTTTTTACCCCAAAAGTTTTTTCCGTTCAATTCTTACAGATCCAAACTTTTATTAATAGTTAAATTTCTATAATTTGTTGTTAAATGCAATTCTGCAGACAACTAAGTATTTAATTTTGGATGAAAGCTACATGAAATTGTACTGTTTAGCCGTGAATCAGAGGGTTGTCCAATACTCCGACAAATTTATGCATGGCATTGTATTGTATTGTATTCACATTACAATACTGTACAAAAGCATAACAATAAAGAACGAAGCAAAACAATAGGAAATTTAACAAAGCCATGCATAAATTTGTCGGAGTATTGGACAAGTATGCGCACAACAAGTCAGCGCTTGCGTTTAGTCAGGTGCCGAGAATGAAGTGGAAACTTAACCCCAAGGGCGTCCATGTTCGCTCCGGCTCGAAAAGGTAGAATCCAAGATAGTAAAGCAGTTGTGCAGTAAAAAGTAATGACGAAAAACCTGCGGGGGCTGGGGAAAGAAAGGCGTCTTATTTTTCTTTGGCTTGTTCTATTTTCGCAACGTGGTACAGGCTACGAAACACTGACAAGCTCAGTATATGTCTTCACCACAGTCCACCACAGTCACTTGCCCTTGGCCGGACACGCCCCTCACGTATAATATTTCGTTCCTAAAGTTATTTCAAAGCACAGCACCAAACCTAATCAGCGGCCGAAGGGAGAAATGGGGGATGAGCAAACGGATGTCACAGCAAATTTTGCAAGAATCCGTTATTCTTGTGCCTATCGGCTCAGGAACGATTGATTACTACTAGAATATCAAGGTCAGAATTAAAGTGCTAGATTGTGAGGGAAGGAAGAAAGGGAAACCGCCGCGCACACCTGTTAAGTCTTTTATAAATGTCTTGCCCTGACGGTTTCAACGAAGGGCGTCGTGGATGCTATTTAATTTACAGTGTCTGTTGCGGTGTCAAATTAATCTTACAGCAACTGGAAACGTGGCCACGCCTGCTGAAACTGAGATTGCTTGTAGGCTGAACGCCTATAGCTTTGGTATATTCACGAGGGCGTTTTGTCCAGTGAACTGAGTTCGTAGTTATTCTTAACGAAGGGATGGGGTGAGTCAAGTGAATAGTTCGGGGAAAGTTTGCTCTCTTTAGGGGGGTGGGTTATATTTGTTGATATCAGGAGTTCTGGCCTGGATAGAGTCGTTGTAAAGCTATTTTTTCTTCGGGGTATCGGTTTACCGGAAGCTGAACAAGGAAAAGTTAATGGTGCATTTATGGAATAATAGAGATTCTCATGGTCTAACAGTGCGACGATTAGACTTCTGGGAAGGTGGCAACGATCAAAGCTCGCATTAGAATTCATGATAATTGAAGGTCATGATGTGGAAAAAGCGAGTCAAATGGTGGATGCCATGCAATCCTCGCGGGTGGGGGCGGCGTACCTGGCCTTAACGGTTGTCCCTGCAACAGAAGGCAAGCATGCCCAGATTGTCCAGGAGTTGCTAATGAGACCGTCCCTTTCTTAGTACCCGTTCCCTGTCTTAGACCCGGGCAAATTTCTCGAGATTGCACCATCATTTTGGGCTTAAAGCTTGCAAAGTCCAGCGATAATATATAGCGCATGTTCGCGACGGTTTTTTAAGTCAGTCAAGTTCTTAAACCAGACCTTAAACGACCAGTTTTAATTTATGTGTCGATAACAGTTTAAAGGCATACAAGCCTCATGCAAAAGACAGTGGGAAGGAAGTGCACATCGGTGATGGGGAAAAAGGAGTAGCCCACAGTTATTTAGGGGTGGATCTTTCGAAACATTCTTATACTCTTGGACAGATATGCATTGTTTAAAGTTTTAGACAAACCAGGTGTAACAAACTGTTAAATATACATCAGCAGGATTTTTGCGAATCCTATTTTTCGCTGGAGACTACCGTTTACTGGCTGGTCACGCAATCAAAGGTAACGTACCTTCCTAGGTTTGTTTACTCACCTTTCGCTCAGCAATACACTGCGTTCCACAAAGGATCCAAATTGCGCTAGAATGTTTTCCTATTCGGCCCACTTTTTATCTCAGGTAAGGCACTGCAAAGCTGATTCATGTACGAAGGTTCGAGCGAGAATTATTTCATGATGTTATTCTGATTTCGCAGTCACGAGAAAACAGACGTAGACTCAGGTCCGCTCGCATACGCCATGCTACAATCTACAAGATCTCAAGAACAGAAATTACCCATTGAACGGCCTCTCCTTTGAAGATTGCATGCATTTCATTAAAACAGGTACATATAAAAAGAATCTTGTTAGTTTCTCCCTTTTAACGAGCTCAAATCGACGCAGAAAACTAAGGTGACGTGCACGTGTCAATTGACGCTGGGGTCAATTAGCGGTTCTTTGGGGCAAAATAACCTCAAAATAATCAATCTATTTTACAAGCGTTCGCAAGAACACCAGGCTAACTTTCAGATAATGTTGAAGTACTATATCTCATTGGGTAGTAACCGGGATTTGGGGTGATTTGGAGAATTCCCCCATATAGAAAATTCGATTTTGGTTTTAGGGGTAAATTGTTGTATTTTATAAGCATTATGCAAATTACGTTTCAAAATTGTGCTCGTTCGTCGATATTTTATTCTCTAAATCTAAAAAATGTGCCATTTAGAAATTGTTAGATAACTGTTTTGTGAAATTTAAGTGGAAGATTGCCAATATATTCGCTCGTTTATGAAAGTCAGCTCATTTCTGTCACTGGGCTATATTCCCGTGTTCGGCGGCTAATTTTAGGCCCGCATACCGTTAAAATCGAAAATCTCAAATAATTCCCAAACTCGGCCGCATTTTGAAATTTAAACCTCAGCAGTGTTATAAACTCATCAAAACCTTATTACAGACTGAAAATGAGGGTTGGTTAGGTTTTGAGCTGTGGCCACGATTTGCCGATTTTGCTCGATTTTTCTGTGCATTCGCTCTTAAGTTTGAGCTTACGCACATAAATTTTTTTTGCAAAAAATGCCATTTTTAGGTCAATTAGGTTCACATCACGCTTGTTAATGGATGAACTAACAGGTTTTGGATGACTTGCGAGAAGCAAGAAAATCACTCCCCCGCTCCGAGGTTATCCTATTCTCAGTAAAGCCATTTCTACTTGGTGAATTGTCAAGACAAAATCACTAACCTTCGTGGCAGATATTAATAAACAGCGAGGAATTCTGTTCGTTGAAAAGTGGGAAGTTACAATAATACATCATGTCATCGTCAAACAACACCAGTTCAGCCACGTTCAAGTGTATTTGAGGTCTCTTCTTTGACATTAAAACACCCTCACCAAACAAGAAAGGTGTCGCTTCAAACTTCTTAATGAAGGTAAGTTAAAGTTATCGAAGCGAAGTTCTTAAAGAAGGCATTTTGAAACTTAGTGGTTACTAAAGAGATCGATAATTAGGACGACAATCGATATACAGTACAGAGCTGCTGCTCTAAATGACATGATGTCTACTGAGCTGAAATATTACTGTATGAATAATTTAACTTGTGTTCATTTCATTTATTGGTTTGAAATTGCAATTCCTAATGTTTTCACGTTTCTTCAATGCCCTTATAATCAGCCGTAGTTCGTCTGGCTTCACGTCGCCATCTTGAATTTGTCCTTTGTTAGGAACCAGGCTTCGCACGGTCCCGAAAAGAGTTGGCCCGAATTGAAGCAAAAATTTCCAAGCGTGGATACGAATTCATACCGGTCCGAGTTCGTCCCAATCTCATGTAATTATCCCCTTACACGAACACACAGGGCTAATTTAATACGAGAAACAAACGAACCAAACTATTACGCACGGTATCACAAAACATTGACCATTTTTACATTACCAATAACACACCGTGTGTACTCCCCTAAATTTTTCGTGAGAATTTTCCTTGATATTGGCATTCGTTCCAAGAATGGAATTTTAAGGCAATTTCAATTCGTAATTGCCCAAAACCTCTGTTTCAAAGTGAGGCAAAGTGTGAAGCCATTGATAAGAAACTGTTTTTTTTTTTTATTCCCAAGTAAATAGAATTTTTTTTTTCAAGAAAGGTTTAGCATCGTCTGTAAAGTGAGAGTTGTTTTGAACTCGGAAATGGCCTATTGAAGACTGTTTAATATGCACAATTTTGGAGGATAAACAAATTGTATTGGGAGAAAGTGAAAATGGTTAGTGTGAAAAATATTGAATTGAACTATTAACCATAATGTTACTAGCTGAATTTTTAAACAGTCAGTAATATAGAATTTAAGTTCATGTTTGACTGTAGACCCCAGCCGGGTAAATGTCGAACGTTAATTGGTATTTTAGTATCACAGGCGTATCAACTGGCCAACTGGTATGTGTTAACTGTCATGTCATACTGAATTGTAATTTTTAAAAATTTTCTATCCAGGGAAAATGCACGGCTGTACTGAACTAAGAGACGATGCGTCAAATTCAGTTTTACTTCACGCCTTTGAATTTTAGATTTAGTAATAAATAAATATAAATTCCTACACTTCTATAATCCCATTATATCGATACCATTTGGCCATCCATCTTCGCATAGAGGCACAGTTACCATTATTATCATTTTTGTGCTTTTTAAAGGTGGGTTTCATTTTTATTCAAGCATTTTCCATTTTTGATTTTAATTTAGAAGTAAGTTAAAATACGTTTTCAAATAATTATGTAATTAATGTGTTCAATTCAAGACTTATTATCACTTGCCAAGAAACATACCCGTCCTTCGTCGTAGGCGAGTGACCGTTTATTTGCGCATTTTCTTACTGTAATAATTACGAGACAAATTCTGATAAAAATCAGGTCCCGGTTGTTCAAACGTTGGATAGCGAAATCAGAAGATCCATTCTTCTACGGGTATCGTGACAAGGCCTCCGCCATATGTAGAATTCATTGGCTCGTGATCCCCTCCACACAGGATGGACTCAGTCCATTACACAACTGTTTTAAACAGTTAAAAGCGTTAATCTTCTCATCATCATCAAAAATGTCGCAATTCCATGAATGGTTTTGCATTGCTATGCTGACTGTGCAAGCACTTGCTTCTAAAAAAATGATTTTCTTGAAGAAATACCTCACGAAAAATGCTAAAAATAAAGTTTCAGATCTTCTAAATTTTCACCATTTTCAGTGGGTCACTCACCATATCCTCTTTTCCGCTAACCTGAGATCAGGCCCAATTTTAGCGTCTTTCATACATTCTCTCTAACGGCTACCGCTAAAAATTTCTGTTTTTGTCTCGCCTTACCCGCCGGAATGTTATTACAAAACGGAACAAAAATTGAGCCTGATCTCAGGTTACTTTTCCGCACGCTTGCACATTACAAAAAATTAAATGAAATTATTATTCATTCAAAATATTTCCCCAATTCTGATTGGCTAAAAGCGCACGCGTAATTCACCACTGATGACCAAATTTGGAAGAATTTTGTGTTTAACGAGGAAATGACGTCAAAAATGCAGCCTTCTACAGGTTAATGCACCGTTAACCAAGAGGACCTAGGAACGAGATTGAGTCGTTTTCGTTGCAAAAACTAGTGGCGGCCACTTCACTCGTTTCAAGAGTAAGAACTATAGCTGGAACTAGGCGAAATAATGGCTAAAAACATAGCAAAAACAGCAAGAAGACAACTCGGGGGCGACATCTGCTATTTGGAGAATATTTGCGGAGCTGGACAAACCTAAACGTAAATTATCGAAGAGAAACTTAACATCGATGCAGGTCAGCTTGTTTTAGCAATGTTTTTAAACTAGGAATTATTTTGAATGAATAGTAAAACAATTATTGAATTCGGCTTTCGTATCATATGAAGAATTTTGGAGATCTCGGAGGGTGTTATCCGCCTCGGCCATGATACCCTCCTCGTTCTCCATAATTCTTCATAAGATACCCAGCCTCATTCATTAAGTGTTAAATAAATCATAAAGGCTAACTACCAACACTACTACCTTAGTAGGGTCGCCAAACAGAGTAACAATCAAGCCCCTCGCTTGACCAAGGCAGGCGCAAATTTCGCTGTTGTTTCTGATGAATACGAATGAGACGAGAATACACTAAAATATTTATCGTTTTACTTGGCTATCGCCCCATGCAAGTGAGTCCAAAACACTCTTGTATTCTGGATTCCACGCCATGGATTTCTAATTCCAGGTACTGGACACTGAATCAGTGGTGCTTGGATTCCGGATTGCACTCTTTGCGCCCTTGGATTGCACTCTTTGGATTAGTTTCGCGATCTTCAGCATTGAGCTAGCTGATTCACACTCAACATCCCCTCTTGCTCTCAATCATACGTTTATACTATTGTAGTCAACTTTATGTTTGCCTTTCTCCCTAGCTCTTCAATCTCTCTAAGGCCATCAAGAAATTCTTTAATTTTCCTTCGCAGGATGGAGTTACTAAACTTAGCCTTTAAAACATTCTCCCTCATTTCGAAGCATTCTTTATTCCAGTCATTGAAGACGTCTTCCAATCGTCTAAAATTAATTTTTAAGTTGTCAAGAATATCATCTCTAACTCTTCTGAATCTTGCACTGGCGTGCTGTAGTTCCCTATAAACAGTTCTGACATCACTTCCTGCTGTTGATGAAGTTTGATGACCGAACTTTGAATCAAATGGTGTGATATCATTGTTATTTGTTACTCCATTTGCAGGGAGATAAGGGATGCCATCTATATTGTCACGATGCCTCATCTAAGAAAAAATATCATTAAAATTAAATTATCATTATCATACTTAATTGATCATGATCATGATCATTAATTTGACTGTAATTATGATTGTGAGGATGATTATCATTATCTATACCATTATTTCAAAAGTAGGTTGAGTTTGATCGTCCGGGTGAACGTAGTCCTGAATAGGACTGTTGTTGTTGACAGTGACTGACGTTTCGACAACCTGTGCGGTATTCATCTTCAGAGTCAAAGTGAGTTGTATCACGTCAGTAGATGGTAGTATATAATACCATCTACTGACGTGATACAACTCACTTTGACTATGAAGATGACTACCGCACAGGTTGTCGAAACGTCAGTCACTGTCAACAACAACAGTCCTATTCAGGACTACGTTCACCCGGACGATCAAACTCAACCTACTTTTGAAATGACTCCTGGGTTCAAACCTTTCACAGTTATACCATTATTGTTATTATTATTATTGATTAAAATAATGATTATATAATTATCATTCTTTTTTTTCCTTTTCCCTGGTTAAAAGGGCTAGGTCACTGCAGTATAGCTCATTACGTGTCGTCATTCGCTATGGAACCTCACCTTAGAAATTTCTCACAAAAACACAGCTTCGTGTAAAACAGATATAACTGATATTAATGTCTCAGCGTTGTTATATTTAACGCTACAACAAAAAAAAAAGAAAAAGATATTATTTTGAAAAACTGTCAGACTGTTTTAAGAAAACACCAGCGCAATCCGCTTTAATTTTGTTGAAGTTTTTCCATCCGCGCCCTCTTTGTATGTGTTTTCTGTGTTATTCATACCATCCTTTAAATGTTTTGAGCGGTTATTGTTATGTTTCAGCAAATTTCCAGGCACAAGTTCCAACTAGTTGAAATTTTCATACATTTCTTAGCATAGATCAGTTGATTGGATTAATATTATTCCGCTTCAAGCTAAACTAATGGTAATAGGAATGAGTGGAGTCCAGTTCAGTCTGTGATCATACGAGATTATCAAATCATATGACCACGTAGCAGGAGTGTGATTTGTGTAACAAGAGTATGATTACAGACCAAATTGGACGACACGAAATTCTGTTAATCATAACTACGACAAAATTTATGACATTTTGAGCGTTTCTAACAAAATTTAAACACGGGATATTCCGAGAGTTTAAATAATAAGTTTAAAGACCCATTCAAGTTCCCGCCTACGATGGCGCGTACTGTCCAATTACTTAGTCGTGATACGTACTGTCCTATTACACTGTCCTTTTAGTGCTGAAATCAGAACAGAACAGCTGATAGTCAATCAGATTTGAGAATTTTGTTACAGTTATGATTAACCTGCTACGTGGATGATTGACTGTCACTCTCATGTGAGATAACTATCAAATGACCCAAGCTACTGACTAAAAGAATTTAGTATAATTACATCGATGACTATCGAAAATAGAGCGCTGTGATTGGCTAGGAGCTTCGCTTTATCCCGCTATAATCACCGCGCGGTGATTATAGCATTGAAGGCTAGCAGTTTTCAAAATGGCAGCCAGATTTTTTGATGTTTCGGGGTCGGAAATTGATCAATAATTTTATTTTCTCGAATAATCATCAATGTAATTATACTAAAACAATTAGTCGCCTCAGGCGACGTGAATATTGGCGAATAGTCACCTCGACTTCGTCTCGGTGACTATTCGCCGATATTCACGTCTCCTTCGGCGACTAATTGTTAAATATTTTGCAAATTACATACCCTAGCAGCGACAACGACTCCCTCGTGACCCATGCTGACAAAAGGAAAAAGTTCCAAGTCCTCCTGGTCAAACGCAATACAAAAAAGCACATTGGTGATAGGTCTCCCATTAATTGTGAATGTGATTGGGACAATTCCTTTTTCTGCCATCTGAAACATTACTCTGCACCCAATTAAGTCGCCGCGATCAGCCATAACATCTGAAAAGGATGATACCAATGAGACGAGAATAAACTAAAATATTTATCATTTTAATTTGCTGTCGCCCCATATAAGGGTGTCCAAGACAGTCTTGGAATCTCTGGATTCCACGCCATGGATTTCTAATTCAGGTACTTCATACAAATCTTTGTCAGTGGAACCTGGATTCCGGATTGCACTATTTAATGGGATTCCGGGTTCCTTGAGTTGTATTCCGGGTTGCAAAGCCCAAAATTCCGGATTCCAAAAGCAAACATTTCCAGGATACTGATATCCGGATTCCCGTACAAAGGGCGATAGCTAGTATGGTGGAATGACTGAGAAGGCGATAAGTTTGTAACTACATTCAGGAAAGCCCCTAATGGATATAAACTGAATCCCTCAAAATGAAGCTCAAGTTTGATCAGTAAGGTCTCAGTACTGCCCATAGTCTGAATTGAGGACACTGTCGACACTGAGTGAGCTGTTTTTATAACAGGCGATAATTTTATACCCTTCTCCTTTAAATATCATAGGAAATTGACAATTTCAATAAATATACGAAAATTCTTAGCTGATGCATCTACTACATTGCGTTAAACAGCACTGGTCACCTTCAATTTCGACGATTGATTTCGCTACGGCAGCATCGAAAATGTCTCCTTTAATATGATATCCGACACATTCGTTTTTCCATCCTTTAGCACGTATAATATGGCTTCGATAATTCTTCCTTGCCACTCCTACCTCTAGGCTTCTACGCTCCCCTGATTCAAGAATAAGAACCTATCGTGAAAACGAAAACAAATTCACAGCTAGGAATTTCATAATGATAGGTGAATAAGTGTCGGTGAACATAGAGCAATGTTTCTTTTCGATAAGTTCCAAGTCGTTTTTCGTCCATGTCACCATAACAGGGAGAGCAAGTTCCACTTCGTAATTACGTTATTTCCCCCCTAACCACTATATTACACGCCATGCAGTCTTCACGGATACAGGTCAAGTGAACAAGTGACCACCTCCATTAAAATGCAATGAGCTAGGGTTAAACGAACTTTGGACAGTTGGGAAAACCCTTCCAGGTAATTATTATTTAGAATTATACTCAAAGCAACAATTTTGGTTGGCTTCTGATATATTCCTTGATTCCTCTTCCCCTACCTATAGCATTTGGTTTTCAAACAAAAAACTAGTTCGCATCCATCTTTCTAGAGATTCCACACTGTTTGGCGAGGGAGGGGGAAGGTAGCCAAGTTTCCTCATATCACAATGAGTGGCTCAATTTTTTTAATCTCCATTTTAAGTCGTTTTTTTTTTATTGCTGTTGCAACAATTTAGTTTTAAAGAGGCATTGTTTCCTTATTTTGAGAATTCATGCTATTACCATCGAACGTTAACATTCAGCAGTACTCGCTGTTAACGTTCCTGTGTCATACCTCGAAATGCGGGCACTCTGGAGAGAATGGGACCAGATACCTGGCACCATGATTTCTTTGCGATACTGTTGGATTATTCCTGCACTTCTGACAAGACTCTATCCCTTCGTACATTAGAAGAGAACCTTCAATTTTTATTCCTTCACTTTCCCATGCCTGAAAAAAAAAAGCGCGATAAAATGAAAGGAGAGAATATAGGCGAAAATCTCGAGCAAGCGGCCACCCTTGGAATGGTCTAAAGGACGATAAAAGGTCTTGAGAGCCATGGGACCTGTTTTGTGAGCAGCGTATGTTTCCGCCGACGCTTAAATAAAAAATTAAGCAAACAAAAAAACAAACAAAACACAAAATAAAGAAAATGGATTGATTTAAGTGCAGTGCCTTGACAAACTGGAAGCAAAATTTTACTTGATTGCACTTTACTGTTTCAGCGTCAATATTCGTCTCACATGTACTTCATCAATGGTGGGGTATAGAATTATGATGAGGCCGCAGAGTCACTTCATATACAAATTTTGCTATTTAGCTAGTAAGGGGTGCGTAGGATAAGACAGGGGGTAACAACAAAAAGAAAACACTACCCCGCCCCTACTTTATCCTTTATAAACTCTTGCCCTTTTAAGGCCACTACTTTAGCTAAGTAAAGGAGGACACAAAATACCTGGGGTCCAACAGGATATGATCTTTCTTTAGACCTACTGGAAGTAAAAGTCGAATACGCAATCTGGCTGCTCATTTGTCTCATCTTTGTCGTCTCCAGTAATACCTTATCCATTTTACCCTTGTCTGTTTAAAATTAAACAAGTATCACGTCAGACGCCCAGGGTTTCTGTTATCACCTCTGCTAATAAAACCCCTGGGTCTATGCAGAGCAGATTTAATTTTGGAGGTGATTCAGTTTATTTTCCACGTGAACGGTTATCCACGCAAAAATGGTGTAAAATCTTAGTTCTAAAAAGGTTCACTGATTCACCACAAAAGATTTCAAGTCAGTGACATCAGTACAAGGGAATCGAAGGCACTAGCTCTAGGGACAATATGCTCAGTCTGCTTCAACACTTATTCACCCATTTTCTTTTCTTTTGTATTCATTCTTCCTTTCTTTGATTCCTTCAACAAAGTTATTTTTTCACTTTTTCAAAATGAATTATTGCTTAAAATACTTACTGGTTACTTTCATTTATACATACTAATGTGTCGAATTCTTAACTGATAATTATATTGGAGTGTAAAATTTACCTGTAAGCGGAAATGCATACCCATACGTTGCAAAATAAGTAACTTGAAGATGTTTGACAACCAGATTCAAAGATTCTTCCTGCAAGAAAATAAAGAAACTACAAAGTTGAAAGGTCAGCCCTGTGGCTCTGTGCCTGTAGGGTTACCGTGGTACATGTAGTATTAATTGGGTTAAAAACAGTTCCACGCGGGTTTATAAATGGCATAATAATTGGAAGCTATATATACAACTAGCACTAACAAATTCAACGGTTAGGAAGTGCGGGTGAACAATTGCGTTTACCTTAGAGGTGCGATTGATTTTGAGAACCACTTTTAAAAACAGTTTGCATTACTATATCCCACAAATTGGCAATTGCGTATGCACCACCACGAACTCAGTTGTCAATAATAAGGAAAACCTCATTAACACACAGCTTCCTTACACATAGCTTCCCTAAACTTTTATAACAAACTTCCCACAATGGTTAATTCCGCATTAACCATTTAACGATAATATACCGTGAAAATTTTGACATTTTGAGAATTTGCAATTTTACTTCTTCGTGAAGAGGGACATACAATATTCATGACGCCATTTTTAAAACTGTTTGACTATTTCATAATATAATATTGTAAATGGTACCTACTTCAAGAGAAAATTTTCAAAAAATACATTTTTCTGACATCCTTACATTCAGTTGTAGCATCTTATGTTCCATTCGTGATCTTCGAGTCTGGGATCTTCTTTCATTTGTACGCTATTTCAACAAATAATAGAACACCTTCTTTAGTTTCACCACCCATTAATCTAATTATACCTGAAAAGAATCAACCCAGCAAAAGTACTGACAAAGGCAACACATTGCAAAGTGATCAGTAACTATTGTTAAAGTCTTGTATACTTTAAATTGGTGACGAGAGCTCCACTGCCTCGTACACAGACGTCTCTCTTTCGATGTGAGCACAAAGGAAGGCGGGAAGGAGACAATCGCAGGACAATGCGACCACTACGCAAAGCCTCTTTAAAATTAATAGCCTTAAGGCCTTAGAATATTTTTCTCTACAGTTCACACTGTTTGCACTTTGTGGAGGTGTTTTTATGAATTCAGATATATACATTTAAGGAAAAATAGCTTAAACGGGTACTTCAAAGGCATTTCGCATTATTTCCATGTTCATTCACTCTCAGGCTTTATAACGGTCGCTCGATGAGCGTACTCGTCTTATTCATTGCTCTCGCTGAAGTTCAGGTTGCCTTTCTGTCGATGTTTAAAAATCTTCCACGGCAAGGATTTCCAGCCCCTTGTCGCATCAGGCATTGTTGTGTTGGCAGCCTGATGTTATTTGAGTCAAAAATACTTAGCGATTCGCCAACGAACGTGCAAAAAACAGAGGATGAAAATCTGGTCGATGGCTAACCAGTTTGTGTTGCCTGGAAAACGAAAATGCACGATGACGTCATGCCGAATGGCGTCTTCTAGAGTTTCTTCATGGTTTGTTGCTAGGCAACTGCGGATACCAAACCGATAGAAGGATTTATGACCAAGGCGAAATCGTGCTCCGCTTGCGTTCCTCGCGCGATAAGCGCGCTGCGTGCTACAAAATTATAAACTCCCTCTGCGAGAATAATCTTGAAGTTTTGTTTATGGAAAACACATTAAATTCCAAAAAAGGGGGAAAATTATCATTGTAGACAGAAAAAACCTTTTTGGTTTTCAGATGTTTATAATTAAGCTCAGAAATTGGATAATACCGTTCAAAGAAGGTCTTCAAAATGGGACAATTTCTGGTCACGTATGACGGAGGAAAGTTGAGCCGGGTAGGCGAGTTATCCCCAGCTGAACGTTTACAAGGCAGGTAGTGTAACCCTGTTGCTAGTTTAACCCTAGCACACATCGACAGGTGTATGCGACTAGCTACAGCGAAATTTAGTAATGAAATCGTTGGACTTACTGTACGACCACGACTGCATACTCTCCAAAGCCAAAGCAAACCCAATATAAGATTTGAGATGATATTAAACGGAACAGGAATAGGGTGATAAGAACTGTAGGTCTGAATTCTGATGGCTTTCTTGAAAGACCACTCCTTCAAAGAATTTTCCTGAGAATAAATAGAGATAATAGGTTGCGCCCCAACTCAGTTTAACATGGGACAGATGCTAATCTAATATTCGTTATAAAAAAAGTAGATTCCATTAGACTGTTTCCTTAGCTCTTCTAGCCCCTGATGAAGACTAGTTTTGTCTAGTCGAAATATTGGGCAAATAGATTCATAACCATTAACTGTCCGATCAGCCTTGCCTTCAATTTTTTGGCCTAGAATTTTCTATTACCTGAGGAAGGCTTTAACTTTCTAGATGACCGTTCCATTCATGTACAATTTTTGAAGCTCATCTGAGAAATTCCGTAAGTTTTTCTGAAGTTTAATTTCAGTCACATTTCACTTCCCAGATAGGCTATTTGTCTTTAAAAAACCTAAAATTTTCCGATTCAAAAATGTGATGGAATTTCCCGTAGGATGACCGAGCAGATACAAATTTTTATAGCGCCGCTTAGAATCCGGCTTAGAATGCATTTCAAGAAATCTAAAAGTACTCTGGATAGTCTTAAACATGTTTCCATTGTATTAAGGAAGAAACCGTCGTTGGTTGCCCATGTGCTTTAAATCGCACCATTTTTGGTCTTTATCGCATAATTTTTGTTTTAAATACAGATGTAAAAGCCTTTAGGTACTGCGGATATAATTATATATATATATATATATTGGTACTGCGAACTGAATTATGCGATTTCATAATGGCCGTAATAAAGTGGCAATTGAACTCGATCTCGCGATTTTGAAATCGTGAGTATGATTTAAGACTGAATTGCACTCCACTCAGTTCAATTATCATTATGAATCAGATAGTGGATTTATCAGATTTATAACGAAAAATTACAAATAATAAACGTCAACTTTAACCAGCCAGGATGAGAAATTTTGGCTTTTAACTGAACAATAAGATTGTCGTACGTAGCTGCTCAAGAAAACCTAGTTTCATCATGATCGTTGATCTCCGAACAAACGCTCACAAAGTCTAGTAATCTGAACTTTTATACTTTGGTAGCGACCGCTACGATTCGTTGAAGCGCTGTTTTTCAGTTAATCGTTGCGATCGTTGAACGTTTTTATTATCGATCGAAGCGATCCTAAATCAAAAATGATTCTTTATCAGAAGGTATCTTTTCCCCGTCCGAGAACATCTTATACATTGTTTCAATTAAGAGGTAGGCTAGCAAGAAGGTTATCTTGTATTCCTTGATAATTCTTACGTAGACCCTTTCATCTCATTCAATTGCAAATTACTGAATAAACAATTCTCAAACAAAGAAAAAGAACTATCCAATCAGTTTCATCTGATTTGATGACGTTAGTCTTCCTGATTGGCTGGCAATTCCTCTATTGTTCTTTCTCTATATATTTGCTATACCACCCAACTTTGGGCGGATCCGTAAACCACTGTACATTAAACCACACACACTTCTCCTATTATATTCAATCATTTTCCCTTGGACCCTTACATTCGATTCGTGCTTTCGATTACCCTCGTACACTCAGGGCAGCTGAATATAAGTGTAAACAAGTAAAGCTATTCATCTGTTCTATTGTGATATCAGTGTAAAGACCAGGCATTTGTGAAACGTAAACTGGTTGTAACCTTGCGAATAATCAAGAGGGTAAAGCACTCAAGGCAGTTAATACGTTGTGCTTATGAAACTAAAAAGGCATCACAAAGATGGATTCATTACAAAGCGTGGTACCTGCAGTCCAAATATTTGCATTTGACGTACGTATACATGACAAAACAGCAGAAAATTAAGACTTTTCGGGAGCATTAAGGGATTATTGTCAAAGCAGGGTTGCTCGGTTTCTCCAATTTACGCCATGGTCGGGTCAAATAATGGTACAAATATGGATAGCAATCGAAATTAATATCAAAGTGCACTCAGAACACAAACGCGGTAATGCAGTGAAATTGAAATATTATCTTCAACTGAGATCAAAATGGTTTATAGAATATACTACCTAAATAAATGATGTTTTTGGCTCGCAGTAATTCCCACTCATCATGCTTATTTGAACGAATGGATGGCACAGTATAAAAAGCTACTGGAGGTCATACCTCAGATTTCTATCAGATGTCCCCCAACTGATTACAATGTCTCTCGACAAGAGGACCAAGCTAAAGACAGAATGAGGTTTCCGACAATGTGTAATTAGGGTCTAATTACTGTATATTCGCCCTGGTCATATCGCGACATGCACGGCAGTCAGAAGTTTCTACTGAATTTCCTCTGAAATTTTCTTTCGATTAACAGTTGTTTGTTTACAATGTTTAAGCCGTTTGGATGCATTTTACGAACGGGCACGCGAGGAAACGCGTGCTTGGATTGGGAACGCCCCGGAAAGGCCCATTAGGGAACTTATTAATAAGTGTTCGGTGCATGAGGCTTAGTTAGTTAAGAGAGGGAAAATTGTTCATGGAAACGTTACTATCAACTTTTCTACTTTGGTTTTCCCTTCAAAATGGCTTGGGCTTCCAGCTAAGGAAAATCGACTAGAATATGTGGATTCGCGGTTCACGAACGCCTTATGAACGCTCACGGTACTTTATTAGCTGCGAGCAGTCTCTTATTTTTCTCTGCAAAGTTACTGCACGCGGAACTCACGCACGGCGTTTTTTGCGATTGCGCTGACTGAGATAATAACTAGACTTATTTTAAGAAGAAAAGAAGGACCGCAAGCAGCTTATACTTTATAACACCTTTTGAGAAGATGGCAACAACCAAGGCAAAACGCTTTCGGCTTCCACACTACCGTTAATTGGGTTTTCAAAATTTATTTAATAATGATTTAAAAAATAATTCGAACTTTCGAAGTCCAACTCGGGGACGGTCCAAATCGAACTTGAACTCGAACTCGAATGCAAACTCAAACATACTCTACTCCCTACCAAAAGGGCTAACAGATGAATTTTATGGTTTTAAAAAGTCTTTTAAAACGTCCTTTTATGTGATTAAATTACATTTACAGCAGTAAAAGGGGATGCGATGTTCTAAACAAGGTATGTGAAAGGGGTATCATTTGTCAATAGAAGGTATACGAAAGCGGCACCTTTGTTGTGAGAAATGGTATATAACAGGGTATGGGGTTGGACCTCAGGGGGGGCCTCCCGGATAAACATTTTTTAGCCCCCCCCCCCCCCCTCCCCTCCCCCTAAAAGGAACGGAGTAAGACTCACATATCGCATTTCCGACGAAAATCTAAAATGAATCATTTCGTTTTAAATTCGAACTTTGACTCGAACTTCAACTCGAGCTCAAACTCGAATTCCGACTCGAATCCAAACTCGAACATACTCCAGTTGGATGCATAGATAACAAAATTTTGTTATCCATGGCGCTCCGATGAAAAAAAGATATACATATACTTCAATTATTTCAACTCACTTGAACTCGCTGGTAAGTGCTGGACAGAAGTGCTATCATCATGTTCACAAGCAAGATAACTCCCATGATGAGGTAAACACTATACAGGATGCGGACCACGGTCACCGTCGCAGCGTCAGCTGAATCCAGTGGATCAAGTTCCACGATACCAAGCAAAGACCAACAAAGATGCGTGACTATTGCCCACCAACTATGAATATGAAAGTACCTCCGAATTGAACACCATTGCTTCCTTTTTACGGGATTTTTAAGTCATTGATAAATTGATGATAAAAATCCTTTGAAAAGTTTTATAAGGGTTATCTTGACAACTTAGTAGCGCCTAAAACTTTAATTAAGAAAAAAACGCGCTAGAAAAAAATCTTTAAAAGTAGCTTGTCAAATAAGAAGCGTATTTTAGGGCCAATGCGTCAAATGCACTTTTGAGTATGTATTATTCCCCCGATCCAGTACCGACTCATCTTCAAAAGAATCACCGGCCTCGATGTCTTGGGTCCAGTGAAAACAGCTATCGTTAGCATTTAAAACTTTAAATGATTTAGCTAAGTTCCTTAGTATTTGTCTTCACTCCATCTCAAATACCAGCCGGCTCGTTTTCTCCGCTCATCTAATAGATTTCTATAAGCCGTGACTTACGGCTGCCGCTCATTTTCATATTTTGCACCGAAAATCTGGAACAGTTTACCTAATGATATCGAATTGCTCTGAATCTGTTTCCACTTCTATGCTACATTTAAAAACTTTTCTTATTAGAAACAATTACTTTACATAGTTCATTTACATTTAATTTACTATTGTAATTGTACAGTAGTACGCAGTAAAATTAATTTACTACTGTAATTAAAAACCTAAATCATAGTTGCCACAGCAAGAGTTTTTTTTTTAAATTCGCTGACTTTTCCCTGACTTTTTACTGAAAATGTGAAATTTCCCTGACCAGCTGAGTTAGCAATTTCGCAACTTATTCCTGATAATGGTCTCAACCCACAAAACACAGCTTGATCCCCTCCACCATTTATTCATGGTTTTAGCAAGACACATGTAATGTACATGAAAAGATAATTCCATAATATAATGTGCAAACAGGATTGACTTTTTGAAAACACAACATCAGCATGTTGTTCAATTGAAATGAGCAATATTCCACCAATATAACATGATTCATGTCCGTAAAAAAATACTAATGTACCTTTTAAATTTCTCTTTTTTCTGACTTCCTAAAAAGGCCTGTATTTACCGTACAAACATTAAGGAGATTTTTTGTTTGTTTGTCTCAAAAGACTCTTGTAGCCTCATAGTAAAGTTATTTATTATGATAAATAAAAAACTGGATAAACCTACCAAGAATGACCAATTGTGTTGCAAGCCCTGAAATGTAAGAAAGAAAGTTCTCAACTCTACTAAACGTTAACGACAACGGTTGAACATGCACATCTATTACTTGATTAGCCACTCTTAAAAGCTAAAAGGGTTCGTTTACTTACGTATTCTTGTCTCTGTTGTCTTTCTCAAGATAGGATTTTTCTGCCATATAAACTTTAGTAATGGCAATGGAGAATGCAAGGATAGCTGCTATGAACTGCCAAAATATAGCCACAACATCGCTGACGATATGAAACAATGCAATCTGAATCGAGCCAACTTCTCTCGTGTTTTCCATCACGTGACCAAATGCTCTGAACGTTAGAATCAGGGTGCTGAGGCCATAAAGATACCCAGTAATCAGAAGGACTCGGTCGTTTTCCACGGAATTGGATAAGCCCCACGTGACCATTCTCAATACGAAGATAACCAGGTAGATGATAAGTGTGGTGAGATCTAAGACGTTCCACTGATCACTGCAGGGGAAAAAAATAGACTATTTTAGTAAAGATAAATTCTAAACCCCTCACAAAAAGCCGACAAATCAGCACTTCCGTCTAAAAATGGAAGCTGTAACTTGTACACTGTTTAACGGAAGCTTTTTGTTCTTGTACACCCGCGTCTAGGTACCTTAACTGATTTGAACATTGCCAGATGGCCATTTTCAAAATTTCACTGAAATTTATCCCGAAAACTCGAATTCCTTGATCCTTGCAACTCCATTTGGATGCCATCCCTTAGCTCCTTTTTTCGAACCCTAGCTTCCGCGAACTGTTTCTCGTTTCCCTTCAGAAAAAAGAATATTAACGAAAGACCAGCATCTTATACAGCAAGCAACTGGCCTATTATACAATTATAATTTTTATTTAGATACTAAAAACAACAACAAAAGAACAAAAGTCTTTTAATGAATTTCATGTAACAATTTGTACAGTTGTCTTGTGCACACAATTGGCAAAAATTGTATCGTAGGCGGATCAATTATACTTTGCAATTATATTTAGACTGAAGAAATAAGCAAGAATCGAAGAGAAATAAAGGAAGTACGGAGCACCAAGATTCACGCCGCTCACGTGATCACATACATACTATTATAATTACTAAATAA
>JBBMOI010000002.1:37995000-38040000 GCA_038088405.1 Porites divaricata | reverse complement strand
CTGACCCTTTAGAAACACTAGGGCTAGATGGTCCCAGAAACAAAGACTAATATTTTACGGATTGTGGTGCAATCCCAAGTTGGAAGACTTCGCATTGACGTATCGTATCAAAAAATGTTTTAAAATCCTCAGTTATTTATAGCGTGGATAACACTATCCGCAATGGTGTCCCTATAATCTCTACACTTTTCAGGATAATGATGATGGATAGCGCTATCCAACTTTTGAACAATCGGAGCCTAGATGGGGCGTGTCTGAAGAGTAACAAATCATATACCAAAGATTTGAGCTGTCTTTGCACTGGCCTTTCTCAGCGATGATTTTGCTACCGTTATACAGACTTTACTGTAAGCATTTTCATTCTACAATTGTTTGAGGAAATTTATTAAGTTCCGAAAAATATAGTCAATCAATTTGTAGAATAATAATCAGAACTTTGAGTCAAAATCGGGCAGCGATACCTTTTTGCTGTTTCTGTCTAGCACTAAACACTAATTTGAATGTGCCTATGTTTTACCGACAGAAAAATAGCAAAAAACGATCAAAATTCTCCTTTTGTAAATTAAATCAGCTATTTGTCATTTTCAATCAGGATGCACTGCTAGTTAATTATTACCTCCATTGCCATCAACAAAGCATTTTTGGAACACTTTGACAAGGCTCTTGGAGAAAGTTGGGAAATTATTTCATCAATGTCTCCATTCTTTATTGTCTTTCTCAAAGAATCTTCAAAGGCTGGTCAAAAATACAAAGCTAATGATGAGAACTGATTACAGATAAACTTGACAAAGTATAAAGTAGTATTATGACTTGAAAATTTAAACAGCTAATCAAAGTATTTCATATACCAAGCACTGAAAGAAAATGAATCCCATAAACTAGCAGCTACATGTAGTAGGTCGAATATAGTGTAGTCACAGCTAAAGAGACCTCAAAGAAGGGAGGCTCTCTCTAGCTATGGAGTTTGAGTTTAAAAAAAAACACATTATAAGCTCGAAGAACTTATCAGAAAGGTTCCTTTTTTGGACTGGACTCGTGACTCCGAAACTAATTATCAAGTGTAAAACCCAGATTAATATCAGAGTCAGAGACATAATCAAAAGCAAAAGAATAAACGCAATATTCGTCGCCTCTTCATTGATTGTTTAACTCGTTTCCTTCAACCTGCTTGATTTCAGACGATAATTTCACTTATATTGTAATCCAACAAGTCATAAGGAGAACAGTTATAATGGCCATTACTAGTTATAGTCACGTGACATGTCACTTGACCAAAAAATGAAATTTAAGGAAATTTGCGAACTTGTGGCGATTTTCTTTTGTTTGGATAGATACATTATACCTAACTTTCTACGTTTGGAAAGAATGTACGCGAAGTTTAAAATGAAAATTTTGAATAATTCAAGTTAAATTTGGGCATTTAAAATGATATTTACTCTCATAGCTTTTCATTGAATTGCAATGTACAGCCATTTCAAACGTGAAGTTTTAGAATTATTTATTATGAATGAGTAAAATGTTTCCCTTGCTCTCTTTTTTTAAACTCGCCACCAATTTGTCAATTACTTATTAATAATTTTTTTTAACAAAATGGTCGCGCGAAACAAAACGTGACTTGTCAACACAATATCTATACTTTAAAATGTTAAGAACGATGAGTTAATAGTGTGTGGAAAATTTTGATTCAGCTCCATGATCTTTGCTAAAGTTATAGCCAATAAATCATTTTCAAAAGGAAAACCTTTTAGAACCAGGGCTTACCTACTTGAAACCTCGTCCCCAGGGCGTTTTTCGCCCCACGTCCAAAGCTAGGGAGAAGCGCCCTGGGAACGAGGTTGTTCTACTTGAGCAGTCTTTACGAAAAGAACTTTCACAAACAAACAAGGCAAGCAAACTAATTATAACTCTCTATCTCGTCTTAATGGAAGTTTCTAGTTCTAGCTATCTTACCTTTTCTTTTTCGCTTTTCTTCATCAGTTACAACTTGAAGTTCCAGCCAAGCGTAATACTCTTCCATGTTTTAAAGCCAATATGACTGTTTAAGAGAACTCCAAACGCATCGAAAGTTTCAAAAGCCTCCTGTTTTTTAAAGTGGAGATAAAGGTTTTATACCTGTCGCACAGTTTTGTATCCGTCATACAGAGAGAAACAGAAAGAAAGTTGCTAATCAGGACGGTGGATCGTTAAAAGGCCCATAGTGTTTTCAGTAGTTGTTTGGCCTGTTTTACTATTACACAATCGATTCTTCAAAGCGAAACTTGACCGTACCAGGTATGCGGTAGTAAAAGACCAATAAAAATAACTTTACCCCCTTTCTCACTCAGTATTGACCAAGACCAATAGCCACCTGTTCTCTTAAACCAGTATCCTACACTTGCCAATAAATTTGACTACAACTGCAATTACTTTTCTTTAATAAAAAATCATTTGATCGTTTGGGTCCTAGGTTTATTTTTACCCCTGAGGTTGGTGTGCCTGTGGTTGACCGAATGACTGTTGCAGCCGAATTTGAATTTTTACTTCAGTCTATTTTTGTCTCCTTAGCCTGCGTAGCTGGCGATGTTTTTGATGTTCTTCTTGATGTTTTAGTAAGAGCCTGTATATGTGGAGGTGGGGGACCCCAGGTAGGTGAGATAACTCCCTTAGGTGGGGCAACCCGCCTGTCCATATAATCTATCATTTAAATTTGATCACGTTTACAAGGGTGGGGAGGAGTGCTCATATGAAAGCTTACAAGGACAGGCGGGTTACCCTACTTAACCGGGTTACCCCACCTACCTAAGGTCCCTCACCTTAACGTAAACAAGCCCTAAAAGTCAGAGCGGCGGGAATCAGATGAACCCCTCGCGCTTTCCTTTCGTTGGTTGTCGGTTGTATCTATTAGTTAACGAACCGAAAATGTAAAACCGAACCAAAAAAACAGCGACAACCGCCAGCTATGCAGGCCATTGACTCCTGTGTAGCGGTCGCTGATATTCATTTACAAGCTAAGATCTTAACATGATTATCACCCGTGAGGTTAGTTTACCTGTGCTCACGGATCGAACGAAATTACAATTTAAATTCAAATCAAAATGATTTACTTATAATTTAACAAGCTCCGATACACTTTGCTGTATTAGTTGAGCAATGAATTTTAAACGACGTTCATGGTACGTTTCATGTTTGAAGAACAAAACTGCTTTTCCCATCAGACTACTGATGAACTACAATGGCTTTCCCACTGTCTACCTCTTTTTAGAACCTTGTCGGAACTTTGCATGGGTTCTGTACTTTACCTGAATCTCTCTTCATTTCTCCATTTGCATGTGAATTACTTTACTTCACTTATATTTACTTTATTTTAAGTCTTGCCTGCGAAATTATCAATCGATGCTTCATAATAGGGTAGCGTTCGTTGAAGCCACCCCTCTAGGTAATCAGTAAGTACACCTACCCCTTTTGATAGACCTATAAAGCTCTAACTATCGGTATTTTTCTAACCCAGAGTATTAAATATTGGCAACTCGTGATCTATGACCAGAACTAACCTCATTTGCTGTAAGCTGGTTCCGTTTCAAACCTCGCTAATTTTCAGAAACAACCGTCCTAAAAAACGATGCCCCAATGATTTCAGTAACATTTCAAATGATTGAACTGTCGGACCTGTAGATCGAGATTTGCAGTTTCTCTTTACAGTCTTCAATATGCAGGTAAACTTCACTGACATGTTGTGCAAAATATTGTTGTAATACAAAGGACCATTTATAAACAGTACTACATGACTAATCCCTAGCCAATTGCACTGACTATTAATTAACTGAGGCGCGTTTCTATAGGGGCCTAACAATGCATCCAAATTAGTCTAGGGATAAAAGACTTAGTGTTAGTTTTTAACAAGGTTCGTGATACTGCATCAGTTCGAATGTGAAGCACGACAATTTTTTTTAAATTAGATGAAACATTTAAGTAATATAATACCCACTTATTACCTATTTCGGCTAATATCACAGCTTACCAGTCCTGCAAGCAGGCTTTCCTTTTGATCCATTGGCGCAATAATTGCGTTAAACAAGCCACTCAGGCGTCAGTTTACGTTTTAAATTCAAGAGATTTGGAGTGTTTTGATTATTAGGCGAAAGAGCTATGACCAGTTGATAATCTGCATTTAGGTAGACTCAGCTGTGACATGTTTCTAGTGCTGCGTCCTGACACACTAAATCTATCATGAAATAAACCACAAGTCGCATGGCTAATTCAGAAGAAATCTTTAGTTCATTTAAATGATTTGGCTCATGAATTTGGGCCAGTAACAAGAAGCTACATTTCCATTCGTTAAAACATTCATCAGTAGTAAACAATATAGGAATAGATTAGCTCAAAATGATGCAGTAAATTCTTTTCTCAAATCAAACCCTTTTTTTTATGACTATGGCAGGGAGTTCCACCAGGTCTATGGAAATGAAACGTAGAAAGAAAAGTTCGTAAACGTATTCCTTTTTGCTCAAGGCTCCCATGGGGCTCTTGCAGAATGTATGCAACTGACAGTATATTCCGCCATAACCTATGAAATGAAGTTTACTGTACACTATTATTGCTTATTGGAACTCGAGTGTATGTTTTTACAAACAAAGACAACTAAGAGAAAACAATAATTCCCTGTTTAACTCCGTAATTGACTGATCCACTCTTAAGGTTGTAAATACATTATAGGATAATTATGATAATTGACAAAGATTAACATAGAGGCAGGAATGGGAAGTGAGTGTTAATGTTAGCTTTGGGGAGGAGTAGGTTGGCAGTACCCTGACCCGGGTAGTGAGGCAGCTGCCTGTAAGGTCACCCCTAGAGTTTTCCTTACTGAACTTCAAATAATATGTACATGTTACATATAATATTTTTTTACCAGTGTTTATTGTTGTAAAGACAGGTGGTTGTAATATGGAATGATTAGTAAAACTGTGGAATTACTGACCTTATTGAAATATCACACAAAAGCTATTCTAACCTTCAAAGTCAAAGTTTTCCGTACTGAACCTCCTAGCTTCCGAATATAAGGGCCTTTGAAAGCCCTGAGACTTCGGAAGGTTGCGGTATTTAACTATAAGAAAAACGTGCGCTATTACTTTATTCAGTAATAATCTAGTAATTGTACAACCTCGCTCCCAGGTTCTCTCTTCTACCCGTCTCTCGACGGGTAGGAGAGAGAACCTGGGAACGAGGTTGGTAATTGTAATGAAAGGTCACAACAAGTGGAATTCATTTCAATATATTTGGAACAGGGCATAGGAGGTGGGGGTTCTTACATTCCGAGGCGCTTATAACAGGATGCATTTTTTGTTTACAGGTAGATGGGCCTACAACGAGAACAATATAAGCGACGGTTTACTGTATACGCGCCGGGGAGCATTCAACATAAATTGCGACACCACTGACTATGGCCGGATTTCATAGACAATCCGCTATCGTTACTATGGTTGAAGATAAAATCATTTATGGCGGGAAATGTCATTCTGAATTTTATTGCCTCCCATGGGAGCACCACTTTTCTACTCAAGTGTAATAACCTAATACCTCAATACCATTTTCTTTCCACGCATTGTATTCTTAGAAATAAATGGAAAACGATATCCTTTTGAATGAAAACTAAATCTGTGAAGTTATTCATTCGCTTGCGTACAAAATAACAATAAAATAATCTGAATTAATTTACTATTTCTCTTCTAACTGTATATTCCTAAACAAAGGATTTCATTACAAGTAATACAATTCCTTCTTGTATTTCCATCCCTATTGTATATTTCAAAAGAGTGCTTTCACCAGCAAAAGGTTTAAGAGCTTGTCTTGTGGGGCTGGTTTCTTTTGTTTTCACTCTCTGGAGGACACAAGACAAAAGAAACCTACCCCCATTAGACCACTCCATGCAAACAGGGTCTAAGATGACTCGTTATTGAAAGCGCCACAAATAATTAAGCAAAGCACTCGAAGAACTTAACTATTTCAGCTTAGTCGTTCTACGAGCTGCATCTCAGAGGCTTTCTGACTGATCATAAAAGGTAAGCAGTTCCTTGCTTTGTGATTGCTTTAAACTAGAAAAAAGATTTATTTAGTTAAGGTCTCAGTCACAAGGAAAGTAGACTATGGCCGCATATGAGTTGAACCCCAAAATCAGTTAGTAGTGAGATTTAAATACGTGAACCCCTTAGCTTGTATTAAGTACAAACATGCAGATGCAGTGACTGCAGCGGGTTCTACTGCTTGAAGTGTTTCAAATGCAGTTTTTCTTGTAGTTTCAGTTAGCTGAAAGATCAAAGTGAGCATTTTAAGCCAAATATTCATGATTTGTTTCAAACTCGGACGGCAAAAATTTAAACGGGATCATTGATAGTTCCTTCCCCCTTTTTGGCGTTGGCCTACTTTCGGGCAAGAAAGGCAGCTTTTTCTTTAAGAAAGTGTTTATTTTACAGGCTGAATCGACTGATAACAGCGGCCATTTTCCGTAAGTCCGTGTTTCTTCTATGGGATTTTACTTTTCCTTTATTGTCGCTTTTCACAAATTCTTTCCTGTTATAATTAGTTTCTCAAGATAACAAAGATAAAATAATGTAGAAACGATTAAAAATGGCGCGTGATCATTGCTTTGCCGCCAACTTTATCTATTCACTATCAACACGGACAAGATCTTAAGAGCGTTCATTCTGACAATTTGAATAGTGAAAGTTAGCCCAGAGCCGTTGTAAAAATAACAGAGATAGATTTACTCAAATATCCTACACAGTGTTTCAAGTAAACAAACTGTTTTAGGCCCGGTTCTAACGTCGAGTTTTACATGTTTCGGCACATGTAGGAACGGCACTTTTGTATTTGGGTCGACTCTACCGTTTTATTCAACTGAGCTTGCCGAATAGAACGGCAAAAGATCGACTTCGATTCATACCTCGAACTTCACATGTGCCGAACCTAATTCATAAATTATGTTAACGTATTTTCCAATATAACCGCGCTTCTGGTTGGCTATTTAGTGGATTTTCGCGCCTTTGCGGACAGAACTAACAGAAGCGTAACGACGGTTACCAGCATTCACGTTGTAGATTTTAAAACTGAAACTGGACAGCTTAGAACGGTCTTCTAAAAGGTTGCTTTTCTTTATATCCATGCATAAAGAAATCATAAAAGTATTTTAAAATTTAGTTTTTCCAAATATCACAATCACGATCTCCTCAGCTGTCTCCTTGCCATAACAGAACACAAATCACACTAAAATCAAAACAAGAATTTCCAGGCTTAGTGAATTTTACTTTTTTTAGTTTATTTCCCTATTTTAAGCAGTTAGGATAATATTTCTCTTCGCCACGAATTAGCTTCAGCACAGGTAAAGTTCGATCGTCTAAATCAACAGTCGAACTTGATAGTTTGGTTTTCCAAATAGGTATTAGGCCGTTCGGCACATGTAAAGTTCGACGTTTTGGACGTTTTGGTCCATCCATTATCATAATTATCCTAATTTATTTCCAAACCCTAAGGAACCAACCGGGCGAGAGGCCGTTGCTTAATTACTACCTAAGTGACCTAAGTGGAAAATTTCTGAGGTTTCTAATTTGCTTAAGGATCAATGTTACTTTTGGGAAAAAGTAAGCATTTTCCAAAAGAGTGTCACCGTTAAAGAGGCGGCCATAGCCAAGTTAAACTGGTTTTACAAGGTTTCAATAGGGTTCTTCAATAGTTTTCAATCCCTTTCTCCTAACCCAACGTTTAATTTCGCACAGTCCCGTAATCCCGACGGTTATTTTCGGCATCGAAATAAAGCAAATCCCGGATCCCGAAAAACTTAAATATTGGGGCCCGCTTTTTATAGAGTACTTAACTTCATTTATGGCAGAAAATGACTACGTAATTTAATATTCTATAAGTCTGCGGTTGGAATAACAACCTTGTACTAAACTGAATAATTTGGAGTTTTTGTTTTGGCCGTCCCAAGGGGCTGCTAAATAAAGTTTTATATCTCTTTTGAACACCGTCTATTGAAAAAATGGTACAGACTTTAACACACACCTAGTTTAGAACTTTGCATCCCTTTCAACTGCTACAAATGTAGTGTCGGACCCAGGGGAGGTACTGTCTTTAAAATATAACAATTAAATTTCAAAAACCAGTACGTTTTCTCGACTTTTTCACTTTTTACAAACCAAAATGAAAGATTTCCCTATCATTTCATATACTTCCAGGAATGAAATCCTTACTCTTTCATATACCTGAAGCCTAAAAGAAGGCACCCCTTTCGGGCGGAGACTCCCTATAGGCCATTTAAAGAGAGTAGCCCGGGGTGATCGTTGTTATTGTTGTTGTTCCACGTTTACGCTGCACTCCTCGTTTTCCTAGACATCATTCCCTAGCCTGGCACATTTTTTAAGCATTAGTGTGTTTTTGCCTCACAAACCATTTTATTTCTATTTTTAAACGTCACTACGTGGGACGACTCGCAACGACTATTTTTGGCACAACACAGCGATGCAATGTTGGAGTAATGTTGTAACCATCCGAAACAATGACGCAACAATGTTGCAACGCTGTGTTGAGCTAAAAGTCGTCGTTGCTTAGTATCATCTAGTAACCAGCTTTTATCACCCGAACTCTTCACTGTTATATCGACTTAATTGCTTATTCAAATATAGTCTCTTTCTTTGTTTGTTTTTGTTTCGTTTCGGTTTGACCTTTTCTTCTTTCATTGTTCCAGCTTTTTGTTAAGATAATATTTTATTCTTCATGGGACTGAAGCGACACTTTTTAAACAAAATTTTCATTTTCACAGACTGCCATTCTTCGTCAAGAATGTACTTCAAAACAGCTTGCTTCCTGATGTTAGTTTTTGCTTCTATTCTTCAAGCTGAAAAACGTACACAACCTCAAGGTATCTTTTAACAGTTCCGATTAATTTTAGTTGCTGGATAACATTAGACTTTCCCTGTATTTATTGCTTAAAAGCTATTTACGTGAACACATTTGCGACATCAGGCTCTCAGAGGTTATCCACACTTGGTATCCAGGATTAAGTGCCTAGGTACCGGCACAAAATAGCGTTGTGTTCACCTGGGCCCAGTTGTTCGAAGGCCGATTAGCGCTTAGCCTAGGGTTTTTTCTTTTGTTCAAGAGCATTTTCTCGGATAATTTTCTGCGTTATTTTTAAGAGCATCCAATCATCAACTTGCTGACAGAAAGAATGAAACTGAATTTACTTTTTAGGCTTTCAAATCTGAATTCAAATTTCGCACTAACCCCGGGTTATCTTAACCCAGCTTTGAACAACCCAGCCATGGTAAGTAAATGAATGTGTACATTGTTACTCCATTTAGCCCTGTCAGACGCCATTTTGAAACATGAACTTAACATCGTGCATAAAGCAGTGGATCCGGAACCCCCACCCCCCTCCCCCCCGAACTTAAAGAATGTCGTGCACACAGGGACGTACCCGGTTCTCACTTTTGTGTCCGAGTAGTCTCAGACCCCCGGCACTGTACTTGACCTTGTACCTGGTCACCGTCACTGTGCCCGAATTCTAGAGCAAATTTTTCACCACTCGATTGCCTCGCAATTCCCAGACTAGACTTGAGCACTAAGAAAACGAAACCAAATAAGAAAATGACCCGAAAGCCTCGGACATGTTAGAATTTCAGTATATCGAACATGGGCTATTCTTTATTGCCAAAAAGGATGAGAGTCGCTTTCTTTGCATGTGGTCAATTGTCCAATATAACTTTTCCCTTATTTTATGATCGACTTCAGTCGTAGAATTCAATAATAGAAAATTATACCAGTTCTTCCAAATTTGGACAGCACAGCTGCTTATGAATAACTAGCCGGTAGATTTCGGCCAGGCAGGTCTGAAAAAATAACTTACAAACTGATTTGCTTGTCTTTTCCCTTTTTCTTAGTCGAATGTCCTACGTGTCTCGAAGGCTCCAAGGAAGCTTGTCTGGAGAATATCAAGATGAAGAAGTGTAAACCCGATGAATTTTGTGCGGGATATAAAGGAATGGCGTATATTCTTGAGTGTAAAAGTGAAGAAAACTACATCAAGGATAAAAAGGAATGCGAATCCCCTTACTGTACCAAGACTGCGTCCTGCCATGGATATGTTGGTTCCCCCTGTTTGCCGGATATATTCAACGAGTGATGCAAAATTTTCAGGAGTTACTTCTCATCATTTCTTAAAATTCCTTAACTTTTTCCACAACATGTGTAATATTTTATCGTATTTACCGTAAACAAACTATCAGTCGTGTGATTCTCAAATAAAACTGACAAAATCGGAAACAATTTTAAATGCTTTGTTCTGCCTCTGTTTTGTTTTAGGGAGCATTTGACTGTTTTGGTTTTGAATTTTTTGAAGGGAGTGAAGTTACTCCTGGGCTAATTGAGAATGAACGAAATAAGGGGAGAAAATAGCCCAGTTAAATCGCACTTTACGGACGCCCGCTTAGTACGGACACCTCATTATTACGAACCGTTTCTTTGTCACTGGAAAAGAAAGCCCTTATATTTCTCTAACTTCAACCCGCTTAATACGGACAGTCTGCTTTATCCCTGGGGAAAGAAAGCCCGTACATTTACTCTAAATTCAACCCGCTTAATACAGACACCCCGTTAATACAGGCACCTCAGTATTACGAACAGTTTGCTTTATCCCTGGGGAAAGAAAGCCCGTACATTTACACCAGAACATCGATCACCCATGATCGATGACGCTAAAAAATTGCAAAAAATTGCGTTACTTCCGACTGCCTCCAAATTTGGCTCACAGGAAGTTAATAGATTCAGCCAAATTTGGGCCTAGTTCCAGCCCCCGGGCCGTTTTGCGCTTCACGCAATGATTTTTCAAAATCGTTGTAAAATGCCCGTTCGCCGTCGTGTGTTTTTGTGGCTTCTTTTGCGAAGAATGAAAGGTTGTATCGACGAATTTGAACCAAATACAAGTCAAGCGAATTATTTTGAAGGATTCTGCAGTATAACAAGCAAAACAAACGGGAAAACGAGGTAAGAATTGACTTTGAATCTTGCGTGCCGATGAGCTGACTCGGCTACTGTCCAACACATGTTGTTCAAAGGCAATGAATTCCTTCCCGAATTCCTTCCCGCTTCGCTTTTTGCCATCAATTCCTTGCTTATTTTGATGAATTATATCAGTGAATTCATGTTAGCGTGTTTTTAACTTGATATTTCACTGATAAACTAAGAAATAAAGCGTCTTTCGAAAGTAAATATCTTGATACGAGTGACGCCAAGATATTGAGTTTCGCTATGCTAATTAGCTCTGACCTCATTTGCATAATCCGATAAGGTCAACAAAATTAATTTGTAGAATATTTTAAGTCGCTATTTTTTTTCGACTGATATTCAGGCTCTTTTACTAAGATATTGAAGAAAAAAAAGTTTTTCTACTGTATTAGACCAAATGTACTGCTTGTGTGACCAAAATTACACTCTTTAAAATTTTTTTCAAAATAATTCTCTTGAAATATGCGTTGTTTTTTTTTGGGCGGAATATTATGGGTTTCCTGAGGCCGAAATATTTTTTTTCTGACAGTTTAATTTTTGCCCTTTCCAATGAGGTATAGCTTGATTTTGAACAGTGAATAGCAACGGAGATATAATTTTTTAAAGTTGCATGGTCAAAAATAAATAAAAATAACTAGGAAGACAATGAGTTAATACAGACACCCCGTTAATACAGACACCTCAGTATTACGGACAGTTTGCTTTATCCCTGGTGAAAGATAGCCTAAATTCAACCCGCTTAATTCAGACACCTCGTTACTACGGCCCCCTTAGGATCCGAGGAGATAATCCAGTGTTATAAACACATAAACCAGTAAATGGCCCGGCACAAATGGGCCTTTCTTGGCACCTTATTGTGGTAGCAGCCAACGGGGGAAACAGGGAGGGGAGGGGGGGAGGGTGGGAAGTAGAATGTAACTGTGTATCTGGTCTTTGTTACCTAATTATTATTCACTTCAAGTTCTGATTTCTCTTCAGATCTAATATAGTTTCTCTTTAAGCATCCCCCTGGATGCTCCGTTTCTTCATTCCTCTTCATTAGAACCACTTGTAAAAATTATCTATCAATTTCCACCCATTAATTGTGCTAAGGACTTCCAAATAATTCAGGTATTTTTTGTCGTTTGCCGAAATCTCGGAGAGGGTTAAAAGTAAAGTGCTGAAATATTCTGATCACCATTTTACACCAGCACTGCCCTCAACCTCCCCTCCCCCCCCCCCCCCTTTTCCTTCCAATAAAAAACATTGCATATCCTTTTTTTCCAATACAATACTACAATTTTTTTCAAAGCATTCAAAACAAAAAATAATTGTTCAAACGATGCTTCGAAATATACAATTTAAATTCAAATCAAAATGATTTACTTATAATTTAACAAGCTCCAATACACTTTGCTGTATTAGTTGAGCAATGAATTTTAAACGATGTTCATGGTACGTTTTATGTTTGAAAAACAGAACTGCTTTTCCCATCAGACTACTGATGGAACTACAACGACTTTCCCACTGTCTACCTCTTTTTAGAACCTTGTCGGAACTTTGCATGGGTTCTGTACTTTACCTGAATCTCTCTTCATTTCTCCATTTGCATGTGAATTACTTTACTTCACTTATATTTACGTTATTTTAAGTCTTGCCTGCGAAATTATCAATCGATGCTTCATAATAGGGTAGCGTTCGTTGAAGCCACCCCTCTAGGTAATCAGTAAGTACACCTACCCCTTTTGATAGACCTATAAAGCTCTAACTATCGGTATTTTTCTAACCCAGAGTATTAAATATTGGCAACTCGTGATCTATGACCAGAACTAACCTCATTTTTTCTAAGCTGGTTCCGTTTCAAACCTCGCTATTGTCAGAAACAACCCTTCTAAAAAAGTTACCCCAACGATTTCAAATGATTACCTGTCAGACACGTAGATTGAGATTTGCAGTTTCTCTTTACGGTCTTCAATATGCATGTAAACTTCACTGACACGTTGTGCAAAATATGTAATATAAAGGACCTTTTATGAACGTACAGTCTGCATGATTAATCCCTAGACAATTGCATGGACTATTAATGAGCTGACGAGCTTTTCTATAGGGGCCTAACAATGCATCAAAATTAGTCTAGAGATAAAAGACAGTTTTAGTTTTTAACAAGGTTCGTGATACTGCATCAGTTCGACAGTAAAGTACGATAATTTTGTTTAAATTGAATGAAACATTTAAGGTAAAGTACGACTCTCTGATGTTACCTATACTTCGGCTTATCACAGCTTAGCAGTCCTGCAAGCAAGCTTTCCCTTTGATCCATATTGGCGCTTGGCCATTGCGCTAAACTAGCCTCTCAGGCGTCAGTTTACGTTTAAATTCAAGAGGTTCGGAGTGTTTTGATTATTATAAGCCTCGAATTTGAGGCTCTTTCGGTAAGTTTACTACTTTAGTTTATGACATGGCAATTGTATAGACCCACGAGTTCAGCACAACTGATCGGAGCATAACGATAACTACAGATTTCGCGAGTTAAGTATCTGCATATCACTCAACTTTCAAGCTCAAACACACTTGAGCTGATAAAACAAGAAACAGAAAAACAAGGAACTGTGGGAACGGATAACCGATAAAAATTCAATCACCACAGAGAGCAATCAGTGGGTTTTACATTTTAATTATACGTAAGAAACGTCATAATTACAATCTACCAGAAGTCGCAAGGAGCGTTATAGCTGTATTTCACGAAAAGTTTATATTTCGTTTTCACGACAAAGCTTATTTTTCGCTAATGTTATTTTTATCTAATTTTTGCTTGTTGCCTTTTATCATGTTTGTTAACAATACTACTTTGTTGCTAGCCTAATGGTTTAAAAAAGCATCAAATGTAACTATCGCTACTATGAAAAACTCGAATTTAAATGACAGTATTCTAATAATTTGCAAGAGAAAAACTTAAACATGAATCTACATGAAGGCATTCCAGTACCACGTGTTAATGTTTTCTTTTTCTTTATGTTTATCTTCCTGATTGGAATTTTATTGAATTATTTTTTCCTTCCCATTATTTTTATAAAGAGATTAGGATTCTTGAAGTGTGCTATTATTGTTCTCAAAGCCCATTTTACCATCATAAAAGGGAGTAAGGCGGTGTTATGACAATTTGCTTAAGGAAGACTGTTTATCTATAATCTTTCAGCCTTCTGGTTTCAATAAACAGTACCTTAGGGCCTGTTTACGTGGAGGTAGGGGACTCCAGGTAGGTGTGGTAACCCGCTTGAAAGAAGAGGGGTAACCCACCTGTCCCTATAATCTCCCATTTCAATTTGATCACGTTTACATGATAGGTGAGGTGACACGCCACATGTAACCTCATATCAGTGGTCCACCACCTCCATGTAAAACAAGCCCTTAGTTACCTACTTATTTCAAATTTAAATTTTGGGAGTCGTTAAAACATATTTTCTCTCCGTATAACTCTGGCCCTAATGAAGGCTAATTTTGTTAGCCGAAATATTGGCCTGAAATAAATCAGCCGTTTGTCGTAGTGCCAGCCTTGCATTCTGTTTGTTTCATTTTCCGCATCAAGTGACGTCTGGCTATAGTATCTTTTTAATTAGAGATCCGGCAAAAAGAGCCAGTGAGTTTAATTTACGCGTTCCATGGACCGGCTCTGCATTCAAACAGTTTTTTTTTTCTAGGCCCTTAGTTGTTATGTAGAAGCTGCTCGGAAGGCAAGTCACCAATGTTGCCTAACCCTGACCCCAACTGGCAATACTAAAACAATTAAAAGAATGACATGTTATTGTTTCCTCCGACCAATCAGGAGAGACCTTACAAGCAGCCCCCACACTACCCGGGTCTGGGTACCTTAGTTCCTGCAGATCAATTTAGGTTTCTGGGAAACTTCCCACCTACCCCTCCCCTAAGCCATCACTTTGAGAAGTGAGTGGTAATGTTAGCTTAGGGGAGGGGTAGGTGGGCAGCTTCCCAAAAACCTAAATTTATCCGTTCGTGCTTCTATGTTCATCTTTGTCAATTGTCATAATTGTCCTATAATGTATTTGGAACCTAAAGAGTGGATCAGTTAATTACGGAGTTAAAAAGGGAGTCAGCTGTCTTCTCTAATTTGCCTCTTGTAAAAACACACTCGAGTTCTAAACAGATCAACTGCGAAAGCGAAGTAATACTAAAGTACAGTAAACTCAATTTCATAGTCTATGGCAGAAAGTGCTGCGTTGCAGACATTCCGCAAGAGCCCCGTGGGAGCCTTGAACAAAGAGCAATACGTTTACGAACTCTTCTTTCTACGTTTCATATCCATAGACCTGGTGGAACGCCCTGGCATACTTATAAAAAAAACGCTTTTGAATTAAGAAAATAATTTACCGCTTCATTTTGAGCTAATCTCAGAAAACGATGAAACACGAGCACAAATCTTTGTGGTTGTTTACCCCACTCTAATTTTATTTTGTATTCCTATTGTTTGCTACTAATGAATGTTTCAACGCGGGATGGAAATTATAGCTTCTTGTTACTGGTCCAAATTCATGACCCAAATCATTTAAATGATCTAACGATTTGTACTAAATTAGCCTTGCGAACTGTTGCGTTTATACTAGCAGCAAATTGATCAATTGATCAGCAAAGGTAATTAAGCAAGCTGTTTCTTGTGTACTCAATCGACAAATTCTGAGGTATGACATGACTAGTAAAACTGTGGAATTAGTGACCTCATTAAAATATCACACAAAAGCTATTCTAACCTTCAAAGTCAAAGTTTTTCTTACTGAAATTCAAATAATATGTACATGCATGTTACATGTACTATTTTTTTACCAGTGTTTATCGTTGTAAACTTTTCCGTTAAAAATGTGTGAATTCTAATATGAATGCGCAAAGCAAATCTTCGTTTGAGATGAATTGCAAATAAGCGCTCTTTCCTTTTTTTTTCTTATTTTTCATTGACCTTTATAAACGGCGGGAACTTTGTTATTCTTTCATGGTTCTGAGCACCAACCTTGTAATCAACCTCTTTCAGTGTAAGTTTTCTGCTCCTCCAATTCCTAGAGATCTATATAAAGAGTTAGACGATCGATTCGAGGATTCCAATACTCATCAGAGGGTAAACGATGACTTACTGTTAAGAAGGAAAAATCTTTGATGATATAAAATTGTTTTATATAAGAATTACATTACAATACAGGCGCGTAGGTAAATTCCTTCTTAACAGTTTTACACCTCCCGTCGGCACACGATAGTTTTTTGATTCAAATTCTTCGCGCGAGATTGTAGTCGTAGAGTATGTTGTAACGAACTTTTTGTTGGCAAATTTATCTGAGGAGTGCCGTACATGTAGTGCGGTATGAAACTAAGTAGTAAATATAATAAAATGCCACGTGGGATCTCAAGTTGACACCAGACAAACTAGATTATTCGGAATTATTAGTAGGAAAAACGCTTAGTTTAAAGCCAAAACCAGAATAAGCAAATGAAATGGCAAGTCGTTCTGTAAACATGTACTTGGGACTTTTCGGCCTAGCGATATGATTGTTTCCACGAAGGAAATTGTAGGAGTCCGGGTCAATTTCCAGTTCAGTGAACATGAATGATGTGTAAAGTGAACATGGGAATGTGACGTCTGGTCTAAAATTCTAAATCTCGCATGCATCGTCAAACTTGGTCTTTAATGATAACAGTTTTTTGAAAAAATCATAAACGATGGCTTTTTTTAAATCATGCACAGATGGCTTTTAATAGGCACTAAAAATGAATACTCCCGACTCTAAAAATACTCAAAACTGCCCATCCTTTTCTTGCTGTCTCACTGGGTGACCAAAAACAACGCCGGGAGTAGCTTTGAAAATTTAACCTGCTGTTCTGAACTGGACTGTATCTTTACCGCAGTTAATTTACTTTTGACTAATATCAAACAAAAACTATAATCTTCTGACACAAGATATCAATGATTTGGCAAAGACTGCCTTCTGGATCAAAGATCGTTTTCTTATTCAAATGTTAACAGAAAGAATGATCTAGTTGGTGAACGGTTCATTACCTCAGTGACTGTAAAAGTGTCAAAATGTCGAGATTTCACGGTTCTATGACTCGTAGAGAAAATTGACCATTGATTAGAGCCAACAAGGTGCATAACTTTCATTTGACTGCTGGTTGCGTCAAAGAGAACAGTACCTCGCAGTTTCCGTGGTAAGTACGCTGCTTCCTTTTCAGTTTCATTAAGTGTATCTCAGTGTTCGTGGCTGAAGCAGCAGTCGGTTAATTGCATTTCTATCCCTATTGAATATTTCAAAGAGTGCTTTCACCAGCAAAAGGTTTAAGACGCCTCCTTATTGACAGCGCCACAATAATTAAGCAAGCACTCGAATAATTTTCAGGTGACGAGCTGCATCTCAGAGACGTTCTGATTGATCATCAAAGGTAAGCAGTTCCTTCTTTTGTGATCGGCATTAAACTAGAAAAAAGATTTATTAAGTTAAGGACTCAGTGACAAGGAAAGTAGACTATGGCCGCATATGAGTTGAGCGCCAAAATCAGTTAGTAGTGAGTTTTATGAACCCTTTAGCTTACTAAGTACAAAAATGCAGATGCAATGAATGCAGCGGCTTCTACTGCTTGAAGTGTTTCAAATGCACTCCTTCTTGTAGTTTCAGTTAGCTCAAAGTTCAAAGTGACCATTTCAAGCTAAATATTCAAGAAGTGTTTCAAACTCGGACGGGAAAAATTTCAATGAGACCATAGCTCCTTCCCCTTTTTCGGCGTTGGCCTATTTTCGGGCAAGAAAAGCAGCTTTTTCTTTAAGAAAGGGTTTATTTTACAGGCTGAATCGATTGATAACAGCGGCCATTTTCCATAGGTTCTTGTTTCTCCTACGGGTTGTCACTTTTCACATCTTCTTTCCTGTTATAATTAGTTTCCCAAGATAACAAAGATAAAATAATTTAGAAACGATTAAAAGTGGCGCCTGATCATTGCTTTGCCGCCAACTTTATCACTATCACCGCGGACCTAATGCATAAATTATGTTAACGTATTTTCAATAGAACCGCGCTTCTGATTGGCTATTTAGTGGGTTTTCGCGCCTTTGCGGACAGAACTCACACTGAGCGTAACGACGGTTACCAGCATTCACGTTGTAAATTTTTAGACTGAAACTGGACAGCTTAGAACGGTCTTCTAGAAGGTTGCTTTTCTTTATATCCATAAAGAAATAGTAAATATATTTTAAAATTGATGACATTACTAGCCTGAAATTCATCCGATTGCTTCGAGTCGTTTTCTCCTCTCAACAACGTCTGAATCGACCGGCCGTTAATGCCGTCCAGTGACGTCACTCAATACCCGAAAACCGGGTACTGATTTTGATTGGTTGATTGTCTAAACATTCGCATAATTATGTATAATTCTGAAAAATTTTAGCGGGATTGTCGCTTGATATTCACCGGATCGCATCCCTGGCATTCGTGTAGCTGAATCTTTATCTTAAACAGCAAAATTGCCCTTGTCTTCGAAACTGAAATGCTAAATTGAACTGCGAATTAAGAGTCATTGCGGAGAGTCGGTAGGTTTTTCATGTGGAGCCGCTTTGTGGTTTCGGGGGTCGGCGATCTTGTTTACTCGAAGTTTTCTGAGATCAATATTGTAATTTGACCTTCTTGCTATTTTACCGTCAAGTGTAATGATTCTGTTCGCTTTTCTTTCTTGTTTCCTTGCTTTTTTTCTTCCTTAAGGACCAAATAGCTTCTTTTCAATTAAAGCAAATCATTGTGCTTTTGAACTAAGTGTTCCGTGTGGCGCTTTCTATTCAACCCAAAATTCCGGAAATTTCGTTTAGTACATCAAATGGAAGGGACAATTTCGGTTTGGTCCGACCCGGAATATTCGGGACCAGCTTTGAAGGCGGTCCACAGTGACCGGTCTGGTCATTTCGGTCGGTCGGACCGAAATGTCCCTTTCCATTTGACAAAATTGTTGTTCCCAGTACCGCTCTTTTGTATCCTGCTTACAAGAATAATAACCAGACGCGTAGTGGCTTGTGTCGGGTCTGTAGAACCGGAATGTACCGTTCCGTTGGGCACGTAGAATTTCCCAATTTTCAAACCGGAATTCAGTACAACCGGTTCAGAGTTGTACTGCATGCAGTTGATAGTTTGAACGTTAAACATGAACTACGATCGATAAAAATAAAGCAATTCTGTATCATGCAGACATTTCCGAACGATATTTCTCGGTTTGCCACTTAAAAATCCTGTCTACTTTTTGCATGAATCAAAGCAAAGGTCAAGGAGTAGTGACATCACTGGGCGGCATTAACGGCCGGTCGATTCAGACGTTACTGAGGGAGTAATAACGACTCGAAGTAATCAGATGAAATTCAGGCTATGACATTACTTTATTTAATCCAAATATCACGATCACGATCTCCTCAGCTGTCTCCTTGCCATAACAGAACACAAATCACACTAAAATTAAAACAAGAATTTCCAGGCTTGGTGAATTTAACTTTTCTTAGTTTATTTCCGTATTTTAAGCAGTAAGGATGATATCAGACATATCAGTTCTTTTCTCCTCGAATTAGGTTCGGCCACACGTAAAGTTCGACCGTCTGAATCAACAGTTTATGTTACTTTTGGGAAACGTAGGCATTTTCATAAAGAGTGTCATCGCTAAAGAGCGGCGATAGCCAAGGTTAAACTGGTTTCACGGGGTTTCAATAGGGTTCTTCAATCCCCTTATCCTAACCCAACGTTTTTAAATTAAAATTTCGCACAGGCCCGTAATTCGGACGGTTATTTTCAGCATCGATATAAGGCAAATCCCGGATCCCGAAAAACCTAAATATTGGGGCCCTTCTTTTTATCGAGTACTTAACTTCATTTATGGCGGAAAATGACTGCATAATTTAACATTCTATAAGTCTGCGGTTGGCAGTGGAATAACAACCTTGTACTAAACTGAATAATTTGAAGTTTTCGTTTTGGTCGTCCCAAGGGGCTACTAAACAAAGTTTTGTACCTCTTTTGTGGCCTTCTATTGGCAAATGGTACAGACTCAAACACACCTAGTTTATAACTTTGCATCCCTTTCAACTGCTACAAATGCAGTGGCGGATCCAGGGGGACCCGGGGGCCCCGCCCCCCCCCCAACTTATTCCTAGACCAAACTGAGACTTTTTGGACCCCCCCCCCCCCCCCCCCCATATCTCACGGTCTGGATCCGCCACTGAAATGCACTATCTTTAAACAGGACCTGAACAATCGATGAAAATCGATGATCGGAAAATCAATCGATCGATCGATGACAATCGATTAATTACTGTTGATTAGCATCGATTGGCATCGGCCAATCGATGATCAATCGATAATTACACTAAGGTGGTCGCGAACTTCATCGATTGGCACTAAATTCATGTCTCCGTATCTTCAGGTATCGCGGGAGTGTACGCAGATCGTATATTATTTTTAAACCTCAGTAGCAAAGTTTGAGAATTGTTCATCGATGTGGCTCTGTGAAAAACAGCACAAATAATTAAGACAATTAACGTACGTCGTTGTTAGTACAAACTTGATCGATTTGGCTTCGAGTTCATTGCAAAGATTCAACTGACCTGGGATGCAGTCGTCGTTCAAACACGATTAAGCTTATAATTGTTATTTCCTTTTCTTCTTCTTTCACGTCCACCTCGATCTTGATAATCGATGATAATGAATAATCCCAAAAATTTTCTTCATCGATTGTCCATCGATTATCAATATCAATCGATTAATTGATATCGATTGTCATCGATTGTTATCGATTGCCATCCGTTATCGATTTCATCGATTGTTCAGGTCCTGCTTTAAAGTATAACAATCAAATTTTAAAAAAACAGGACGTTTTCTCGACTTTTTTACAGCCTAAAATGTATCTACGTATCAGCCCTTTAGCTTTGGGCCTCAGTTTACAAACCAAAATGAAAGATTTCCCTATCATTTCATATTCTTCCAGTAATGAAATCTCTACTCTTTCATACACCTGAAGCCTAAAAGAGGCACTCCTTTCGGACGGAGCCTCCCCGTATAGGCAATTTAAAAAGAGTAGCCGGGGGTGATCGTTGTTATTATTGTTAGAGCGATTTTCGTATGACCTTGAAATGAAAGCGCGCGAACAAAACAGAAACGACAAACGAACGGAAATAGAGCGATTTGATTGGTTTATCGAACGGACAGACAAACGCGCCTGGCTTTTCATTGGTTAAGCGAATGCTCAGGTGAAAAAACTTCCTGCCCGAGAACTGTCTAGAAATCAACCTATACCTCGCTTTGACGTCATACTACAACACGATTGGCCAATCAAACAATGCCTTCTCCATATTAGGGTTTCTTTGGCGGGAAAACGAAGAGGCCATGTTTTGATCTTTTCATCCATTGGCTGATGAACAAAGAACGAACACTTACCGAAACCTTTTTTCAAGGTCATACGAAAATCGCTCTATTTCACGTTTACGCTGCACTCCTCGTTTTCCTAGACATCATTCCCTGGCCTAGCACATTTTTTGAGCATCAGTGAGTTTTTGCCTCACAAACCATTTCATCATGTATGCTTTATAATAACTTTTAGTTTTGTATTTTCGTGTCTTAAAAATTTTATTTCTATTTTTAAACGTCGCTTTTAAGGTTACGCGAAACGATTCGCAACGACGATTTTTGGCACAACACAGCGATGCAATGTTGGAGTAATGTTGTAACCATCCGAAACAATGACGCAACAATGTTGCAACGCTGTGTTAAGCTAAAAGTCGTCGTTGCTTAGTATCATCTAGTAACCAGCTTTTATCACCCGAACTCTTCACTGTTATATCGACTTAATTGCTTATTCAAATATTATCTCTTTCTTTGTTTGTTTTTGTTTCGTTTCGGTTTGACCTTTCTTCTTTCATTGTTCCAGCTTTTTGTTAAGATTATATTTTATACTTCATGGGACTGAAGCGACACTTTTTAAACAAAATTTTCATTTTCACAGACTGCCATTCTTCGTCAAGAATGTACTTCAAAACAGCTTGCTTCCTGATGTTAGTTTTTGCTTCTATTCTTCAAGCTGAAAAACGTACACAACCTCAAGGTATCTTTTAACAGTTCCGATTAATTTTAGTTGCTGGATAACATTAGACGTTCCCCGTATTTATTGCTTAAAAGCTATTTACGTGAACACATTTGCGACATCAGGATCTCAGAGGTTATCCACACTTGGCACCAAATTTGAACCCTGCCTTTAGTCACTGTCCTAGCGAATCCAGTAAGGCTGAAACCCCAAACTTAATTGAATTCGAAAATATCTGGGTTCACTCGTCTACAAGAAGTTTCGCAAGTCCGTCAGATCCAAAAAAAACTCTGGAGAGCGGTTTCAAACAATGAAGTGTCCGTGATCAAATTCACTGGTTGGGTGTCGCCATGGATGGATGGCCAATTGGTGTAAATAAAAAATATATTATAAAAAGGAGAATTTTGAGGTTTGAAAGATTCGTGACGGATTTCGTGTAGACGGAGTCTAGTTTTGAAAATTGTTACTCCAAGACAGAAGCAACAATTTTCGCAAAAAGGCGTATATTTTAATTTTGTGGTTTGTACTCTATGATGCACTAAGAGGCCATTAGTTGGAGCTCCGTTTTCAAATGATAAAAATCTCTATCAAACAAAAGCTAAACGTTCAATAAAAACTATAGTTTTTACAAGAAGGTATTTGATGCTTGAATAAATAAATCATTTTACAGAAACCAGGAAATGAACAAACCGTTTATCCAGATTTTTTTGAAAAAGCAGTTTTCATCTGTCAAGTTGTATTGTATACGCTTACTATCATTTTGAGTAGTCAACTAGTCTTCGCTTGTTCCGAAATCTTCGGCCTTTTTTTTTACTAATAGCCCACATTCGATTCAGTTATCAAAATTCTAACATGACTCCGAGGCTTTAGGGAGAAAATTGCAAATTTTTCACCACTCGATTGCCTCGCGATTCCCAGACTAGTCTTGAGCACTAAGAAAACGAAACCAAATAAGAAAATGACCCGAATGCCTCGGACATGTTAGAATTTCAGTATATCGAACATGGGCTATTCTTTATTGCCAAAAAGGATGAGAGTCGCTTTCTTTGCATGTGGTCAATCGTCCAATATAACTTTTCCCTTATTTTATGATCGACTTCAGTCGTAGGATTCAATAATAGAAAATTATACCAGTTCTTCCAAATTTGGACAGCACAGCTGCTTATGAATAACTAGCCGGTAGATTTCGGCCAGGCAGGTCTGAAAAAATAACTTACAAACTGATTGCTTGTCTTTTCCCTTTTTCTTAGTCGAATGTCCTACGTGTCTCGAAGGCTCCAAGGAAGCTTGTCTGGAGAATATCAAGATGAAGAAGTGTAAACCCGATTAATTTTGTGCGGGATATAAAGGAATGGCGTATATTCTTGAGTGTAAAAGTGAAGAAAACTACATCAAGGATAAAAAGGAATGCGAACCCCCTTACTGTACCAAGACTGCGTCCTGCCATGGATATGTCGGTTCCACCTGTTTGCCGGATATATTCAACGAGTGATGCAAAATTTTCAGGAGTTACTTCTCATCATTTCTTAAAATTCCTTAACTTTTTCCACAACATGTGTAATATTTTATCGTATTTACCGTAAACAAACTATCAGTCGTGTGATTCTCAAATAAAACTGACAAAATCGGAAATTTTAAATTCTTTGCTCTGCCTCTGCATGTTTTGTTTTAGGGAGCATTTAACTGTTTTGGTTTTGAATTTTTTGAAGGGAGTGAAGTTACTCCTGGGCTAATTGAGAATGAACGAAATAAGGGGAGAAAATAGCCCAGTTAGACTGCACTTTACGGACGCCCGCTTAGTACGGACACCTCATTATTACGAACCGTTTCTTTGTCACTGGAAAAGAAAGCCCTTATATTTCTCTAACTTCAACCCGCTTAATACGGACAGTCTGCTTTATCCCTGGGGAAAGAAAGCCCGTACATTTACTCTAAATTCAACCCGCTCAATACAGACACCTCGTTACTACGGCCCCCTTAGGATCCGAGGAGATAATCCAGTGTTATAAACACATAAACCAGTAAATGGCCCGGCACAAATGGGCCTTTCTTGGCACCTTATTGTGGTAGCAGCCAACGGGGGAAAGAGGGAGGGGAGGGGAGGAGGGCGGGAGGTAGAATGTAACTGTGTATCTGGTCTTTGTTAGCTAATTATTATTCACTTCAAGTTATGATTTCTCTTCAGATCTAATATAGTTTCTCTTTAAGCATCCCCCTGGATGCTCCGTTTCTTCATTCCTCTTCATTAGAACCACTTGTAAAAATTATCTATCAATTTCCACCCATTAATTGTGCTAAGCACTTCCAAATAATTCAGGTATTTTTTGTCGTTTGCCGAAATCTCGGAGAGGGTTAAAAAAAAAGTGCTGAAATATTCTGATCACCATTTTACACAGGCACCAGCACCGCCCTCACCCTTCCCCCCCCCCCCCCCTTTCCCCCAAATAAAAAAATTGCATATCCTTTTTTTCCAATACAATACTACAATTTTTTTAAAGCATTTACAACAAAAAATAATTGTTCAAACGATGCTTCGAAAAGAGTTTATTAATGAGAGCTCGGACCAGTTGTTAAAATCCTCCCCAAAAAAACCTTAAAATATTCAATAAATACTAAAATTCAATGTTTAGAGTTACACAAAAATAGGTAATTTTAGATTTAAGAAACAATTGCAAACAGAAAATAAGTATAACAAAAAAATATTGGCCAGTTTCAAATTTTTGAAATTCATGCTTATCTCCAAGGCTGAGGGGAAAAAACAAAAGACATTTTAAAATCATTAACCCCTGAATCTCAAAGGGACTTTTTTGTCCTATTCCGCTCAGCTTTGGAGCTAAGTATGAATTTTTATAATTCGAAACTGGCCTATTTCTTCTTGGTTTAACAGTCGCCCCATGAAAAATTGAAAACAAAGCTTATGCGAAATTTTGGAGGGCAATTTTTTTTTAAACATGGTGTATTATGTGCACGGTGGATACTAAACAAGCAAAGCTTTTGATCAAATTGGGCAAAATATATATTGGGTTAAGAGAAGCGTGGGTGGGCAGTTTCCAGTCTGCCTGTTGCTATAAAGGAAATAAAGAAAATAGCATATATATGAGCGCAGGCCGGTAAACTTTATATCGCTCCTTTCTTCCTTGTTACCAGAGTTACTCTGTATAGGCGTCACTTGCTTACAGGCTGAGGTTTTTCTTAAAATTTTGTTCGAAACAAAACTTGGAACGAAGTTTTTATTAAAAACAAGCTGTAGGCAACTAATCTCAAGTAAGTCTGGCTACTGAATAATGCACAGTTGTAGTCAGGCGGGGTTAAGGAAGCTAACTCGACTTTTATTGAAATGACATGTACTGCCTCGAGTTGTCATCGACCGACCGGCCGAAAATCAGTGGTCTAATCAAAGGGAAAAAACATGGACACTCAAACAAAGGCTTTTGAAAAAATCTGGAGGAATAGATTTACCTAGTCTCTTTTTTTGTACATGATCAGCTACTCTACAGCTCTGCAGCTGTAAATTATAATACTAGTACACTGTGGCTACAGAGTGGGACTGGGGAACCTGCTATGACCCCCACCCCCCAACCCCACTCCCTTCCCACTTTGACACCTAAAAACCTAACCAGTCCACGTACAACTAGCACATTGTCAGCTTAAGTTAAGTTAATTTCACGCAGTTAGTAACCAATTGCAAGGACCGTGAAAGGGCCGCCGGAAAAAAAAACCTTCGGGGTCGAGTTCTTCAAAACTGGGTTAATATAACCCAGGCTTAGTGCGAGATTTGGATTCAGATTTAAAAGCTTAAAAAGCATTTCAGTTTTAATTATTTTTGTCTACAAGTTGATGATTGGAAGCTCTAAAAATAACAGAGAATCATCCGAGAAAATGCTTTTGAACATAAGAAAAAGAAACGTGGGTTAAGCGCTAATCGGCCTTCGAACAATTGGGCTCAGGATGGTACCGCTGTAAATAAATGGCTAAAAGAAATGGAGGTTTGTCGCCGTGTGTGGTTGACTTAGTAATTTAAAGCTGTTTTGGTCCTGGCGATTTTGGACCAACAGAGTTATGTTGAATTAGCGCGGGCCTAAGACGCGCTTTAAAAAGTGAATTCGCGGTTTTTTATCATCATCGCTATTATTCCAAATCGCTCATTTTGTCAAAATGTATGCGAACTTTCCTGGAGTTGAACTGATTCCTAAGAGCTTTATACAACTTCAGAAAGAGAAAGAAAAATTCGTCGTTGCTTGTTGAGTTACATCCTACAAAAAACATAGGCACTTTCACGTCGTAGTCGTGCAGTGTCGGTAAAGAAATGTACAAAAAAAAAGTGTGATGCACGAACAACGTTGTTGTTTTATTTATTAAACCCAAAGCGTTTTTGACGTTCTCGTTGCCTTCCTTGTCTTCGGATGAAAAGGTCCCTCCTACCTGACTGGGACTTCAAGGTTCTAAAAATTAGGACCCATTTGATGACATAGATTCATTTGGTCTCATTCCTTTTTGAAAGGATTGCACAAATTTTAGTACAATGCAATAAGGTAAAAAATCTTCATTCGCATTCGCACGCCCAACTTAAAACATTAGTAAAGCTGCTAACAGCTGTTTGAATATCGTATGATAATTGCTGGTTATTGTACAACATTGAACAGAATGAGCCAATGAATCTAATTAAGAGGATCTGATTGTTCAATTAGCAGTTTGTTGACCTTTCCTTCAAGGTTATTCCGCATTGTGCAGTAAAGTGAATGGCAGCTCAATTGGCTTTAAAATATTTTGCGCACTGGCTTTAAATATTTTGAAAACATCTGGTCTGCATAATTGGATTTATTGAACTCAAAGTGGACGAGAAGACTAGAATGTTGGCTTCTACAAGTGAAGCATGCTGCATTTAAGAGTGGCCATGGATTTGATTTTGATTAACAACTCCCAAGTTACGGCGTGTTTGCCTACAGATACCAAGGATAACAAACACGCCCTCTGCCCATCACGAGTGACGATGCTTTACTTACTCTTTGTTATAGCAATGAGTAAAACAAACTGCGCCAATGCCTCGCTAGGTAAGACTGGCAAAGATAACAAAGTGACTAACAAACATTCTCATAAAACCGAGGTCAATTTGAACAGATCTCATCGGGAAGTTAAAGTCACCTTAAAGTTTGCAATTTCAATGGAGGTGTATAGCGTAACAACACCTCAAACGTCAGTTTTTGCAGAATTACAATGTGACAACATCAGAAGTTAGGAAGTCCCAATAATTTCTTCCATACTTAAAATAATTTTCCAATTCATTCAGTCCCTCACTTTAATTAAGTCGCAAAGTCTATTTGCCGTTTATATTTAGTCGTTTATTTGGCATCTGATGCTCCTACTATACCCGGAAAACTATGCCAATATGTACTGTTCTCCATACAATCGTCAAAATGGCCTCGATAGCCTTCCTGACGGGGACCACCTGGACGATCAGATGAAAACCAGACCAGTGTATGAAGAGTTTATTCTATCCCATTGCCCCAAGGCAACTCATTGGGTCGCCCAGCCATTAGATCTGAGTATGAGTATCGGATAATCTCTTTCGCCTGAAATCATTTTGATACGACTCGGGAGATGGAGACGATCGGGACGATTATGGTATGACTTGTAGTTATTATTTACTTATACAATGTAAAAGTTGTAGCATATCTGGCCTTATCTCTTGTTTAACAGAATGCGGCTTGGTGGTAAACAATTCACTAAAAAGTCCAGGATATCCAGACGAATACCCCAGTCATATGGACTGCATCTATTCCGTTCCTATTCCAGCAGGGATGACCATGAATGTTTATTTTGCTGACTTTGATGTGGAATATGATCGCTTCTGCAGGTAAGAGAGCCTCGATCGTAAATCAAAGCATTAGACAAATCTAATATTTTTGGTCACAATATATGTATATGGAATGATTAACTGGAAGCGAATGTTGGAAAGTGTAAAAGAGATTGTTGGATGTCAAAGCTCATAAGGGCCACTCGTGATTGCAATGCATTTTTCAGTTTAAGCGTCGGTTAAGCGGCTGAATTTCCAGTTTAAAGAAAACTTTCTAAATGATTTATACATTATTTCAAGCTGTAGATGTTTTTATTTTCAGTTAACCGTTCATGTTCTGTAGGGCCGGGTTGGTCAAAGCTAGGCGAAGCTAAGCGAAATTCGTTGGCGAGTTAAGTTCATGAAAAGTTCGACATTTGGCTCAGTTAAGTTCATTTAAATGAGGATTGGATCGTCCAACACGTTCCATCCGTCTGTTTTAGACGGATAGAACGACTGAAGATCGTCCCAGGGACAAACGTCGATCTTCAGATGCGATGAACTAAACTAATAAATAAAAAATTTGTATGGTGATGTATATTCAGCCTCGTTGGGGAAAAAATTTATTAAAATTGCTTTTTGAGCTGATTCAGTTGACTGGTTCGGCACGTCCTAAGTTCAACGTCTGACCCAACAGACGATCTTAACTTAATTTAGGTCGACCCAAGTTAGTGTTTGGTTCGTCTCATGAAAAGTTCGAAGTTTGGCCTAGCCTAAGTCCTAGGTTAAGATTACCCAGGGTTAGTGCGAACTTTGAATTCGGATATGAAACTGATCTAGACAAGCAAAGTTTGTTTAATTGTCCACAATTTTGTCATTGGATTCTCTAAAAAGATAGAAAAAATTATTCCAGGCAATGCCTTTGAACAAAAAAAAAAGAAACCGGGATTAAAATAACCCTGGGTTAGCGCAAATCGGCCTTTGAACAACTGGGCCCAGAAGTTTACACTGAGCACTTGGTGTAAAATCACGTTACAAGGCCGCTATATTGGTTGAACAAACAATTTTTTTTCGTACAATTTAAATGAAAAAAGAGCTTTGTTCAAACGAAGGGAATCGCCTTAAGTTTCTTTTTTCAACAAATATGGTTACCGTGACGTCAGCTACAAACCAGCAACACGTCCGCCAATCAAGTAACTTCTAAGACTCGGGCATTATCCTCCGATATCAGCACAGCCAATTTGGTAATTTGTGTCGAGGCCCGTGTTGCGGGATCGCCATCTTCTTTACGGGGCAAGCAGGGGCATAAAAAATTAGTTCATTTCATTCTCTAGAATAGGCAACGTCTAGTCTCCAGTAGTATAGGAATATTTGCCAAGCTTTTAATTTTTTTGCCCGACCTCTCTTGTTCGAATAACTATGGTGTCCCTTGCAAATTCGCACAAGCGACCCGAAGCCCTCGCCAGTTGATAAGTGACGTCTCACTGGCAGTGATGAATCGATCACAGACAAACACATGAGATGGCCCCTCCCTCCTGTAAAGATGACTTTGTCTAACCCAGTGTGTAACATTTCTGACTTATCCTTTCCTTTAGCTACGATTATGTGATAATTACAAATGAGAAAGACTTCACGTTCGGCGAGTATGTATACTGTGGTCAACGGACGGGGCAAACTGTTCTTATCACTGGACGTTTAGCAGTGATATATTTCTACTCAGACAACGCTGTTGAAGAGAGGGGATTCCTCCTTCTATTTAGCATTACTCCACACGGTATGTATAATATAACAGAGTAACAGGATCAAATCCCATTTTAACCTGCAGGGATGCTAGTATTAGAATCAGTCTACGGTCCAGTCCCCTAGCCTGTTCCGGGCTCCGAGATGGTCAAGTCCGCGAAATTGAGAAAGAGCAAACAGGAAAATAAAATGGGAGGAAACTGGGGAAGGGCGGCCCGCCAATGGCCCCTTTTCCCAGATCACGGCCTCTTTTTCCGCCTGCCTTTCAATTATGCTTCATCCCTACTACCTGAGAGCCTGTTCCAGCCTCTCCCTGTCCAAACTGTGAAGACATTTCTGGTCGCTAAGTATATCTTGTTGCTTCTACTGTTTATAATTCACAATATAACATAGGTCATGTTTATATGTCAGCATATTTGCCTTGCATTTTTTAGGAAAATCACATTTTCTATAATAAAAAAATGCCCCGTTAATACGGACACCGATGGGGCATGCCACAGTGTCCGTATTAAGCGGATTAAAACGAAACTGTCCATTATATACAGGAGTCTGTATTAAGCAAGTGTCCGCAAAGAGGGGTTCCACTGTACCTCAATTACTAATCTTCACTTAGGCAAGCTGAAAAGTCTCTTCTTTGTAAGCAAGAGTTTTAGTCGATAAATGTTTAGAGGGTGTTTGCATTACAGCCTTAACGTTGAAAAAGATCGATAATAGAGATGAAAAAACTATCTTCTGGCAATATGTATAATCAGAGATTTCAGCGAAGAGTAAGATCTGATGAATACATGCTTCGACTTCAACTTTATTGCTTAATAAATTTACTTCACATTAATATACGTCTAGGCGAAGTTTTGAAAACGTTACCGCCAGAAGACTAGGTAGAATGGTTACTGAGAAGTATATGTAATCAAATAGTGACGAGTAAATTAGGGAATAATTTCGCGGGCGTTTTGCCCAGCACTGAAACGTTTAAAGGTTAAATATTGGCTTAATTTATAAGTTCATCCTTTTTCAGTCGTTTCAGATGTGCTCTTTCAATGCAAGTTTAGGTGAGTCGAGTTACGCAAACAAACTTGCACTCTTATTCCTAATTTATTTTGTTTTTGTGTTTATCATCAGCACCCCCAAAAATAATTCTACCGGCATCAGCTCCTGTTATTCGAGCATTACCAGGCTTCCGAATGACATGGTCTGCTACCGGAAGTCCCCCTATATACACTGCACTGATAAGGAATACTACATTACTGGCAAATACATCGGGCAGCATGACAGTGCAGCTACACGAGGAAGGGAACTTCAGCTGCGTGGCCACAAGCGAGTATGGGACAGACGTGAAGCAGTTCTTGGTTGTCTTATCCGGTTAAGTATTTTATCACTCCCGGGGGGGTACTCAAGGGAAGTTTGGGTAGAGGTGTGCTGCCTAGGCCTTCAAACCCTGCCTGTTCAGTTAAGACAAAAATTGCTTATTTCGCTACCCTTTTTACCACAAGAAATCTTATTTTACGGTCCTGATTTATTTTATTTCCCGTTCGGAATTAAGAAAATGGAGCCGACAATTATATGGCATTCAGCCATGAAGTATATAACAAAAAGACACGAGATGCTAAATAGTGAAATTGAATACATGTATAACTCTTTTTAAGACACAATAACCTCAGAACCATAACAAAACCATCAAAGGCACATACCCGTCTAGGCTAAATAAGGGAGTGCCCCTCTTCGGGCTATCACCCTTTAAAATAAATGCGCTTAGAACTGTGAAAGTATCAGGATATGCCTTTTACAAGAAAATATTACATAGAGCAAATTAAATAGCTATGAAACACCTCGACGATTGACAAAAATCCTCCACGAAGCGTCGGCGTTTTTTTTTCTCTCTCTCTCTCTCTCTGTATCTCTCTCTCATTCTTCTCAGTGTTTAGTATGAGGTATTCGGTGTTTAAAATATTAATGTATTTGTTGATTTGCCCTTTACAGACTGTGGGCCTAAATGCCACAAAGGAGAAGACAAGTGGTATTATAGTGGAAACACTTTTGTATGCGACAATTTGACGTCAGCAGAAGACATTATTAGTTGCGTTCCAACGATCGCCGAAACAATGTATGAAACCAATAATAATAAAGCTAGTTTTCTGGTAGTAGAGTCCAGCTTATGTAAAATGCAAAATAAGTAAAAATATTGGCCTTAATAATGTTCCTTTTTGCCTAACTGCCAGCCTTTAAGATAAAATTGTTTATTTTTACGAGAATTGATCTTAAGAAATAGAGATCAGGCAGCAAAAAGGACCGGGCCAGCATTACTGAATGTTGTGTAGTTAGTAAGTTATATCCTCATAATATAATATGACCAGTCTAACTCTAAATTACATAAAATAATTTAACAAGGGTTTTTTGTCACAAAATTTTTTTCCAAATTTTCCAGATATTTAGAAAAAAGCAACCTTGTGCAGTTTCCACTTTGGATGTTTTCATCCATGGGAAGTCTAAAGCAGCTGTAAGTTTAATAGCAACCCTTAATTGCGTTTGTAAATTGTAATATGTCTACACACGAAGAACTCAGGAGTTCTTAAGAACTCGTTGAAACGTGTCCGTGTGTTCCAGAACGAATTAGAATTTGGAAGAGTTGTATTGGTTTTTGAGGAGAAGGGAAAACCGAAGTACCTTGAGAAAAACCTCTTGGAGCAAGAGAGAGAACCAGCAACAAACTCAAACCACATATGCCGTCGATGCGAGGATTTGAACTTGGGCCACTGTGATTGCTGAGAGGCAAGTGCGCTCACCACAGTGCGCCACACTTGCTACTCAAAGGTTGCTCCGCATAATAAATCAATGCTCCATTTATCACAACTACATTCTTCGTTCCATAACCAATATAGAGCGTCATTAGACAAAATAATATTTTAAATTTTATATCTTTTTTACAGATATCTGAAATCATGTAACCTCCAAAAATTATCTTCCCAACAGTTTACGAATTTAACGAAATTAAGAGAACTGTAAGTAATTTATCGTAAGGCAAATTGCTTTCTACGACAAGTGCACAAGTACACATAAAATCCACCAAATGTATTAGCTGTTGAGGAGTGATTTTCGCCAATAATAACTTTCAAATGTTATTTATATCGTTTCTCACTGTGCATAAGTCCATGCGCCTGCGCTAAGGCGTGATGGAGGACGGGAATAGGAATAGACCTCAACATATAAACATCACAAAGTCGGTTTCATGCAGTGACATGGCGCTTATGTTTAACTTATTGTGAACGCTCCACTAATAGCGATGTATTACCATACGACATACAAACCACATACAACCCACAATCTCTTGCTTCGCTCTTGACTAACGAAAGGGATAAAGAACTCGAAATATCCGCTTTTCAATTTTTTACAGTGGTAAATTGGCCATTTTTGCACTCTTCTTTACTTCCTCAGGGATTTGTCGGTGAACAATATTACTTTTCTGCCTCACGGAATCTTCGCTACGCTGAAAAACTTAAAAAAACTGTACGTAAATGTTTAAGGAATAACGGTAGTACAAACCGAACATGATTAAAATTCTGTGTATGATGTCAACAAGAGAGGATAGGTTCCTCTCTTGATGTCAATCAATCAATAACTTTATTTACCCACGGTACCTCATGTTCAGGACTTAAAGATAACATACTAAAAGGCAAGCCGTCGGAAGATATCATATAAAAATATTAGAATAATGCTACAACTTTACAGACTAGCTTTTTTGTATTTTGTGTATACTATATAGCCTTCTTTCCAAGAGACTATTTCAGACGTTTTTCTCAGAAACATTAACCGAAATTGACGTTAAAAGCTTTAAATCTCCGATTGTAAAAAAGCAAACTGTATACAACAATTTTTTATTCTATACACACATAATTATAGACCTTTGAAATAACGGAAGAATGTTCAAAGCTTTGCTTAAAAAATTAGGGTATTTTAATTACTAGAAAGATTTGATTTTGGAATGTTGCGTTATTAGGCTTTTGTTTTCAAACGGTATAAAATCTCTAGATGAAGAGGTGTTTGTCAACTTGTCAAGTCTGGAAAGGCTGTAAGTAACAACGTCTTCAAGTGCTAAGTTTACTATAGAGGAGATCTTTCCGGATTCGAACATTTCAGTACAAGATTTTTTTGTCTAATTACACAAAGATGCGTGAATCAAAAATCTAGGTTCGGTCGCATGTCCAGATATTCTGAACCCTAATTCTTGAATACAGTTGAAAATCCATGTGCGACCATTCCTTGTAAGCGACCATCTCCTATAACCGAGACCTATCCAAAACAACAAAATTTTCCCACTTAAAGCCTTATAGTTGGAACCACTTTTCACTTTTAATGATTTTCCATTGTCTTTTAAACCTCTTGTAGGCGACCACTTCCACGCTTTATTGCTACTATATATGTCCATTTGAGCTTTTATTTTCTTTTTAACATTTAAAGCATTGTAACGTCCTTCATCATATTTGCATGGAAAAGGCGCGTTATATATTTTAAGTTATTATTATCATTATCAATGAAGTTTAGAACTTTTCAGCTCTTTTAACTGCTGAAAATGCATTGTGATGTGATATGAAATGCACTGAATAAATCACAACACCGGAACGTTTTCCCGAATTTTTCATAACCACAAAATGTATCTGTCAGCCCGGCTTGGAGGCCTTCCAAACATATTAAACCTCATAAAACCTTGTTTACTTAGGTTAACCAATTGTTGGAAGTGGCACAGCAACAGCGTGTGGGACCAATAACTGTGGGCCGTGTAACAGTCCCTCCCCCATGAGAAATAGACCACCACACCGGAGACTACGCCCCCTACCGTTTACGAACAGCGTGTGGATTCTTTAATGTTCCACAGGATTTATATGTGCAAGGGTGTTGTGGGACCGGGCCGTTTGTTTATCGTCCTTATCCGAGAAGACTAGAAAGCTTGACCTTTTGCAGATGTTTTTACAAAGACAGCACTTTCTCCTCAGTTTTTTATTCACCCTGCTTGTTGTTCCAGCTGGGGTTTGAATTCAGATATAAATCAGCAGCCTCCCGTTCGGCAGACTGGCGCTTATCCAATAGAGCTAACCTGGCGACTGTTTACTTTTAATTACTTAACAGGTTCCTGCGCGACAATGTCATCACATTTCTCCCCAAAAGACTGTTTGCAAAACTAGAAAAGTTGACATTTCTGTAAGTAGACTTGGCAAGGATACATTCGGCTCGTTTTAATATTAGATGTGATCACCGCGGGGTGTTGCATCTGAAAATGAAGATAATTTCATAATGATCATTGCAAAGGTACAGATTCCACTACTATCCGGACTGGATTCCCACCATCACCACCACCATCACCAGTCGTCAAGATTAGAAACAGATTGTTAAGCATTTTTCAGGGCATCTCCTTAAAAAGTAGTTGTTCGCGACGGCCATTTTGTCTATTTCCATTTGGTATTGTTAGTTTTCTTAAGAAAAGGAAGCGGAGGTAGTCTTGAGCCCCCGATGCTAAGGTCCATGCTCAGGTCAATGCTAAGGTACCAAACAGAACATAAAAGACCTAACGTTTCTACCCTCCCATGCAGACGTTCTCAAAGGGCTTCGTGAAGCGCCTTTCGTGTTGGGGGGGGGGAGGAGCTGTGAGAGACGCGTGAAGAAGCCTTGAATGCGACTGCGTGGGAGGCACACAAAACCCCTTGATCTTGCAAAGCAACTGAAATAGGTGTCCTTGTAATCTTTCCAACAGGGCTAGTCCTATTACCTTAATAAATGATGTGAATGTGCTTGTTTTTGTGATGGTGCTTTTGAAATCTACTCTGCAGGGATCTGTCTCAAAACTTCATTACATCTTTGCCAGACGGAATGTTTGCCTCTCAAAGAGATCTGTACACTCTGTAAGTACATTTTTTAGCCATTTGTATTGTTTCCTTTTGACTTGCAGCTCAAACAGCGAGTAAAAAATGACCAGTGCAGTCATTAACGTAGCCCATTTTCTTCTTCTTACATCACGCTTGCACTCGTGGTTTTCAGTGATAATTTTGCTACTATTTTAAGAGTCATTAAAACAGCAAATGGCGATTCAAACTGAACGCGTAAACTGGCGGCAATTCCCACTCCGAAATACTTTCGTTTCAATTTCACTGAAATTTTTATGACTTTTTTGGCAGTTTAATGCGAGCAAATTACGAGAAACATACCTCGGAGATACAGTTTTAGCGTCAGTTGCGCCAACAATTAGTACGTAAATATTGGAAAATCGCCTCGAAATCGTAGGAAAAACAGATTGATCCCTTTTTCCTCTTTAAAAAAACAACCATCCTGTAAGCTGGCTTTACGTAGGTTTATTCAATATTATAATCATGAAGAATATTTTCAGTTTATGAATGGTAGGTTTTCACAGGTATTTATCTTCTAACTCCATTAACTCACTACCCGAAGACGTATTTGCTGGAAATCCCACTCTCAGTTCCTTGTAAGTGGAAAACATATTCTCAGTTTGTTGGATACTATTCAGTGTTTTTTTTTTTTTTAATTTTAACATTTGCCTGCGGTATTCCCGTAGATAAATCAAACCTGGAGATATGTACGGTATCTATCTGTCCTCTTCTGGAACCAGAAGAAATACATGGAAGATGGACTCTCGAATATCGATTCCATTCACGCGCTATTTCTGCTACTCCAATTCCCGGGAATAAGTCGGAAATATTCCAAACATTCTGCCCCACGAAGCAGAATGCTTGGAAAATAATTTTGTATCCTTCGCTACCCATTTTCACGACGGCAAGGAAAGCGACGAAAGTCGTCGGTGACGAGGAAGAAAGGGGACTACACAAAAATGGGTACCACTAGAGCAATGGAAAAGATAAAGGTCTTGGCATTTTTCCTGGAAATACCAAATGTCTTCATATCGATTCCTATACTAACTCAAAGTTCACAACGTATTATGTTTCCACAGAGATTTATCTTCAAACGCTTTAACAACTCTACCGCTAAGAGTTTTTGCTACCTTAAGAGACCTTTCTTACTTGTAAGTGAAGTAAAGTAACAATAGGATTGATGTTTTATTGCGCACTAATTATTGAACAATAAGAGCAGAAATCTGTCAATTGACCTTAATATAAACATCCTATATCACGAGCTTTCTCACAAAAGACAGGTTGCCCACGATATGGTCATATGATACCCGGTTTGGCAACTGAGCTTAACATGGAACAACAATATAACGACAATGCTTGCCTGGGACTCCAAAGAAAAAAACGCTGACCATCTTCAACGAAAGGGGTAATGCACGCGCGCCAAGCTTCGTCACTAGTTATGATTACTAGGAGTCGTTCTTTGCGTAGCTCAAAAAATGAATTGGAATTCTTCCAAAACCAACAAAAATATGATTAACCCAACGATCTATCCTATACCTTTCACACAGGTACCTGAAGTCAAATGAGATTTCCATTTTACAAGAGACACTCTTTTCTAATCTGACTGTGTTGGATTCTCTGTAAGTAAATCACTCGGCCTGCAGTCTCCTACGCGGTTGAACTTTTGTGCATCAAAGTAAAGTGATTAAATTATGGAAAATAAAGAATGAAAGATTTAAAATACGCTAATTTACAATATCATTGCTTGCAATTTACGTTATTAGCTTAATTATTAGTTAAAGGGACACAGTCAGCTATGTGACCGCGCTGACCTGGACACTACTTTTGTCAGTTTTGAAAAGAGTTTACCTCAACCCGAAATCAAATGAACGCGTCGGCTACATCTAGAAATCCGCTTCAATCCTTCCTAGTGTTTCATTTGATCTTCGATCTTTTACAGAAAACCTCTTTTTGAGCAAACTTTAACCCATCCTATGACATTATATTTATTATATTTATCATATTTGGTTAAAAACAGTATCCAAGGAACATGAACAGAAGAGGTGAGAAACGCGTAGGCTCCGGGCGGGAGAAATCGTTTTCGTTTACCAAAATAACAAAAGAAATGAATCAATAACATTGGCGATGAAATAATCGTTATATGTAATTGGAAAATCGATGGAAAAGGTTACATATGTTTGGAAAATCAAACTTTCTCGACCTTGAACCTTCGACAATGATTCATGCCGACTCCGTGTCATTCCTCACCTCTACTAATGATAGACTTCAGAAGTATTCGTCGATGTTTGGCTTTTCTTGGACAAATCCATCGATGAATTCTCAATGGTATATAAAAAATGTGTGCTCCGATGTGGCTTAAGGTCTATAATCACGATTTGGGCTTGTAAATTGTTCAAATACGCTTCTCACTTTCTCTTTCACGCTCGTGTCTTGTGACATGCAAATCAGCTAAGAAATGGTATCTAATGAGCATGTGCATCAGCTGACTGTGTCCCTTTAATTACACGTGAGAAGTCTAAAAGAGATAATACATGTATTTACTTTAAGTTAATCGTTTTATTTTCCATTATATCTTTTCTTGTTTTATTAAATGAAATTAATCTTGTGCATTCAATGAAATTAATCTCATGCATTTAATATGTATTTCAAGAAATGAAAAGAAATATTTGGCATAAATACCACGAGTGATATTTCGAAATTGTTATACGTAATTTCACGAGCCCATTAGACGAGTGAAATTTGAGACGTGATATTTGGCGTAAATACCACTAGTCTAGTGGTATTTATGCCAAATATCACGTACAAATCATGATATTATTTGTTTATGCCACTACCCACAAAAGGTTTGCAATTTTCACATGTAGGTATTTCAAATTAAGCTGAAATCACACTGCTATGAGCCAATCAAATTGCAGAAATTTCTCATGTAGTAGTATAAACTAAGATAATAATATTTATAATATTTGAAGCTTAAACATAGTCCTATATAAAATGTAGAATAACATGACATTGTTTCTTTTTTGGCTCAGAGGAATATCCCCTTATTTACAGGAAGTTAAATTCAAATAAAATCAAGTTTCTTCCTGAAGGAATATTTGCCACGCAAACTGAACTCTTTTACTTGTAAGTGTGCCTCATTTCCATCTGTCTCCCGTGGGGGTTACTCGATATATCCTTGGGTGGGGAGGTGGGGCCTGGAAGAAGCGTATGCATGTCGTTTTGGCCTCACGAAATTAGCTAGCTGACAAACAACTGTTGCGCCAATTCTTCTATGTTGAAGAGGCATATCCTCTTTAATTAAATGCTCCCTCGCCCCTCATTGTTTCACAACATCTTGTTAATTTTACAGAAAGCCAGAATATATGTCCACCAAATGCTTGCTTGTTCTTTAATTTTTGTGTAAAACTTCCTGTTAGGGATTTGTCTTCAAACCTGATAACGATTCTACCCGATCGCATTTTTGCTACGACCTTAAACCTGAGACAATTGTAAGTACGAGCTTGTCTTTACTTAGCTATTATTGGATGAGGCTGGCATTTTAAAGGCAAAATTGTTGCAGTCCTCTAGCACTAACGAAACGACTGTTCAAAGGTGCACAGCCAGTCGGCTAAATGGCACAATATATGGCATAAATCATAATATATAGCTTTAGCCAGGGCTAAAAAGCGAAGCCCTCGATAATATTATAGTTTGCTCAAACAAAATGTAAAATAGTGTATTGCTAAGCGGCGAAGGCAACGCCCGAGAATGGTGAAAAATAACAACAGGTCTAATAAGCAAAAAAGCAACTTTGCACGTGTAGCACACTTTTTTGTACATTTCTTTGCCCTTGTTTTGCACATTTCTTTGCCCTTGTTTTGCACGACTACAACGGGAAACTTCCAGAAACTCCTTCGTTACACGTTTTATGGAGAAACAAAAAAATGTCTCCTTTGTTTCTTATGTCTCGCTTTCTCTTTTTCTCGGTCTTTCTCTTGCTCTATACTCCTCCCTAATACTTTAGAAAACACGGATACAGAGACAATTTCCGCTTTCCGTTTTCGTCTTCATTGACTCCTTAGTTGTCTCTGCTTCACAAGACGCTTGTAGCTATGCGCCTTCCCGTCAAAATAACCTCGAGTTGCATTTGGGTTGCTATACCTGTTGATTGAGCTATTTTACAATGGTATGCCTATGGTGCGGATGGGCGGTCGGTCGGTGTACGGTCACATGATTACCAAATTTTCTCGGATGGGAAAAAATTCTATTAATTTTAAAAAAATGCGTAAAACTTTCGGCACAGGTCTCGACAGGTCGAACAATTTTCACCTGGTGTAGCCCTTGAACCAATAGACTATTCACAGTACCAGTCACTCCTTGATAATTTTTCCGTTAGGTGGTCGAGATCAAACGCTTACGCTTGACTTCAAATGTACTGAGTCAAAAAAACCCTGGAGCCCCCCCTCCCTCTCGGTACATTGAGGGCAAGATGGCCGTCCTTAAAGGTAATCGCTCAATCATCATGAGGGGTCTATGAACAGTCTATTGAGCCAACCACGCTGTCATGAATTGTTTATTGACAAGGGTAACAGACACTATCCGAACATGGAACCTCCACAGTTTTGATTCGCACATAAGTTCGTAACATTACTTCGAAAATTTATTATTATAGAGGTTATATCTGGACATTTCAGGGCGTAAATGATTTTCTTCAATTAAGATTCTGTCCGATGCCCCGTCCGCGATCAACTATCATTAAAAGCATTCAAGTTCTCCCCGGTATTTATTTATCACAGGCACTACTTTCGTTTATATACCAAACGAAAACTGGACAGAAATCTTCTACTTCATTTTAACTTTCTTTTTACTCGACAGGGAGTTTTCTTCTAACTTTATAAAATTCTTACCCGATCGAGTTTTTAACGCACTGACTGAACTCAGAGTTCTGTAAGTAGCAGTGAGACATCTGTCTTCATTTTGCATTAAATACCCTCTTTAGAATCAGAGTTAATGTTAGAAATTAAAAAGGTGGCTATCAGTCTCAAGTCCGTGAACAAAATCCTGAGGTGTGACCATTCAAATGAAAAAACCAGGCTCTCGGGCAGTACTTTCTTTTTGCACACGAGCCAAAGGCCCAAACGGCCAGATCTTATACCAGTTTCCTTAGCATGAAGCATGCCTTAGTAGGAGCATTGTTACTCCCCCCTGGACGGGATACTAGTCCATCGCAGGGTTACCCCCCAGCAGTATGTCGCTGGTACCCATTTATACACCTGGGCGAAGAGAGACGAAGTTGAGTAATGTTCCTTGTCTAAGGAAACATCTGACGGGCGAGGCTTGAACCCCGGATCTCCAGATCCGGAGATCGAGGTGTTAACCACTCGGCTACACTCGCCTCCAGTACTTTCACTGGTACCTTTTATTTAGTTTGTAGTTTTAACTTTTGAGTCGACTGTGGACGAAACGTTATGGTTTGCCATTAAAATGAAACTATTTGTCCTTATGCATTTTGCAATACAAAATGTGGTCACTTTGACTAATTTTAACTTAACACACTTTTAGCAGTGCCTGAACGGTTAAAGCAGAGATATCTTCACCGGCGAAAAATGTCTGATTGGTCGTCGCGCGACCACGTGACATTGCCAAATTCAAAATGGCGGCAATACCTCCATACTTTGTTTATTCTAGTGGAAAGAAGGTTAATTGCGGCTTAATATGAGTTGCAAATGCACATCGGATATTTTTAGAATAGCCTAGACTTTTTATTATCCTTTTTCACCTATTCCTATGGGATTCGTTTCCTGCGATGCTCGCGATTTGGCCGGTTTTCGGGATTCAACTTCGGATCACGAAGGACAACAATGTTTCTGAAAAAAGCAGGGTCACCAGAAAGAACGGCGTTTGTTCACAGCTCAATGCAGCAGATAAATAAGACACTATGGATCCTTTGAAATTGCTTAGACACCTGGTAGTTATTTTATTATAATTTTTTTCCCTGAAAGGTAAAGCAAAAATACGTTTTCTCCAGTAACACTTTCCAATTTACAAAAAAAACTGGAACACGAGCTAAATGAACTTTAGTGTCTGCATTCAGTTTTTTCATTGAGAACGGGTGCAATTTTAATATCAAAACTTTAAAGCCGTCTTTAAAGAGAACTTTGATTCAAGTGTTAGTTGAAAAAATACTGATTATATTTTTTCAGTATATGAAGGTTAAAAAAGTGATGCATATAGTCTAAAGTGCTACAAAGGAGTAAAAACCCAGACATCTCCATAATTAAATTTTATTGACACTGTCAAGGACATGTGCTTTCCTTGAGTACACATTTTTTCGTTAAAAAATCTTGTTTGTGAGGCTGCACTTTGTTTGATGCAGGATCAATCAATCTTTTCTGAAGAGAAATGAAAAGTAAAGTATGTTAACATGTCAGATACTTCAACGCTGCCTTAGCCAACAACTAAGAAGAAACTGAACTTCAAATCAAAAAACAAAGTGAAAGCTACTTCACTGTGAAACAACAACCACTTCAAATATATATCACATTAAATTCATGCAAAATGTAGACCTGATGAGAAGTTTATAGGAATAGAAACAAACGATAATTACAATGAAACTATAATTCTTGAATCAGATCTGTGAATGTCCTCTCATAAATCTGACGGAAGATCAAAATTGGAAACTGCACATCCTGCACAACTGCATTCATCAACATGATCCAACGAAAATTTCATTAAGACTCAAAGTTTACTCCAAGCTTTACACTCCAGTAAGTTTAATTTGTGATGATTTTTTTTTCTTGGAAAGAGCTTTTGAATACTTAGTAGCATGTTAACTCTGTCATTCATTTTATAACTTGGCTCCCAAAAAAATTAAGCCAAAAACAATGCATATAAAAACAAAAGCATTCACAGAAAAATTACCCTGTTCTTCTCCTTCCAGGATCCAATATTCAAGCAAAGAAGCACCCCCCACTGAAAGCCTTGTGTGTAAAAATTTTAGTAATCCCAAGTCAAATTTATGAGCAAAATAATCAAAACTTAGATCCTTCAATTATAAAATTGCAAGCAGTTGTGCACATTGTAAACAGAATTTTTTTTACAAATCAAAATGTTGCTGGACCTATCGAACTGTAGCTCCAAGACGGTCTAAGCATTTAATGAAAACACTCTCACATTTTCTCATTTGACAGTTCAGATAAAACTCAAACATACAAAGCTGTAATAATGTGCAACAACAATGAAATGACTGCACCGATCGACAAAATCACGTTACGAACTACGCACTTTAGAAAACTGCCGCAACCCGGCCGCTTTCGATCCACTAGCCACAAGCCAATTTACACAGCAAGACAATGGCTAAGAATATTTCTTTTGTACCGAGTGACACGAGATTAAGTTGAACCAAGCGTAAGCTTATTTTTCTGCCATAAACAGTGTAAACACACGGAGATTTAGCATCTAAATATAGTTTTTCGAGCAACAAAGTACAAGCTAAGTCATATTAACAAAACAAAGCCCAAAAATGTCTGTCCCTCTACTTTTTTTTGTTGAATCCGTGATAGGAAACTCGAACTAAGCAACAAAAACATTTTGGGTAGCGTTGTAACACACTCTTCGATCAACAGTCGAATGTTGTCGAATGTTAAAGCCGAATTTTGACACAAAAACGGGATACACATTTAACAAAACTGTCGCTTCCGAGCCACTCGGTACAAGCTTATTTATATACCAAAACAAAGCCCAATAATTTTTCTTCCACTACTTTATAATTTCTTTTTGTACCGAGTGGCCCGGAACATGCAGTAAACAAAGAGAGTAAAAATTACCCACCTCTTAGGTCTGTCTTCCACATGCAAACCAGCGATCTCAACGTCAACAAAACTGAATCAGACGATGCCACTGCGATTTTTCGCCAGTTCCAGGACGCTATATTCTCTAGAGAACATATCTCCGTCAAAACTTCGACCAAAATAATTTTTGATCTCTTACAGTGGCAAGAAATTGCAACGTTGTCACTGCCAAAAAAAGCTGCCATCGCTTCTTTCATCTCAACAACATTTCGCGGGCATTTTTGGCTCGGAGCCAATGACATTGCCCGAAATCGATCACGTGCCATTTTTTGCAGAGCATGCGTAGACATTTTTCGCCGGTGAAAGAGATATCTGCTTTCGAAGTCCGAGCATGCGCGGAAGGCAAAATTTTGAGACAGTCCCGCCCGACTTTTTCCTTTCGCTTTCTCTATCTACTACCCTCTTCTTTCTCTATTTTTGGCCGTTTTTTTTTTTTTTTTTCGCTGGGCATTTACCACGCTTCATTTTGGTGGGAAAATGTTTCAGAATACTCAGTGGAAAATACTTACCCAAGTGGAATACTTGCCTGCACACCCCCGCATGACAGCAGGGAGGGAGGAGAGGGGGCAAGAATCCGCAAAGATTCGCCAGCACAAAGCAAAAAGGTGATCCGCAATGATCAGCTAGGATAGCTTGCAAAATAATGCAAAATGATAGCAGCCCTGAAAACCCCAAGTGGGCCACCCCGCATGTCACGCATGCTAATACTGGAACACCGCTGGCTGCAGTGGCTCGAGGTTAACTTAGCCTAAATAAAATTTAGCCAAATAAAACTTTTGGGATCTTAGGATATGTTGGAAGGAACTGGAGGTTAATAGTGGCAGTAACCTTCATTGAAATTTTTGGGTCAAATTTAAATTTTTGTTTTTTGCGTTTATCTCAAGTGCTTAAATAAAACGTGCTCATTCGGGTATATGGTTTGAAAGATCCCTTTCCGCTGCGCAAGTTAGATTTCAAACTGGTCTTTAATCTTCGCAACTGATGAAGTCACAAACGGTACAGGAGACATGGAGTCACACATGCGGTTACGGGATGGGGTGGTGTGGATGGGTTTGTGGTAATATTCACTTACTGTCACATCTATTTTTTTCATTCACAGAAATCTGTCTGCAAACGATATCATAGAAATAAAAACAGATGTCTTTTCAAATCTCACAAAATTAACGACGCTGTAAGTTGAAGAGTTTATTAATTTTAAAAATGATCTTTTAAGATTGTAGATTATGGAAAAATATAAAAAACGAAAAATGAACGAAACTTATATAAAAAATAAAATTTTAAGAAATACAGTGTCTTTTGTTATTTTATCTCCCCAGCATTAGATCATCTGCCTCAATAATTGCAAACTTAATGAGGTAGATGTTGAAAGTACCTTGGAGTCTACTGCACTGACATGCAATCAGCTTTTCTCTATATGTGTGAAAAGGCTATCTCTTTTTTTACCGAGAGATGTGCTACTGAAAGTTTTTAGGAAACAATACTGCCAGCTCTGGATTATGGCTTGATTGTCTCAAGGCTATGTCTGACAGGCTTGAAAGATTTCTGAATCAAGCTCTACGTACTCCGAAGCAGATCGAAAAAAGTGGCCATCAGTGTTCGGGCGAAAGCTTTACTGGTTGACTAAACTGCGTATCCATTTTAATGTTTAAATCGGATCTTACGTTGTAAATTCTAGATTTTAACA
>JBBMOI010000002.1:37937500-37987500 GCA_038088405.1 Porites divaricata | reverse complement strand
GACATATTTAAGTTTAACTATGTTATGCAATTTAATATTTTTTTAGATTTCTGCAGAATAATAAGATTCCCTCGATTTCCAACAAGACTTTTGTCACCTCAACCAAATTTAAATATCTGCAAGTATTCACGTAACCTTTTTATAATGCCAAGGGGAGTAAAAGAGTTTGGTTTGATATGCGGGTTCTATCCCCGCTTATTGACCGAAGGCTATGCCATACTAACGAGCCTCAATAAGGGCGAAACAGCTGTCCATGGCTGCCACTGCCGGGGTAATATGATTGTGCGCATGCGTAAGGTACTGGCCATACAGCGGAGTTGGTATGTGTGCTTCAGTACATAATTTGGTTGTTTTTGTTTTTTTTTCTTCAAATTAAATATTTTGCTGAGTAATTCACCCAAAAAATCTTCGTCTGTGATCCAAGTGAATTCATTTGTCAAGATCGTGTCCCTTGTTTATTTTTGTTTTTGTTTTTTAGTTTAATTTGTTTGTTTTTTATAATCATTGATCGCTGAACAGAAGCAACCGCGTTCGGAATGCTTCGTCTTTCGAAGATTAAAACCTTCGAAAGCAGATAACCGGACAACCCATTGTCGACGGCATTACCAGACTTGTAAATCTCTCCTCCGCAATTGCTCCGGCTATTTTTTCCCTTTCCATGGTTCCCCAAGCGCGTTGTTTTTTCCTTCTCCCCAGCCTCCCTGCGACATAAAGAGGCCTCTAGGAGAGTGGACTTGCATCATGATAGCAAGACGCTGTCATCAGTCGCTACGATTCACCGCGAATTAGAATCAAGGCCAAATATAACTCCTCTGTTCTGTCCAGCAATACACACTAATGAGGTTCATGCTCTTTACGACGAACAGCCCGAAGTTTCCTGTAGTCCTAATCCTCAACTTAACGCAAGAAATTCTGTCAAACATGAAGTCATATGCAAAATAAAAATTGTGTCAAATTGAAGTACCCAAGGCTCGAGTTTTGTGCGTTTCTGGACCTAAAGTCTCAGCGTATTTTCTTCATCTCCAAAGTACTAAAAAACACATTCAAAAACCGAAGTGTCAACAGCTACGTTCCCCTCTAAATTCCACTTAGTTTTTCATTGTGTAGAGCATTATCAGTTTCTGGATTTCGTTTAAACGTTTCAGATTTCTTAGCTTTAATCAACTGAAGAGCATCCCATATCGAACTTTCTTCAATTTGATGGATCTTCAAATAGTGTAAGTATACGAAGTCAGTCTCATGGCTCCAACCACTCTTAGCTAATGCATACATGCAATGTTTGGTTAGGTTAAAAAAGCATCTATTTACCCAGCTTTCAATTTTTCTGATCGCAAATGTACTAGTATAACGGCTTCCCTTATCCATTTGAAAAAGTTATTCTTACAGTCAAGGCAGGTCAAGCGTACCCCCCCCCCCCCCCCCCCAACTAAGATTGCATTAATGAATTGATTATTTGAGAAATGAATCCGCTCGCGTATGAATTCACTGCTCGTTATGTGTTCTGGAGTGCAGAGATGAAACTGAAATCTACAACTACTAGCTGATTCAACCTTGGGATAATAAATTCTTTAATGCGATCTTGGAGGGTACTCTTGACCTGCCCTGACTGTAACTGTATTGTTATTGTCGCTTTTGGCCGTCACAACGCCCTTCCAAATTCGGAATAATATTTTTTCGCTGTTCTCTGATCAGTTTGCTTTCAGATAATCCGATAAGGATGATCGAACCGGAGGCCTTCAGGCTTGGTAATAACAACTTAACGATGTAAGTTTAAAATGAACTCTGACTACCCTTGTTGTTATTGGGAGTTTCTCACTCGACCCTCCTCCTCCTCCCTGAGGTGTCAATCAAAGCTGTCTTTGCGACCACTCTCGTAAGCGACCAGCTCTAGTTACGACCACCTTCTTGAAACCCCATTTCAACTATGACCCAAACTTTGTAATGAAAAGCTCTCGTAAGCGACAGCGACCACTTTTTGGATTACCCAACTAGGCTTTTCCTTTGTTTTTAAGCTCTCGTACACGACCACTCAGCCTACCCAACTCAGGGTGGGTGGGGGGGAGGGGACTGCCATATATGGGCAGTATGTGGCGCTGGGAAGGATATGGTTTTCGAGCAGTTTACTCTGGGATAGGGTATATAAATCAGAGAGTTTAGGTCTAGAATAGGAGGGTATCATTTTCCTGGAAACTGATCAATTGGTTGAAGATTTCAGTCTAGACTAGGAAAACCGAGAATTGCCAGTCAAGAATATGAAAAAATCAAATCCGTTTTGTTTTGGCTGGACTGTGTTTGTGACCTCTGTTAGTAGTTTCTGGAAAACAGCTACTCTGGTATAGGGGGGATTTTGGGAATTTTAGTCTATTATAGGCTAGCAAAATTCACTTGTACGAGCTCTGGTATAGGCTAACGGTTCCAGGGTCCCAGCGGCACATCCCCAGCCAAAATTTCCTTAAGTACCCCCCCGGGTCACTCAGAGTCTTATTCATCATATAAATCAACACTGGACATTACGCCAATCGTTCGTTGATAAAGATCTTGTACAGTTCAGTATTACATATGTATAGCACAAAGTCTGTACTGTCGCAATTTGTAATAATCATCGCACTTTGTAATACCTGTCGCAATTTGTAATAAACCGCGTCGCACTTTGTAATAAAAAAAGCTGTTGTAATTTGTAGTAACTGTCCATCGCACTTTGTAATAAACTAAGCTGTCGCAATTTGTAATAATTCCATCGCATTTCGTAATAATTTTTGAGAGTGATTCAACTTACTTCGTCAGCCCAAAATGTGAATCATGGTACTTCATAAACACAAGGATTAACACAAGGACAATATCTTAACAGACATGGATCGGGTCTCCTAAAACAGAAGATACAACGTGTTCATACTTTCACACACACTCACACAAGCAACTCACCCACACGTATCCCTCTAGTTGTAGGATACCACCCAGCTATTCAATCAATATCATCTATTTTCACCAAGTCGCAACACATTTACATGCTCTCATGCTCGCAACTTTGTGCTACTATGTTTAAAAAATATATACCTCACATTACCTTCCTACGTACTAACAAGGCGGAAATCCGCTAATTGAGACTTCCCGTTCAGAACCAGAGCTCTCGATTAATGTTATGGTGTTATAGATTGTTCAAAGTCCCCTATTTTCCCGCAAGATCGTAGAGAACGAGCACTACAATGCAAGCGGCCATCTTGACCGGGTCTCGCATGAACTACTTAAAGGGCGTGGAACGGTTTGGGAACCCCGAGGCCCGCCCTCTTCGGTACATTTGAATCCAATAAAATTTCGTCTTATTCACGTGCATATGTACGCATAATTTTTGAGAATACAGAGTTAAGTTCCCCCGCAACCTCTATACAAGCTGAAGAGGTCTATTACAAAATGGTTGCCAGTGAAGGTGATCATGAGAGCTTGATCTCGACGATCTTACGGCAAAAAGGGGACTGTGAACAGTCTATCAATGTTATAATTGATTGTAACTAATTATTTTATCACATTAACTAAAAGCAGTTGTAATAAAACAGTCATTTCTTTAGGTTCCGTAGGTACCGCGGGTTCCGCGGCTCCGCGGTCTGCAATTCCACACATTAGTCTTACCCCTGGAACATCCAGGAACATAATACTACAATTTTTATTCAAAAAATAACGAATTAAAAATAAATCAAAATAATTAGCCAAAAAAATCGAAACTAAATAAATAAATAAAGATAAACTGGCTCCTAATAATTTGGAAGAAAAATGGCGAGGGAGGGATGTTGGACACAATTCACGCAACCGACCGCAATCAGTGAGGGTTCCAGTACTTCTCCGCCAATTTGAGTCCCGTGTCTTTACCCCAGGGTGAGTACTTCAATAAATCAGTTAGGATAGGTAAATACCGCCCACGGTCTTAAACCCTGAACCATTTAAGGATGAAACGAAAATTTCTGCCCTATTTAAGGTCCAAACCCAACAAATGATACCCTATTCAAGGGATAAACAAAAAATAAGAATTGAATGGCAACACACAAATCTTCATTAATTGAATCGCTTTCCTACCTTCAGTTTTAACAGTTCTTTGTTTCTCATCTGGCTAGGCGTTTATGCACTTTAATTTTAGCTGATACAATTTAGTTACCCTGTGTAGGGATCAAACCAGGGACACAAAGCTGTTATGAGGATCAGAATTATTTTTAGTTTATCTGTCATGCAATTCCAGACTTTTCTAGAATTATCTTCTAATCTGTAATATTCCAGAAATATCTGTAATGTGACTCAGCAGTTTCCGCAAATAGTAAATGATGTAATGCACTATAAATAGTAGTAGAACGTTCTAGATGTTTAAAGAAAAAGTATAAAACTAGGCTTCCAAGTATCAAGTTGTTGTTGTGTGCCCGAGGGTTTTCCCTCGTGGCTAGTTGTGATTGAGCTTATCAGCTATGGATGCTATATTGTGAGGAAGCTATAATCAACTGACATTACTATGGAGGAGCTATAACCTTGGACTTTGCTATATCAAGAGAAAAGAACGAGACGATAGCAGAAAAGAGAAGATAAAAGAGTTCATGATGAAGTTTCCCAGACGAGTTTGTAAACGCAGAAAAGCCAATGAGTGGAAAGGATCCAGTGAAATTCAAGAAAGTCAAGCATTGATGTCTCAAGTCAGTTGAGTTGACAGTTGTTCCTGTATGGCCACGAAAGACAGTAAGCCTGCTTGCTTTACGAACTGCTTAACTTAATCTTCAACCTTAGTAACTATAACAATGTATAATTAAATAAATAATAGTTAAAAAAGGTAACTGGTCGTTGTCACACTTTTTGTTGCGTGCCTTATATCGTGCTCGGGAATTCTTTTTACTTATGCCTTGTTCACGGGCATCTCTTGGTTATTCCGGTACGTAACAAAGCCAACAAGGTAAAACTGACACCCTATTTAAGTTTCGAGATATTCAAAAACCATATCCCGTCGGGCGGTGCATACCTAGCCTAGCCTATGTGTATATGTGGGATTACCCCCCGAAGACTTCATAAGTGGCAAGCAAACAAAGATTTGGATGACGAATGCTCGGTTATTCATGGATTTCCCCTTGTTAAATGTTGCTTTTGTTCTTTAAATATGTTTGAATTGAAATGTATAAAATGATTGACATCTTTATTTCTTGTGACATGTCACAGGAAGTGTCATATCTTTCATAAAATTGATGCTCGTTGGTCACGAGACCAATCAAGGCAGACAAATTTATAAAGGAAGACATGCATATTTGACCAACGAATATAACGCAAGTTTATAACAAAGTGCGATGGAATTATTACAATTGCGACAGCTTAGTTTATTACAAAGTGCGATGGACAGTTATTACAAATTGCGACAGCGTTTTTATTACAAAGTGCGACAGGTACTCAGAGGTAATACAAAGTGCTGTGGATTTATCACAAATTGCGACAGGTATTACAAAGTGCGATGATTATTACAAATTGCGACAGTACAAAGCCACTAAGTTCAGCATGACCATTTCTAGTTGCGACCACTTTTTTGAATTGCCAAGAGCTCCGACTGTATTTAGCAAAACTCAGTGTACATTTTTATACAAATATGAGTACGTTCCAAACCTTTTTGATACATTCTATATTAAGGCGGTTTGACATTAGACTAGCAAAAGCTGAGATAAAGTTTGCTATTTTTAAAGTAGAAGTAAGTACAAGACGTATTTTTCTACAACGGCGATAAAACAAAAGTTATGTATCGATTCTGCATACATGTCAGTTTTAAAGGCCAACATTTGCTCATGCAATTACATTACAGATATTTGCTGCGGACGGAAGTGAAGATCTTGAGTCTTGAATCCTTCATCGGCTTGAATGGGTTTTATTCTCAGCTGTGACGTATCATGTTTAATAGATATTCAGAACAGTTTATCTTGCATGTAGTAATCACTTGAAAGAGTGTTTGTTTAGGAAATCCAAACTCCCGGAAGCGATTCAGGAAGTTTAGTCTCCTACCTATTAAGAATATATTTTGAGTGTTTCACAAAGTTCGTTATCTCCTCAATACTCTTGGGAAAAAACACGTTTGCCAACTTTTATGATAATTCTTTAATAACTGCATGAATTTGACATAACCAAACAAATTCTCTTAATCTCGGTTACTTTTTATTTGGTTCTTATGTGGCTCTTTTACTTGTATCGACATATATAAAGTTGGGTTGCAAAGTGCCAGGGTCATTCAGTCTTTTTGAAAAAACACTGAGAGCAGTAATTGGCAAACATATAACGAACATTGAATGGCACCAATCAAATTGAAAAATTTAGTGAATTCCTTTTTTTAGAGAAATGTGGTAACTAGACATTTTTGGGGTGTTATGAAATTGAGCTAACACAGAAATGATAATACAACATGTATATATATGTTTTTTCCCCAGAGTGATAGACAACAGAGTACTTAGAACACTAAGATATTATGCCAATCGACAGAGGTGCACCATATATATGTAAGTATATTATTATTTATTCAAAACATTTTTCCTTTTCTAAATCGCATAAATGTCCTAATAATTCTTGATAACAATCTAGCGTTGACCAAATTTGGATGATGTTTGCCGATTCCAATACAGTTAACATTTTGTATTGACGAAATAGCTGTGTTAGTGTCTCATGCAGACCTAGCCCAACATCGAACTTTTCATGGGACGAACTGAACTCCAATTTGGGGTTAGCTTAGGACGCACCGAACCAACCAACTGAATCAAACCAAAAAGCAATTTTAATAAATCCCCCTACCCACGAGGGAGGCTAAATATACATTATCATACACATTTTTAATTATCGACGATCGATGTTTGTCCCTGAGACGTTCTTCAGACATCAGACGGATAGAACGTGTTGGACGATCAAAACTAATCCAGACGAACCTAACTCACCCAGACGTCGAATTTTTCATGAACTTAACTCACTAAGGCCTAGGCCAAACGTCGAACTTTCATGAGACCAATCAAACTCTAATTTAGGTCGACCTAATTAACAATTTTAAAATGAATGAGGCTGAGTATCTTATGAAGAATTATGGAGATCGAGGAGGGTGTTATCCGTCGAGGCCGTAGGCCGAGGCCGATAACACCCTCCGAGATCGCCATAATTCTTCATATGATACGAAAGTCGAATTCAGTAATTGTTTTATTATTCATTCAAAATAATTTCTAGTTTAAAAACATGGCTAAAACATGCTTACCTACATCGATGTTAAGTTCATCTTCGATAGTATATGTTTAGGATTGTTCAGCTCCGCAAGTATTCTCCAAATAGCAGACGTCGCCCTTCGAGATGTCTTGTTGCTGTTCTTGTCATGTTTTTAGCACTTTTCGCTTAGAGTGACATATCCACCATATATCAAGTTCACAACCAAAACAACTCAACCTCGTCCCCAGGTCTTCTCTGTTAACGGTGCATTAACCTGCAAAATGCTGCATTTTTGACGTCATTTTCTCGATAAACACAAAATTCTTCCAAATTTGGTCATCAGTAACTGGATACTCAGCCTCATTCATTAATTGTTAATTAAACGTGTACTTTTAGCCAATCAGAATCGGGGAAATATTTTGAATGAGTAATAAATTAAGTTAAGATGGTCTGTTGGGTAAGACGTCTAACTTAGGACGCGTCGAGCCAATCAGATCAAAAGCAATTTTAATAAATTTTCTCCCAAAAGAGAGATTTATTATCATACAAATTTTTTATTGATTAGTTTAGATCATCGCATGCGAAGATCGACGTTTGTCCTAGAGGTGATCTTCAGATGTTCTATCCGCCTGAAGCAGACGGATAGTACGTGTTGGACGATTATAAACTCATTCAGAGGAACTTAACGGTCGAGGCAGACGTCGAAAAACAAAGGCATCCTTTGAGATTTGAAATACAGAAAATTTTTCCTTTTTAATTTTTTTTTTTATCTCGAGCACCATATTGCTATATCCCTCTACATTTGTAATAAAAGAGTTTGGGTACCGGAGAATCGGTTCCTCTTCTGGACATTGAAAAGTGAACGCCTGTAGCATTACTAAAGTTAAGTTTGCATTAATTAAGAATTAATTTATTCTTCTCATCCACCTTTCTTTCAAGCAATTACCGTAACGTTGAAACCAGAACAGCAATGATCGTCATTTTTCCTTTAATTTTTTAGAAGTCCCCACAATGTTGAAACCGAAGCCATCATTGTCTATGCACCGAAACATGAAAGAGAAGCGTTAGCCTACGTATATACTCTCCTGGCATCAGGATTTGAACGTCATCCTGAAAACGGCACCGATTTTTACAAGTTACTTCCCTGTCCCGAGGGAACATTCTTTAACTCTTCTTCAAGAGGCGAACAAGGATGCATAAAATGTCCTGCAGGTAGTAAAAGGCTCCCAAAAGAGTCCTAAAGTGTGACATCATAAAATATTAAATTTGTGAAATTCAGTGTCGGAATATTCTGAACGAACGCCGAGCATCCAAAAGGCCTACTTGCTCGAAACTAGCATGCCACGGCCTTTGAAAAGGAGGCATGGCTGAAGGTCATCTTGTTTTGTTACATACCTTTCTGATCTTCACATGTATATGATGCTTTTCAAGTTTTTGTTAACATAAGAATAACACGATTTGTACATGAAAAGCAGGACGGTTTGTATCTTAACAAGGCCACCTCCAGCCTCGCTTCAATTCAAAGGCTAGGGCACTAAGCACACAACTGTAAAATGACCTATTGACACATGAGCACCCACTCAATTAATTAGAACTTTTGAGTAAAGCTGCAAGTATCACAACATCTGTTGTGGTCAGAAAGTAAACTTTTCATCCTTGCTTGTCGTTTTAGGAGGCTTCTATTCCGACAAAGTTGGGTACGTTGCCACAAGTTGTAAAAAATGTCCGAATGGTTCCTTTGTTTCGCCCGAGAAGGCGCCAGGCAAAAGAGCTGAAGACTGCAAGGCTTGCCCTCAAGGTAATTCGTTTATCATCTTACAATAAAATAATGAGGTGCTTTGAATATATTTTAATGCCTTTTGACCTTGCTTCTACACTACTACGATCGCAAGTTATAAGAAAAGGCTATCTAATTTGTAAATGGCAGACTTTACAAAGCAAAGCCTATTGTTAGTGTAGATGGCAGGATCATGCGCAGACTTTTAAAATAGTCGTTGACTAGGCGAAAGGAAGTAGCAAAAATCGTGAGTCTGTTTTACAAATTGCCTTAATACTCTCAAATCTTATTTCTCATCAGGTACAAACACAGATGACTTTGCTGGATATCGTGCTTGTAAATGTTTGCATAGATTCCACCGCACCCATATGTTGGAAAAATGTCACAAGTGTGACTTGCACGGAGGGCTGGAGTGCAAAGATGATTATGCCACTTTAAAACCTGGTTACTGGTGGGAATGGCAAAGTGAGAAATATAAGAATCGGTACAGAAACTTTTCGCACTATCTCTCTACGTCTTTGCCAGCTTCAGATACTTTCTCCACTCAGTACCCCTACCCAATGCCTACACCCCATAAATGCCCAAAACAAGAAACTTGCAAAGGTGGTTTAGAATCTCCGTGTGAGACTGGATATGAAGGGCCATTATGTGGAGTATGCAGTATGGGATACTACATGGAATTAAAAACGTGTGAAAGATGTCCATCAAAGACGTGGGTATTAGGACAGTTTTTAATCATTGCAGTCATTTTGTTAGCGATTTTAACTGTGTCGTTCTGGACGAGCAAATCGAACCGAAAGAAGGCCAAGGGGCTTGCCGTTATTGACAAAATTTTATCCAAACTTAAGATCATTATAGGCTTTTATCAAGTGACCTATGGTCTTTTGGAAGCGTTCTCCTTTATAGAATGGCCAGATTCCCTGCAAGCTATTGCCAAATATTCTGAAATACTGCAGTTGAATATCCTTCAAGTTGCGCCTATACATTGTCTTTTTCATGGTCTACAAGTTGACGCATTTGCCGGTTTAATTGCAATTATGGCAATAAATGCTTTAGTTATCTGCTTCTGCGGCGTTGGCTACGGGCTGCGCAACGCCGTCATCGCAAGGAAGCAAATCCTAAGCGAACAGGAGAAGGCCAACGCAATTTCCGAGACGAAGCAATTCGCTTACAGGAATCTATTTTTCTTTTTGTACGTAACGTACCTAAGCACTTGTGTCAAGACAGCCAGCTTATTTCCACTTGCCTGCCAGAAGATTTGCTTGAACGAAAAAGAAGAGAAATGTTCCAGTTACTTAAAAACAGATTACAGCGTGAAATGCCATGAGCCGAGGTACGACCATTTGGTTATTGTAGCGTACATTGCTACTGCCTACGTGCTTTGTCTTCCTGCCTTTCCATTCATCGCCCTTTGGAGACAAAAAACGATCATATTTGCCACCAGAGACAGTAAAACAACCCAGGATTCAAGAGGACCAAAGAACGAAATTGTAACAGGACTCAGTTTTCTGTTTGAAAACTACAAACCTCAAAATTGGTATTGGGAAATTGTTGAAATGTCTCGCAAAGTTATTATTACGTCGGTCATGATTGTCGTTGGACAACAGACCAGATCCTACATTGGCTTAGCTTGGGTTGTCGCTGGCATGTATGGAGTTCTATTTGCATGGACGAGTCCCATTCGAGACTTTACAGAAAACATACTGATGGTGACGTCCCTTGCTGTTACTTGTGTCAACCTGGGTATTGGAGCTGTGAGTAGAATACCAGCAGAGAACATTTCAGCCTCGGTAGATTCGCATATGGATACCGTTTTATTCAAGATCCTTGTAGTGGGAGCAAATACCTTGGTAATCGGCCTTGTTGGTGGTGAGTTCAAACAATTTTTTCAATAGAATCTCTGAATCTTTTGAGGTATTGTCTAAATTTTTGAACGCATCCTTAATTGCTCTTTGAGCTACCTTTCTTTTTGAATCATTGTATTGTGAAAAATCGCTGTCAAAGACAGTTTGTTGGTTACCAGGTAATATCCAAGATATTACATTTCACCACTTTTCATGTTCTCTACGTAGAGAGTGCACATTTAATTGTTGTAAAACCACACCCTTGACAATTCAAAGTTGCAACAAACAAAAGTATCTTTTCTTCTTTTATTTCCTTAAGTGCAATATGCCGTACACGTGTTTCAGTACCTTAAAACGTGGATCGAAGATCCCCGACTGTCCATTTCGTGTTGCCTGGCTATGCTTCTTCCTCTTTCTGATCTGGGTGGAGAAATACACCAGGACCATTTGACTGAAACGAGCGTTCCAAGTAATGAGCTGCATGACGAAGACATAGATCTGCACGACGTTCTCAGCATGGCAAAAAATAATGGTAATTCTGAGCTACGTCCTGAAGGACTGGAAAAAAGTGTGCTGATGCAGAATTGCTATTGTCACGAGGTCGACTTCAAAAAACCCAAATGCCATCAAGAGACGCAAACAGAGATCTTCATATTTTGCGCCACTAAGAGTTTGGCGCAGGAAGCAATGGATATATAAGTACATTACTTTAGGTAAGGAATCGGCTTCATTTCGCATTTAACTAAAGGCAGTTTTCTTGATTTTTAATTAAAAATTTCAACCCGGAAGTACGTTAATCTCCCATACTTTTCTCTGTGAAATGCATCATTTCATGCTCATGCATGTTAAGGCATGGGTCACCTCCTCATTTGCATAATTTGGCAAAGGGGCATTTGAAACGGATTGTTTTGATCAGTCGTCATGAAACTTGGCCAAAAGTGTTAGCTCGGTGGCCTTAACAATATGTGACATATTCATTGTTGAAATACTAGTCACGTGACCTGCAAATGATCGTTAGTGTTCAAAGTTTTCAAAATTAAACGGGGGAAAGGAAATGAAAGAGCAGCAAATTTTCTTTGGCACCAGTATTTTTCCCATGGTCTGGATATTATGAATTAGTAAAATCCAACTAGTGGTCTATGAGCAATTCTGCGATCTGATTGGTTGAACTACTACTAGGCTATATGTTATAGCCCACTGTAGCGAAAAGCGCGGGCTTTTTGGCGGTCTAGCTAAACTAGCTAAAGTTTTTTTATTATCGATATTTTTTACCAACTAGTTGGATTTTACTAAAACAATTATTCCTCTCGCCCTCATGGCCTTCAGCCTCATGGGCTATTGACTCAGAGTCCATTCGGGCTCGAGGAATGATTGTTATATAGCCCTGAATGTATGCCTAAGTGGAGCAAGGATTACGAAATAAGGAAAAAGGTCACTTGGCTTATAAAATACGTTAATTTAATAAAAATGCTTTAATCCACCTTGCAAGGCTAATTGACAATCCAGACAGTTTCGCTGACAATTTGATGACAAGTATTTTAGGCTAAAGTTTAACAGCCTTGCCCCGTTTGAGAAAACAGATTTGTGACGTCATGATCTAAGGAATGTCACGTGATGCTTGGGATGAATTTTCCAAAACTATTTTAGTGAGATATGTCTTATCATATCTTTGTGGAACCGTTTACTTGGATCCTTCTGTGTCATTAAAGAGGATCTTTGCATTCTCTGTGTGTGTGTGTGGGGGGGGGGGGGGGGGGGGGGGTCTTTTTAGCCTTTCAACCAATGCCTTAACTTGCCTGAGTGTCAGTTTAAAAAAGCATGGATATTGGTCAACATAGCACGAATGGTATGTTAGAGATAGGGATTAAATTGAACACTCTAAGTCTCAATTGTATTTTCCGGGCTTGACCTTCCAGTCCCAGTTCAAGTTTGTTTTTCAGTTTGAATCCTACTTCAATTTCGCGTCGAGTTGTAGCTCCAAATCGGATGTGTTTGCGTACCTGTTTGATTAAGTTTGAGTTTGAATTGAACTGTGAATTCGAGTTTGCATCGGTTGACTCGTTTACAAAAACAGTTCTGATTAGTTTGCTATCATTAATTTTAATAGATCAAAAATCGTTCTCAAGCAGATTTTTCCTTGCAACAGTGTACAATGCGCACAGCAAACCGAAGCCTACAAGGAAGTAAACGGTTCCAACTATACTGCTAACGCCAAGATGAGATCAAGATCTGAACCATTCACGCTCGTTTAAAAAAATTTCATAGTCAAGCAGAATGTCAAACGTTTTACGCTGTTTTCAGTGCTTATATCACAGAGGATCCTTAACATCGTTTTCATTTACGTTTCAGGCTGACGTTTGACGTTGTCAGGTTTTAAGCTTAACAATTTCAAGTTGTTCTTCGAAAGTGACAGAGTAACTGCAAAATACGTAGTCAGCATGTAGTTTTCGGAACATTTTCGATTTTCGCGTTCTTGTAAGTATTGAAGCGAGTTTGCACGAATCCATCAGTTTAGCACTAAAAAAAATGTTACAAAATGAATTGCACCTCATTGTACAACTGAGCTGTTTAGTCGCGTCAAAAAACATAGTTTGTGAGCCCTTACGTGGCAGGCGTTCGAAGGGGAAGGCCCGGGGAAAGGGGCATTCGGGCATACTAACACGCCCCTTGTGTTTTTGGGCGCCCGAATTCCCTCTTTTACCTTCCTCTTCGAACGCCTGTCACGCAAAATAGTTCGCTTTAGCGCGCTTTTTAGTGTCGCTTGCGTAAGCGGCGAGACTCATAGTCTGCAAGCCGTTTTTCTTCGTATTTAGGGCACAAAAGGGCGTTGGGGTGCCAGGCATTCCTAGTGGAGACCGTGGAAACTGGGAATAACAACCGTTGTCACCGGAGCCACGCATTTTTTGCGAGGAAAGTTAGGAAAGATTAAAAAGTGCGATTTAGAGCTTTCCGGAACGGATGGGTCCACAAAATTCGGTCGCTTGAAAGAGTTGATAACATTGGAACACGTGAACACTTCAGTGGTCGAAAAAAGAAGAATCTTAATTTGCAAAGGCTAAATGTTCTTCTTGTTCATCATTATCACCTTCATCACCATCGGTCAGCGCTCGTTAACATCCGTCGAAAGGCCCTTGGACACCTTATGAAGTTTACACAAGTTAGATTAAAGTACACATAGCATCAACCCCAACCCAAAAAAGGAACCTAACCAGTTTCGAAACAGTGCTTAACCCTAATCAGTAAAGGAAGTGCTTAACCTAATCAGTAAAGGCAGTGCTTAACCCTAATCAGTAAAGGCAGTGCTTAACCTAATCAGTAAAGGCAGTGCTTAACCCTAATCTGTAAAACGCAGTGCTTAACCGTCTAAGCCAAAACGATACGGAATACTACGTTGTGTAAACTTCATAAGGTGTCCAAGGGCCTTTCGACAGGTGTTAAAAAGTGCTGACCATCACCATCATCGTCTTCTTCTTGCCTCTTTCTTACCGCTTCATTTCTTGCATAGAAACTATGCTTCGTTTCTTTTTCTGCCCAAGCGTACCACTGAAATCTCTGAACAAAACTAGTTATCACTAGCTATCTGCCTGATAGAGATTTATCCACTGTATTGATTTATGCGACGTTCAGAATATAATGATGACAACAGTAGCTGGCCTCAAGATCCAGGGAATTTGTCATGAGAGCCAGGAGACCTCGGGGAAAGAAATATTCCACATTCAAATATTTTTCAACGAAATAACAAAGGCAAGTGAGGTACATCAAACACATCTTTCCTTTCATTCGTTTCATTATTTTAATAAACACATACATCAAAGAGATTTACATGTCCTTTACAGTGATCGATCTCATCAAATTAATCTTTACAATTTTATTATTTAAGACTTCGACATATACAACGATTTGGAATGGCAACGAGAAACCATTAGGTAAAATCCCTTGGTTTTTGCAAGGTACCACAGATGGTAGATGCGCTTCTACCGAACCTTCCTTGAGATCTCAAACTTCTAGCATCGTCCATGCTTATTCTAAATGTGCTCGGAGGAAATCGTTGTAAGAAATCTTGCCCGTCATGTTCTTGTCGTAAAACGAGAACAGATGGAAGAACTCTTCCTCGCTTAACTCAATCTTAAATTTTCTCATCATCTCTCTGAACTCAAGAAGAGAGCAAGTACCACAGCCACTTTTATCCAAACCCTGGAAATAAGAGAAGGAGTAATCATACTACGCGAAGCACTGGTCAAAATCACAAAAGTAAGTAGGGAGTTTAAGCAGCCACGTTTTTGAGCGACGCACGTCGACCGGAAGTGAGCGTTTTTCTCTTTTTAAATGCCTTGAAATTACCAAATCAGTATTGCTAAGTGTCTACTCTTACAGAGACGATCTGCCCAAATATTTGTTCAAAATCGTGGCTCAAGAGTGCAAAAAGTTCACTTCCGCTTGACGTGCCCTAATATTTTTGAAGGGGCTGTGTCACGCGTTTCTTCCCACGAAGGAACGCGTGACGCACCACTAAGAATGTCTGCGGGGGAAAGCTAGCTGTGTCACGGCTGTCTAGTTCATTTTGTTACTGCACTCGCTTTTCACAAACACGCGAACTCTAAAGCTCAAAAGCCGCCTTCACAAATGCGTTTTTCGCTGCCGTCAATCATAATCATGACCACAGGCAACGAACCTTGAAACACAGAAACACACGAAACGGACCGAAATCCACCAATTACAGATCACAAACCATGACCTTTTGAACCCGTTTAAGTAAAGTTCTAAGAGGTCGGCTAAGATGATTGACGGCAGCGAAAAACGCAAATGTCAGTTGGCTTTTGAACTTCAGAGTTCGCGAGTTTTTGAAAAACGCAGTAATATTGCCAATGAAATTACAAATCCTTATTCTAACTTAGCGTAAGCAAAGAAATTACTTGCAAATGACAAAATCACTGCCTCATGTCAAAAAAGGGATCAATTTAGGTTTCTTGGAAACTGCCCACCTACCCCTCCCCTAACCCAACATTTTGCTCCAAGTAAGACGCAAATGTTAACGTTGAGTCAGCGGAGGGGTGGGTGGGCAGTTTCCCAGAAACCTTCTTGGAAACTGCCCACGTACCCCTCCCCTTACCCAAAATTTTGCCCCAAGTAAGACGCAAATGTTAACGTTGAGTTAGGGGAGGGGTGGGTGGGCAGTTTCCCAGAAACCTAAATTGATCCAAAAAATGTTGTCTCCCAAGCATTTTATCAAAAGTTGTAGACAAAAAAAGGAACTCTAAAAAAAGTTAGGCCAATAAATTTTCAAAACCCTCCACTGCAAATCGTTTCTGTCTTCATCAAGTTTGTTCATACGTGCCTCTCTTTGTATTTTTACTGTTTTGAGCTTTTATTTCGGTGTTTCACTCCACTTGGTAAAGAATTTGAATTTGTATTAATTTCGTGACACAGCTCCTTTGACGTTAGCAGAGAAGTTAAGAACCTCAAAACTGATGGCTGGTCACGAGCATTTGAACCCTAAACTGCCAGAGGGGGCTGAACTCTGACTGCTAAGTGCGGCGTGTTTGTCAAACTACGTTAAATGCCAATTTTGAGTTACAGTAGAACACGCATAAAAAAAACTCCGGATTCAGATGGCCCGGGCTTAAATTTGACCAAATTAGCATCTCACATAAGAGTTAATTCAACTAACGAATGAAAAGATTTTCAGTACAAAAACCCAAAACAACAAAAAAGAAATAATGAAGTTTCAGAAACCTCTAGTGCAAACCCAAGACAAGTTAGCGAGCATATATATAGAGGATACTACACGGTGGCGCGAAGATATGAATTTTATTTTCTCGTGGCAAAAACAATATTTTACTCGCAAAATTCATATCTTCAAGCCACCGTGTAATGTTCTTTTTATTATATAGACTAAATGGCGTCGATAAAATAATACAGGGAAATTACCAAAATTACGTCATCGATAAACTCACGTGTGAGGTTATGGAAAATAAACCACTCGGGTCCCGGATGTAGTTTTTATGAATTTTACGAGTGGCATATTTTCCCGTAAAACACTCGTGTCTATATAATAAAACCGCCTCTCATGCTTACAATGACTGCGTAACGTAAATATAATTGCGAAAAGTTAGCGAGCATATATAACCGCCTCTCATGCTTACAATGACTACGTAACGTAAATATAATTGCGATGAGATGAAAATATCATTTATTTGCCCAAAAAACACTTAGGAGCTCGGGAGCATTTGTTTGAGATGTTGGTGCTCTCCAGTTTGGAATTTGGAAGTGTACGACACGGAAAATAGTGACATTTTTAGAGATACTTTTTAGTTACTGCATTGTGGTGAGAATGAACGCAATGTGCAGAGTATAAGTTTTGTTCAGCTCTCAGTACTCATTAAGTGTATCCAAACCATTTCAGTCCGTCGTCGCAGAAAATTAAAGATTCTTTTCTGCGTGTTTTTACCATATTCAGCAAGCAAAATAATCATTCAAAGGATTTATTGTTGGTTAGGGTTTGTCAAAAAAAATTAGAGACAGAATTAACTTTAAAATCATTTGCAAGAATCTTACCCTGAAAGCTCTTCTCATTTTCTTCCAGTCGCGCCGTACCGAGGCACGGATTGTAGCCAGGAGTTCTATGAACCGATCACTCCTTACCCCTGGGCTTGTCTGAAAACAAATACAACTAATTAGTTTTACAGAGCGACAGAATGCTGTGCGCCGTATGAGATGTAACGAGTTCTGTTGTCAGGAATACAACTTGATTTGATGGATAAATTAGGCGTGTGCTAGTCCATAAAGATCAAGGAAAAAGTACGGAGTAGTATGAAAATTTTGTTTGTATATTACTATAGTGTCCGATCCGATCCGAAATCCGCAAATAGTCAAACCTCTCATAACGGGGTATCCTCTCATTACGGACAATTCCATTGGTCCTAAAAAAACTACTTTTCACTATATAATTCCCACATCGGGAATTATAGGGGCACCTTTGTAAAGGAGACAGTTGACTCTGTTTCTCTGCTAAATAAATAAATAAATAAATAGTCTTTATTGCCAAAAGATAAAAATACATATCTTTTGTTACATTCTAGTCGCTAAAACACTCAAAGGAAATCTACCCTAATATTAAACTAGTTCAACTACAAATGGATGATAAGATACTACATAGAAACTACATTATCTTGTGTTTAAAAATCAGTCTATTTACATAAGATGTCTTAAATCGTTCGGTATTAACCTTGGGGAGGGCACACTGTTTTTTACGCAAGTTATATTCATTCGCCTTTGTTGGTGGTAAATAAGAACCTAGCGGATGGTTATCCACAGAGGTAATAGCCTTTAAAATCTTGCAGTCCTGTGTATATAAAACGTCCTTAATAGAAACGGGAGAAGAAACGAAGCGGCGCTTGTGGCAGCGATCAGAAAAAAGGTTGTATCATATTCAAATCTGATTCTGACGCTCCATACACAGAAAGGCAATATGTAAAATTCGGTAGAACTAAGGACTTAAATAAGTGGTCTATCTCTACTTGAGAGCATTGTTCCTTCCTTAGAGACCTTAAAACATGCAGACATCTGTTTGCTTTGAGTAATTTCAGTCTTGCATGTTCACTGAACTTGGAGGGTAACACCTAGTAACGACAGACTGTTGCACTGTGGAATATTGCAAATTTGCTCATATTGCGTGTTATTGTTCTTCTTCCTGACAACGAGTTCCTTGCATTTGCTCGGATTACAAATCATATTATTCTCTCTAGACCAATTTAAAAATAGTCCTACTAAACGGTCAAATGGGTCAAAATTAGTGTTTACCGGAGCTAAGATAGTGGAATCGTCTGCATATTTAAAATGGACAGGAACGTCATTATGAAAAATATTTAAATCATTAAGAAAAACATTAAAGAGGCAAGGGCTGCTAACACTTCCCTGAGTCGTTAAGTTGGTCTGACTCAACATGAAAAATAAACACAAGCAGGATTGAAAGAAAAGGGATTTTAATAGTGACTGGCGTATCTCTGGGCAGCCTTTCAGAAGATTACGAATGGCACTGTAACGCCATGCAGTCACTTGATTGGGTGCTTATGAGGAAGGCTGGACTACACTTTAAATGAGCGTCATTTTGCCCTTAGTAAAACTCACCGGAATTCGGGTGTTTTGTAGCTTGGGTCGAGCGAGAGAATTGCTATCTTGCGACTTAAGGTTCAACACAAAATGCCGCATAAAATCTTTGTATTCGATTCTGAAAAGAGAGACAATACTCGATTTATGTCTGGCACATTCGCCAATAGTCTTAACAAAGAAAATTACTCATCTACATGCGTTAAAGCTCCACTTCAACAAGGTATAAAACAAGTCCCTCCTTCTTCAAGTTCTCGGAACATCGACGAAACAAAAGTACAAGTCAACCAGCATCAAAATATCATTAGTTAAGACTTCTTCAAGAGTTCACGTTCTGTTTGCCACTCTCTAGCCATGTTTTTAAAAATTGAAAGCACAGAAGGACATATCCAAAATATACCCCCTTTCAGTAAAAAGGACATTTCCGAGTCCAAAAACCCTCACTTTGAAAACGAGGCTAAATGCAAAAACATTCTTCAGGTAACGAGTCTTATTAACATCTGCACGAGAAAAAAGGCATTTTCATATCAATGGCTTCGCACTTAGTCTCGTTCTGAAACAGAGGCTTGGGGCAACTCAGAAATAACCTATTGTCGCTTTTATCGAACCAGCCACAACTTCAAGGAGGTTTTCGTTTCTTTCGCTTCATGTTTTAGAAAACCTCAACTGGTTCACAAAACGTACCCTCCTTTTTCTTCGCTGCTGTGTTTTCTCCACAAAGACAACAATTCGTTTGGGCTGAGCTCAATATCGTGCTTACATAAAATACCTTAAACAGAAATAAACAAATGGAGTATTAGTTTCGCTGAACTCAACATAAACAGTCACTATTTGGAACCACAAAATGTGACTGTTACAGCGGTAAAAAAGAGAGCAAACAAAAACAAACAAACGAAAACAAACAGGCAAGCAAGCAAAACAGAACAAAAGATCCAAACACACCTCGGAGTTGCTCAAAGTTAACGACTCCTTTGTTTCCGCTGTCGATGTTTCTGAAAGATTTCTGCATCTGCTGCCAACGACGACAAACCTAAAAATCAAACAAACAGTCCAATAAACAGTATACCTGAGCGCTTTGGTTGTCATTCAGAAGCATGAAAAGAACCTGGACGATGCCAAACATGTATGGTATACGGTAAATCATTCGGTCTGACCCTCTTTTCTCCTACAATAATAATATTAATGCCGTCGTTATCGAGTCCCAACCTCGTTCCCAGGGTTCTCTCCTACCCGTCTGGGAACGAGGTTGATCGAGTCCCTGATCGAAATTCAAGGTGTGAGCGTTTTTTCTTGATTGATCATTTGTACCATACCGAAATGCAAGTGCTAGTTTAAGTGCTTCAAGGAGTTCAAGTCAAATGATAAATGTATTGTCGATATTTAAAAACAAAGGATAACAATCAAGACCTACCGCGTCTTTAATTTTTCTTTCCACATCAGTTGCTGAAGGAGGTGGTGTGAGTGATTCAGGTGATGGAATCCTGGCAGGTGAACGTACTGGCGACATTGCGGGCTCAGAAATCTGCAACAAAAGCAAGCAAATTATGACAATAATAACTTGTCCAAAGATGATGACGTTTCGCCCGAAGGTCGATTCGCCTGACAGCAGTTCGTCCAGACTAAGTCGATTCGCCCGATGTGTATTTGTTGTTCTTTAAGCCTGAGAAAAAGGAATAAGCAAGGAAAGACAGTGACTGCAGATGTGGAATCCAAGGTTAACTAAAATAACATCTCGGAGAAGTAGGTTCACCATGTTGTAGAGTGTTGTATGTCATCGGGCGAACAGACTTAAGTCCTGACGAACTCCTTTGGGAGAATGGCGAAACGACCGCAATTCAGCTCACCATAGGTTTTGTAATCAAAGAGTGAATTGCATAAGGCTGAAGACTTAGTGACAAGTTTTACGCTACAGTCTTTGCGAATGAAATAGTATAAACTCAAAACCGCATTTATAACAGCGCTTTTTCTTTGAAAAGACCTGTGTAGCTGGTTGAATTGTTAGGGACGGGAGCGCGTCTGAGCGGCAAAAACCCCTGTAGAATGGGGCGGAGAATGGCACTCGTTCCCGCCGGCGCTTTCTACTTCACCACTGAATGGCACGCTCACTAAACAAAACGACCGGCTACGCAGGCTTCATTGAAAAGTAATTTCCTTGATCATGTAAGTGGAAAAGTATGGAATTTTTCACCCTTAATATCAAGACAAGACCAAAACGTATTAAGGCAAACTTGTGAATGCAAATAAGGCTTGAGAGCTGACAAAGCCTTTGGGGTTCAACTGGTGTGGGGCATGGACTATTATCAGTAGACACAAGCTTATAAAAATTCGAAAGCGGCAAGCTCACCCTTCTATCGCGTGACTGAGGGGGTGTCGTGGATGCCACTCGTATAACATCTGTTCGCGTGGAGAAAATATTCAGAAAATCCCTGTAATCCACTTTGCCTTCAGCGTTCTTTGGAATTTTACTCCAAATATAACTGAACTGATCGCTGCTCATACGGAATGCATGTTCGTTGAGTATTTCATGCAGAGCCGGGCCGCTGATTGTCCCCGTGTGGTAGGTGTCCTCGTCTGTGAAAGCCTGGGAATAAAACAATCCGAGATACATTTAACGAGTTATGCCCTCAAGTGGCTCATAAACTCAAAAGCAAGAGTATCTTTTCTGACGAGTGAACTTTTGGAGAACAAACCCATCCGAAATAAAATTTTAAATTCCGAACAGTCCCAACAACAGCATGAAGATTTTCGACGATGGTGTACTTGTACGTAACATAAATGGATTACTGTGGGCATTTGAAAGTATGGAAGGTTCTCTAATGCCTGGCGCTCAAAAATAGGATAACATGCATATATAACACTATCGAGGTTTAATTGCACTGTCGCAGTTACGCTTAGTATAAACGCGCTCCTAACTTTTTTCCCTGTTTTTTGAGCGTTCGTTACAGTGAAAATGGAACCACTCTTTTCACTGCTCCAAAGCCTAAGCTTCCAAATTTTCCCAGTAGTCGAAATATGATAAGCACCAACGATGCCAAACACTCGAAACGTTAGTACTTAATTCCCTAAAAATTTTACGAAATTTTACTATACTATGATTGTAATATCAGATGATAAGTCTAAACATTAGAGCTAAACTAAATCACTTAATTGAGCTCCTACACTAGCAGATTTTTCTTCGGGTACCTTGTAAAGACTGTAAAGCCATTTTACTTCCGAAAGTGGCTAAAGCTAAAATTCGACAAAAGCTTCAAATTTCATTTTGTAAAATGCTGAACACCATGCAGCACAATCTGAAATTACTGCTAAAGAGGTGACACCACAGGATTTTGTCCACAGACTCAACCGTTGCAGCCACCTAACAAGACTGCGATATTCATTCAGGAAGTGAACAGGATAATGTGCAATATCAATGCTTAAGCCAGTCTCGTCAGTCAGTTAAACTTTGCTCAAACAGTGGGCAACATTCACTAGACTGTGGCTGGAAATGAAGCTTACATTAGAAAAGAAACATTACCTTTGCAAGACTATAAAATCTTGCCACGACAACCTCTCGCACTCTCTTTTCAACTTCAGCGTCCGTCATCCCATGATGTCGCTTGCTAACATGCTCAGTGGTTCTTTGGCGCTTATCAGGGGAAGGGTATAAACTCTCAAGCCATTTGCGACTGGCCTAACAAATGTAACAACACAGTAACAGCTTAAGATAAAACAGATTCTGCTGTGTCCATCTTGCCACGCCAATGTGATTCCTTCCAAATTCTAAAATCTTTACCTAACATTTAAAATATAAGAATATTTGGCACGTAGCCCACTTACCTCGGCGTCTGATTTTTGAAAGCTCTTAAAAAACTCGTCATAAGATATTAGACCTCCTTCGCTCACGTTCACCTTCTTCATAAGCGTCTGAAGAATACAAAGTTCGTTACGTTGATTAGAACCAGGAGATTTAAGCTATTTAACACAAAGTCTGCGGACGAAATTCCAAACCCTTCGCTCAGTACCTTCATGTGGTATATGTTTTATAGAAATAAAAGTGTTTTTTTTTTTAAATTTTTGTCTCTAAGTGGATCTCACCTCTAAATTTAAGAGACGTCAGTGTTCAGTACATTTCATAGAGTTGTTGAGGTATCTTTTTTCCCCAGTTTTGACACGAAATAATCATAATAATAAAACAACAACAATAACTACTACAACGCAAAAGTACAATGTTCAAATTAAAGGTCCGTTAGAAAGGCGGCGCAGCTTTGGGAGAGACTCGATCCACGCATCTCGAAACTCGAAGCGTTCGAGTTTCGAAACGCGAGGATCAAGTTTCGAGTTTCGAGTGTCAACTTACTTTTGAGCAGTACAGTACTCACTTCAACTCTTAATTTTCAAATAATTGGCTCTCACTAGCTACCAAGATTTAGGTAGCGATATTTCTCTTTGTCGACTTGTGCTTTGGAAAATTCCACAAACTGTAAGAATGGGCCCTTAACAAAACAAATAATTTTGAAGGTATTTACCTGAAACTGTTTATCAGACATCACAAAACAGAATGCATTGATTATCTGATGCAAATCCTCTTTGGATATCAGTCCCATTCCATCTCGGTCAAACGCGGCGAAAGCCTGGAAAATAACGCAATAACATCACTGCCTTTTGTTTTCTTTTACACCCAACTAAGATAATAAGATTAAGTCAACGAAGGCAAGAGCATCTTCTCTTGGCCTAGACGTAAACGGAAAGAATGTATATGCTTTGTTTGTTGTGAAAGTGTACTTAGCTCTTCTTGCTACAATCTTGGACCGAATAAAATGGAACAGAAAACCCCCATTCCCCCGCACAACCAAGAGGGCGTTGCGTGTCCCGTTCCTCTTTCAAAGCCACTTCATTGCGCAGCTGACAGACCAATGTACCCCATAAGAGGGGTCTTGCTGTTATAGATCTTTCTGAATACAGTGTCTTTTAGATATTTTTTGCTAAAATTCCTATCGATATATGGCAGAAACTTTTTGCCGCTGCTTGCAATCCTGGACATAAGTACACTTACCCTCTGAATAGTTTCAGGATTCTCACTGATCTTGCTTCTTAGTCTGTTGATGGCTGCTTCTGGGGTAAGAGAATCGTGTCTCTCAAATACAACAGGTGTGACGACTTTACCTGGCGTGTCCAGGGTAACGCGGCCATAACCTGCATGCCTGTTATCCTCAAAAGCGCTCAGGAATTTCTCGTAGGACAGTTTGCTCTTATGCGATAGTCCACACCTACAGGAAACAAAAACGGGATTGTCAACAGATACAAATGGACCAAGCATTCTCAGAGTTACAGTTGTACCGTAGAAACCTTAGGTTTTTTTTCCTTCGGCGCGCGTAGCGAAATGTTTAGGAGTCGAGCGCAGGGCGAAGTTACGAGCCGCGAGAAAAAGATTTTCGTTCGCATCAATAGAAAGACTTGACCGAAACCCGAACCGCGGCACTCAAGGTAACCAATATTTAGAAGTAAGAAGGTTAAGTGAATCTTGGAACATTTTTCATGCTGCTCGTCCTCTATCATCTTTTGCTCTGTTTTGTGTTCTTCCTCCTAATGAGTTGTTCAAAGGGAAATTAGCACAAATCCGGGGATAGTCAACATGTCGACTTATATACTCTATGCACGAATATCTGTAGTTAGCCCATTTTGCGAGTTCAGGAGACGAAAATTCAAGAAAATAATAATAATAGCAAAAGTGATCATTACTGACCTGTCCAGGAGTATATTGAGCTGCACATCATCCAAAAAATAGTGGAAGTCAAATAACACTTTCTGGAGCTCATGTCTTGAGATGTATCCGTCCCTGTTGGTGTCAACGGTCTCAAATGCTTTCCTCAGACTTTCATAGCCGTCTCGAAAACGATCTCTACATTAAAAAAAAAAAGACAAAACAGCGAATCAAAGTAATAAGGAATCCCTGGAATTTAAGAGAAGAGATAAGAGGGCTGAAGTTGGCATCTTACCACATCGAAGGGGATTAAGGATACTGTATTACAGAAAGTTCGAGAAACATGAGAAAATAAATGCCAGAAATTTCACGCTTTGGTCTCAAGAACCCATGAATCGGTTGGTGTAATGCTTGCTATAATAACAACGATTTACAGGTAGCACATCCACATAGTGGCCTTTTGTCTACCTGATTCCTGGTAGAATTGGAATTTGGGATTGTTGGTTTATGAGGAGAGGGGAAAACCGGAGTAACCGAAGAAAAACCTCTTGGAGCAATGGAGAGAACCAACAAATAACTCAACCCACATATGGTGTCGACGTCGGGCCAAATTGGTAGTAGGCAAGTGATCTCACCACAGCGCCACCCTTACCCCCCCCCCCCCCCCCCCCCCATAATGCCATAGATAGCTAGAAAGCAAAGGGACCACTTACCTCAACTGTTGCTCGACCTCAAGAGCGGATAAGAAAGAGGCGGCATGGGCCTGATTCCATGTGGCAGCCAAGTGCATATCCTTTATTAAGTGAAAAAAATTACGAGGCGATTAGTCTTTAATACACTACAACTTTATCTCCAGCGCTGCCTCGAACCATCGGTAAGAAATGATTCCCAAACAAAAAAAGAAAGAAAGAAAGAAAAAAAGGGAAATCCAACTAGTGGTCTATTATCAATGCTGCGTTCTGATTGGTTGAGCTACTAGTAGGCTATATGTTATAGTCCACTAGTAGCGAAAAGCGCGGGCTTTTTGGGGGCAAAAAAGGATTAAAGTCTAGCTTTAACTAGCTAAAACTCTTTCATTCTCGATATTTTTGACCAACTAGTTGGATTTTACTAAAACAATTACTCCTCTCGCCCTCATGGCCTCTGAGTCAATTGCCCTGACTCATAGGCCATGAGGGCGAGAGGAATAATTGTTAAAAAATTACAGTCAAACCCCGATAGTACGGACACTGAGGGGGTTATAGTGTGGGTTGAATTTTAAGAGAATATGTAAGTGCTTTCTTTTCCCAGGGTCAAAGCAAACTGTCCGTAATAATGACGTGTCGGTATTAAGCATAATTTATGCAATAATTACGCACACTCGTCACGACTACTAGCTAGCAACAGTACACACCTGTTGGTTCCTGTACATGCTTTCTAGAACCTGCTGACTTTGCTGTGCTATCTGTGTACTGTGTCCATGTATATCACCGGGAGCTAGCTCCCCTCCTAACTTGGCAAGAAACTCTTTATGATCTACATAGCCATTGCCATCAGTATCATATCTGCACAAAGAAAATGGTGATAATTTAAAAGCAAAAAAATAACATCAACAAAAGTGAAGTATAACACGCATTCTACTGACTGAATTGTGAATAGCTTCTCCTGGGAGTTCGGTTACATGTTTAACCCTTTAAGTCCCAATAGTGTCCAAGATCAATTTTCTGCTTACAATTATCCATACACTGTAGAAAAGATAAGTTATGAGAATCAATAGAATGATCACCCAAGAGAAAATACTTTGATCTTTGAACAAATTCTCTCAACTAATTCTTTAAGGAAATGCATGGAGATCAGTTTGGAGAATTTGTATGTGGATACTGGGGCATAAAGGGTTAAGTGAGCGGTACGAAAAGACAGTGAGAAAGACAAGGTAAATATTCCCCGGTGTTCTTCCCGCTGTCTCACGCGCTCTTTGCCATTCAATAATTGCTTATTGTAGCCTTCGTGGCAGGCGCAAAAAAGGGGAGGGGGAAGGAGAAAAGTGCGAAAGAGGGGAAAAGGCAAGGGAGCCTCCTCCCTCTCTCCCCAATCCTGCTCCCTTTTTCCCTTCCTCCCTATCCCCTACCCCTATCGACGCATGCTACGCAGGCTAGCTTATCGTAGCATTCCAGCACCTATCTATCTGTGTTTTGTTATTCTATATTTAAATACGACCAATCAACAGGTTCCCTCATTTAACATTTCCACAATTTTGTTTTGCTACTTTTTCTTAACGTCTTGCCCCTTCCTTAAACGATTTTCCTGAATTCTGCCACCTAGAGGACACATCACAGTTGAAACAGCAAACCGTAAAGTCTAGTTAAACATCAGTACATTTTTTTTCTAACTGTTTTCCAAAAGTTTCTTATGGAATTGATTACAAGAATCGGCCTAAAATCATGAAATTTTATCTGTGACACATCCTTTGTTCTCATAACTTATTCGTTTAATGATACAATCATATTTATTTATATATAAAAAAAAATTGGACTGTGTTGCCCCTAGAGATTTAAAGGTTAAGCTGAACTAATAACATACTTGTTCCAAAGTTTATTGAACTCTTCTTTACTGAGCGGGATCTGGTATTTATACAGGACTTTTCTGAGTTCTTTCTTGGAGACAATACCATTCCCATCACGATCAAAGGTCAGGAAGGCTTTAGCTACATCTTCGTTTTGTTCCCAAGCTTTTCTTTTGATGACCTCGTCTGCCTGTTCTGCAGTCATGTAGTTCATATCTTGAGTTTCGTTAAAGCTACATGTAACGGAAACAACGAAAACCTCATCAATGTCTAATTCCTTGACAGAAAGAAGATTTTTAAAAACTGTATCACACTCTTTAGTACCTGAATCTGGTAATTTCACTTCGAAAATCTTCATTTTGAGACCATTGCAATTGGCCGTATTCACACTAGAGACAGATTATCTGTTAGATAATTCGCGTCAGGCAGGTAATTGGTGATTTTCAGTGTCACGCGATTCAAAACTAGATCAAAATAAAATCAAAACCGTTCAATAGATAAAGTCCAGAATCTGGGAAATGAAAGGAGATACATATACAAAGACCCTCGCCAAGATTCAGGTCAGAGGAAAATTTCGTATACAAGATATCCGAAGAAATGTTTTACCCAAACTTATTGAGATTTGTATGGAGACGCCATGCTGGTGCTCACCTGGATGAGCTCCAACATGGCGGACGGAAACCAACAGAAACATCTGTTACCGAGTTTTGCTACAAACGCGTGAATTTATTCTTCGAGAAACTCATAAACATTAAAGCAATACTTTTTCTAACACATGAACTGTTTAGATAGCAAAATTTCCTGAAATAAGTCATTTTTTTAACCTACATGACACCTCTCTTGGCCGTCATGTAAATGCCGCGTCACGCAAAAGCTTAAAAATTCAAGCGTACTCTATCAAAAAACCAAGAACCCTTTTGAAGCGAAAATGTGTATGAAAATTAGTTTTCAGCTGCTCTAATGCATCGTGAAAGTAAAATCTCGGTAGGATCGATAGTTTTTTAGTTGAATTTTAGTGACGTCATGTAAAAACCAACAATACGTCTTAATTTTAAAATGGAACGGTCTTACTTTTGGATGGACAATCCGCCTGACTTTATCTATCTGTTTTTCTGTCAATTTTGACGGATTTTGAAGATGGATTATCCGTCTCAGTCTCTACTAGTGTCAAAACGGCTAATGAGTCTTACAATCAAGGTAACAAGCTCGTGTAGCTGTACTCAACGACACGTACTCTGGAGCTTTAGCACGACGACAGCGACGGCAGCAGAAAAGATCACTTTTAAAATGAACTTTTACAAAACTCTGTTAAGTTTATTCCAATTCGCTGAAAAATGTAGGCGCGTCGTATTTTCAACTCTCTTCTCGGTGTTTCATCTGATGATGAAACACTGCGTCTCATGATTGATATATTACACGTAAAATCGGGGTGCCTTCTCACACAAGAGACGTAAAATAATGCCCTAAATTAGTATTTTTTTCGTGTTTAATTCATTGACACTCAAATAACGAAGGTTTTGTTATGTCCAATCCGTAATTAATCACTCTTGCGAACTACGCCAGAATTTTAGCAAATGAGATAACCATGAGAGGATTGAAATGAAAACGACTACAGACAAAAAAGGTGCTGATTGTTCAGGGTGCAAAGAAAGTCATTTTTACAGCTTGCATTTACTAGCCCAAATGTCGTTTCAACAAGCCCCAAAAACTTTTTGACCAGCAGAATTGATTTCATCCTTCTATAATTTTAATTCCTCAAAAAACTTCACTTGCCCTTCGGGCAAGTTAAGAACAGAATTCACTAGCCCAATAGTAAAATCCACTAGTCCCAGGCTATCGGACACTACTTTCTTTGCACGCTGTAATGTTATATTTTAACATTTTTCAGCCGTATCCAGTGGCATCCTTTACCTGTGATTTGAGTACAACCAAGGATGTCCTTCTTCAACCTTTTCCACATGTTCAAACCGTTTAAGAAATTCTCTGTAGTTTAGTTTAGCTCCCTTCTGTATGCCAAGGTTCGTCATCAGTTTGTCAAAGTCTTCATCCGATAACATGAACATGAATGAGTCCAGGATCCGTCTGAATTCTGGTCGAGTTATAAGGCCGTTGCGATCGAAGTCAATCTTTTGGAACGCAGCACGCAAATCCTGCGGAAACATTTTAGATGACAAACGTTAACATCACCACGTGTGCTCATGTTTAAAAAAAGTGATCAGAGTCAAAAAATTACCGAAAGAAAAGGTGATTCGGTGGTTGAGTAGTTAACAAAACAAGTTTGAATAAGCATAAATTCTCGGTTTATTTTACCTGAAAGTTCTCCCTAAGTTTGGTTCTCAGTCTTGCTTCCACAACACTTGCTTTCATGGACTCTTCCTGAGGAATTGGAAGGTTATACCTGAAAAAAGGAGAAAAGATAAATGTCTCTCAGTTTACTTCTTCACAATCAGGTCTGTAGTGAAGTGACCCTCAAGGTAGTGAGCTAGTGACCGGTAAACAAAGAAATTTCCCTTGTGGTCTTAAGCTTTTAAGGTATCACACCTGTATCACGTTAAAACTCTAAGAAACACATTGGATTCAAAGAAAACCCTGGAATAACGTTCAGTTTTATTTGAATTACTCTTCTACTAAATCTCAACCATAAGTGCACGTCTTCGTCTCAAGATTCTATCTTCAAGGTGGCACTCTCAAGTTTCGGTCTGTCAAACGATAATTCAAGTGAATATTCCAGAAATTGTTGTTTCACGTTTGTTCTGTTCTTATCAGTAAAGGTTAGCAATGTTTACTTATTTTTATAATTTTTTGAGCGTTATCAGCAGTGTACACGAAGTTGGATCAGAAGGTGAAAAACTTTGTACCTGTGGCTTGGGTATTCTGTTACCCTCTCCCCCACACCAAACGAACGTCGATCCTGAAAGTTGTCCAAGAATTCCATGTAAGACAATTTTCCTTTGTGAAATCCCAGCCTGAAAAAATAGACAGTTATACTAATCATTAGCCTTCGTAATCTGCGATCTTTTGAATTTCCGAGCTATAATGCCTCACCTCCGCCGCTCGAGATCGCTTATTTTGAGACAACTTACCAGGTGATCTGTGACGTCATTGCGGGGGCCTGGGGAAAGAAATTTTAATGCCGTATCTTATAAACCAACGCGCGCACCAATTCAATTCAATTCAATCTGTTCCCGTCAGCTTTGGTTTATGGGATACGGCATTAAAATTTCTTTCCCCAGGCCCCCGCAATGACGTCACAGATCACCTGGTAGTTTATCATTGAGGAAGCAGGATTGGAGGGAGAGACAAAAGAGGGGAAAAGAAAAGCGACTTTCTCTTTTCTCTATTTTGGTTTCCCATCATCCCCTGCTCGCGCTCCGTGCTCATCTACAAGCTTCCGCACTAAAGTCCACGCTCCTCGCTCGCTTCTTCTTAGAAAAACCTTCGGATGATAGCCTGTCCACAAGCGTTTTTTCTTTCTTTTTTTTCTTTTACCGAATTTTGCGAGCACTCGAGCGAAGCGAGCGCGCAAGAAGGAGCGGTCAATATTAATCCCGCGGTTTAATATTTTTCAAATGCGTGCTCGGCGATCTCTGGAGAGAAAAATAGAGGGTCTGTGAACAGGCTAGTGAAGAAGGCAGCAGGCTCTAGGAATTAAACAATCGCAACAAAGGAAGTGTACCTGGCGCTTAGAATGCGAAATTGATCATCAGTCATGTATAGACCCAGACTGTCCAACACCTATAAATAAATAAATAAATAAATAAATAAATACATACAGGAACATTTCTCACAAAGGCTAATCATCTACTTTTAACCTATTCTTTCCCTTGAATAAAACCAAATTAACACCTACCATTCTGAATTCTTTTCTCGAAATTTTCCCATCTCCATCACTGTCAAATTTTACAAACGTTTTTCTGAAATCTGGAGACCGCTGGGCAATGTACTCCTGAAAAGCAAATGCAAACGCCGTGAAAATAGGGCAAAACTGAGGTTTTTCAACCCATGCCTTCAGTTGATAATATGATATGAAACACGGTGTCGAGTGTTTAAAATATTCAAAAATACCTTGAGTATATCCATGCACTCATTAGCTGTTTTCTGGCCAGTCAGATTTTGTGCTCTCTCTTCTGCCAATTCCAATCTAAAAATTGCAACCATTAAAAAGTAGCCCAGGATTAAGCAATGAAATGCAAAACAAATTTTAACACCACGTGTACTTTACTGATACCATTGTTAAAAGCTTTTTGCAAAATATGACTGTTTCATTATTCAATAAGATCTGTACCTCGTAGATTGATCCTGCTTCATGAACTGCACTTTTTCTTCGTTTTCATCATGAATTCGAGTGCTCAACCCATTGATGTCTCCCCCAATAATATCTACGCCCTGAAGATAGGATATTATAAACTTGTTGAATGGTTTGAACCCATGAGCCAAGTCATAAGTACCTTTAGTATGAAGGTTTGTGTACAAGAGTAATCTTGCATGGGACTGTTACGATAAAGACTAATACCTCAGAGTCAAAGTAAGTTGTCTATCGTGGGAGGATGCGATTAGACTCTAGATATTCATAAATTTGCGATTTTTTTGTTTGTCTGTCAAAAGAACACGTTGATCTTTCTTTCGTTAAATGAACATGGAGCATTGGACAATGAATTGTTGGTCAACTCAATTAACTCCAGCTATTTAGTGACTCTTATCGACTTGATGGTTCTTTCTCCATTATACAGTGTAATAGTATGTTACTAAAACACGTAACGTGTTAAAGCCTGCCATATGAACGAAGAATCTCTTTTGTTTCCTGTACATGTAATCATGTCAAGGATCCCGACAGAGAGTTAATTGAGTTGATGCTAAGATAGTCACGTTAAGAGAACAAAGCCTATAGCCTGATTTACAGGGTACAACGTTGTCACATGCGATGAGCCTACATGTACCAAAAGGCAGGCTATGACACGAGATGTGTCATGTAAATCATAGCTACGACGATCCCAAGTATGAAGTAAGTTTCTTTTAAACAAAGGAACTAGTGTCGTAGACGTATGCTAAGGTCATCGCATGTGACAAAGTTGTGCCATGTAAATCGGCCTCATGGATTACTACAGTGTAAATTACATGTAAATCCCTTACCAGCTTGCTAAGAAATTCTTGAAAATCAATCGTACCATCTGCATTCTCATCACAGCGACTCCACATCCTTACAAAGGTAAATTACCATACACAGTTGATAAATTAGTACTGTAAACAATGCATTAGCCTGTTCCAGGCTATCAGATAGTAAGGATGACCCGTTAGTGAAAACGGTACGAGAAAAATTGAGCGTAAGACTGAGAACTCCGCCCTACGGACTTGCTATAATTTAGAGGACCCCAGAACACGGAAAACAATTTGCCTAAAATATAACTACGCTGGCACTCTAACTAGCCGCGTCGCCTGCTGCTTTTAGCCTTTTCCATCTAGCCTTTCTTTTTCCAATCCTAATATTGCTTCTATTTTTTGTCAGTTCGGGCCCACAGTAATTGGTTTATCTGTTGAGGTGACCCTGCCAGGTATATGTATGTTATTTATTATTATGATTATGATGATTTGGCGAAGCTTAACCCTTTAAACCCTAAGATCAAAATTTGAATTCTCATTTGTTCCACCTATTCATTTCCTAGAGAAGTAGTGGGGAGAAGTTGATAAAATATCGAGCAAATTCATCCTGTGTGATCATGTCCGTAATTCTCATGTCTACCCTGTTTTACAGAGCGATGATATTACAAGGAAAAATTGATGCTGATCACTCTTAGAGCTTAAAGGGTTAATAATAATAAAAATGAAATGAAAAGGAAACAGTGGCGGGAAAAAAGGACAGGAGCCCCTCCTCTCCCCAGTTTCCTCCCGTTTAATGTTCGCGTTCGCGCTTTCTTCAATTCGCGGAAACGATTATCTCGGAGCCAGAAACAGACTAAAATTAATTGGCTTCAAACGTCGCCCCTGCATATGGGGACTTACAGGTCAAAGTGGTCCTCTGAAACAGGAAGGCAGTATCTTTCCAGTAGTTGCTTTAGTTCGTTACGTGAAATGGAGCCATCTCTGTCACCGTCAATACCCAGGTAAGCTGATGCAATTGCCTTCCAATTATCTGTGATCTTGGATCGTAAGATGTCTTCCACCTACAAATAAGCCAGAAAAAATATCTACATCACGCAAGTTTGGCACTTGTATCTTCTTATTCACTGATTCCTAAAGAGACTTGTACTTTTACAACATATTACATCAAATTGATACACAAACACATGTACTTCGAGTGCTAGCCCTACCATACGTCAGGCCAAGGGTAATTAGCTATGGGCCATGGCATCAAAACTGCAGTTTGAAGAAAGACCTCTGGTACAAATACACCAACAGCCAGTTTGGGAGTTGCCCTGAGCATCTTCAGCAAAGCGAGGTCTGGTGCACACCCATTCGTTTTTTTTTGTTTTTTTTTGTTTTTCAAGCGCCCTTGACCGCGGACCTTAGTGCAATGGTCTGTGCAATGGTCAAGCGACAATACTTAACATAGCCGGAGTGCAATGGCTTTGCCGAGTAAACGCCTGAAGGAGGGTACACCAGTACGCCAAAATCGCCCAGGAATCGAACCTGGCCCCCCGGAAGCGCCCCCGCCTAACGGGGCACCTGAGCGAGTCGTAGTGCAAGGACTGCTATAAGGTAACACCCATTCGTATGAAAATAAGTTTACTTTTGCATATGAAAGAATGAGCACCAGGACTCGTTTTGAAAAAAGAGGCTACATGTAATTTGGAAATTGCTTAAGACTGCCAATTTTGTTAGGTTTGTGTGCTTTTTGTCAGAAACCAGCAGTAAGCAATCAAGGAACTTACAGTTGACCATGCCATCACAGCAGGAGGGGAAACACTTTTAGGCGAGTGATCTGATATCAGCCATGGGTGGGCATCCTAGAAACAACATCGCAAAATTAGTTATAATAGCAATCAAGTAGGTTTTTATAATAAGTTACTGCATCCTCTAGATTTTGGCACAGCAAGTGGCCGTCCCTTTTTTGTTGAGATAACTACTGCGTTGCAAATGATTTTTAAACATTGAATATTTTAAAAAGCACTCACATAAAGTTTATTTAATCTACAAATGGTCAACCCAATAATATTTCAAAGATGGTTTGCCAAGGTTATCCAAATCCAACCTGCTACAATCTTCTCCAATAACTTCGTCCATTTGCCTGCAATCCTGGTCAAACCGTTTGGGACACTTTATGATTCAGCTGAGGAAAATGCCATTCAAGTTATACCCCCCATCCCGCCTGGACAGTGTTGGGTGTTCTAAGTCAAACAACTAAGTTTACATAACTTGCACACGTTAAGGACCTCAGCTTTGTTTGGCGGGGAGCGGGGGGGAATCTTGTTAAGGCCGTGTTTATGAGTTTGTATTGCCGGTTAGCTACAAATTCCAAACAAAACCACGTGAAAAAGAGGTGTCCCAAAACTGTTTGGCCAGGATTGTGGCTTTGGAATTCCTCAATTCTTACAGCTCAAACAAAATCCCCTCTGGTAAGAAATTTTTCTGTAGGGCAAGTATCTTGTCATGCCAAGATTTAGGGATAAGACCCAGCAAATTCATCTCTTCACTAAATGATAAACTTCAACAAAGATCAAATGGGCCTGAGGAAACAAAATTTGAGTTCTTCCTGTTTTTTTTTTCCGCTTAGCTCTGGGTGGGGTTGAAAAAAATTAATCTTCAAGGGGGTAGGTAGCCTGCAAAGCAGGCGTATTTTGGAGCGCGATCCATGAATTGTTTTCAAATACTACCAGAGAGTTGGGACGAGTCAAAAACTGATTTTAAGGGACAGGTTGATGGGTTTAAAATAGGAGAGGGGGAGGGGAGGAAAAAATACGCCGTTTTCTCCCCTCGCCTCCCCGCCCCTCCCCCTTAATCTTTTCCGTTGCTTTTCAAGATGGCGGCCACGATCAGTGTACCTCCGAGTTTTCGTTAAAAAACGCCTGCTCTGCAGGCTAGTGGGTAGGGTAAGTACAGATATTTCCTTCAATAGAGCTGGACCGTATGGCCATTTACTAAACACTACTGCACTTTATATTACCTTTGTTTCTCTCTGCTCAAATCTGTCCAGGAATTCCAAATAGGACACATAACCTTTGTTGTAGGGATCAATCTTAGTCATCAGCTCATGAAACTGTTGTTGGCTCATTCGAAAACAGAAGCTTTCCAACACGCGTCTAAAATCACGTTTGGTGACACGCCCATCTTTATTCTGCAATGCACACAATTATTATAATATAATTATTCAGTATAGGGATATAATAAATATAGTTCATGTTCCCTTTGTAGTGTATGCCATCTGTGAACAATTTTCAGGGGCTATGGCGCAAAAGCAACAATACATATGAATAAGGCCAAGGCTGTGCTCTAAGGAAAATTTAAGAGAGCCCAGTGCTCTGAGCCTGTAAAATCCAGGGTGCCCAAAATATGATTTGTATGAAAAAAAAAAAAAATAAGATTTTCGAGTTGCCTGAGAAGAAAAGTTGGGCACCAGGGGCTACCAGGCTCTGCTGGAGCACGGAGCACTAGTTAACCATTTCCCACGAGGAGATTTTTTTAAAACTTTATGGTGGAGCCCTGAATATGGCTAATAGTTATTCTAAGATTTTGTGACAGACTAAAGGAGCATGTTTGGTTCCATGAAAAAGCCATATCAGGAATGGGTTAAAGGAAATTCAGAGGGTGAGTTGAATGAAGGTAATTGACTGTATTCAAGCCTCTTCAAACAAAGTATGAACTTGAAAGGTATTCTCAAAGGCATAGTTGGGAGAGAGGTTTAGAGGTTTTGGAAAAACACATTGGCAGAATGCAACTGTAGAGATCAAGCTTCCTCAAAATAAGTCCATAAACACTGCCATACTATCGAACTTACATTACTTCCAATGAACGTAAATTTTTAAAAATCAATGCATTTATTTTTAGTTACTTACATCATCAAAAACAAGAAAAGCTTGCTTGACAGACGAGAAGCTGTTCATAATCTTATCATGAAGAAGCTTCCAAATATCCTCTGTTGTTGGCATGGCTTCTGCCTCACGTACTGGGTTGTACCTAGCAATATGTTTAATGAAAGATTGATCAATAAGATATTATCACCAAGCAAAAAATACTGCATATTCATTTAGGCAAACAATACAATTTCTCAACTATGGGCACCAACATATAAAATGATTGTAATAAGACTTGCTAAGATATGTAGACTCGTGTTTAAATTCCAAATTTAGTGCCAGACTGATGATAGATTAGCACAAAACGAACATCAGACAGTTCGCCCCCCAGACAATTCGTCCCCGACAACTAGCCCCCAGTATACAGACAATTAGCCCCCAGTATCTAGATGATTAGCCCCCAATGTGTAAACAAACTTCAATTACCCGATTTAAAATATCTTCGAATCGCTCGGTCCTACCGCACGTGGAAAAGATCGTTCGAAAAGGCCTGGGTTCAAAGAGAAGGGTTAGCTTAGGTCGTGACATGCGTCGATCGACTTTAAGATTTCCTTCAGACTTTAGGATTTCCTTCAGTCTGGTTCTCCTTTAAGATTTGTAACTGTACTCTACGTGCTAACCCAGATGTCAAGGATATTTTGCGTTCTCCAAGACCACCATGAAGTTAATTAATCGAAAACAAAATCCATCGATTGAAACATCAAAAGAAGAGAAGGCAGGAGTATAACTGATTTGGTAATGGTTTTTTAACTTTATATATCACAATGTGGTTGGGGGCTAATCGTCTAGAAAGTGGGGGCTAATTGTCAATAATGTGGGGGCTAGTTGTCGGGGGCTAATTGTCTGGGGGGCGAATTGTCCAGATACTGCACAAAACAGATGCAAAAATTTTAACACTCCCAAGAATACCTCAAGATCAGCCATGATGTACCAAAATGTTCAGAGATTGGTACTTTTGAACATACAAGTACAGTGTGTGTCTGATCTCATTTGCCATCCCTGCTATTATTGAATTATTTTTACTTCTGAAATAAGCTAACTGACATCACAAAACAGACACGAAAGAGCATACTTGTGACTTGGTTTGATTGGAATAGTCTGTCCATTTCCCTTGCTAACTGGCATTTGGAATTTATTGAGGAACTGTTGGTATGATATTTTGTGATTAGCCCGCATCCCACATCTGTAAATGCAATAAAATAGTTAAATACATGTACATGCAAATATATAATTTTATTCATAGGCACTCAAGTTGCAATGGAAGAAACCCTAACTGCCAACTTTAGTGTATGACCTTACAAAACATAAACACTTAAGAAAAGAGAAGCAATAAAAAGACTGAAGTATTATGACTACACAGCCACATGCCAGGGCTCTAAGCAAATTCCACTTTAAGCTTTGAAGCTATAAATCCAGGGTGTCTAGTACATCACTGAGTTTAGTGCCAAATCTATCTCCTGGTTGCACTACGACCAAAGTATTAAAGTAGCAAGGGGTTATTGGAGTGGTTTGAGCACAGATCTGACTTGAATAAGTGTGAATAAACTGAACTGAACTAATGTAAGCTAATGAATTTTTTTTCGCCATTACCTGTCCATAAGCTCCAAAAACAATTTGTCTGACATTGGAAAGGCAAAGTTAAAGAGAACTCGTTTGAGTTCATCCAGGGTGACAAAGCCATCACCACGTTTGTCAAATGCCACAAATGCACGGCTTATGTTGCCATGGTTTTCAAGCATCTGAGGTGAGAGAAAAGAATTGTTAGAATTGTGAGAGATGAGTATTAGGAGTACTTTCTATTCACAAACCATATAGTTGAATAAATCTCTTGTATAAATTACGGTCCATTTAACCCATTCACTCCTGGAGATTTTGCCAAAAAATGCATTTTGAAGCTCGTTGAGTGGTTTTCTGGTCACTGTTGTGCTATAAAGAGCTAAAACTTACCACAAACCCGTTTACAGGTTGTACACTTCACGGCCTTCTGATCCAGATGCAAAATATTAGCTTGCAAAGTTCAGGCATGCGCAGAAAGCAAAATTTCGAGATAGTTTTTGGGTTTAAAAGTGACACAGCAGTCTTGACTGTTACTTTTTGCTTTCTCTCCGCCCCTCTTTTTTCACTTTTCTTGCCTCATTTTTGTTTCTCTTGCTGGGCATTTACTAGGCTTCATTTTGGTGGGAAGAGTTTTTAGGAAAGCTTTTAGGATCTTAGGATTAGGTGAAAGGAAAGGTAGGTGGGCAATGGAACAAGATTTTCATGGAGATTTTCAGGTCAATGTTACATAGTTTTTTTCCTTTTCTCTGGTGTCCTTGACTGAATTGTGCTCATTCTGGTATGGTTTGAAAGATCTCTTCACTCTGCACAAGTTAGCAGACAAAGTTGTCCTTGGCCGTTAAAACTGATGACGTCACAAGCGGTAGAGAGGACGTGGATCCGCACGGGCGGTTACGGACAGCTCATGGGTGAATGGGTTAACCCAGCAAGGGTGAGAGGAAGGATGGCACAGTGGTGAAAGCACTCACCTCCCAAAATGTGGCCTACATTCAAATCCTGGCATCAATGCCACACATATACAATGTATGTTTGTTTTCCGCTCTCTTCAAAAACCAACACTTCCAAATTCCAATTAGATCTGGAACGCACGGCCATGTTTGAACAAGTTCTCAAGGGTTGCTAAGGACTGGGAAATCCAGATTTAGATTTTGAAATCCAGATTTCGGATTTTGCAATCAAACGTGAATCCAAAAACGGATTTCACCTCTGAGAAATCCGTCCTCGGGGTGGATTTCAATTAAGAAATCTGAATCCAGATTTCATGGATTTTCTTTTTACAGGGTTCGTACTCTTTTGAGCTCTTCAAGTTCCATGACATTCCATGACTACTTCCATGACCTTTTCAAGTTTTCCATGACCTTAGGTTAAGCTGTCTCTTTCAAAAATTCTTAAAACTTTCCTTGTTTTAGCATATTTTTTACCTAAAGCAGTTCAATAGACACAAACTCTGGTGTCCTCAGTCCACCACAATGTGTGCCATTTGTGCTGTTTGATTTCTTGTCTTGATCTTACATTGTCCAGCCTTGCTTTCTCATCTGCAGTAACTAATCTATTATTCAAATCTATTCCATGACTTTCCAGAACCAAGATTAAATTCCATGACTTTCCAGGTTTTCCATGACCTCTACGAACCCTGTTTTACAATTAGATTGGGAAATCCGAAAAAGGATTTGAAAAGCTGTTCTCGTGAAAAGCAGTGTTCTTTTTGTTAATTATACGTGCACGTGCAAGACCGCTGTTATTAAGGACAGTTTTTCAAATCCTTTTTCGGATTTCCCAATCAAACGGTAGAAACGAAAATCCAAAAACAGATATCTCAGCATGATCTCAGTGTTGAAATCCATTTTTCGGAATTTGCGTTTGCTTGCAAATCCAAAATCCAGATTTCCCAATTGAACACACCCAAGAACTCCTAATTGCTTTGTAGGTAAACAAACTACAACTACTACTACAAGTCCCAATATCCACAAACAAATTTTCCAGACTGATCTCCATACAGGTTAAATGCATAAAGAAAAATTCAAATAACTTTTTAAAAGTTCAAATAATTTTCCCAATAAGTATCGAATATCACCTTTAATTCCCATAACCTTTCTACTTGATTATGCATTGAATTTTGTTGAGAGAAAATTAATGTCCATCACTATAGGGATGTCTAAAAGGGTAATCAACTTAACTTAACCAGTGTACCTTCTTTCTAAGTTTCTGTTCCAAGTCTGTTATTGTGAGCACTGGAGGAGATTGCTTAGTAGCATGACTTGATCGTGGTCTGCTGTTTACCGCTGCAAGCTTCACTAGCTGCTGATCCTCAACTGTGTTTTGTCAAACAAAACAAAGTTATTAAAGGTGACTTAAATTACAAGCTATGCCTTGGCATTTACGTCCATTTTGCTTGCACAAAAATATCTTCAAACATCCATTTTGAGTCATTTTTGGCAAATCAGTCTTCATTCTTCAAACTTTTGGAAACTTGACAAAAGTGCAATTTTATATTCTTTGATAGTGAGACCCACACAAATACACCTAACAATGTTTCAGAAATAACTTCTGCAACCAATGCAAAATAATTCAGTTTCTGTTATACCAAAATACTCATCAACTCACGAACAATGAAGTAGCCAATACAACAAAATACATTTTGTACAAAATCATTAATACGAAGACTCTACTAAAAGCATACTCTGTGGTCTCTTGTGAAGTTTGTAAATTGTCTGTGGAGTTTTCCTGTTTTTTTCATAAGTCAACCTCTTTCCTTCCAATGAGTAGGTAAATAGTTTCCCTTCACCAACATGGTCATGCAATAACATTTGGCCAAAAGGCATTTTTCTTGTTATGACTGGGAAAGTCAATGACCTCTTTCGACTTTTTGTTTGTAAACTATGCCTCTCCATTTGTTTGTAAAATGAAAAACTATTTTTTAGGTTGTCAATAGCATAGCCTTGATTTGGTCTTTTAAGCTGTGCTCCAAGTTTGAAAGGAACGTCCATGGCCAAAAACATTTTGATGACAAACTCTAACGGATCAATTCAGAAAACGATGCAGAAAGTAGTTTAGACTTTTACGTCTTAAAGCACTTGAAGGCAGATGTTTGTCTCTTGAGGAAGTTATTGGAGTGGTAGCAATGTTGCTATGGTGTTTTGTTACAATAATTTGTGACAAGTAAAAAGTTAATATTTAATTACCTTCTTGACTTAAGCAGGAAACTTATTAAATTTTGAACCACAGCAATAACTCTTTTCTACATTCAATCTCAGCTAGACCTAAAACCTTATTGTAAACCCCTTCCACTTTCTTCAAATCATGGCACTTATTTTGTTAAGTGTGAGAAGTTCAAGCACTGTAGGTTAAAATTACAATAAGTTTTAACTGAATTAGCTTAAATTTTAGATAATGGTGCCACTATCCCTTGTGACTCAACATAAACAGAATAAATATTTCATAGCATTGTAAAGTAAGTATTTGACATCTACCTGCACCAGTTAAGCTACACTGTTTACATTGAAGTATTATTACACATTTTCATAATATTGCTGTTATACAAAAAATGACAAAAATTGCTTTTTAAAAAATATACTTATTGAAATTATTTTAACAATAATATTATTATACTCATTTTCTCACACATGGTAATCAGAGGCATGAATAAACTTAAGGGATTTGGAGAGAGAAGATAAAAAACTTCTCTCTCTCAGGCCCTTAAATTCAGGCATGCCAAGATCATGAAAGGAAACAAGGAATTTTCTTTGCAAGTGATTTCCGAAGCAATGGAAAAAATAAAAATAATAATAATAATTCCGTTATTTACCCTTGGCAGTATTAATTTATAGCAAGTTAATGCTAGTGGGCCGAGAAAATGCCTGAAACAAATAATCTAAATCAAAATAATAGGGTTAAGAATCCCAATTGGCTGCAGGCAGAACAGTTTAGCTGTTTATTTACAAGCATGGCCAAGGATTTGAACTTGGGACTACCATGAACAAATCCAGCTAACAGTCAGAGAAAGACTTGAACTCAGGGCCTCCAAAGTGCAAGTCCAGCACTTTAACCACTCGGCCCAGGTGCCTCCACATGAGGCATAGCAAAGGTATGATTTGGAGAGTTGCAAAAGTAGACATTTGCTAACCATACATCTGATTAATATTAAGACTAACAAGATTGCTATCATCACAAATAGATAAATCTAATTAGTAAAGGTTGGTCAAGAGTAGAAACATGATTACAACACTAAACTTAACGTAATTTTGTTTTCAAATCAAAAATTTAAGGTAACGTTATTCAATGTTCTGATGTTTCTAACATCATTATGAAGACAGAAACTAGCAAGTATCAAAATATTACTGTTAAACCAGTTGAGATTTGAATAAATTGGATGGAATTTGTGTATGCTTGATTATTTTGCAGAAGTCCTAATTCATGTAGAATAGCTCTGTGTGAATCCAGTTTGATTGCATGTTTAGCAATAGTCTGAGTTCCTATTGAACACAAATCATAGACAAGGCACTCCAATTTATTCCTTGCATTTTTTGAGGGTTGAAAAATAGTCCATGAGGTAAGGCTGTAACAATAAATTGAACTATTGATTAATCACGATATTGACGCTGTGATAGCGATGGATTAATAGCAAAAATGAAAGATCAATAACAAACAGGATAGTGTACCGAACTATTTATAGTTTCTATACTTCTAATATTTTGACTTCTTTGGAAAATAAAGGCACCTTTTTTTACCCTAACCCATCTTTGATTCTTAAGCTGACAATAACGGTAAAAAAGAAACTAAAAACAATCTACTGCCCTACTGCACCAAGAATGTTTTAGCGTCTTGATTCTTGAACTGCATACAATGTAGTAGCTGATAACACTTCTTAGTTATTTCTTACAATAAAAACAAATATTCACGAAAACTATTACAATACAGTTACGATAGTACCTCTACTATCGCAATACTATCCATGTGGCTTATTGCTTAATTCAATAGTCATCCCTTCCATGAGGGTTGATTTCTCGACCCCATCCAAAACCATGGAATTAATCGTATGGCTTTTTAATACTACATACATTGTATTTAAAAAATATAACACTATGGAAACAAGCTACATTTGTACAAAGATACAACTGAAGCTGACCTACCAGCTTTCTTTATTTCCCTTTTGGGTTTTGCATTTACTCCAAGTCGTTTAAGAAAATCCATATACTCCAGGGTATGACCATTACGCGTCATGTCATATTTACACCACAATCTACAAATAAATTTTAAAAAGTATTTTATATGTAACTTCTTATAAGCAAAGGTTTTTCATAATAGTCAAGAAAATAAAATTCGATAATAAAATAAAAACATTGGTTTGGTGCCATAATAATAATTCATAATGGTGATTTGTCAGCAGCTAGAGCAAGTTTCAATTTTTATTGTAATGTCTGTGAAATGACCTGTAACATCACTGACATATGAGCTGTTTTTTAAAAAAATAAAAAAAGCTCAATAAAAGCAAAGTCAAACAGTTTAGCCTGAACTGAGTCCAACTTGGCATTAGAAAATGTTGTCAATATTCATTCCATGCGCTAGACAATCAAACATTACCTCTCACTTACACTTCTTATTACTCATCTTTCTTAAGTTTAACTTAAAAACTTGTGCAACTTTCTATTTAACAATATTAGGCCATGAAATGAGTTTTCATGAGTTTTCTACTAGCCAATATATAGTCAACAAGGTGAGTTAGGTGCAAAGTAAGTTGACTATTTGACTCTTAGAAAATTAAAGCAGTGTGAAAAGAAAGTCGTGTCCAATAGCCTGGGACCAGTGGATTTTCTGTCAGCCTAATGATTTTTGTTCTTAACTCGCCCAATGGGCAAGTGCCGTCTTTTGGGGAAATTTAAATTACAGGAGGATTGTAATCAATCCTGCTAATCAAAAAGGGTTTTAGGGCTAGTTGAAATGACTAGTGGGCTAGTACATGCTAGCTACAGCTTGCCTGAATGGCAGGCTGTAAAACTAACTTTCTTTGCACCTTGATTAAAGACAAGTACTTTTTTGAGTACCGTATTTATTCGACTATAAGCTGAGCGATTTTTACACAAATTAAAACTGAAGTCAATTAAAATTTGGGCTCTAGAGGGGGTCTCAGCTTATAGCCGAAAGTTTTTGAAAAAAAGTTTTTCCGGCGCATGGAAACTCCACTAAATCGGGATGTATTTACTTATAAGCCGAGCTAAAGTAAAGAAACACAATATGCAGTCGTTGCTGAATTCGAGAGTGCGACTGGATGGTAGTTCGAACCGCATCGGTGACTCGTCCATGTTAAAGATTCTTGATAGGGAATAACCGTGACGCTGACGGGATGTGATTACAAATCAATGGAACGTGATTTTTGCTGCTCCAAATCTTCTGTTTTGATGTGAAGGCTGATGGAATGGCGGCGCTTCCATTTCTTGTACCCACCGAGGGACGCTTTAAACTCAGGATCATTGCTGAATTCTTTTGCCTTTAGACGTAGCATCAATCCACTAACAGCTATTCCTATGTGAAACGAAGCGAGAACCTTACTAAACGATCAAAAGGACAAAAATTTGATGATGTGATGAATTTGTCTTGACGCTTGTGAAAACTGGCCAATGAGAATCTTTCATACACAATATGTTGTCACACGATACACGATAGTTTTGAGAGTCACGCATTCAACTCACATTCGCTCTGCAATCAGCTGATTGATTTGATCGTGTTTCTGTTGTTCGACAGAAAACTTACCTTGGCTTCTCTGCTCTGCAAACCATTCCAGTCATTCTTTGATCGAGCTCCGGATACTTTGGCATGAAGCATCCCATCGTCATCGTCTTCCGTTTCGCTGACAATTTAATCTCACCGTTAAAAAGGTTTGCTTGATCTTTCCTCCAGCGACGGACCATGGACTCACTGATGCCATATTCTCTGGCGATTTCAGAGTTATTTTCAACAGCTTCTTCTTTGGCGACTATTTTAAGTTTAAACGCAAGGTTGTACGACGTGCGACGAGCCTTGGCCATGATGACAACTTGACTTGAAATAAACGATTGCGAACACGAGATTGTTTGGTATCGATTTGTAGACTGGTGAGGCCGCTTACCGTAACAACACAGTTAGTTTTAAGCCTCATTTATGACAATCAGTGTGATTTTTTTCGAAAATGGTAGGTTTTCCCATAGTTAACAATTCAGTCTTGTAATAATGAATGGGTCTCGGCTTATAGCCGGGTGTTTTCGATTTATTTTTGGTTCTCGTTATGCCGAGTCTACACGTTCAAAGTTTGGGGTCTCGGCTTGTAGCCGAGATCAGCTTGTAGCCGAATAAATACGGTATGTACAATTAAGGCATTGAAAGCCATTCAGTTTGCAGAATTCAGGATAGTAATAATTTTTGCTGGTTGGTTTATTTCTATTTTGATTGAAGACTTTATATTATCATAAAGAAGTACAGAGCATATAGCCAGTACTCATTTTTACAGGGAAAGTCAAAAGAAAAAAATAACCAGAAAATATATTTACTTGTTAAACTGTTCATCCGTCAGTCTGAAACAAAAGTTCTCTATGACACGACGCAGCTCATGCTTTTGTATTTGGCCATCTCTGTTATAATCAAACAATCTCAATGCCTTCAATACACTTTGGAACTGGCCACCCATCTAAAAAGCAACACCACCAACAACAACAATCAATACACATAAACATACTTTAGTACTCAGGGCCGAGTTGTTCAAAGCTGCGTTAAGATAACCCAAGGTCAGTGCGAGATTAGAACGAAGATTTGAAAGCTCAAAAGGCATTTCAGTTTTACATGTAATTCTTTTTGTCTACAGGTTGATGATTGGATGTTAAAATGACAGAGAAAATTATCCAAGAAAAATAATGCTTTTGAACACAAGAAAAGAAAACCAGGATTAAATTTAACTGTGGGTTAAGTGCTAATCGGCCTTCAACCAACTGGGCCCAGTTTGTCAAGTAAGCTTGTAAAAAAATAAATTTTCCTATTTTATAAATGACTACAAATTAAATCAACTGTAGAACGAAAAGGTGGAATTGAGAAGTAACCACACTGGGAGGGGAAACTGTTACATGTACACTGTTCATGTGCTCAATGCTACATTTTAATAGCTAGGCACCACTCCAGAATTTTTTCTTACCATAACCATCTTTCATTATAGCCCAAAAACAGGGCCCGCAGAGCAGTTTTCAAAGTGTGGGGGCTGATCTACCTCTTTTGAAGTGTAGTGGGGGGGGGGGGGGGGGGTGGAGGGGGGGTTGTGTGGTTGTGGACTTTTAAAATGGTTTACCTGGTGCAGACTCAATATTTTTTTAATACAGTTACAACTCATCAATCATTTTTTTTTTAATAGTTTAACAAATGAAAAAGGGGTTAGTAACAAAACAAGTATCACCATGCACAGCGGCATCATAATTTTTGCGTGTCTCATTCACTTTCAAAGTCTGTCTGTTCTCTCCTTGCTGCTGTTTAGGACCTTTTTTTAACCTTCGAGCTGCCAAAAAGGACCTTCTTCTCCTGCGCTGGTTGTAGGATTTACCAGCAGTAGCTTGCAAATCAGGACAAGTACAAACTCATTTATCATGCTTTGCTGAGGTAATTCCTGAAACTTCTTCATGTGGTCTACATGCAATGTCATCAAGTTCAATTTGTTTCAATAAATCGTGTCTTCATTAGCATACAATACCCCAAAACAAAAGAAAAAGAAAAATTACCTGAGATAAAAAATTAACTACAACACATATATTACATCGCCTGGCTGGTGAAAACGCAGAAGTCTACGACTAAGAGTAGTTTTGTAAAGATAGTCATTTTGAAACTTACTATAGTGATATAGGATCAAAACAGACCAATCATAAATTTGGATGCTTTGGCGAGGTCCGTCAGTCTACTATTCATATTCCATCAAAGATTCCTTTTATTAGAAAATGTGTATTAAATTTTTTTTTTCAAAAAGTGGGGGGGGGGGGGGGCCTGACCCCCCCCAGCCCCTCCCCCTGTGCAGGCCCTGAAAAGTGTGCAAAATAATCAGATCTAATACATATAAATTGCACTCCATTCAAAAAATACAGTACACTGTAAGTTCAGTGAATGGATGTAAACAAATATAAAAAATAAAGAAATTCTTACCTTTCTTCTTAACCGATCTTCAATCTCATCCATCGCTACTTGATCTTGCGGAGATTTTGTCTGGTTGAATCTAATGCAATGAAAAAAAAAAGCATAACAATGATTCACTATTCTTACTTTTTTCATATTCCATTATATTTAGAAAGAAAGCACCACAGAAAGTGTCCACTAGTAAAATAGAGAAAATCTGTAGTCAAACAACTTTCTTCTACAGTTATTAATAATTACTGATTTGTCAAATTTATACACGCACACAATAATAATTGCCCTAAGCTGACCTTCACTGTGTAGACATGGCATTCACAAAATCTGGATGGGATCCATTAGCGTTCAACCCCCCCTCCCAACCTTTGTCATTTATAAGTGATTTACAGGCCATTTCATCCTAGTTTTGTCTTTGCCTGCTGCAAGCGTAACTCTACTTCTGATGAAAATAAATGTTATTAAAACCCCTTAAGATGGCCCATTATTGACATAATTCACCTGGAACTAGCTTTCAGAGTAAGCCTAAAGCCCGTGCCAAAGGCACTTAACCCCTTCCCCCTCCTGAAATTGCCAGGAAGACTCCAGAAAAAAAGGAGACAAAACACTTGAGTAACCAAAAAACAAACTTTAATGGGACTTACTTCTGCAAGCTTCCTAACATTCGCAATCCATCTGGTGTGCCTCCTCTTTGATGATACTTTTCTATAAATTCCAAGTATGATATGGTCCCATCTCTGTTTGTTCCAACCTAGTGCCAAACAACACATCTAACTGTAGTATTGTTAGATCCATTGTCGAGTACGCCTCACCAGTTTGGGCTGCGATCCCTTTATATCTGGATGAGTTAATTGAGTCTGTACAGAGGAAAGCTCTCAAAATATTTGGCTGGGTAGACTATACAGAAGCCTTGGTCTTGGCCGGCCTGGAGTCTCTTAGCGACAGGAGAGTAGGAGCTTGTAAGGGGTTTATGGCTACTGCACACCAAATATCCCCCCTTAAGAACATCATCCCCTCTCCTGCCGCTATTGAGTCTCATTACAGTATAAGGGTCCAACTTCCAAGACACCAACATGGTCATACCAGAAGAATTAATGACTTTGTAACTAGTAAATTTCAGTGAATGTATGTAAATAGTTAATTGCATGTGACAATGAACTTCCCCAACAATTCAGTTATTGCTGCAAGTGGGTGAAATAAACAGAACATCTATCTATCTATCTATAAATACAGATAAGGCATTAAAAAAACTCGTAAATTATTTTGTGATACTGAGAAGAGGAATGTTTCCGAAGTAAATAAAAAAATGAAAGATGTTAAGTAGACATTGCAGACATAAAGCTAACATAAAAATACCTTGAAGTACATGACTTACGTACTTTGGGTTACTCACACATGTATGCTGTCAAATCAATTGGAAGTTCAGTTAACAGCTCTCAATGTGCTTTTTACCTTTCTAAGAAGTTGCTCAAACTGATCATCTGTGACTGGAATACAGAAGGATTCAAGAGCTCTTCTAAATTCACTCTGAGTGATGGTGTGTGTCTTCGCTGCATCAAAAGTTTGGAAAGCCTTGTAATTAAGAAGCAGAATATTACCTTAGATAATGCAAAAGACAGTGGTTTAATGGTCTCACAGCTCAGAATTACCATCCCATTTCCCCTTTACAGTCGATACCACCGGGGAGGGGGGGGGGGGGGGCTCCGGATTTCTAGTGATGGGGATGATCTAAAGCCCGGTTCGGAAGTCAAACTTTTCATGAGCCAAACCCAATTTGAATTAAGGCCAACTCAAATTATTGAGACCAGCTGAATTGATTCTGATGCCGATCTTAATTACAGCTGAACTAAGTTCAAAAGGTGGAAAACGCTTATTTTGGCCAAACTGATTGCAAAATATGTTATAATAATATTATTTATGCATTAGCTTCAGTACATGAAAAGTTCTGCGTCTGAATCAAAGCCATTCCAAAGTTGCTCCAAGGGCAAAATTCCCAGCTGAGTTAGGCAAAAAGAACAGCTGAGCTGTTCCAAATTGAAACAGGCATTCCTAATTGATTCAGATGCCAAACCTTTTCTTGAACTTAATTCAATGTATTAGGTTTGGCTTACGAAAAGTTCAGCATCTGAACCAGGCCTAAGGACTTTTTGGAGTGTGAAATTTTGGATTCCAGGATTTTTTGGATTAGGAAAATTTGGCAAGTATTTTTCTTGGGTGGCTTGATTTAAGTAGAGATTTTTTTGGGTATTCAAAACGGTGTGAAGACTCACGGTAGTGCCCACGTATCCCAGCCGCAATAAATCAATTTCTAATTTACTTTTCATGACATATCATTTTATGTTTTCTGGAAAACTTTAAAGCTCAGAAATTCAGCATAGGATTTTTGAGGGGTTTACTGTTTGGTCCAGCAATTTTTTGGGGGTATGATTATTGTTGGAAACCCTAGGGACTTTTTTTTGGTTTTGATTTTTGCCCCATTCCATCATCCCATCACTTGAAATCTAGAACATGCTGTATTCCTCCCTTCATGTGTAACAACTAATACCATGTCCTCTTCAGACATGAAAAGGAATACACAATAAATCATGCCTTTTACAGCAAAAATGAAATTGTTTGGTACATATGTATTTCATTTGTGTCCATAATAAAACTTTTAATAAAACATAAAAATGGCCACTTGGCAATTAAAAAATTCTCTTCCACTGCACCATTTTTAAACATTCAAAGAGAAATTTTGTATCTCCATGGATCCATGTAATATCCTCTATTATCTTCTATTTACTTTGCTTTAATATCCCAAAGTTCTCTGATTTCTATAACCTTTTTCGCACATTTCAATTCAGCAGATCAGCACAACAGCAGTAAACCTTATTCACCGTTTGTTTTTCTTTTAGGATTACAAACCACCCAACAAAATTTACCTGACGTAACTCGTCAGCGTTGACTCGAATCTTCTCCCTTAGTCGAGACTCGATCTCGATGAAGGTCAAATTCACATCTGGAGATTTGGGCGAACCTACAAAACACGGGACAAGAATCAAACGATTGTTGTAATGTAACAACTCGAATGTGGACGTAAAGGAAACTGCCATGTTGTTCTGGAACAAAACGAAATCAAAGCGCTGTGTATCACTCGGCTCTGTTACAATAATTAACAACGCTCACAAAGAAATATTTAATGAGC
>JBBMOI010000002.1:37885000-37932500 GCA_038088405.1 Porites divaricata | reverse complement strand
GTGTGCTGCAAACCACAGTAAAACACAATGCCAGGGTTTCCTTAGGTTAATCCAACTAACTTAATAAGATAAGGTCTATTAACTGATTAAAATAATCTACCGAAAAGAAAAATGCAAAAGGCTAATATCCGCTGCGGCATTTAGGCAATAATATGTGGGTTTGCGGGTACACGTACAATCATTCTCAATCGATGCACAAGCTTTCTAAATCCAACCGAGAAATTCCTAAGCGCAAAAATATTAGAAGCAAACTAATGAAAAAGTATTGCTTTTCTTGATTAATTAAAATTACTGAAATAATAGGTCTAGTGACCCTGTCACATACATAAATGCTCAACCCCAGCATTCCAAGCTAACAGGACTTCATAAAGGCTTAGACTGTTTGCTCCACCAGATTCTCTACATTTTCCAGTTCAATTGTCTAAAATAAATAGTTAATTCTTATAAAACACAAAATATGTTTTGTGAATCACCTTAAAAATTCTCTGGGCTATGATTATTGATATATTCTATTAAAAAGACTTTCAAGGCCACTACATTCAAAGTTGGAGAAAATTCAAGGACATTTCAATGTTTGCCGCTTTTCATCTGTTTTGTCTGTTTTGGTTTGCTTGCTTTTTTTCGCAATTATATTTCAGTAAGATTTTGCTGCTTATTTACTCATTTCATTTAGTCTCAGGTTTGGAGGAAGCTCATATAATAGGCCCCAAGGTTTCAATTTGAGCTTCCTCGCCAGAAAAATACTTTTAATTCTTTTACTTACAATTTATTTGTCTTTAATCTTTAACTAACCTCTTTTGTAATAATTATATTGAATGTCTGTGTGTACATATGTATGTATATTTTTTCTGGCAAATAATTAAACTGAAACTGAAACTGAAACAAATAAAAAAATATGACAGCAAATGATCAAAAGCTCTGATTACCTTAAGTCTTCCTTGAGGAACATTGAAAAAGATATCTTTCTGTTCAATAACCTCTCCTGCAAAATTCCATGGCCAAGTAATAAGTGCTTATACAGTTACTGATAAGCTAAAGTGTAAAACCTGTAAGTTCCACCTCAGCTTACAGATTACAAGAACCATAATACATAAAAACATCAAGCACTTGGGAGAGCGAGCAAGCAAAGAGCAAAACAAGCAAAAGAGGGATCTTGGTCTTATAGGGGGGTGTCAACCAACGTATCGGTTAACATTATCAGTCAATACATTGGTCAAGCGTCAGTCGAGTCTCAGTCGAGTGTTGGTAGAGTATTAGCCACGTATTGGTCGATATGTGGCAGATAGTCAGCCCTATAACCCATTGGTTGATACTGGGTCAATAGTCTGTCAATAGTCCGTCATTACTTCGCCGATGGATCACCAACATATCACCGTCACCAACACTTGGTGGACACCTTGCTCAACCATTGGTTCAGAGTCAAAGTGAGTTGTATTAAGCCAGTTGATGGTATTAAACTCTGATTGGTCAATTAAGTCACAATGTTATTGGCCATCTGTCAGGTACTCTTTTAAGAGTTTTCATAGCGTTTCTATCCCGATGCCTTTTTGTCACAGTTGAACAGTCGTTTATTGTTAGTCAAATGGTCGGTTATAATCAGTCATTATTCTGTCGTGGTCAGTTTTGTTTGAGTCCATCAATAAGTGGTTTGTACTGTGCTAGTAATTGTTGACTGCAGTTCAGTGGCTTTTGCTCTAAGTTAGTACACCAGCTTTCTACAGTGTTGTTGGTAGTAGTCTGTAGAATATTTTAGGCATATCACAAAGTCCCATGGCCAATCAATTTGAGGCTTTGTCTGTAAATGGTGCTCAGCAATGTGACTGTAGACATTACCATTTCTTGTCGCTTGCTTGTATTCAGTCAGTCACGTGCTAAGGTTTCTGCAAGTCTCAGCAATGTAAGTGGCCTAGCAGTTGCAGTATTTCACCTTGTATACTTCTCCCTGTCTGTCCTCCGGTCCGTCTTTGTCCTTGTCATTAGTAAGCAGTCATTGGAAAGTGGTCATTGTTATGCATGAAACGCGTATGTCTTAAGGTTGTAGTATATGTGCAATAGTTTCAGAGGTACCTCTGATGTACAGTATAGTCACTGCCGTAACAGGGGCAGAGATAATTAATATATCAAACTCAGGTTGAGTTTGATCGTCCGGGTGAACATAGTCCTGAATAGGACTGTTGTTGTTGACAGTGACTGATGTTTCGACAACCTGAGCGGTAGTCATCTTCAGAGTCAAGTGAGTTGTATCACTGTATTACTATCAACATACGACTTATTGACGAGATCAAGCAAACTAACTACGAGAGAACGACTGGAGAACTGACAATTTGACTAACAATAGATGACTGTTTAACTGTGACAAGAGATGGATCGAAACGTACCAATTACTGATTACGAGTCTTCATAGCCAATAACATCACAGCTTAACTGACAGACGACTAATAACACCGTGACATAATTGACCAATCAGATTAATAACCAGAGTATAATACCATTAACTTACATGATACAACTCACTTTGACTCTGAAGATGACTACCGCACAGGTTGTCGAAACGTCAGTCATTGTCAACAACAACAGTCCTATTCAGGACTACATTCACCCGGACCATCAAACTCAACCTACTTCTGAAATGACTCCTGGGTGCAAACCTTTCACACATCATTAATATATGTTAGTCCAAGTGCTGGAATTGGCGTTACTGTGAGTGTTCCATCTAACAAAGTCCACATTGTAGTTGTTTTTGCTTAAAATGTTGTTTAGGTAGTCAGTCATGTCTTGTAGGCTGTTAGGCGAGTTGCAAACTAGTTGTGCTCGCCTCATCAAAGTTTCACAAAACATCAACTTCTTCATGCTCTGAGTACATACATGTACATCTGTTAAGGGCTCTGGCTCTCGTTGTTCAATATAAAAGAGTGGATAATATAATGATAGACTATCCAAGATCCACAAGCCTAGATAATATTAAACTGGTTTCCCTATTAACACGTATCATTAAATAGTGATTTATAGGTTGGATAGCGCTATTCATCCCAACCTTTGAATTGTGGGCTCAACCTCGGTGTAAGAACCTGGTAAACTCACGGGTGACGTAAAACAAAGAAAACAAAGAAGTAAACACAATAGAACCTAGAAAAACAAAAGGTGCAAAACAAAGAAAAAGTTCACAGGTTCTTACACCGAGGTAAACCGAATTGTGCATTTACTGTGGTGAGATCGTAACCTCTAAGATCTCAACCAGGCATGCATACCGTACCCGTAGTTGCACCGATTTTGGGTGTATAATCAAGTAGCAGAAATAGGCGAAGAAGGGAAAATAACATCTCATTACCCCCTAAATGCTACCTTCAGATCCACTTAGTTCTCTTGCCTTTTTCTTAAACGTTTCAAAATCGTTGACCTTTGCTTTGATTTCCACGTTGGAAGGCATCTTTCTTAGCTGGCATTGTTTGGCGCCAAATTGAACATTCGCTTCATATAAAGTGGCTCAAGTGTCTTTGGAAACGTATTACGCATTGTAATCTCGACAGGATATTCCGGCGAAATGACAAGGAAAGAAAGTGTGGCAGGCAACTCAGTTTAGAGACACAAACGCCATAAATGATGGTGTGGTTGTGGCTTTGAATTTAACCGTAAGAGGGTATTTTAGACCCGATTTTTATGGGCTAATAAGAAAGAAGAAGCTTCACTCGCTCTTACATGACCATATTGTGAGCCGCTGCATGTTTTTTAACGGGGGCGTCAACGGGGGCCTCAAATTCGGCTCCAGGTTTTTCCGCGAAGAGAGCGCCTTACTTCGAACTCCTTGGAACTACCACCATGGCGGCGGAATTCAGATCGACAACATGATCCTGTGAAAGACTGGCAGAACGTTTAGCCACAATGAACAAACCATCAGTGGATCATGTCAGGGCTGTAATTAATGCTCTGTACGATGAATCCAATCCTACTGGGAAAGAGAAAGCCTCGGAATGGCTTCAAGAACTTCAGCGATCAGTAAGCATGCAAAGTTTATTTGTTTGATCTGATCTTTAAGCTTTGATACTTTAGAGCAAAACTTTCGGAGTTTCTTTGTACGGTTTCCCTTTTCATTAATGTAATATCATTATTTGAAACATTATAAGCGTCTGAGTGCATCCTCTTTAAGCTATGGCTTTAATTAGTAATATTTGTTATATATTTCTCCTGCTCTTCAATTTTGCGTGGTCTTAAAATCTCACTCAAAGCACGGCCGGCGGCAAACTTGCATTTGCCATTTTCCGGCATCTGAGTCATCGAAATTTAAGTTGTATATAAGCTTATTTATTCATTACTTGTAATGCAAAAATACAACAGGGTCTTTCTGAGCAATAATTCCGAACTTATGTGACGCAATGTTCAACAGTATGGATGGGACATTTATTTGAATTTGAGCATTGTTCAAATTGAAATATATGAAATGAATCGTATTTTGATCTTCGAAGTAGAACGAACAACCTAAACGGTTGAAAACTGGGACTTGAAAAAACTTGGTTGAAGCGAACATTGACACAGATTTGTTTAATTTCTTGTAGTGTTAACAAAACTTTTAGTATTTGCATCCTTGGCGACAACCTGAAAAAATTCAGGGCGAAAATCGCACCCTGACCTTTGTAATTTGACTGGACAGAACACTCTATCTGGTCACAGTTCGTATCGAAACGACTTGTATCAAAGCAATTTTGTATCAAAATGCGATACAAAGTTGCTTTCATACAAGTCGTTTTGATACGAACCCAAGCAATGAAATTGCACAAAAATTGTGACCACTTCATTCATGATCAATTTGTGGAGACAGCGTGGCTGAGTGGTCAGCGTGTCAGACTTGCAATTCGGCTGTCCTGGGTTCAAGTCCTGCTCTGGCTGTATAATGGATTTGTTCTCAGCCGTTCTGAGTTCAAATCTTCAGCCTAGCTTGTAAATAGCCAACTGGTCACCTCCTGCCAGGTGGGGTTCTTAATCCTGTTGTGTTATATTTGAATTATTTGTTTCTAAGTATTTGAGTGCAGTGCATGTAAACAAGCATGATAAACTAAGTGCACGTTCCACAACAAACAAACCTTTATTATTATTATTATTATTATTATTATTATTATTATTATTAAGCAAAATAGAGGCGCAATCCCATGAGACCCCAGAAGAAGCCGAGGTACAACGACTGGTATACGCCACCCGGAAAGAAAAGAATGATGGGCTAAAAGAAGAGCTTGAGGAGGTGAAGGCCATGTTGCCAGACAAGACGCAGAGAGCCGTGGACCTGGCTTGTGAAAAAGGCGCGTCCAGCTGGCTTACAGTTATTCCTCTTAAAGACATGGATTTTGATCTCAACAAGCGGGAATTTCGTGATGCTGTGAGGCTTCGATATGATTGGCCGATACCCGATAATCCGTCAGTGTGCGTTTGTGGGAGCATGTTTACTGTAGATCACGCGATGATCTGCCAGCGTGGAGGCTTAGTTATTCAGCGCCACAATGAAATACGTGATCTACAGGCCGAGCTGCTTGACATGGTTTGCTACGATGTGCAAGTTGAACCCACATTACAACCTATTACAGGCGAAGAGCTTGCCAGAGGGACTAACCAAGCCCCTGATGCACGCCTTGACGTCCATTGCAGGGGCTTCTGGGAGCGACAGAGGGCTGCATTTTTTGATATAAGGGTGTGTCATCCCAATGCTGACTCGTATAGAGACCTTAGCCCCAAGCAAATCTACAGGATTCATGAGAATGAAAAGAAGCGAAAATACAACTCTCGCGTCACAGAAATAGAGCAAGGCACATTCACCCCACTAGTATTTACAACGACGGGAGGGATGGCTGACGAATGCCTGAGATACCACTCAAGATTAGCCGAGCTATTATCTACAAAAAAGCAAGAGAGCTACGCCACAACAATTTCATGGGTCAGGGCGAAAGTGTCATTTGCAATTTTGCGGAGCGCGCTCCTATGCTTGAGGGGATCGAGAACCCTGAGAAGGAGGAACTTGGATATTAAGGACAGGGATTTAGAAATAGAGAAGGGTCAAGCAGGACTTCCTTAGACTCAACCGCTATAGATGTTTACTTTATTTTACTCTATTTTTCTTACACAGTTGAAGGCAAATTTTTGATTTTTTAGAGGTAGACAGTTTTTTTTATTGAGATGAAATGTTTTTAATTCGAGTAATAATAGTAATGGTAATGATAATGATTTTTTCATTGACATGAGTTTTTTTAATTGAAATGAATTTTTTTTAATCGAAATGAACAGGAGCTTGTGAAATGACTTGTAAATAGTGCTTTGACTGAAATTTTTTCTTCTTCAGCGAAATTAATTGTAAATAGGTTTTAGTAGTTAGTTTTGTTATCAATAAAAGGTTATGTCTCTAAAAAAAAAAATTTAAAAAAAAAAAATTATTATTAAGAATATAATTTATTTGCAACTCAACTGAATAAACTTGCAGCATTGAAACGACTTGTATCAAAACGACTTTGCATTGAAACAACTGGTAACCCTCTATCTATTCTGCTAATCAAGCTAACTGAAGAGCAAGTCATTGTGAGTTCACAATGTATCCATTGGTGGAAATGACACAAAATATATATGAAATGAATCATATTTTGAACTGCAGATAAAGATATGAAGGTGAATGTGATGTTCACCGTAATGACAGCAGATTTTTGTTTTCATTTCTGTATTTTTTTATGTTTACCGGAAAAATGAAGAAGCTATAACATTGTCATTTCATTGCAGGTGTATGCTTGGGAAATTGCGGATCATCTTTTGAGGTTGAATGTTAGTGTGGAGACAAGCTACTTTGCTGCACAGACCATGCGAACAAAGGTAATTAGCAAATATTTTATATCAAAATACAAGTTCTGCAGGTGTATTAACTGTAGATACTTGTTTAGTGACATTAAACCAAAGTTAGTATAAATTATTGTAACATTTTTAAAAGTAGGTTGAGTTTGATCGTCCGGGTGAACGTAGTCCTGAATAGGACTGTTGTTGTTGACAGTGAGTGACGTTTTGACAACTTGTGTGGTGGTCATCTTCAGAGTCAAAGTGAGTTGTATCACATCAGTTGATGGTATTATACTCTGGTTATTGATCTGATTGGTCAAGTATGCTTGGGAAATTGCAGACCTACTTTTGAAATGACTCCTGGGTTCAAACCTTTTACTGTAACATTTTTATTGTGGATATTTTTGTTTGTTTGTTTTAAAAAAAATTGATCAAGATATTTATTCGAATTAAAAACTTTCAGGGTAAAACTCTTAAAAACACACAAGTTGGCAGGACAAAAACTCAATGTACAATGAGATAATCTGTGTTAACTCAAACTAAAAATTAACAAAAGTTACAGAGAAAATAATGGAAAGCATATACACAGAAATGTTAGTTCTTTTTGTCTTTATAATACTTTTATCCTTAGTACATAATCGTTTAGGACATTACATGATAGCTGGGTTGGGTACTTATTATATCAATATTAACCAGTTCTGCGATCAATACTCTACATTGCAGCTTTCTTTTACAAACATCCATTTAAACTTTAAATTGTATACAAACTAATACATTTATTTGGATGTCCACACAAGAACAACTTTATCTGTTTTCCAACTAACAATCTGATGAAGACCATTTATGGAGATACCGTATTTGTGTTTAAATCATTCATATGAGAATGAGGCCCCAGTTTGCAATTGCATTTTATAAATTTTTTATTTTTGTTCAACAGTTGCTCAAGCTTCTTACTGGGCTACCCTGATGGAATAAACAAGGGTCTCTCTTTCTAACAAAAATAATATTAACAGACCGTAGTATTATTGACAAAGTCTAAAGATGATTCCACATTGCTTTTAGGTTCAGTATCACTTTCATGAACTTCAACAAACACAGTATCAAGTAAGTCTCATTCTCTTTATTTTCTTTTTTAACCAGAATTCTCAGTGTTTCTCCTGGGATGTTTACTACATCAGTACTCTTGGTGGTTAAGCAGGCTCGGGGGAGAGTGGGCATAGAGGTGAAACGTGCACTCTAGATGCCCCAAAGCTCAAGCGCTGCATTAACCACTTGCTGGATGTGTTCTGTGTGTTGGCCATGAGTTTAACTACATGTACTCAGCCATGCAAGCTTATACATGTAAATACTGTATTACTGGTAATAGCTACAGGGTGTAACTGGTTTGCCTCTGACTGGTTAAACAGGCAAGGTTGCCAGGTGGGTGTATAGCTGGACTTGCAATCTAGGGGCCCAGAAGGTCAACCCCCATATTAACCACTTGCTGGATTTGTTCTTGGTAGTCATGAGTTCAATATATTACAGTGTACTCAGCCATGCTTGTATTTAATAAATTAGCAATTAATGAGTAAGCCTGAGTAGGATATGAAGAATTATCCACATCTCAGAGGGTTTTATCCACCTTGGCCAATAACACCCTCCGAGATCTGCATAATTCTTTATATCCTGCGAAAGCCAAATTCATTAATTGCTTTATTATTCATTATCTTCGTTTTTGTTAAGTTCACCTCGATAGTGCATGTTTAGAAGATAAAGGGCTGTTCAGGTCTGAAAATATACTCCAAATAGCAGGTGTTGTCTGTCGAGTTGTCTTCTTGCTATGTTTTTAAACAATAGTTTGTCGTGAAACAAGTAAATGTTCCGCCAACTGTTCGGCCATTTTTCTTTTCACAACAAAATCAACTCAACCTCATTCTCAGGTCTTCTCGCTAAACATTGAATTAACCTGCAACTGTGCTGCACTTTTGACATCCTCGGTTGATTAATTGCAAAATTTTTCCAAATTTGGTCAACAGTAGCTGGTTATGATGAATTACGCATGTGCTTTTAGCCAATCAGAAACGGAGAAATATTTTGAATGAATAGTAATAAATATTAATAGCTAACTGGTTTGCCTTTGGCCGGTTGAGATTCTTACAATTTATTTTTGGTTCAATATTACTTGAGCACTTTTGTCTTTACATGTATTTTGTGGGCCACACACAATATACATGTGATGTAAGTACAGAGGTTCTGTTATGTCATTTAATTTGAACGTGCCCATGAGGGGCTCATTTTTGCAATGGCTGAGGATATCAAATTAATAATGCATGTTGTGCTTTATACTTGCTTATTCTCTTTTGCAGTCACTAAAGGATTCCCTTCTTGATCATCTGTTCACCCTCCATGGAGCCTCTCATGCAATTGTCACCCAGGTACACATACACAAGACTTGCCAGCACAGGCTTTAATTTATGGTTTTGTTATACGTTATGCATGTAAAAAAAAAGGCAGTGGTACAAAATGGTGCACGTGCACATTATGGTGTACACTGGTATATCTGGTGCTTTCAAGAACATTTGTACTGATTCTATAGCTACATCCGCACAAATGCAAAAGAACAGGAATGTCAACCCAGAAATGGCATAGCACTAGGAGTAATCAGCATAATGTGTTAATTGTAGTCTAAGAATTAGTGCGTCTGTAGTAAGGTCAAGTGTCACTCACTTCCCTCCCCCCCCCGCCCTGATTGAGTAGTCCAGTACCTCACAAGAACCTCTAATTTAAGTGGTCGTCTAAAACATCGTCCATGGTCGTCCTTTTGTGTTGAGGGTTAGGGTTATTGTTTGCGTGGTTATCCTATTGTTTTCGCAGCCAATTGTGTGAGCTGTTCAGTGAGGTGCAACTCCCGACTGTCTGAGACGATGGCTAGTACTTGAAAACTCTTGTCTGGTTAACTTGTTCACATCAGAACTACTCACCCAATCGGCATGCAGATCCACATCCTTTGCACTGCTTCTGACATCAGTGTTACAGGCAATAGGCCACTTCCGAGTTACAAGAACCCTCACTTTAAAAATGAGGCCAAGTGCACAACCTTTCTTGTGAAAATGAGTTTTACTTGCATTAGAATGAAAAATTATTTCCATATCAAAGGTTGAGCACTTAACCTCGTTTCGATGCATAGGTCTGGAGGAACTCGGAAATGGCCTATTGACAACTTTGACACCAAACCATCATCATGGTTTATGTTTTGCATATATTAACTTCTGTTTCTCAACAGCTGTGTCTAACTCTTGCTGATCTTGCTGTTCAAATGCCACAGTGGAAAGAAGTAGTCAATGACCTTTCTCAGAGGTATAATAATTAATTAATTAATTTGTGACCCTCCATGCGAAAAGGGGGCTTAACTCAAAGCGTTTCAAAGGCGTTTATGTTTGAACCGCGTTTGAAACCTGTTTCAAACTGTTTGAAACGGGTTTCAAACGCTAGGCGTTTAAAATGCAACGAAATGCGTTTGCATGTGTTTCAAACGCCAGACCTTTTGTAGACCTGTCAACAGTTAAAATTATTTCAGTTACAAACATAATTATTCCACAAAAGTCAGGAATGGTTATCCAATTATGGTTTTTGAAAACAAAAATGGTAGCTTTAAAATCGTGAAACAGTGAAGTTGAGACCAAAATCAAAATCAAAATAAAACAAATCAACTTAATAATACAACTCTGCAATAAAGCAAAAAATATTCCTGTTGTTTGATGTGAAATCGGGATACATCAGCTGTACATAGCGCAAACAGTGTAAGAACCGTAAGAAACACGTTTCCCACATTAGTCATGAGATTACTTCTATGTGTTGATGCAGACTTAAAACAACATCTGACAATTCAACCTGAAAAACATTTGTGACCTTATATCGTATACTTATCTCACCTTTTTGTTCCAAAAGAGCTCAAGAAATTATGTTTCTGTGAAGGTTGAGTCCAACCGTAAAATGATCCATGTTGGCGTGTGAGTCGCAATTGTTAACTTTATTCTTTCATTGTGTTTTCGTTTTTTCGTTTTTAGTTTGGTGTGGGTTTTCTATATAAAAAAACAAATGGGTTTACTGGCTTCAGTACACTCACACAATCAAACTTGGCAATCTGCTCTGTGCGATTTTTATCGAACTACCCAAACTAAAAAAAATGGTCACCATTGTAAAACAACACCTCTCTGACCCAGTCTACTTTCCCAGTCTCCCTCACCCGAGTTATCAGTTCTCTCAAAAAATAAAGTTGGACCTCTAGTTTCTTGTCGTCGCGCGAACATCAATGTCTGTAAACGATAAAGTCTCCATTCGCTGGTTGACAAAAGATGGTTGGAGAGGCATCGAACAGTCGTTTACGACGATGTTTGTTGCCCACTTTTCCATATTTGCAATTCTTCATGCCCATATATGGACGTAAAATGTAAAACCACAAATTACATAACTAACTTATAAACCAGGGTACGCGTGACTAAAGAAACCAAGTCGCGACAGCAGCGCAAAAATTCATGACAAAACTTGGTGGAGATTCATTTTTAAAGGCATTATCTTTTTAAATGTGTAAAAATATCAACTGATAGCAAAGGCAAGAACAAGCTCGCGGGGAAGCCAGGGACGATCCATGTTTGGTTATGAGGCTTTGGGAAACATATCTATTCATCTGCAAAGAGAATTGCTTGTGTAAAGTAATAATAATGGAACACTGTACTCTTCGATCATGCAAAATGTGAAGCTAGTGATATTCGTGGCTTTTGGTTTTGCTGTTCGGTTTTGGTGGCCGTAGCGGCCTTTCATAGTTTCTCGCACTTGTCTTTGTTGAAAGCACCCTTCCGACAAAAGAGCGCCGCAATGTTAAGAAGGTAACAATTTTGCGAATACATAAGGTTTCACGCTGTACGTTTTAAAAAATACTACCGAGACTTTTAACGACGTTTACTGTGTAAAATAGAACAATACCAAGTAAAACAGATGCACTTAGATTCATCAAAGTAGTTCTAGTACCTGTTTGATATCACGGAGATATTTGCATGTATTTGCTATATTAAATTCGAGTTGAAATAAAGTTTAATTTATTGCATTGCATCAACCGCTTTCCGCAAACACATTGACTGAATCATAAAACGAGAACCTGTGTGGACCTCGAATTCAGTAATTATACGCATGTTAATCCAGTGTTTCAAACGCCATAAACGCGTTTGCCCCATTTGAAACCCAAGGCGTTTCAAAATGTTTCAAACGGGTTTTAAACTGTTTGAAACGGGTTTTAAACTGTTTGAAACCCGTTTATTTTTGTTTTAAACGCTGCGTTTATAGCGTTTATTCAAAATTTCGTTAAGCCCCCTTTTCGCATGGAGGGTCACATTTGTACTATTTTCAGTCAGTTATCTGAGACACAATGATACAACTTGAAAAAGTTCCAGCCTAATTAACTTCTTCAAGTTTCTGTTAAGAATAAATAGGTAAAAAATAAATTAAATTAGAGACATGCTCTTTGTTATAATCCCAGCCCTTAAAGCAACTTTTAGCTATCTATTAACTCTATTTCAATGTATTGTATGTGTAAATCACACAAGACAATCCAGTGCATGATAATTCCAGGTTTCAGTCTAAATTGTAAGCTATTGGTAGCTACAAACATGGCGAACCTTTTTCCTTTTAACACAAATATGAATAATTAATTACTATTTAATAGTAAAAGTATAAAATTAATGTTCAGGGCCCAGTTCCTCAAAGCATGGTTAGCGTTAACCAGCGTTTAATACCTTCACAACTTATTGGTTTTGATACTGCTTATCCAATCATTAAAGCTAACCATGCTTTGAGCAACTCAGCCCAGAGTGGTTTCTTTTACAGGTTTGGTACAACAGTAGAAAGACTACCAATTCTTCTGGAAATTCTGACAGTTCTTCCTGAAGAGGTATTTTGTCACTTATGTTGTATTAGTTTGTGTCAGCAGTTTGACTTAAAGAAAATAAAATTGAAAATAACTCCATGTCTATTGTGCTTTGTAAGGTGGGGAGTCATCATCTGAGGGTGGGTGCAAACAGAAGGGACGACGTGCTCACTGAGCTTCGGGCTTCGGCTACAACAGTTCTTAATCTTCTTGTAAGTTCATTATTCTTATTTACATAATTATGTATAAAAATTAATACAGTATGTTTTGCAGGGAAAAGTCACTGTGTCATATGCAATTGTTGTGTAGTTTTGTTTTGACCTTTAACTCGTACCAACAAAATGACCAGAACTTTTCTTTCTTCTTTCCCTTTGTATTGAAGAAATAGGGGAACAAAAAGTGATTCATATCTGCACCATTTGCCCAACACGAGAAAGTAATGAAATTAATGCTTACAGTGCTCGTTTGATTTAGTCTAACATGTCTACAGTCTTTTTTGTCTAATGTATGTGTGGGATTTGAACTTTGTTAATATAAAGCTAATGTACTGCCAGATAGTGTAGCAAGATGTCATAGCAGTGTGCCTTTGCATTAGCATGTAATATTGATAATTATCACAGTGAACAATCATCATTTACCTTCCTTTAGTCCGTTACTTTAAGCTTGATAATAATTATTACATTATTTATAGCGAAGCTCTCAAGTGCGAAGCGCGTGCAGTGGAGCGCCATGGGTAAGAAAATGACTTGTGGTAAACTACCCATCCTAGAAAATTTGGTAATCACGTGACCATACACTGAGCGACCGCCTGACCATCCGTCCACACCACAGGCGTACCAATGTAAAATAACACCCATCCTAGAAAATTTGGTAATCATGTGACCGTACACTGACCGACCGCCTGACCATCCATCCACACCACAGGCATACCAATGTAAAATAACTCAATCGACGGGCATGGCAACCCAAATGCAACTCGAGGCTATTTTGTCGGGAAGTCACATAGCCACCCGTGTCTTGTGAAGCAGAGACAACTAAAGAGTCAATGAAGACAAAAACGGAAAGCACAAATTGTCTCTGTATCCGTGTTTTCTAAAGTATTAAGCTTAGATTAATTGTCATGTCCACAAATCTGGAATATAGAGCAAGAGAAAGACAGAGAAAAAGAGAAAGTAGGCAGCAGGCCAGTGAAGCTCAATGAGAAAAAGGGCGACAGAGATCTAGAGCGAGAGATAAAAACAAAGGAGACATTTTTTTGTAGTGGTGGTAAAAAATGAGAAATTCTAGCGGCCACCAATGCAAGGTGAAAAGGAGCGGTAGTGAAAAAAAGTGAGCAAGAAAATGTGCGACAGTTCCTTCATAAAACATGTAACTAAGAAGTTTCTGGAAGTTTCATGTTGTAGTCGTACAAAACAATGGTAAAGAAATGTCCAAAAAAATGTGTGCTCCTTGTGCAAAGTTGCTTTTTTGCTAATTAGACCTGTTGTTGTTTTCACATTTCTCCGGCATTGCTTCACTGCTTAGCATTACACAACTTTATATTTTGTTTGTGCAAACTATAAATATTATCGAGAGCTTTGCTTTTAGCCCTGGCTAAATCTATATATTGATGTAAACTATACTACAGGTTTGTAACAAACCAATTCAACGACCTGCTCCCAGTTGGCGTGTTACCTCAATTGACAGAGCGCTACACCAGTATCGCAGAGGTCAAGGGTTCGAATCCGGTACAAACCTGAATTTTTTTCAGGCTTTCTTTAGCAACTGCAAAAGTTGCGCCCATAACTACAATTATCTTCTTTCATATAAACTAACATTGTGTATATGATACATTGTGTATGATACAGGCAGCTTGTGTTGGTCAATTTCAAAATGATGCAAATATCAAAGTAAAGGTCAGTAAACTGTTCCTCATATCAACCTCTGCTACATGTCTACAGTGTAATAATACGATATCAATTTTATGGTGTCATGGTTTTGGAGTTTAAAATGCCAGCTTTCTATCATATCCAGGTACATGTATCCCTTTTTTAGGCTTGGAATAGTTTATTGGACTGTTACTTTTTTTTAACCAGTTTTTCAAACTGTGCTGCTTGTGCTTTTGTCCCCTCACATTTATGTACATCTTTTTGTATGGGTTAATTCAATGTACCTGTAGGCTTCTCAATTGATCTCAATTGGGCACTTGCTCCAGTTTCCTAAGACTTAACAGCAAAACAAACCGTACCCTATAGAACTGTCAATGTATAAGAGCAAGCAACACAAGTTGTTTTATTGTTATTAGATGTTTCGCTGTGCTGCCAGTTGGGTGACTCTGGGTGCATTTCCTCCTGCTGAGTTTGCACAGACTGAACTGCTTCAGACCACCTTTAGAACTCTGGTGAGTAATAATCAGCGTACAGTACCATCATTATCACCCTCCCTGCAAAACCAAACCATATGTACTTTATAATAAATGGAGCTTCCAACCATGGTTGTCAAGTTCACCTTTGTATGAAACAAACCCATTGTCTATTTTTCATAGATTGTGCAAGGGGGCAGATTGTTGCACTTACATTTGACTGCATCAAACTGTTGAGTTTGAATTTCACTAGTCTCACATAAGTCTCCCTTCATTTTATGAACACAGATGAAGCCCTATTTAAAAACAAAAAAAAGGGCCACCATTACAGAGAACCCAATGTAGTAGTTAACCTATTGATAGCCAGTTCAGTTCACATTTTGATTTTCACATTTTGAGGAGTTCTTTTTTCTTTTTTAGTAAATGTTTATGTACACTATACAATATAAACTTGTACATCCTTCTTTCTTTGTTTCTTATGACATTTCTAAACACATCAACCTAAGCCTGTGTTCAGCCACCCCTCCCCTCAAGAAACAATCGCAAAAGGGGCATTCTTGAGGGGAGGGGGCAGCTGTACACAGGCTAACCAACATTTATACTTGAACCCCTGCTTTTGCAGACAGGTAATAAATGTGTTAAAGGCCAATAAGGTAATAAACAATCAATAAAAACAAACAAACAAACAATCACAAAAAAAAAACACTGATTATTTAAATTCAGACTTGGCAACCATTACTTACAAATGCAGTACCAAAAACTCCAGAAAATCTTCGAATTTGCCCCTTCTGCCACTTAAATGAAGTTGAACTCGAATGACAGACTTCTTTATGGTGGACTTCAATCTAACTTTTGTAGAAACATTAATAATAGATAACTCCTTTTTAACAATTTTGACAACAACGAAAAATTATTATTTATTTCAGCATGAAGCTGACTCCAGTGATATGTTGCATGAGGTAGCTGCAGATTTTGTTTGCAATGCTCTTTTTACTTCGGAGGTAAGTGTATGTGTGCATGTGTGTGAATGGTTCCTTTTCTATACAGCAAAAAAATAAACTTTGTTTGAAGTCGGTTTGAGTTTTTTTCATACTAATATTAATTTCTGGTAATTCCTTATCACAAGTCTTGGTTATGTGTGGGTTATGTATGGGTGTAAGACAAATAACAAGAGGTCTACTACATGAGAAATTTCTGCAATTTGATTGGCTTAGAGCAGTGGTCTTTTTACCTTAATTTGAAATACTTACATGTGAAAATTACAGTCTTTTGCGGGTAGTAGTATAGTACTATAGTAGATATTTGGTAATTCATTATCACAAGACTTGGTTATGTATAGGTGTAAGACATATAACAAAAGAAATTTCAACTGAACTTCTCCCACAAAAGAGAAATATCCAATGTACATGTATAGCTATACAGTCCATTTCATTATTTAATTGTTGGCAAGTACAATAATGCACACTGCAAAAAGGGACTGTTGTTAATTATAAGGTAAAGGATAATAATTTCCATCCTTTTTTAGGAAAAGGCTTTACTCTTTGCTTAAACTGTTTATAATGGAAGTACTTTTAGCTGGTCTTAATTGCACTTAAATGATTTCAGACAAATGGTACAAACATAAAATAACAGGTTTGAAAACCTCAACTGGCAGGAGGCAACCAATTGGCTATTTTACAAGCACGACTCAGAATTTAAAGTCAGGAAAACTGAAAGACAAATCCAGCCAGTGACCAGAGTGTTACATGAACCTGGAACACCCAAGACCAAATCAAAGCAAATCACAAGTCCAATGGGTTCAATTCCACAGGAAGCTGCTCCTTTGCTTGTGTGTTTTAATATTTTTTTCTTTTTTGTGCAGAACCTTGACAAGCAGCAACCACTAGCTGAAGGTCTGTTTAAATATGTTATGATGCTGCCACCTGCTTATGAGAAAGCTGTCAACAGTGAGGACTTTGATAGGTAACTGGTTTATTGGCCCTTTGTTTATTTTAATAATGTATTACAGGCTTCAACAACTAAGGTCATAAATCTGAAACAGAACACAACACGAACTCTTTTTTTAATCCCACATGTTGTGGAGAAGCAATGCTGCTAATGTCTCTGAGCTGAACTAGCTAATGTTGTTGGGCATTTTTGCAAAATGAAAACATTTCCTTGTGTGTTTTCTGAGGTTCCAAGAACCTTAAATGATAAGTTTTGTTTTTGGAATTTGCAATAATTATTGGTTTTACTTCTTTTCTGATGACAGAGCTCTTAACCTGTGTAGAATTTTCACTGAAATGGGAGAATCCTATTTACATGTGATGGTAGAATCACCTGGAAAAGTATGATACTATGTTGTTTCTTCATCTTGTTATTATTAATTCAGTTGTTCTTCACTTTGCTGTATCTTGATCATATAGAGAAATGGAATTGTCTAGTTTGTTTGATTGCTGTTTATCAGTGGATGATTATCTGATGAAAAAATTTACTAAATATATGTGTGTGCATTTATTCATGTATTTTTTTTTTTTTTCATTCACGCAGTAATTGCATCCACATGCACATGTATTCATTCTTTTAATGCACAATAGTCATTATTAGCATTCACATTTAGTTTGTTCAGAGAATTATTGATTCTTTTTGGAAAAGCTGGACAAGAGATGTTTTTCTTTAGTCATTGATCTTATGATTAAAACTCTTCTTTACACTATAGGGTCTTGGAGACTTGAGAACACTCACCATCCTTCTTACTTGCATGAAACACTATCAGTATGAGGTAATGTTAATTAGTACAATAGATAAATGCATTTATTAATACAGTTGACTCCTGATAACTTGAACCTTCTAGGGTTTGGGAGTTCAAAGCAAATAATTACAGATTGTGCAAGACCCATAGGTTTGCAGTACAGGATGAATTGCACGAGTAAATTGAGAAGAGATCTGTTGATCAAGTGAGGCAATAAAGGCAAAGCATTGTTATATTGAGGCGACATTTATGAAGTGCAACTGGAAGTAAGGAAATAAGCAAATGGATGGCGAGGGAATGCAAGTATCATGCACACTTCACTTCAAAGACAGAAAGAAATAAAGATTGATATTTTATGAAAAAGGAATTAAGCAATAAAGCTTGGTTAATATACAGTGATGGACACTGAATTTGAACTGAAGTGACAGAAAAAGTAAAGACAAAGAACTGACATGGTTGTTTTGAAATAAATTCAGTGTTTTAGACTTCAGTACATTGGTTTTTTTTTCCAACCTGCCACACTTTTAAACATGGTTTGAGTTATCGTGGGGAAAATTATATTGAAATGATCTCAAGGGAAACTAAAATTACTTTGAGCTGGGGGGAGCTTTGAGTTACTGAGAGTAAAATTACAGTGAATGAATGAAGGAAATCCAGGGGAAATTGACTTTGAGCTAGCGCAAGGTCCAAGGTAGAGAGGATTTGAGTTATCAGAAGTCAACTGGATTATCATTTTAAAAATTTGTTGTTCAAGAAATGAGCCATACCAGGACCCTCAAATCCGTGGAGGGCTACTGATCCCTCACCCTGCACCATATCTTGAAAAAAAAATTTCAGTTTAACTTCATATTAATACTTTTCAAAACCTTGTCATTACTTCAAAGACTTGTAAATGTCATGACCTGTTGTTTTTAAGGTTGCAGAGGTAACCTTCAATTTCTGGTATCGCTTGTCAGAAGCTCTTTTCAAGGCGGCGAATGATGCCAAGACAGCTATTTTTAGACAGTACTTTCAGACTCTTATTGAAGCTCTCTGTGTCCACTGTCGATTGGAGAGTGATGCTGTAAGTTCAGGCTTGTAGACATTTGTAGTTATCTCTAGCAGGGTACTCACATGTACAAGATTACTTAGACAAAGATCTGTAAGTTTGTTTCAAAGTCATATGCTCTGTAGCATACTTTTTAACTCAAGCAATGTAAAACAAACAAAAAGGCAAACAACTTTCTAAAGATAAAACATTTTTTTATAAGCATTGTCATTGGCATGAGAAAACATAATAATGCTGAAAATTTTAAAGTTTATTTCCCCCAAATTTATTCTGTCTTCTATGAAAACTGGCATTCCTGGCTTGACTGGCTGTTTCTCTTTACTGTAATATAAATGTACATATTTGAAAAATGTATATTTTGTGCCAGACAAAAAGTGACTATGGCAAACTTATAACAAAATACTATTATTCAGAACCTTTTTTAACTTTATTTCTGTTATCACCTGGATATCTCTACAGCAAGGTATCCCAGATGACAGTGATGAGTTTGGAGAGTTTCGTCTCAGAGTTGCAGACCTGATCAATGATTGTGTGTTTATTATAGGATCAACCAACTGTTTCAGCCAGGTTTGCAATGTTTTTTTTTAATGACATTTACTTACATATTTCCTATCCAAGTTCTTATGATAAACGTTTTTTTAAATATAATTATTTCCTACAGTGTATTTGACTTAAAGTATTGTAATATGAACCATTATTTTAATGTTAATATTGAATAGCTTTTTAAAGTTTGTTTAATTCTGTTAAAAATAACTTTTCTTACTAGATGTACAATAGCCTCGCTCAGCAAGGAGACAAAATACCTTGGGAAACAACGGAGGCCATCTTGTTTGTGATGTCAACAGTGGCAAGAAATGTTTCACTGTAAGTACACCAATACTTCTGAAAATGTTTTGTAAAGTATTCTTTGTGAAGGCCTGGATGCCAGACAGGAGAAAGGGATAAAGAAATCTATTGTTTCGACAGTGATACCTGTAACAGAGGCACAATTTTCAACGTAGACATGTCTTACTGTATATTGAATTTATTCAACAACCACGGCAAAACAATTTGTACTGAAGGTTCCTTACAAAAAGGCAATACATTCAAATGTCATGCTATGTTCTCAACAGCCTTTTTTGTCTTTTTGCACATCTATAGTATCCTTGTTCAAACTTCATGTCCTATATAAAATTCGGGAAGCTTACTGGCTGGCTGGAGTGCTATACTGGCCTATAGTGACAAAAATTCTTATGCTATCTTTGAAAAATTGTAATTGCGGAGGCCTAATTAACATAAGCTTTACAGTTTCCTTTAGGCATCCTCGCCATTTCTTCCTACATTTTTTGTATCTTTTTGTAATTGTAATCGTGTTATGTGTAGCCTGTAAACAGAAGTTTTTTTTTTCTTTTCTTTCTTTGCAGCCGTCTATTTTCTTCTTCCCCCACCACTACCCCCTTGCGCTGGCGGTCAATAAATCCCCTGCGGTTTATATTTTATCACCCTCGCTCGACAGACTTTGAAGAGAAAATAGAGGGTCTGTGAACAGGCTATGTTATGTGTGGAAAATAAAATACAAATTCGAATACAAATACTTATTCAGACCTTAAGTGAACACATTGCACTTTTTTATGGTTGTACGCAAATCATATGCATATTTAACTTAAGTTTCTTACAAGTTCATTTATTAACTTGGACTAACGACCAGGCCATTTTCCTTTTGTAGAGAGTCTGAGGTAGTTGGTCATTTCTTGCCAATGGTGTTAAATCTCCCATCAAGCTGTCATGTTGCTGTCAGACATAGCAGCATTAAACTTGTTGGTGAACTGGCCGACTGGATACATAAAAACCCACAATACCTTGGTATGTAAAGCTTCTGTTAGATATTACGGTCTAGGTATAGGAATTTTTCTAATCAGTATAAAATAGACCACGAGCAGTCTCTCGCTTTGCTTAGGAACGAAACAAGCGAGACACGAAAATGACAAGACGAGACGGGACGGGAGAGGCTGCCACCCCCATTTCTAGCGGCTTCGACGCTCCCACGCGAGCACTCCCGTCACTATTAAAATCTGAAGAAAAGAGAGGCTGCTTGTAGTGTATGCGCGGTCGATTTACAGTACATGTAGGGCGGTGTTTCTAAACCATTTTATAAAATAACTAAGATAGTACGCGCGCTCTGATTGGCCGAGAGGCATGTTTGCATGAGAGTACGTAAACATGGTTTGTTTTGCTTTTCGCGCGCTAATCACGCAGGTTTTGAGTTGAAAAACTCAACAAGTTTACTTTATGTACCCATTTCCTCGTCGGTTGAAACTTGAAAAATCTTTAGAAACATGTTGTGTCAATTTGTTTTCGTTTGAGCTGACATTTTAAGCGAGAAAAACCCGTATTTTGGAAAGCATCCTTTTTGCAAAACAAAGACTGATTACGCGTACAAGCTTCGTGTACAAGACTTCGCGACTGGTAAGAATTTCTCTTTTAATCAATGCTCTAAACAAGAGAGTTTTGCTTTTTTCTCGGGAAAGATATTTTATAAAAGCAATAGAAAACTTTTTTCCTGTGTTTGCATAGCCTGATGTAAACACGAGAGGGGTTGGGAGAATTCGAGACAGTTATGCAAGCACGGAAAACGTTTTCTATTGCTTAAATCCTGTACACTTCAAACTCTTGCCAAAAGAAAACACTTTTAAATGTGAAACAGGTTTTGAATGCAGCCTGGCCCTTCCCATAATTCATGATCTGTGTTCTATTTTGCAGATCCTGTTCTTCGCTTTCTATTATCCAATATTCAAGATCCCAAAATATCTTCAATCACAGCCTTAGCCATATCGAGCATCTGTATGTCGTGTTACTCACAGATGACAGAGTATTTCGATATATTAGCGCAGGTAAAGAACGTCTTTAAAAGTCCATTGCTAGTTCAGGTTATTTTCCGGCCCGTCAGAATTATAGTTCCGCAAGAAAATAGTTTTGCACATGTTACTTTAACTCTAACACACCTTTGTATCTTGAAAACGAAAGAAAGTGGAGACAGCAGAGAGGAAAAAAAAAAAGAAAAAGATGAAAACAAAACAAAACAACCACCGTGAATGTCAATTGGTCTATTTTCCTTGACCCCATGACGTTACACGAAAGTCGCGTTTTTTAAACCCTAGCCTATGTTCGTTCCCACTCTCCTACCCTTTTTCCTCTTCTGTTTTGCTACATGTATTAAATATTATTGTTACAATTAATAGGACAATTGCACGATGACGTCATTTTACTACAGCTACCAAAATCCTTGAGTGTGTTGTTTTCTTGTGCAAATTAAGGCTATTGTTCTTTTATCCTCAGCGGAATTGGCAAATTTAAATAACAAAGCAAAAACGAAATGAATTCTGGTAGTTGTAGTCAAATATCGTCATCGTGCAATTGTCCTATTGAAGAGTATTCTGAGTGCAAAGCTTGATGACCATTTAACAAACTACGTCGTGTTACTACGCGACATGTTTTTATTTTTTGTTATTTTTTCAACTGGTCTGATGTTCAATTCTCTTTACTGTTCTTCAGGTGGTGGTTGCAGCAGATTCTCTCTCCATCTCTCATGAATCGTACATTGGATTTCTCAAAGGTAACTGTCTCTCAAAAAGTGTTTTGAGAATAGTCACGTGGTGTTGAGTACTTCGGTCATCGTCTTAACTCGACTGGGTCACATAATTTCAGGGGTCAATTTCAAACAACTAAAATAAAGTGTAATTTGCAAGTGTAGCTATTGTTTTAGGGACTTGTAAAAAAATAAATTGACCCAAAATTGTTGCAACTGTTGTTGGCTGGTCTTAGAATATATAACTGAAATGTCAAAGTCGTAATAGACGTACGTTTTAGACAGGTGTCTCTGTAATAAAGTGTCAAAGAAAATGACTCAAAGATAACAGGGAGAATACGTGTATTTTAGAGAGGTGTCTATTTTAAAGGGTGTGTGGCAGGTGCTTAGCCTGGGGATAACGAGCGTCTTTCCCTCTTCCGCGCGCGCCTGTCGCGTTCTTGCGCACTTTTATTCCACTTTGCCCTCCGCTTCAAATGCCTACTATGTGCACAGGCTATCCATCTTATAGAAGATCAAAGAAAATGTCCGAAGTATCATAGAACTCTAGAGGTCTGTTTTAGGGACATGTCGATCTTATATGTCAATTAACCCTTTAGGTCCCAATAGTGTCCAAGATCAATCCTCTCCTTACAATTATCCCTACACTGTAAAGAGATATGTTATAAGAATCAATAAAATGATCACCCAAGAGAAAATGCTTTGATCTTTGAACAAATTCTCTCAACTAGTTCTTTAAGGAAATGTATAGAGATCAGTTTGGAGAATTTGTATGTGGATACTGGGGCTTAAAGGGTTAAAGATTAAAGATTTTAAGATTAAAGATAGAGGTATCTGTTACGAAAGAGGTGAACGTAAACAGGTAAAGAAATTTTAATTGTACTTGAAGGCTTGTGTACAAATTTTCCTCGTCATTTGCTTCAGGCATTTGTAAAGTACTTGAGGGAGTTGAATCGACAGAGAAGCTCTCACGAGGTTTACAGCATATATGTGGGATACACATATCATCACTTAAACAGGTAAATTGATACAAATTTGTTCATGACAGGAGTTTCAGCCTCCAGACATCCTGCATAGGAAATCATGTTCTTAGCCCCAAGGTAGTGCCTTTTCCTTTTTTCCCTGTAACGACGAGTTGAGTTGGATTTCTGCTGTCGCGTAATTTTAACGTGCGTAGGCGCGTGAGGTTTTCGCACGTAAATAAAATAGATCCAGTGAAGGAAGTGTCCCGCGTGAACGTAAAATTTGAGCGAGGTTCAACTTTTAAGTTTACGCGCGACCTTTCATACATTACCTCCTTTTTTTTTTATGCGCGTTCGCACGGAAAAATAACTCAACAGTGGAAACCCTTCCTTAGAGGGAAAAATACACTATATCAGCAAAAATTGTGTGTTTTGAACTCAGCAGAAAGGGAACGAGGTCGCGCTTAAGACTCTGAGAATTACGGGATGTGTATTGTAAATCTTATGGTTGGAATTCAAATGCTTTCTTTTCATTTCAAAAACGTTGATGGTGATACCAAGTCTTTTCCCTTAAAGATTTTATCAGCCCCTGGTAACTCCTACCCAGACCCCACTCTGTGGCTAGACAGACTTGCAGCAACATTCAGGTAGGAGTGGAAATGATAGTTAGTGCTTAGTGGTAGAGCATCTCCACTAGTAACCAAAAGGTCATAAGTTGGACTCTTTTCTGAGCCGCGTGTGTCACTAACCGAAAAATTATCTTTCTCATGTTTTTAAGGCTAAAAATTCACCATCACATCTCTGTCATTGCGAATGAGGACATATCGAAATTCTTGTCCTGGCAGTGTGCAGGATGTTGGTAGCGTTAGCTCCCACCGGTCTCGTGTAGCGTAATGGTAGAGCTTCTGGATTGGTAACCTGAAGGTCTTAGATTCAACTGCTATCGGGAGCACTCGTATTTTATCATCCGAGCCTGGAGAACTCTCTTTCTCATTCTTTAATAGTCTGCGAGCAAGCTCTCCAGGGCGCTCTGGCGGCGAGGCGGGAAAAGGAAGGAGACCTTGCAACTACGTCTCTGGAATTTGATTTCCACCTCCAATTTCTCTGTGGCTCCCTGTCGACTGAGCTGTCAGATTTCTGCTAATCAGCTCGAAGCGGAAACGAGCGTGAATGTAAACAAACATTGAAAAACACGTGCCAATGTTAATGACGTCATTACTAATGTCATCTCCGCCAATCAGCATTTCTCCTTCTTTTTCTCACCCCGCCGCCAGAGCGCTCTGGAGAGCTTGCTCGCAGGCTAATTCTTTAATTGAATAACTTTTGATTCCAGTCCCCAAAGAAGCAGGTTCCTAGATGGTGTAAACGTCAGCCAAACAGAATAAAACTTGTTTTAAGGTTGACACAAAATGAACACATTCTCACTGTGGAGCGTTATTGAAAATTAAGTCTTTGAATTATCTAGTTCCTGGTTCAATTTGTTGCAGATATTTAAATCCTAAAGTAGACAACGGTAAAGTTCATCCAGCAGTTGTGGTCGTAGAGGAGGTAAGTTCCCAAAACAAAACAAAGTATTATCATTTGTACTATGTGTCTAGAGAAAGGAGACCTTAAAAGAAGCCTTGTTTTGGCGGGAAAACGCGGTAGCCTTCGTCTCTGAACTAAAGGTTTTAACGAAAATGTCTTAGTGACGAAAACAAGTTATGAAATGTTAGAAATTTTATCTTTTTGCAATCGCAAGAGGGCTTAACCTCCTTTAATTATAACAAGCGTGTTAACTTGTCTGGTTAAAAAGAAACTTTTTAAGTCAAATTCCGTCCTCGTAATCATCCTTGTTTTCGAATTTTAAGGTCTCTGAAGTGTCTACCGTTTATCGCCTAGCTGACGATTTTTGACCGAAATTCGCTGAAATTGAAGGCAATTTGGAAATACTGAATCAGTATTTATTTGTGTTTTAATACTATTCGCCATTAAGCTTGTGACGGAGTGTGAAATTTTATTTACTTTAAAATTTGTAGTAAAAATAATAATAAGAAAATCAATATCCTTACTACTGAAGAGGAAAGGTAGAGAGGTATCAAGACCTACATGTAGCTCTCGAAATTAACCCTTTAAGTACCGATGGTGATCAACATTAATTTTCTCCTAATGATACCCATATATTGTCAAGAAACAAGGTTATGAGAATCAATAAAATGATCACCTAAGAGAAAATGCTTTGAACTTTTATCAAATTCTCTCAACTCATTCTTTAAGGAAATGTGTAGAGATCAGTTTGGAGAATTTGTATCAGGATATTGGGACTTAAAGGGTTAAAAGAATCCACAGAGCCACGAGAGTGACAGTAGTACTCATCGCAATTGGTGCACTTGGAACTATCTAGAAGAATGCAAAGGCCTGGTATGGGAGGTTGAGTCTACCTGACATTTTTGGAAGTGCACAGTAGTCAGCCATCCTTGCTACTGCTCACATCTCGCGGAAAGTGTTGTTTCTCTAACCTGCGGGAATGCTGTTGAGGCATGGCTGAGAATACCCAGAAAAGACCAGAAAACTGGAGAGGATCACGCAATAATAATAATGATGATAATAATACTTGATGTTTTAGGTTTGGCCTATACTCTCCAGTATTTGTGATAAATATCGCGCTGACATAAAGATCATTGAGAGATGCTGCAGGTATGAAAACTTGGTTTTCCATTTACTTCCATTTTTAAATTTCCTCATAACACCTCCTTAATTATTGTTACCTAGCCTCCCAGGCATGCGTTCTTTTGCCTCGTCACGCCTTCTTTTCCGACGAAGGAATCCGTGACAAAGCTCTAAGAACGTCTGCGTTTGAGGCTAATTGTGATCCCCTTTTTTCCTCTTATGACATGCAGATGCATTCGATTCGCTGTCCGCTGCCTTGGTAAAGCCGCTATAAACCTGCTGTCTCCATTGGTTTCACAGGTAAGTTGTTGTTCCAAGAAATCATACAACTCTGTGTCTTCAAAAAGTGAGGGCATATCAGTGTCCCAATTTCTGCAAGCTGAAAAGCAATTTAGGCGGTATTGCGCTTCAAAGCTGTGGATCGAGAGAAATTTGCTAGCGAGCTGTCTTAAGTTTTTGAAATATATTACCAGTACGCTGCTAATCAAGATTTTCTAAACTTTTTCGAAAGGTAGCTAAAATAGGAAAATAGCTGAATAAAGTGCTGAAAAACTAAATCTGGTGCTACTGTCGGCCCCATTTGTCAAGATAAATTTACACAGACGCAGTGTCTTAAAAGAACAAAAGCTCATTGTCATGAGAAAAAGCGCTACGATAGTTGCTTTAGCGAATTCTTTTGTTCACCCTCGCCCAAGTTTCTAATTAGTAGTAAATCAAATCCCTCTAAATAAAGCGGGGAGCGCCTCAGTCGTCTGACAGCGTTGGACTGTTACTCTGCCCAATGTTCAGGTGCTGCTTTTTTCACAATGAGACCCAGTAACACCCCCTGAAATGAACCTAGCCTGCGAACGAGCTCTCCATTTGGGGGAGTCGCGAGAAGGCACGCAAGAGCAGCACTCGAAAGGAGACGCAAGTGCTACTCACTCGTGCGTACTCTCGCGTACTCTCGCGACTCGCTTCGCTCACCATAAATGAAGAGCTTGCTAGCAGGCTAGAATGAAGCTGTCTTATAACGATACCCCGCAGCAATCGTCGCAGTTGTAGTAGAACTTGATTCCACTTGGTGCAACGTTTGCTGGTAGAAAGAGATCGCATAAGAAGGCACGTTCATGTCAAGGAGTGTTGGACCTGGGACATTTTTGTATAGGTTTTGTCGAAACAAGATTGCATGGTGCAGCGGAACTCTTGTAGGCGAATCTTTGCTGACGTCATTTTTTATATTTTTGTTCATTAGCATACCAGTTACGACCGTATGTACAAATTAAATTCAAAAGTTGAAGGAGTTGGTTAGTTTGAGCAGTTTGTGCAAGTTTCAGCTCCTTGCAGGCAATAACACAGGAAATAGCAGCCATCGAAAACTGCGAAATTTCGGGGTGGCAAAAATACCAATGAGCCCATACATTCTCTTTGAAAATACTCCATAGCGTTATCAGAGAATGAAAAGCATATGCTTATGAGGCAAAAAATGTAAACAAAGATTCGCCTATTCAGTCAGTAAGCAATTGGTCAAATCAACCATGTCTGCGAAGGACGAGATCCCTCAAGATGTGTCAGCGTTATGTGTCAGCCGTTGTTGCCAGACAACGAAGAGTAAGATTAACTTTTCCTTTTATTCTCTAACTAGATGGTCAGTATTTACGGTACCAATCCCCACTCGTGCTTTCTGTACCTGGGCAGTATATTGGTGGATGAGTATGGTGAAGAGGTCGGATGTATCTCTGGACTTGTTGATATGACCGTGGTATGTATATTTCCGTTGTGTAACCGATTAGCAGTATATTGAAGATGTGTCGGCTGAGTAGTCTAAACACAAGACGGTTGTGTTTCCCAAACGCTAGCAACTTTCAGAAACTGTTTCCAGTGGATGGTGTGACTGGTTCTATTTTGTTGTTTCATCCAAACTCTGACCTCGCCATCTCTGTGTCCTTAAACTGGAGACTTTGCTTAATACTGTCCCTTTTCACTATACCGAACAGCAGTTGACACTCCTGATCGCGCCCGTCTTTGTCCATGGACTTCGCTATGTTGTCGCTCGTCAGACAGTTGTTTGACGTGTTGTCGATTTTTCATCCCAACAGTGAGTTTTCTCACGTACTTCTTTACCCTCTGAGCGAAAACTCAAAATGGTGAACATTTTGAATATAGCTTTTTGATCATGTTCATCTAATCTCCTTCATCCCTTGGTTTCTTTCAGGCTTTTTGTGTACCAGCATTCCAGTTGTTAAGTCAAGAGAAAGGAATGATTGAACATCCAGACACCATAGATGATTTGTTTAGACTTTGCAGCAGGTAAGATAAGCTCGTGTGTTAGTTATGAGGGCTAAGTTTTCGAGCATCAGGGAAATCTCCTTTCTTTCTTGTTCTCGGCAACTATTTTAAAACTCTTTACCCGGCCGTTAGTTTTGGTTGTTCTACCGATATTATTTTCATTGACGATTGAAGCGTCTTTATCATCGTCATTATTATTGTTATTGTTGTTATTGTCATCGGCAGCGAATTCTTGAAAACAGCCTTTCCGTTAATTGATAGAGCGATTTTCGTAAAACCTTGAAAAAAGGTTTCGGTAAGTATTCGTTCTTTGTTTCATCAGCCAATGGATGAAAAGATCAAAACATGGCCTCTTTGTTTTCCCGCCAAAGAAACCCTAATATGGAGAAGGCATTGTTCGATTGGCCAATCGTGTTGTAGTATGACGTCAAAGCAAAGTATCGGTTGATTTCTAGAAAGTTCTCGGGCATGAAGTTTTTTCACCTGAGCGTTCGCTTAACCAATGAAAAGCCAGACGCGTTTGTCTGTCCGTTCGATAAACCAATCAAATTGCTCTATTTCCGTTCGTTTGTCGTTTCTGTTTTGTTCCCGCGCTTTCATTTCAAGGTCATACGAAAATCGCTCTATAGGTGTTTGCATCTTGCTTTTCCCTTCAGATGTCTTCAGAAGTTTCCTGTTTCATTTCTCAAGTGTGATATTGCCATCCCTTCAATTCACTGCGCTGTTGTTGCGAGTATAATCGAACACAGAGACGCCAACTTATCAGTAATGAAGTTCCTCAAATGTCTTGTCAGCTGTGCAACGGAGAAGGTTAGACTGAAAGATTTTACTTCTTTCTCTTGCCTTTTTGTGCCTGTCAACACTCTGGTCTTGATAATAGGGGTATACAGTAAAAACCCGTGACTAGGAACCTGGTTTTTAAGAACCTGTTAGGCTAAAATTTGCCAGTTAGGCCCCCTCTATTATTTTCTAAAGTCTACAAAAAAAATTCTGTACTCTTGGGCAAATAAGATCAAGTCACCATTCAGAGTCCTCTGTGGAGACATAGGTGTCTTATCACCCCAACTTCAATGTAATGGCAGCTCGCTTAGTGTTTTGTAGACCACGAGTAGTCCCCATTTTTCCTCAGGGATAGTAGAGTGAGCGAAACGCGAGCGCGCGTGAAAATCACCCCACGCGAGAAAGGCGAGACAAATAGTCCCCATTTTTCCTCTGGGATAGGAAAAATAGAGTACTAAAGTGATTACGTCATAAAAATTGAATTTGTGAAATTATGGGATTCGTCAGGATATTCTGAAAGAAAAACATCCAAGAAGCCTTCTTGCCAAAAGCTAGCATTGTGGGGCAAATTGTCTTTGAGATATTAGCCCAGTTATGCTCTGATGACTCCATACAAATCCTTCTAAATTTGACTCTGTTCATAACATTAGGAACCAAGTCAAATTTAGAAGGATTTGTATGGAGTCATCAGAGCATAACTGAGCTAATATCTCAGAGACAATTTGCCCCACAATGCTAGTTTTTGGCAAAAAGGCCTCTTGGTTGTTTTTCTTTCAGAATATCCTGACGAATCCCATAATTTCACAAATTCATTTTTTATGACGTCACACTTTAGTACTCTATGGGGACTACTCGTAGTCTAAGTGTCTTGCTATTCTGAGTAGTTTTTTTGTCTGATTTAATTTAGTTTATTCTCTTTTTTCTTAAACGTTTTTTTAAGTTGGCAAAAAATGGTTGCTTGTTGTTGTTTTACATGAGGAACTAGTGGTAATTGCAAATAAGGGGAGTGCGTCCAACAGTGATTACACTGGACTATTCACGTGAATGTTGTGTAAACGACCCGAGGCAAAACATAGATACTAGTTCCTGGCCGAGAAAAAGTCCCTGCGAAATCTGCGAAGCGTATAAAAGTACTCCGTTATTGAGAAAAGTTTCATGAGAGACGCAGATTAGGAATGCATCCTTCAGACGCAACGAGTTGAATATACCACTAAATACTCTTAGCTTTCATGTAATTTTTTTCTTTCAGAAAATAAGAACCTATCTAAGAACCTAAATAGCTTAACTTCTGCTTATTACCATTTACGCAAGAACGTGTTGAGGGTAACTTGGGAAAATGCAGGTTCTAAATCGCTGGTTTTTACTGTATAACTGATAGTTTGTATCGCATATTCAGTAGTTTGCAATGCATTCAGTCGTCTTCTCGTCTAACCTCCCACGCAAACGTTCTGAAGGCTTAGGAAGGGTTACGAAGCCCTAAGAAGGTCTGCGTGGGAGCCTACAATGGGGTTTGCTTGGTTTAGAAACTGGCGTGAGACCATTCCATAGTAAATGCTTTATTGAGTAGAGTTGTAATTTTAACTATTGATTATGTTTCATTGCTTAAGCATGTGGTTGGCGTGGCTGGTTTAGCCTGAAAGCCCTCTGAGCGAATGCGACCACAACACACTCAAAGCCAGAAGTGATTCCATTTGCTCAGTGCGTAAACACCCGGCCGGCGCTCAGAGCTTGGAACTCACGAACTTTTGTTTTCTCTTTCTTTAGTCACGAAATGATTTTCAAGACAGGGTTTCATTAGTGCAGCAGATACTCGCTGTACATGGTCAGAACATTATTAATGGTAAGAGGCTGTTCTTCCTTCGTTTAACTGTTCATAATCATGTCGGCTTCAAGCCTGATCATCCAGCTCGAAGGACCATTAGTCTAAAGAAGTTTTGAAACTCTATTTTTTTCTTTGTTATACGGTCTTCCTATATGTTTGCATGTACAATCCTTTTTAATTTTTTCAGTCTGAATTTGTTTTCTGTACCTGTCAGTCAACACGTTCTAATAACAAGGTCTCTCTCTTCTTACGTTGCATTTACGATTAAACAAGTTAAAGTAACGCAATGCGTAAAGCTACGTAGTGGGACACACTAGAAATTCCTAAACGTCCGAATTTCTGTTTTAAGGTCTGATTCAGGCATGCGCAGGAGCATTACCATCGTACATGGTGTTAGACGTAGCTGAAGTGCTGTGGGAATTCATCACCTTCTGTAGAGAGGTAAACTGTAATTACGACATTTCATTAATCGTTGGTCCCAAACTCCTTTATGTGGAGTTTTATGTTAGCAATGGTCTTGCGATCGTTTGAATTATGGTCAGTCAATGATTTCTTTATTTATTTATTTTACATTTGCCACAGAATAAATATTACAGAAAGAAAATGAAATATGTATATAGATATATTATTACCAAGATTGCACAATTTACTGGGCGGGAAAAGCTACAAAAAAAGTTCAAAATTAAATGTAATATTAAGTGAGTTAACTTTTGTAGTAGATAAGAGTGGTGAGGAAGCCCAATAGAAGCTAAACAGCTTGTGGAAAATTGGGCTCCTCATACTTAATTATGATTTAATATCAGCTGCCATATCATGGTCAGGCGAGTTTAATTTATAGCTCTCTCGATGAGGTATTTTTTTAATGAAGTCTTGAAACTAGAGTAACTTGTCAGTTCCGTAATATTATGGGGAAGGGAGTTCCATAGTTTAGGTCCTAGATGGAGGATTGTGAACTGTTTAATGTTGATATGATATTCATCAAATGTTGGTTTCCGTATTGCAACCGGCTACAGACCTTTTTTCAAAGATGTTTCAGTTAGTGGGGATTTTCTAACACCCGAATTCTTATTCAACTTTCAAAGAGCCTGATTTATTTGTTCACACACTTACTGGAGCGAAACACATGTGAAAGCGGGTTAGTTAAACTAGGTTTCCCCGCAAAAGCTGACTGCTTGTTCTTTAAACTAACAGTTGAGAAAGTTTGAAACATTATAGCTTACTTAAATCCTATCTAAATGTCGGTTGTTTAGTTTTTCCTTAAATAATTTACAACTGTCAAAGCTGTAATCATTTTTCTTAGGTGTCAGTAAGACTGAACTTTTTTATTATTATTTTATGCTTCAATCTACCCACAAAAAGGCAAACCTTAATCGGAATGAAATATGCGCTGTGCTCTGTTCGAAAAAAGGCAATACAAACAAGATGATGGAGAAAAAATGGCTATGTGAAATTTTGCACATAGCCGGTTTATTAACTCTGAAAATCCATTACAAATACAAACTGAAACTTTCATTAAACATGTATTGCCGGCGAAGGTGAGGGCAATCAACCGTCTGAAAAATACAAACCATAGAACAAGGAAGAGGCAGGAATGGGAAGGAGGAGGGCTGATGGAAAAATTTCTGTGTCAACGAGATCACGAACGCGACATCCATTATACGACTATCAATAAACTCGCCATTACCTAAGGACACCATCTTGAATTCAAAATTCAAATCAGTGCCCTCGATTCCAGGTTCCTAGCCTCTTTCCACATTACTGTACTCATAAACTACATAAGGCTAAATTGTCGCATAAAATTTTATTTGAAGACAAATAATGCATTTTTTTCTTTTTTTTTTGCTACACAGGAGACATCCAAATGGGTTGAACTGTCTTTGCAGTCAATTCAAACCCAGATTGTACCGGGCAGTGTTATAGCCACACCTCAGCAGCTCCAAGAGTTTCATCAAGCTATTATTAGGTGGGTAGCTTCGTTAGCCGGGATCTGCTCTGCCTATAAGCCTATTATTGACAGACTATAGTACATGGAAGTTACAACTGATTCTAATCATAACGTTGGAGTAGTAAAGGTAGGAATCCAACGTAGGGGAGTGGTTTAGGGCGCCGAATTTGAACTCTTTTCCCGCGGGGTCAAATCCCGCCCTAGTCATCATTATCAGTTGTGATAATAATAACAACGAGAAATGACTGAATGTGCGAACGAAAACGCTCCGTCCATTCGATGGACGGTTTTTTTGTTTCCGTTTCTTTTTCTTTTTTGTAGAAATGCCTTGTTTTAGTTTGTGATATATATTTGAAGTGATTTTAGGTTTTGATGTAAAAGGATGTTTTTTCTTCTTTTCGCAAGTAAAAGTGAAACGTTGTGTTCCTGTGTAAAGACAGCAGCATTGAAACTTCTTACATGTTCTTCCGTTAATGACGGTCTAGGTAACCTGGGTTTCTAATTCCCACAACATTTCCAGTTTCTATGCTGTTCTTTTCAGATCTTCCAATCAAGACGCTGTTTGGAAAGCATCGAAGCGCTTTTCTCGACTGTTTAGGTGAAACAAGACTCAAGTGGAACGACTCCAAAAAACGACGTATAAATACGCATTAAGTCATCGGTGACGTCACAGTGCTCCCAGCCAATGAGAAACCACCCCCGCCCAGTTCAGTGCCAAGTGAAACAATTTGAAAACAAGAATGGATCGAGACACAAGTGTATCACGAGGACACGAGTGTACCTCGTGGACACAAGTGTATCACGAGGACACGAGTGTATCACGAGGCCTGTGCAAGAATTGAGAGAAAGACCAAGTTAATTAATAACTTCAAATGCTCAATGTAATTTTGGGCTTATTGCTTTGTAGTAGCAGAGACATTTTACTCGGCAAGAAATAGCGTTGTATTTCCAAGCGGATAACAGATCAAAAGTGTCGAGAACTTTCAAAGATATATTAAGCTTTTTACCTAGCTTAAGGCACCTTTTACTTTCTAAACAAAGTTTGTTCCTTCTGTTTCTTTTTAGATAAAGATAATTTCTTAAATTTATATCTCGTTTTAGTAAACTGTAATTTAATGATTGTTATGCTGTTCTTGTATTTTTTATTGGGGGTTCTTTGGTATGATAAAGCCTTTCCTAAGTTTATTTACCTTTTCCACATTCCACTTTTATGAGCAAACACAGTGGAATGATGTCGAGCCCAATTTCACACAAAACACTATAATTCGTCCAAGGTGAACCCAAACCAAGCCTCGAATGGCGCTTTTGCCCAAGGGAATGCGGTTATTACCCCTGAACCGTAACGGAATCGATTTAAAGTCGAAATATTTGCAGACCAATAAATTTTGGCCAATCAGAAGCAGGGAAATCAAATGCTCGTGGAACCGGTTCTGTAAGAGAAAGTGCCCTGGGGTTTTCGCATTCGTGTAAACATCGTGATGATTTTGGCTGAAGTATCCCGTCCCGATTAGCTGCCTCGTGGTCCAAATTTTTGATAATAGAGGCCATGAACTCTCGTAGATAGCTGCGTCGATCTTACTATCCCTCATTAGCGTGTTTTCCTAGAGCCCTGGCTTCAAAAACGAGAGAGAGCGGGAGTAGCTGTAATTGATGTAAGCACCTGCTCCGCTTTTTATCTAAGAGCTAACTCTATTGTGATCTGAGGTACCAATTTGGTTGATAACAACTTCGCTTTTGGCAACAAGTGCTTGATTTTCTGGCCATGTTTCAACTCTTACCCCAACTCCTCTACAGTTACCTACGCCATGGTGACTTATATCCTGTTTAGAGCGACCAAGAACTGTACATTATTCTCCTACATTCTACCTGATTTTATGCGGGGGATTGGTAGTCGTTTGCAAAGTTCTCAGGGACATAAGCGTCCTAGAAACCTTAAAAATACCTTAGAAATACTCCTATCAATGTAGATTTAATGTTTCTTTTGTGAAATGATGTGTTTACAGCAGTCGCGAGAGTCTGTTCATAAACTCAGGGGTTCTTTTTTTTTTCTTCATTAATTATTTTTCTTTCTTTCCTGTTTTCTTTTTTATTTGGACGACGATTCGAGGCTGAGGGGCACTGGGACAAAGCGGGAAGGACGCAGGGGGTGCGCATGCGCGTGTGCGAGAAAAGGACTTCGCTTTTACAAGACTTGGCTTTACTTTGCTGATGGACCCTTGCTGATGCTTTTTTCCTCATTAACCATATGTCTGCAGTAATTGTTTCCCTTGACTAGGCTTCTTGTTCTAGTTCTTGGAATCAGTTTAGATCGATTACTCTCAAGGATTCACGTTTTCTTGAAGCTTGGTATTGTAAGCCTACTTCAAAGAGAAAAGGATCCAGTTTCATTAATTTTTGAAATGGACGCTTGTAATCAATCCGAATTGGAAAAGGAGATCGAGGATGTAAAGCTTTTACAAGAAGCTCTGAGATATCAAGAAGAGGATCCGTCTCAACAGCAGCAGGCTTTGAGAGCTTTATCTGACATCCTCTCCCAAAACAGTGAGTGATTTCCGTTGGACAAGTGTTCTTCTTTTTGAAGTATTTAAAGCTCATGTGCATTTCCCGTAGCGAAAAAAACGTAAGCAGTGAACTTTACACTTTAGTTGTATCTGTCATCTCTAAGAACACTGTAAGTATTGACTTAGCCAAATGCTATCACCTATAAAAATTTCAGGTTTAAAACTCATTTTACATCAGCTTTCAGGAAACAAAATTGTCTGTGATGAAGCTGTGTTGTGATAGAAAGGAAAAACATCTTGAGTTTCTTCTAAGTAGAGAAACTGGCTGTACATTTAATATTTTTCAGTGCTTGGTTCATAATAATACTGAGTAATTTTAAAAGGTATAAAAAATCTAAGCTCATTTATTTATAGCAAAATAATAAACCTTACTGAAATGAAGAGTATACTTGTTTTAATTCCTCTAATTGTTATATCCTAACTCTAGGAAGAGCACAAGACTATTTTTGTTTGTCAAGTGGCTTGGAATACTTGCTGAGCCTTTGTAAGGCCACAAAGAGTCCTGCTGTATGCCGGGTGACATTGTATACTTTAGCAATGGCTACAGAAGGAAATGGTGAGTTTCAGGTTTTAGTTGTAGAACATTCATTCATTCAGTTATTAGGAGAACATTGAAAAAACTTGGGGTTCCTTGTACCAATAATGCAATATGTATGTTCAGCATTTTAAACATGTAGACAGATGTTGATCACCCAGGCAATAGTGACCATGCATGGACAGGCCCGTTTTCCCAGTGTTTAAAGCTCTTAAATAAAGCAGATGTGAATCCAGGCTGATTTTTAAAAATAAAAAGGTTACCTTTTTTCAAGGAATGTACCACCCAATATACCTGTTGTGGCTCAGTTTTATCCTTGGTTACAATTTTATTTTACCATTCTCCAAAACACAAGGCCTGCAGCTTGCAATTATTGGCTTCCATGCACTCTCATTTTTTAAACCTGAATCTCTGCCTGGGAGGATCACTGCCATCAAGACTGGTGGTGAAGTAACCTTTGAAGCAACAATTCTATCAATCCATTTCAACCTGCATATAGTGGATGTTGAATAGCAGGGCTACTCCAGCTACTAAACAAATCAAAGAAATGGAGAGTATCATGACAGTTGAACTCTGAGTGTATAATTGCAGCCTTCTGGTCGATTCTCACTCAACATCTGGTCCCAGTTGTTCAAAAAGTGGATAACGCTATCCACTGGATAAATCTTTATCCACCGAATAGCGCAGTTGGTTTCCCTCATACTAATCTGCTGGACAGTATTTATCTGGTGGATAGCGCTATCCAACATTTCTTCAACCTGGGCCAGATTAATGACAAAGCCTGCAAAGTGAAAAACTTAAGTGAGATAATTAATCTAGTGAATTATTGTTATATTCAATCATACAGATATTTCTCAGAGAGCTGTGACAAAGAATCATGTGTTTCACTTGTTGCGATCCAACTTAAAAGCGAAGGACAGGACAATTGCGACAACTTCAGCTTTTCTTCTCCTTACTGTCTGTGCTGATAACTGTAAGATTTAAATATGTTGTGGTTTTATGTTACTGCATCCTATCAGTGGGAAATGAATATCAATGCTGTAATGCTGTAGAGATGCATGTTCTCTCCTGCAGCTGTGGGCCTTTTAATTTTTTTTTTTTACTAAACTTTTGAGTGTACATTTTGATTTCTTTTTTGTTTTCCAATTTTAGGTCAGGGACAGAATCTTGCAAGAGAAACAAAGTGTTTACATAGTCTGTGTGATATATTTAGGTTAGATCCTTTTTTATACAATAATATACTATTACTCTTTTGGTTTGAGAAAAGACCCATTTAGTCAAAACATTACAGAATTTTGTTTAGAATTGAGTTTACTTTTCCTGCTTACGTAGGAGCTGTCTTCCTGTTCACAAGTTTCCATCCTCCTCAAGTCACAAGAGTGAAATGTGGTTTAATGATATTGACGAGGATTGTGCAAAACTCTGGAACAGTGTTGTGGTGGCATTACACTCTCTGCTCCAAAACCCTCAAAATTGTGAGAGAAAATAAGTTATTTATCTTATACCAGTGAAAATCATAGTATATATTGCGACTCCTTTTCCAGTAAACTAGCCTGCCTCCCTTTGATGGAAAGACATTGTTTTTTGCAGAAAATCGTAGCACTGAATTCTATTGATTTTTTAAATGTGCCATAGTACTTTACAGGGCATGCCCCAGATGGTGGAGGTAAAGAAGACTATATAAAAGGAGAGAGAGACATTCGTTTTGTAATTACACTTTAATAATTCAATTATTATTACTATCTAGGGCAGTCACTAAGATTTCAAAGTGCTAGGTAAATACAACAAGTAGATGGGGAATCAAACAGCTAGGGATTTCTTTTGGTTCTATTTTTGTCTATTTTCCTATGAAAGTTGCCAGGGGCCACATTCATAGTAGCCTGGGGAAATCCCCTACCCCGGCTCTTAATGACAACCTTGATACTATCATAATTTAATTTGCAGCTCAAAATCAGCGACTTTGCTGCAGTCTCCTTCCCATGATGGTGAATACATTAAACTTGGCAACAACTCAGAAAAATGTTATTCTACCCACAGTCACTCTCATTGGGGCCATTGTTTCTGAAAATGGTAGGAATTTAAAATAGTTTTCAATGATTTTTTTTAACAAAGTTAATCAAACTTCCTGTTAAACTTAATTATTTAGGAAGTGTAGCCTTGATTCTTTTGCTGCATGACCCAAGGAGTGAAAGAGGCCTGTAGAAAAATGGAAAAGTTGCATGAGATTTTGTTGATGATGTTTTATGAGTATAGAGTCTGACACAGTTACCTGTAGAAGAATTATAAGAGGGCTCTCAAAACAAAGGTAAAATCCATAAACACGTAAGCTTTTCCAAATGAACTTATTTTAAGAACATTGAAAAGATTCCAAGAAACGAGTTTGTTCTTCTTTTCTTAATCTTCTATCAGTACCCCAAAGTTGGATTTCCATCTCAAGCATGTTAAGGCATGGCCTGAGGCTAATTTGCATAAAATCTTATAATGATCATAACTTTGTGAAAATTATAAGAACCTTTCAAAATTTGGCAAACTTGGAAAAATCGGTAACCTTAGTTTTCCTGTAATGTACAAGAAATCAGATATCTGTGTCACGTGACCACTTATGGCTGAGTCCAGGAAAGAAAATAAAACTAAAAATGGGGTGGCGAGTTGCCACACAGTATATATTAAATACAATATTTTTGTTATTGTATCATCATTTCTCACTTGAATCTGGCCAAAATGGTTGACTCACGTATTTATTTAATTCGTAATTAAGCAAAATAGGTCAGGTGAAACTTTTCATCTGTTAAATATTTTTTTAAGAAATTAAAAATTCTCTCCATTCCGGCCACGTAAACAATTCGTATGGTAAAACAAACATTTATACATGGTTCAAACTTAGTTGTAATCAACCATTCCTGCCCCATTTTTAAATTTTTTTTTTTTTTTGGAATATCATTATGACACCACGTTTCACGTGACTACAACACTTCAACCCTACTTAATTCAAAACCTCAAAAGAAAATTTCTGGAAAGTTGTTTGCAATATTTAGAAATAAATGCATGGCCGTAGAAGAAAAACAGCTTTCTCTTAGCGGGGGGTCGTCGAGACCAAAAATTGAGCCATGCAAGTTTGAGAAGTTAATAGCATATTTCACTTAACAAACGTTTTTCCATGGGTTTGATATTGAAAAAATCTACTGCTCAAAACATCTGACTTCATATTTCCGTATATTCAGCTGAGTGCCAGTCCAAGGTGCGACTTGTTGGTGGACTGCGGGCCTTGATTAATGTGTTTAAACAGTTTGTGAGCCTTAAGCAGCCAGATAATCAAGACTTCTGCATTATGGAGCATGTTGTTAATACCATTGCATGTTCTATAGCAGGACATGGTAAGTGATATCTTGGACGATTTTGTATTGTAAGTATAGTGTTTAAATTCACTAGAAATCTAGAGAAGAGATAAGTGGGTGTTGAAAGAGCTGTTTCACGAATAATGTATCAAAATTCAAATTGTGGGAACTGCCACCAAATGAAGTGAGACATTAAAATAACTGCGCAGAACGTTGAAAGAATGTGTGGATAACACAGCAAATACGAAAGCAAGCACGGATGGACAAACCTGAGGAAGATTGAAAGGGATAGCAGTTGTGGTTTTTGAAAATTTGCTAGCCTAACAGTTTTTCAAAGTTCATTTTTGTTGTCTGTAACTTGTGACGCAATGTTTGGAAGGTTTTTTTTTTTGACACAAAACTGTGATTTTGTCATTCACAAGAAATTTCTCAATTTTCATACCAATTAAGGACGAGTAATTAGCATTATAAACAAAATGAACTTGCCAGCCTAGACTTTCTCAAAGTCCTTCGCTTCTCATTTCCGGTTCCGGTAGTTGGCCCCAGCTCTGGATCTCTCGCTCGATTTTGCCGCAGAAATGACATAAAAAATCTACCAGCCGTGACACAGCTCTTTTAAATATGTGGCAAATCCTTAGGCTCAGGCTGAGCTGGAACAATTGCAGAAAACCTATGACACAGCTTGTCCTTACAGTCGTAATAGTGGATGCATCTGATTACCGGAAATTCAGACGCAAACAAATTTGGAACAGTATATAATGGCACAGAAATGACTTTCAGTAGTCTTTCAAGGACATTTGAGGTGACAAAGAAACATTTCATACCGACTATCCAAGAGGTTCAGCCGCGGTGAACTCCTAATCAAAAGACAAAGTCTATCACGTCAGTAACGCTGCAAGTACGTTACAGCTACCAGGTGATCTGTGACGTCATTGCGGGGAAAGAAATTTTAATGCCGTATCCCATAAACCAACGCCCGCACCAATTCAATTCAATTCAATCAGCTTAAGAGGTTCAGAGGTTCAGCCGCGGTGAACTCCTAATCAAAAGACAAAGTCTATCACGTCAGTAACGCTGCAAGTACGTTACAGCTACCAGGTGATCTGGGACGTCATTGCGGGGAAAGAAATTTTAATGCCGTATCCCATAAACCAACGCCCGCACCAATTCAATTCAATTCAATCTGTTCCCGTCAGCTTTGGTTTATGGGATACGGCATTAAAATTTCTTTCCCCAGGCCCCCGCAGTGACGTCACAGATCACCTGGTATTGAGCTGGGCAGCAATTTTTTCCACTGAAAATATTTTCATGAGACAGCTTGGCCAAGTGGTCCACGTGACAGACCCCCAGTCTGCAAGTTGGGGTTCGAGCAATTCAATGCACCGCTAGCGGAATTTTTTTCTCTAGAGTCTTGAGATGGACCACGCATCCTGCTTCTAAATAGCCAGCTTCGATCGAGAAAGAGCAGCAACAACGGTGACATCTAGTTATTTCCTACTTTGAAGGATTTTAATCATGATATGATTCATTTGATTATTTTATAATGTTTTTTGAATGGATTCTTGTAATTTATCTACTCGCCACTTTACAAAAGAGAGGAGAACTAGATTCGAGGTGTGTCCCGCAACTTTTTCTGGGATCGTTACTGGGGACGCGCGGGTCAGCTATTAGAGAGTTTAAGATCTAACGACGCGACAGCAACGTCTACAAACTATAAGTTTAATATGCAAAACAAAAACTTTGCACTCGCATCACACTTTTTTGTACATTTCCTTGTCGTTTTTGCACGACTACGACATGAAAATGCCTAAATTCACGTTTTATGGAGAACGTAAACAAGCAACGACGAAATTTTATTTCTCTTCCTGACGGCTTGGATATGATGCCTTGGAACTCAACTTCAGGAGGGTTCCCCTACATTTCACAAAGGAAGCGTGTTAGAATAACTGCGATAAAGACGCCGTCGCGTCGTTGGATCTTAAAGTCCCTATTGGTGGTTTTTTCGTTCCCTAATAACAGTCCCAGAAGTCTTTGCGAAAGTTGACTAGTTCCAGTCTCCTTCTGGTTTCTAAAGTGGCAAATAGCAGCTATAAGGGGTAGAACGTTTTTTTTTTTCAGGAATGTGTCAGGAGAGTGCAGCAGATCTTGGACTGGTATCTTTACTTCTTCAGTGTCTGCACATCACTCAACTAAGTCCAGATGTGAAAGTTGCACTAGCTAAACAGCTCAGAACTAAGGGTGTTTTAGCACTCTCCATCTGCGTTGAACAGAGTGGTGGGTAATATGCTTGTTGCCACGAGAAAAAGTTCTTTTTTCCACTTGTTGCAAAGTAGTTTTAGGTCTTGATGTGAAACATGCTCACCTAACACTTCGCGTTTTTGGACTCGGGAGAAATATAATATAGCTTATGTGATGATGTTTTTCAGAAAGAAACCAACAGCAGCTTAGACAAATGGGAGGTGTGGATCTGCTAGTTGAGCTTCTAACTCTCGAACAGGTATTATGTCAATTTTAAGGGTAGTTTAAACCTGCGCTTGTCAGGCAATGGGTGGTCAAGTGTTTTGCCACAAGAAAAGAGGCCTTTGAGAACAAATAAGCAACTGAGATTCGTAAAAATGGGGGTCTGTTTCAATGTAACCGGGTCAGTCAGCACTTTGCAGGTTGTTATTTGCGCCTTCGTGAATATATAGACCCGCCAAGAACAAAAATGAACAGAACTTGCACCCCCATCTTGTAGATGAAGAGGTGTTTTTTGTAGCTAATAGACCGTCTATTCACCAGCTCACATTTTAGGGCAGTTATCAAGTAGACATGTTTACACCAATTACGTGATCCTCGTCACGGTGAACAGTGAAAAAAAAGCAATTTCTTTTTTAGCATAAGAAGTGCTATTTTCGTAGAGAGCTAGTTGTGGAAATTAAGTGAAGCATACTATAAGTTAAAAACCTTGAGAACAAATCATGAGATAAGAATTTGAATAATTAAATTAATTGTGTTATCTGGGTCGACATAATTGTGTTTTTATGGCGAACGGACGCAACTCTCTCCTCCACGGAGCCTCTTTGTGTTGTAGCCATCCCCCTCCGCGCGCTGTCAATTTTTTCGCTTGTTGCTATTTTTATTGGTATACCGAGCGGGAGCCTCTGCGGAGGAGAGAGTAGACGTAATGAAGCCTTGTTCAAAATCAATACAAACCTGCAGCTCTCTGACAGGAGCCTGCTAAACCCATCCCACTTACACACTTTTCTTTCTTGTCTTTATAGTCCGAAGAATTCAGGAAAGTTGCGATATTTGTTCTTCATTGCATCACCGGAAACTCTCAAGGTATGACTCGTCTTCGTAGTGTTTACACTTTTTTAATTACTTTGTAGTTGTTTCTTCCTCTGTGATCAAAACGCTCTGCTTCATTATCGGAACCATTTTCCCTTCATTTACGTTATCCTGAGTTGATGATGAGGCAACCAATGAGAAAGCTACCCTTGGAACGAAGTTGATGAAACATGGCTTAAGATTAGTGCTACCTTAGTGAACAATGAGCAGAGTCAAATGAAGAATGATCCTCGCAGTTGTGAACGCAATTTTTGCAAATGCGTAAGAAGCCTGGGGAAAAAAATGTGGACTTCAACGAGGATTGAACCCGTAACCTCGGGATAACGGTGCGATGCGAGGTGGCACCGGTATTGCGAAGTCACGGGTTCAAACCCCCGTTGAAGTCCTGATTTTTTTTCCCAGGCTTGTTATGCAATTGCAAAAATAGAGGATATTACATGGCCGCTTGAGGATACGAATTTTATCTTCAAGCGGCCATGTAATGTTCTGTTATTTTATAGATACTGATGAAATTCCTACATAAAACACAACTTTTTTTATTCATTTTCGAAAAAGCAAAATAGTACAATTAAAATGGTCACCTATCGCAAAATGCCTGTCACGAAAATGCTATGAAACTGGCATATAAAGTTATAAAGGAGAAATAAAGACAATAATACTTATGTATATATATGTATATATTTTCTGAGCGGGAAGCTCTCTTGTAATTGCGGCTAATCATGTTAGTAACCATGGCGACACCAATATCCTCACACCTGAAAGACAAAAATAGTATCTTCACTGCGCGCGATGAAGATATGATTTTTTAGTAAAAGGAAAAATCCTGGTATTTCATCAGTATCTATGTAATAAATTGTGTTCACAACTACGAGGATCATTCTTCATTTGATTTCATTTCCGCTGTTCTTATATGTTTTATTTCATATACATCTATCACTGGGCACAGTGTTCAAACGTTTTTTTGAGAGCAGTTTATAATGTTAACTGGCGAGTTTGTGAGTTATCTTTCTCAAATGAATCTGTACAACTTGAGCAGAGGCACCCACCACGAAAAGACCTATCTTGATCAAAATGAGGCCTCCATTAATTTAGCGTGAGTTGACAAAGTTCTTTGAATAGAGGCCAGAGTCTGCCTGTATTGTTCATATTAAGTGGTTCTTTTTTTGGTTTGAATAGTGCCAGAGGAAAAACCTGGTCGTGAAATGGAAAAGGTGGAAAAGGAGTTTTGTCATAGGTCTCATAAACAGGACATCTTGAGCCAGGTAACTAAGTTAAACGTTTTGGTGACACTTAACAGTTTCATTACCTGATAATAAACCAGCCTGTGCTACTCTAAGTGTCTCCAACTAGATCGAATTGGAATTTGGGCAATTTTTGGCACTTGAGGACGGTGGAAAGTCGGAAAACACAGAATAAGAACCTTTGGGATTTGAAAAGTGAACGAATAAGTTACTCATGCTAATATGAAGAGTTATTCCGCTGTATAATGCGAACAGCTGCTTCCACTGCGCCAACTGAAGAGTGGCATAAAAACCTATGCGTCCGATAAGTGACGATCCACTAAGATCGGCGTAGCCTGTTCCAGGCTCGCTCCGAGATAGTCGGGTCCGCGGGGATTCAGAAAGCGCCCCGCTCCCCTTTTTGCGTACTTTTCACTTTCTCGTCTTCCCCACTATCTGAGACCCTGGAACGGGCTAAGATCGGCGCGGCGCAGTTTCACAGCATCACAGAAATCGGGCGGAAATATCGCTCTTGTTTGGTAACAGAAGCTATATTCGGTATGGTTTAAACATATAGTGTAGACATATGGCGTCGACGCCGGGACTCGAACCCAGGCCCTATTAGTACTAGGCCAGTCCAGTCCAATCCAGTCCAAGGCCCAAACTTTTGCTCCCCCAAAGGATAGGTTTCATTAGAAGGGTCAACGGTGAATCTTCAGTGTAACGGGTTAGTATTTCGTTTTCAGTGAAATCGAACAGATCTGCCCACCAATTTAACTTTATCAAAGAAGGTATGGGGCTGTCTTTAAAAACCGTTTTTATACTTATTTGCTACCTTTACTAATTTTTTTTATAAAATAACTAAGATAGTACGCGCGCTCTGATTGGCTGAGACAGTTTTGCAAACCTTCGACTTCGTTCGGGTTTGCATAACTGTCTCGAATTCTCCCAACCCCTCTCGTGTTTATATCAGGCTATGCAAACACGGAAAATGTTTTCTATCGCTTAAATTTTTTAACGTCTTGTTGATGTTTGTATTGTAGGTTGCCTCTCCCACTCGAGATGCGGTCACTCAAACCGATAGCCGCGATAATCAGATAGTCTGCAGGGAGCAAAGCAGTAAATACACTCCAGAAGGTCTACTTAATAATCCAACAGAACAAGAAAAGTTAAGAAATAGCCACAAGCCAAGTCAACAGAGAAAATATTACACGTCAACTAAGGAGGCGTATCCTTTCGCAAAACCACTCAGTACTCAATTGAAAAGCGCAACACCAAATACAAAGCCTGAACGAAAGGGTTCTTCAGCTGATACGTCCTCAACTCAAAGTCAAGTTAATTGCGTGGCTTGTACAACAGCTCTTAACAGCAGAAACTTTCTCCCCACCTTAAACTATGACTCGCTTCTTTGCCCTGATCACCGTGCACTGGGGGCATTTCTCCGTCAGAAACTGAAAGATCTCAGAAAGCGGTAGTAAACATGTAACCAAACGTTTGTTTGAAAGTGATGCTTGGTCGGCTTCCGTGTTTGATAACCTACGTGGCAAGGGTTAGAAGAGGGGGAGGGGACGCACATTGAAATTAGAGAGTTAATTTCTCGCACCACCCTCCCCCCTCCTGCTCTTTAACGCCTGCCATTGGCCTTTGTTATGCAACTGTAAATGGCGATTAAGAATATTTTATGAAACGAAATAAAATAAACTAAAAATGCAAATCTTACCTAAACTCTTTATTCTTTCAAATAACGACTTCGAAATCTTGTCACAGTGCGACTAATCGAACCGGGGGACTTGGAAGAAGATTATCCAATCACAGCGTTTTTTTGAATACAAAAGATTCTTAAGCCTTTTTTGCAAACGGATCAATAATATTCATTTATTTGAGGGCTGTTTCCTGAGAGGTCAAGTTAGTCCAATGCTTTTAAAATTTTCAACGGTTGCATAGTTGAATCTTGAATTTTATGGGTCCGTTTGCAAAAAAAACTTTACAATCTTTTGTTTTCAAAAAACTTCAGTTGTGATTGGATAGTCTTCTTGCAAGTGCCCCGGTACGAGTAGTCGCACTGTAAAACTAGGAGTGAAGTGTTGTCGATTGTGTTTACGCTAAGCAATTCAGAACTGAACTTACTTTTGACGGACCCGTCATTCTAGAATAAGCTTTACAACTAAGTTCACCGTTATTACTTTTTTGCGGAACCGTTGGTGAAAGCGATTATCATGAAAATATCAACATGCCACGGATGATTGGTAATGTGGGAAATCTTCATCAACTTAATTCGACTGTATCTCGTAATCTCAATATTTCGGGATAATGAGGCGTTTGAGAATTATTGGACGTTTTTCTGCGGAAACTGCTGCTTGTACTTTCACTGGCCGTTCTCACCATCAACTTTATCTGCTGCCGTAATCTCTTGTACAGGAAAAAATAAACAATAGGATTATAACAGGCCGATGATTTAGCAAAGTATGCTGGGATGGTGGCTGTGATGTCACTGATGACGTCAGGTCTGCCGACCATGGATATCAGTGATACGACAGCATATGGTGTCCAGGCCACGAGAAAAGCCACGGTCATTACACCAAACAAAATTACCATCTTTCTTTCCATTTCAAATGTTTCTCGTGTAAAAGGCGAGGTTTTGCCCCATGTCTTTTTCGCACGCCTCGCGCTTTTGTTTATCTCCCGACATATTTTGAAATAAGAGATGATTATAACAATTACAGGCAACACAAAGCAAGCCACCAACAAGCAAATGTTATATGAGAGATCCAACTTGCCTCGAGACTTCCATCTGACTGAACAACTGGTACCGATTCCTTCCTGTTCAAACCCTGACCAGCCACACAATGGCATTAGACTCCAGAACAAAGCGTACATCCACATAGCCAATGAAAAACAAACTGCTTTTCTCCTTGAAAAAGTTCGGTTACTTTTGTAGAGGAAAACAAGTGCATGATATCTTTCGTATGAGGCAACTGACAGGTTCATTAGTGAAGTCAGACCGTTCCATGTAGCAATGAAACCGATTATTTTACATCCACTATCCCCGTAAATCCACCTTCCTTGAGTGTTTGTAATAACAATCAGTGGCAAAGTAGTAATCGAGTGAAATAAATCGCTAAACGCCACGCTAGCGATGAAGATATTCGGAGCATTTAGAAGCCTCCTGTTTTTACAAAACACCAGGCACACAAGACCGTTAAGCGAAACACTTAAAACACAAATGATGGCAGTAATGACAGCGAAAACCAAGTAGACTTGGGAAATCATGCTCCGTAACTCTATCACTTCGTTAAATTTCTCACACGGGAAACGTCGTCTATATGAAAAGAACAGATAGAAACCAGAATCAGATTTGTCACAAGATAAATCAGTGACATTTGTAAAAGATAACAAATTTTTAATTTTATCTGCTAGAAAGTAAAAGGGGTGACGAATGGTCTTTGCGAGCATTCGCAAGCATGCCGAGCACTGCGATTTTTTTTGCGAGCACGAGCAGAAATAAAAAATTAAGAATTTGTTCATGCTTAGCGTGCGTATATCGAGTTATTGATGCACGCGGGAAGTTTGGAGAGCACGAAAGATGCGTAAGAGTTGCACGAGGCGATAGCCGAGTGCAACCATGGATAATAGAAAGATTATCCATGGTGCAACTCTAGCTTCTTGAGTGCTCTCCAAACTTCCCAAGTGCATCAATAGGGCCATTTATAC
>JBBMOI010000002.1:37877500-37880000 GCA_038088405.1 Porites divaricata | reverse complement strand
ATATTTCCTGAAAGAACTGTTTTAAAAGTTCGCTGAACTCTAATTAAAGTAAAATTAGAAAGATTTAGTTTTTGTGGCTACTATCTCCCTTCAGGGAGCGTAGCCACTATGTCATGGTGTGGCGTAAGTAATGTAAGTAATGTAAATAAGGTAAGTCCGTAAACTTGCACAGGAAACCCACTATCTTTGTCCGGTTAAAATTGTGGCCGCCCTAGCGAAAAAGCCGTTTTTTTAAAAAATGCTTTTGGCTATGCATTTCGATGGCTGAAGTATTTTGCAGAGAAAATGTAAGCGATTTGGACCAACAGCTTTAAAATAAGAGGAAAATCAATGTCTAATAACACAGTTTGAGAATACGTCATCATTCTGAGTGGTCTAGTGGTGAGGAGAAGTCGCATGGAGCCGATGGTGCTGGGTTCGATTCCTGCTGGGAAACCTGTCTTTTTTCCTTCGCTGTTGGTTAATACATTCTTTTTTTTTACTGCAAAATATTCTACAAAATTAAAACAGCAGCCAGTACATGCACTCACAGCCGGACTGCCTCTGCCTTTGATCGCGTACCAGTGACAAGCGCGTGGGTTAGGGCTTACTGTAATTTGCGAAACGAAATGGAGCGAAACGAAGTGAAAATCTGTAGTTTGCGAAATGAGAATCTGTAGTTTGCGAAATGAAAATCCTCTGGAGGGAGAATGTTGACTTCTAATTCAGCGTGAACAACGAAGGAGAAGACGTCAACAAGAAACCGCGGAGCAGAAGGAGCATCGCTTGCTTAGCACAGCGTAGGCAACGCCGACAACAAGAGACAGAGGAACAGGAGATTGGAATCAGAGGTATTATGATCGTTTTACACTGTCGAAAAACCCAGATTTCTTAGTTTGCTGGTTTCCTCGCCGATATATAGATCAAAGTCTGCAAAGATTCAACTCTGTATTACGGCCCGAAGAATAACAATTTTCCGGCGAACTGCACCGGGCCATATTTGTTCTTTGTTTTTTTTTTTTTCTTTTTCTAAATCCGGACGCAGAAATAATGCTAAATCTGCTTTTCAATACACTGTTAACAATAACACCACATAAAAAGAAGAAGAAAAAAAGAAAGAACAACGTATGGACCTTTAACACGATATTCGCGGTTGGTCACCCATCCAGTTCGTAACCCCAACCGACAGGGCTTAACTTGAGAACCTTTAGCTTAATTTAATTTTTATACGTGGCAACGAAAACGTCACGCATTTCGCGCAATCTGAATTTTCTGGGCGAAACGGCTTTTTTGGGGGTAATTTTCTGTTTAGAATATCGGAGTAGGCACAGCGAGAAAGTAAATTGTCATTTCGTAAACTACAGATTGTCATTTCGCAAACTACAGATTTCAAACCAAACCATCCTTTGTTGTCGATTTTGGCATTCACTACACCTGTTCATTTCCCCCTCTACCTTTTTCGCCTTTTTTTTACTGCAATATATTCTTCAAAACTAGACCAGTAGCCACATGCAGTCACAGACTGCCTTTTGTTTGAGATTGTGGACAGAATGCATTAGGTGACCAAAAGCATTTTATTAGACTGTAAGTAAGAATGAAAGGTTTTTGCTTTCATTATAATACAGGTAAAATGAGGAATATACTAATTTCATATACTGGGATCGCGGAATGAAGAAATAAATGCAAAGAAGATCATTCCAGTTAAAGACGCTTTAACTCAGCTCATGCAGCTTTGAAAAGAAAGCATGAGAAATTCGGGCTAGCCGGGTGTTGAAAACTGGAATGTTTGACAGAATTAGATCCCTCTCTAGAGACTAGAACATGTGCTTGCCGGAACTTTTTTCTGAATTGCATCTTGAAAATTAGTTTTTTCTAAGAGAACAGTTTTGACGGAAAAGAACGAACTTTCCATCTAAAAATTTGCCGAATATTTGTTGTTTGTACTTACTGCTCAATCATTAAAACACCAGGATTCGAACATTGACCTCTGCGAAACCAGTGCAGCGCTCTGACAAATGAGCTAGCAAGCCAACTGGATACAACTGGAAACAGACCAGCTGAAATTAATCCCTAGTATTAGCCTCTTCCAGGCTCTCAGATATTGGGAAGACGCGAAAGTGAAAGGCATGCGGAAAGTTTCCTCCCGTTTTATTTTCATTTTTGCTCTCGGACCCGACTATCTCGGAGCCTGGAACAGACTACTCACGTATTCTCAATCCGGATGTGTGGCGTTTGTGGTGAGGACTTCTTTGTGAAAACAAGCAAAGCACCATTTTAATCTCCTTTCACTTGCCTACAAACCTTACAGATCTCGTAAGACTTTTCCGACAAAAAGTATGGAACCCACAAAACTCGAAATCGCAAGTCGGATCTGGAGTAGCAATCTGAGTCATACTTGAAGAGCGCTTGAAGTTTTTTTGATAGTAATTATCTCTCAATCACCAAAACGGCTGAAACAACACTTTCCAATTTGTTTATATTAAAATGAAGTCAGCAATTTTTACTTTTAAGTGTAAAGCTT
>JBBMOI010000002.1:37740000-37872500 GCA_038088405.1 Porites divaricata | reverse complement strand
GATTTATACATCTTTGCCCATTTTTCACAAACAAAAATAACGATTTAAACGTTTGACCGCGGTGGTCGCTACAGTACGCACTCGATCTTGATGATATTGAACAATAGAACGTGACTTTTTTTAATTCGTTTGATCATGACAGAAATGTGAACACCGTAAATCCTCTATTAAGCCCCTTTCTCCTTATTATTTTTTACTGATAAATGATACACTGTATTAATCAATCACGATTGTAAAACTTCAATTGGACCGATCCAGGATGGTTTATTCACGTGTTGAAAGTTCGGATTTGCTTTTGGCCCTCAGCTGCATGAGCTCCTTCAGGTAGTTGAGCTTTTCAGTTTGTATTCTAGTTCGTTATGAAGAACTGATACCACTGTCTTTGCTAAATTAAATAAGCACTCTCTCTCAAATACGCCCCCCGGCTCTATTTAGCTCCTCTTCAAATGTGTTTGGAATAAATGAGCCCGGGGGGGGCGGCTTTAATAGGGGATTTACGGTATCCGCAGGAATGAACTATTGTTTTTAAAATTGTTTGAGTTTGATTAATCTTCTGTTGGTATATTGACGTCCACTCCAAATTGACGGGACAATTGTCGCAGCTGACGTTCATACAACACATTTCTCTCGACGGACTTTTGATAATTATACTTCAAGTCTTCAATTTCTTCAAAAAAGGTAGGGTCAAACGCCTCAAGTTCCTTTTTTAACTGAAAAGAGAAAAATATATATTAACTTAACAATTTATAAAAAACGAACCATGAGCTGCGCACTTGTTTTTGTTTGAAAATGCGCGCTTGCGGAAGTATCGTGGGGAAAGATCAATTATTCTCTGCTCACGTTCCACTTCTGAAGCATTTACTCTTTTCACTAACAAAAACAAAGCTTGTTCTGCGGCATTTTTGTCTTTTACTAACGACACACTTTGTAATAACTTACGCTTTTTGCCGCAACTTACGCATCAGGGTAACAGCATTTGGCAATAATGGTGGATCTACGCAATTTGAAACAGCTTCCAGACGCAAGAACAACATACAAACAATTGAAAGAACAAGAAGAACTGGAACCAGAATATCCGGTTGGAAACTTCCGACCGAGAAAAATGGACTACCTGTCAAGACGTTCCGTTGGCCCCGTTCCGGTGCAACGCCGACCCAAAAAGTCCTGTTCCGTTTACTTTTCAATTAGCATTTCAGGAAACGTTTTGAGAATAGCGAACCACTAATAACACGAGATACTACATAGAGTCATCTCCCTTTATAGTGGACACTGTAAGGACCTTGAGTTGGTGTCCTCATTAGCGGGAGTTTATTTCAGTCAAACATCTGTAATTTGTTTTGGCCGAGGATTTAGCTGTTGTCCGTATTATCGGGGTGTCCGTTATAGTGGGGTGACCGCAAGGGAGGGGCCCGGGGGACCCGCCCCCCCCCCCCACCCCCCTTATTTTTAGACCAAACTGAGGTCCGAAGGGCCGAAAAAAATTTTTTTGAGACCGTCCCCTCCGTTATCTGAAGGTCTGGATCCGCCACTGGTATTAGCACTGCAGTCCCTGACAAGGCGACATTTTAACCTTTAGTCTCAAGAATGACCAAAACCAATTTTCTCCCAACAACATTCATACATCATAAAGAGAAAAGAGAAATTAATTTTTCTTTACTAACTCTTTTAGTTATTGTATGGATATCAATCAGGAAAATTTGTTAAAATCAAAGTAGTATCTCCCATTCACTGCAAGAAGACTGCTGGCGCAATGTAGCGAACTGGGAGCAACACAAAAATCGCAAGTTTAAACCGATCTGTGAGTCTTGAATAACTGCATATTATCATCCGATGCAAATTGTTCTTCCTTTGCAGTGGCCGAAAGCCCTCCACGTGACCTGCAAATAACTGCTTACAAAAAATGGTCTGCTCTTGCGCAACGTCGTCCAACTGTGATTGGCTTTCACCGGCGAAAAATGTCTACGCATGCTCTGCCAAAAATGACACGTGATCGATTTCGGGTAATGTCATTGGCTCCGAGGCGAAAATGCCCGCGAAATGTTGTTTTCAGATGAAAGAATCGATGGCAGCTTTTTTTGGCAGTGACAGCGTTGCAATTTCTTGCCACTGTAAGAGATCAAAAATTATTTTGGTCAAAGTTTTCACGGGAGTGTGTTCTCTAGAGAATATAGCGTCCTGGAACTGGCGAAAAAACGCATTGACATGGTCTGATTCGGTGTTATTGGCGGTTTTTATACTAGAGGACGCATTATCCGTCCAGACGGATAATGCGTCTATGGCCGTTTTTATACTAAGGACGCATTATCCGACTGGACGAACTTGGGCAAACATTTGTAGTTCGTCTGGTTATGCGTCTCAAGTCTAAAGACGGGCACAAGACGCATTATGCGTCTGGACGAACTTCCTTCGAAATACATCTTGAACGACGCACTACGAAAGGTAGTTCGTCTGGACGCATAATGCGTCTCGTGCCCGTCTTTATACTAGAGACGCATAACCGAGACGAACTACAAAATATTTGCCCAAGTTCGTCCAGACGGATAATGCGTCCTTAGTATAAAAACGGCCATTGACGTTGAGATCGCTGGTTTGCATCTGGAAGACATGCCGAAAAGGTGGGTAATTTTTACTCTCTTTGCTTACTGCATGTTCCGTGCAACTCGGTACATAAAAGAAATTATAAATTAGTGGAAGAAAATTATTGGGCTTTGTTTTGGTATATAAATTAGCTTGTACCGAGTTGCACGGAAGCGACAGTTTTGTTAAATGTGTATCCCGTTTTTGTGTCAAAATTCGACTTTGATCGTGAATCTAACATTCTTACAATGCCCTGATCCAAAATGCTCTTGTTGTTTAGTTCAAGTTTCTTATCGCGGATTCAACAAAAAAAGGTAGAGGGGCAGACAATCTTGGGCTTTGTTTTGTTAATATGGCTTAGCTTGTACTTTGTTGCTGGAAAAACTATATTTAGATGCTTAACCTCCTCATGTTTACACTGTTTATGGCAGAAAAATAAGCTCACGCTTGGCTCAACTTAATCTCATGTCACTCGGTACAAAGGGAAATTATAAAGAAGGTAAAGAATTATTCTTAGCCATTGTCTTGGTGTATAAATTGTCTTATAGCTAGTAGATCGAAAGCGGCCGGGTTTCGGCAGTTTTCTAAAGTGCGTAGTTCGAAACGTGATTTTGTCGATCGATTTACATTTCATTGTTGTTGTACATTATTACAGCTTTGTATGTTACAGAAACTTGAGTTTTATCCGAACTGTCGAATGAGAAAATGTGAGAGTGTTTTCATTAAAACGCTAAGACCGTCTTGGAGCTACAGTTCGATAGGTCCAGCAACATTTGATTTGTAAAAATATTCTGTTTACAATGCCTACAGCTGCTATACATTTAGGCTTGCAATTTTATAATTGAAGGATCGAAGTTTAGATTATTTTGCTCATAAATTTGGCTTGGGATTATCCACAAGGAGGTCCTTGACCATGGGTCATGTGTTAGCTTGCGAGCGTTTCTACCGCTACTCTCGGTAGATACCCTCTTGGTCCAACTCTCAAGAGCGATCATTAAATCTTGGCATTTGGGTAGTCGTTAAAGCGAGATTCGAGTGCATTTAAAGTCAATAGGTTTAAATTTTCCTCGCAGTAGGTATATGCAACACTAGAAACGCCTTTTCCGCGTCCTTTTGTTCTGTTTTTAAGGGTGGATTTCAACTGTCGAGTGCCCGCTTAAAATTTACGTACGTAAATACGATAGCGGCAGTGTATGAAAGGCCGTGCGTAAAATCAAAAGTTAAGCGAGGTTCAACTTTTACTTTTATTAGCGACCTCCCATACATTACCTCTATTTTATATACGGGAGGGAAATTTAAGTGCGTACGCCCCAAAAACTAACGCGACAATGGAATCCCCCTTAAAGTTGTGCGAGAAGCTAGGTTACATACCTTAATAATTTCGTGGGACAGCCGATCTCGCTCCAGTTCGACCGTTTTTAAACGTGTTCTGCAGAAAAAGAAAGAGTAAAAAAAAAATGGCTTTTCATTACCGTTTATCGCCGAACTCGTGATGTCAGCGTGTTGTTAAAACCTCAGAGATTCGACGAACATAAAATTCACGCGTGCGCCCATGTTGTAATGTTAAGACTGTCTCTGACTGTCTTCTGTTCCAGTAAACGAACAATGCTAGTCACGTGAAAACACTCACCTTAACAATACGGTCAGCACTCGTTAACATCCGTCGAAAGGCCAGTGGACACCTTATGAAGTTTACACAAGGTAGATTAAAGTACACAGTGCTTAACCCTAATCAGTAAAGGTAGTGCTTAACCCTAATCTGTAAAACGCAGTGCTTAACCGGCTAATCCAAAACGATAAGGAATACTACGTTGTGTAAACTTCATAAGGTGTCCAAAGGCCTTTCGACAGATGTTAAAAAGTGCTGACCTAACAATACAGGTCTGTTTTTAAAGGAGCCATGTCACGAGGATATTGCTCTTATAGATCAACTGTTTGCTAAAGTCATTACTTAGTGCCTTTGGCCACAAACAAAATGCTCCTGTAGAGTTGTGGAGAAGATATCAAACGAATTTTTAATTTAATCAGGGAGCTCCAATTGCTGGTTTTCAGTGTCACGCCATTAAAAATAGATCAAAATAAAAATCAAAACCGTCCAATAGATAATGTCCAGAATCTGGGAAATGAAAGGAGGTACATGTACAAAGACCCTCGCCAAGATTCAGGTCAGAGGAATATTTCGTATACGAGATATCCGAAGAAATGTTTTACCACAACTTATAGAGATTTGTATGGAGACGCCATGCTGGTGCTCACCTGGATGAGCTCCAACATGGCGGACGGAAACCAACAGAAACATCTGTTACCGAGTTTTGCTACAACAGCGTGAAATTATTCCTCGAGAAACTCATAAACATTAAAGTAATACTTTTTCTAATACATGATCTGTTTAAATAGCAAAATTTCCTGAAATAAGTCATTTTTTTAACCTACATGACAGCTCTCTTGGCCGCCATGTAAATGCCGCGTCACGCAAAAACTTAGAAATTCAAGCGTCCTCTATGACAAAACCAAGAACTCTCTTGAAGCGAAAATTTGTATGAAAATTAGTTTTCAGCTGCTCTAATGCATCGTGAAAGTAAATTCTCGGTAGGATCGATAGTTTTTTAGTTTGAATTTTAGTGACGTCATGTGAAAACCAACAATAGGCGATTTCCGAGTTTCCCCGGGCCTCTGTTTCAAAACGAGGGTAGGTGCTCAGCCTTTGATATGGAAATCGTTTTTCATTCTCATGCAAATAAAACTCAATTTTACAAGAAAGGTTGTGTACCTAGCCTCATTTTGAAAGTGAGGGTTTTTGGAACTCGGAAGTGGCCTATTAGAATAGCTTTTTGGTGATTTTTTCAGGTATTGCATTAAAACTTGAAAACGTCAATCCGTCCGTTGCAACAGACAGGAAACAGTTTCAATGTCTAAATATAGTCTTAAATAACACAACTGGACGCCCCTGTAATTTCGAAAAGAATCAAGTTCCCCTAGGATGACCGAAGAGATGCAAATTTTATAGCGCCGCTTAGAATGCATTTCTAGAGATCTAAAAAGTTTTCAAGATAGCCTGAAGAGTGTTTTCAATAGAGACTTTAAGATCCAACGACGCGACGGCCACGAGAACGTCGCTTCAAAAAAGTGTATTTGCGTTCTTTTAGTCTTTATAGGGATTATTCGTACCCAATTACTTTGTCAAATGTAGGCGAACCCTCCTGAAGCTGAATTTCAAGGGACCATATCCAAGCTCAGAAAGAGAAATAAAATTTCGTCATTGCTTGTTTACGTCCTCCGTAAAACACGAAATTAGGCATTTCCACGTCGTAGTCGTGCAAAAACGGGAAAGAAATGTACAAAAAAGTGTGATGCACGTGCAAAGCTGTTGTTTTGCTTATAAAAACTTCTTTTTTTTTGACGTTCTTGTCGCCGTCCGCGTCGTTGGATCTTAAAGTCTCTAATGAATGCAGGAGGAAACCGTCGTTGGGTGCATCTCAAATTGATGCGAAAACAAGTTTTAGCTTTTTAAACAGATAGCAAATAGTGAGGCAGCTCCTATAAATTACGAAATCAGTACACATCTTACTTGCATGTTGAGATTGGTAAGGGGGTGTTTACATGACACCGGGGCGACTTTCGCGCCGCGACGAGTTCACTCCGGTTCCCTCTCATGGCTCTACATTTGTTTACATGATACCACCACAAAAAGTCATGCCGGCGCGAGTCGCCCCGGTGTGAGTTCACTCCGGTTGTCGCGCCGGGGCGAGAATTTCACTCCAGTACGAAATCTCGCAACGGTATCATGTAAACACGAAACGACCACCCGTTTCGGTGTGAAATTGGTCTGCAGGTAGACTGGAACGGGTAGCGCATGCGTAATGTTCGCGATTTTGAATCATACGTGCATTTTATCAACATGAATTGTACCTTCAAATAACGAGATGTGAAATAACCCAGTCATCATGTAAACGCGATACGAAATCGAAAAGTCATCCCGGTATGAAACTCGCGCCGGTGCGAGTTTTCTCATGTAAACACCCCCTAAGAGTAGAAACAAGAAGACCGGCTCATACCGAGCATACTTGAACTGTGAGAGACTTACCGAAGTTCGACATCATCGGCCATCATATTGTCATAATTTCTTAACTTCTCGAGAACTTCGTCATTGTTCTATCATGACAAAGAACAATGATACTTATATAAGTTTAAAAAGAGCAAATTCTTCAGAGAAGCAATGTAACAGAACAAACTCCAGTTGACAGTTAAGACCAAAGCGTCTTGTATTAGCGTACTGTTACGTACATTGAGAGTTTTAGCATCCAAGACGGCGAAGGCAGCGGAAACGTCACTTTAACAATCAATTCGCGTTTTTCACACTTTGTCGCGTTTATTCCACTCCGTTGAAAATGTCAAATGTAGGCGAATTTCTCCAAAGTTGATTCCTTGGGGACCGCCTTCAAGTTAAGAAAGAGAAATAAAACTTCGTCGTCACTAGTTTACGAATTCCTCCATAAAACGTGAAATTACGCATTTTCACGTCGTAGTCGTTTAGAAGACAGCAAAGAAATGTAGAAAAAAGTGTGATGCACGTGCAGAGTTGAAGTTTTGTTTATCCAAACCTATTGCCTTTTTGACGTCCTCGTTGCCGTTGCCGTTGCGGTCGTCTATGCTAAGCTCCCTAATATCAGCCATCTTCCAAAGGTCTACATTTATGAGCGTACACAACGTGTCGTAAATGAAAGCCAAAGGTATGGCTTATTTAAATCGACTACACGGATCGCTTTGCTCTGAACGGGCTTTCCTTCACTGAAAATGGTGATCGTTCAACATAACAATTAAAGCGCACGACGGAAATTCTGTCATCTGAAAACAAATCACCAACATGTGAATGAGGGAGGGATCGCTATACTGTCATTTACTCAAAAGCTAGCTTTAACTATGACGTACCAAGTCACGTGGTAAATCCCCTGCCTGGCCCATTTTTCGGAGTTGTCGAACCTCGTGCAACATCTCTTCTTTTTCGGACTCAAGCGTGGCCAACCGTAACCTAGGTAACAAATAAACAACAAACAAGTTTGAGTGCAAAAGTACGAAGAGAACGTCAGGTCAATTGCCTTCGATTTTTATTTCTTTCTATCCATCGTGTGGAGGTTGCTCGTGAGAATGGCTCGGTGCTGTGTCGAATTGCATCATGAAGCTGTTTCAGGGACGCGATCGCTTTTTTGATACATATAACGATTAGCGCGGCCGCATAGCTGACTGACTTTAAGCAGCAACGTTTTTGAGCGACGCACGTCATCTGGAAGTTGACTTTTTGCACTCTTGAGCCACGATTTTGAACAAATTTTGGGGCAAATCGTCTCTGTAAGAGTAACGATACCTAACAATGCAAATTTGGTAGCGTCAAGGCATATTAACCCTTTAAGCCCCAGTATCCACATACAAATTCTCCAAACTGATCTCCATACATTTCCTTAAAGAATTAGTTGAGAGAATTTGTTGAAAGATCAAAGTATTTTCTCTTGGGTGATCATTTTATTGATTCTCATAACTTATCTCTTTACAGTGTATGGATAAATGTAAGGAGAAAATACCAACCTAGTAAACGTAGATCAACCTTATTGATACTTACTTTAGCGGGTCTTAAAATTCGCGTTTTTCGCGACTGTAAAATAATCGCGAAAGTTAATATCCATATTAAGAAAATTCAAATCACAAGAAAAATAAGAGAAATAAGAAATAACAACAACATATACAGGATTAGTCTCCTTCGCAGCCGTTTTTAGGCTCGTCAAGCAACGCTCCCCTCCCCACAAAAAAATTTAATTGGTTTGATTTTAAACAATGATTGTGATATGATTGGTCAATCGCCTGTACCGACAAACAAAGGGAAAGGAATGAGGTTCGAAAGAAAGCAGCCGTTTGTGGGGAGGGAAGCGTTGCGTAACGTGACGAGCCTAAAAACGGCTGCGAAGGAGACTAATACAGGATACGATCGACACATATTTGTCGTGTAAAAAAACTCGTTTTACTGGTAAGTTCCATTTTGTATCTTCTGTTGTGAAATAACAGAATCTGGGCACAGAGAATTTTTAAAAATGCGTTTCGCTTGTTCCACTTCAACTAGAAATTTTAATAAGCTGCAACTGTTTGGAAATAAAACGAAGTTAAGAATGCTTGAATCACGAAATTCCATTCCCTTTTTTTCATATTTGCCTATTGAAATGGCGAAATTAAAACCCCGCGAAATACTGTCTCGTCAAAACAATAAGGTATATACATTTTTTTTTCTCCATTTTCGATATGACTGGATGTCGAATGAAACATTCTGTTGAGTATCTGGTATAGCCTCACAAGTAAACAATACGGCATTATACAGTTGTGTGCTTAGTATCCTTGCCTTTGGGTGAACGTGAGGCTGAGGTTAACCTTGTTTTGATACAAACCTTCTCCCTTTACAAAGGTAAATTTTGCTCAAAAAATACCAGTTAGCATAAGAAAAACATGATTTACATAACAAAGCAGGAAGGGTTGTATCAAAACAAAGTCAACTCCATCCTCGTTACCACCTATAACTGTAAGATGGGCTATACGCCACTTGCACATCTCCCATAATGCACCTTCTTTGCCTCCCTCCCCCCCCCCCCTCCCCCAAATTTTTGCATAACCTTTGTTTTTCATTTCTCCTGGGTATTATAGCCGTCCCAAGAGAAATTGAAAACAATGCTTATGCAAAATTTTGGGGGCAAATAAGGTGCATTATGGGAGATATGTAGGTGGCATATTGCTGGTCTGCACGTGACGTTATGGCGGCCATGTGGGTGGTCAAAAACAAAAGCATTTCTCTCCTCTGGGAACTAAACTCTATTTTCATGTAAACTCTTCGAGAAAAAATTCTATTGTATTGACCCCCAACATGGCCACCTTGTTACGTGTTTGCAAACCAAGAATTCGCACAATTTTATGGTAATCAGCTTCCTTTACGATGGTGATTTATTTGGTTTTATTCAAATGAATCTTTACCAAATTTGAGGACTCAATGCTCTGCACTGAAGATAAGGGAGACAAATGCAATCATACGTGTCAATTCTTTCATTGTGAGATTAAGGGCCTGTTTACATGGAGGTGGGGGACCCCAGGTAGGTTAAGTAACCCGCTTAGGCGCAGTAACCCACCTGGGGCCTGTTTCTCGAAAGTCCCGATAATTAACGGGCCCGGTAAGCTGTCTCCGTTTTCATTAAAGATCGAGGTTTCAATAGTTTTGCATGTAACATGATAAAACTATCAGTTAATGAAACAAAATGGAGTAGTTTGCTAGCCAGGACCCGCGCTCTTATTCTTTATATTTCGATTTGAATATTTGATTTCGGGCCCGAAAAGTTACCGGGACTTTCGAGAAACGGGCCCCTGGCCATATAGTCTCCCATTTTTATTTGATCACATTTACGTGATAGGTGGGCTAACCCGCCGCGGGTTACCTCGCCTTCCTGAAGTCCCCCACCTCCACGTAAACAGGCCCTAAATCCACAAAAGAAAAACTTAACATAAGTGGTTACCTTGTTTGTTGAAATTCTTTGACCAAATCACTGTCTGTCTTTATATTGGTTGGAAATCTCTCCAAGATTGCAACCTAAACAACAAATTTATGATTAAAAAATCGTCGTTTTACTTTAACTCGATTCGTTATCTTCCAAAGCAACACAAACTGCAACCGGACTGGACTACATTCTCTATTTAAAAGAACCTAGAAGTGTCTGGGCACCGATTACGGTATGTAGTTTGTACGCCACCTGCCTTGATGTAGGGCTTTAGGTATCTGCAGTTTAACCGGAACGCGCTATATCACTTACACGTGAGACACACCTGAAGGTATCGAGAAAGCCGCTTAAATCAGAGTTTCTTCGTTTAATAATTTAGCTTTACTGCACTGACTAAATAAAATACCTTTTCCTCTAGCTCATGCTGCTTCTTGGTCAGCTCTGTTTCTCGATTAGCGGCCGCTTTTAGATACGTCTTGATATCTTTTAGCAGATTTGTCTGTAATAGGAAATGTCAATCAAGTGTCAAAAGCGCTAAAATTGAAATTGCAATGTTTGGGCTAGGAAGGGAGAGGAAACATTTGTTTCATTTATTTTCTTTTTTCGCTAAAATAAGAGAGTGTGGATCGGTGTACAGTTCGGAATATCCCAACATATTAGGACAGTCGTGACTACCTGTTACGCGGGTAATCTTTTAGAGGACGGGTAGCTTGCAAACTAAACTGAACGCAGGGTTGTCGGAACAGCAACAAGAAGATTTATTCCAAAAATGAACGTAGTTTCCACGAAGTAAAACTCCAAAACAGCACTTAACTCGATAAACTTACACGGCCTCCGCCAACTTCAATAAATTTACACGGCCTCTGCCAACTTGAATAAACACTGCGTCCGTCACACTTGACTAAACACGACTAACGTCAAACTCTCTTCGCTTGTGGTAAACTAGTTAAAACTTCACACGAATTCGCTTACTTATATACGTTTACAATAATAATCTAGAAGTTTCTAAATAGTCTAATTATAGAAAGATTACAAAAAGATTACAAAATATCCCACTTTAGAAACACTGACACAAGATCCTAAAATAAACAAACTATGAACTCTCGCGAAGCTTCTAGAAAGTCACGCTAGTCACGCAACAGAGTTTTTCGTAACACTACATTTATCCAATTATTCAACCAATCAGAATCCGATTTGCGGCTCGAGCGTATCGCTTCATCAAGATGGCGGACTTTCCACGATTTATGTTTCAACGAAAAGGAACATCACTTTTGAAATTGTTAGTTTAATTGCTGAATTAAAGGAACGATTTATCCGGACTGTTATAAGTTTATGACAAAATGTCATACTACCCTTCCCCTATAGCAAACTCCACACGTATCCACCCCTCCACCGCCTAATCCAATGTAACGCTAATGTTTAACTGAGGGCAAAATTTTGGCTAAAGGGAGGGGTAGGAGGAAGTAGTTCCAAAACGCTTGTACAGACGCCATCAGTGTTCTTACCTTTTTCTGCAATTCTGTTTCTAGTTTCTGCATCTTTTCTTCATATATTTTGGGTAAAACCATCGATTTCCATTCCTTACTGTCAAGTCCGTCCATATTGGATTCCGAGAGCTTTTGATGCAACTTTGGAAAAGAGAAACAAGGGGGTATGATTATATACAGAAAATAAAATAGTCTCGAGCACAACGTTAAACGAACCAGTGAACATGGTTAAGACAGCAAAATTATCCCAAAGAACTTCATTGGAAAGCTTGTGCCATTTTAAAGCCGATTATACGAGAATGCTTCTTAATTAAGACCAAATATTTCAAGGGGACTTTTCAGAAAGGATACGTGCCTACTTGTTACAAGACGGGGTCCAAGGAATTTGTTAGCTAGCTCATTCAAATATCCATCCCACAGAATATAATGTATAATCTTCTTAGGTTAAGGAGCACATCCATATTTATCTGTTTGATCCACAGCCCAAATACATGACTGATTTCATATCATCTCCTCCATCGGATACATTTACAAACTCAGATTAGTCCATTTTCGAATTACAAAATTACCGCTGAACAAAAACATTAACGACACATTCATACAGGGTTAGCCTTGATAAAAAGTAAAATATTCACAAATTCCGACAAGACAGTAATAAACAGGTCTACCTTCTCGCTGGATTTTGTGAATATATTAATTTCCCATGCAGGCTAACCCAGTAAAACTGCGTCTTCACCTCATTTATTCAGCGGTCATAGCGACAGGGCGTTGCCAATCTCCCGGTCAAGCTTGAATTATTAGAGAGATTATGAGTCACGTTTACGACAAACGAAAGATTAAAATTTCTCAGAATAGAAAATAAGCCGATAAAAACTGTCCAGAACAATTCCTTTGAATAAAGCGAGCGTGAAACTACTTATTTTTGTGTAGAAGTAATAAACTGTAAGCGACAATTCAGGGGAAAACTTGGTCACGTGGTACTAATTCATGTTTGCCGTTTGGCGTAAACGTGACCCTAAATCTCTCTAATCTCTCTAATTTTATTTTCAACGGCTTGGGTTGATAATCTAATCGGAAGGCTCACACCCTTATTGATCCAATGTTCAAGGTTTATCTACCTGTTCTAATTCCTTCACTAATTCTTCTTTTCTTTGTTCCAGGTTGGCGTTCACTCCTTTAAGTTTTTCAACTTCGTCCATTTCCTAAAGCAAAAAAAAAACAAACAAACAAACAAACTAACTAATTATGGAAAAGACATCAAATGATCGGCAGCTTGTGGAAAAGTTTGAGAGAGATTTATCATTATTATTATTATTATTATTATTATTATTATTATTATTATTATCATTATAAAAATTTTAACAAATCCAAATCTTTTATTGATAACAAAGCTAACTAAAAAATCTTATTTACAATAAATTTCACTTAAAAAAACTATTCAGTCAAAGCACTATTTACATTATTCCTTTCGATTAAAAAAAAAAGACACTTAATTTCGATTAAAAAAAATTCCTTCCATTAAAAATATATCATATATTCGAACAAAAAATTCAATTAAAAAACGGTTCATTTCAACTAAACTAAATTAACGAGCTCACGCCATTATCACACACGCTTGGGTAGCTAGCAAGTTTATCGTGCAAATATGGCCAATTAATTGGCCCCGGTCTTCTAGAAGAATCGCATTTGATACGTTATCGCTTTTGAAAGTGACAGGATTGTTTTTTTTAATGACTCGAACAGACAGTACAGCAGTAAAATATCAAAGCAATCGCAAAAGAATAGAAGATAAAACGCCCAAAACGCATGAAAACGCGACCCTAACGAAGAACGGGGTTTGATTCTCCGGGAAAACCTTTGAGTCTAGCTCCTTGAGAACATTTATTGATATGTTTTTACAGTTCTCTTTTTGCTCTCAGTGCTCTAGAGCCAAGTCATTAGTACCTTTTTCAAATCCTTTCGTAGTTTCTCGTTCTCACTCATCAATTTAGCTGTATTCGCCTGCCCACTGATTCCCTTTGTATGCTGGGCCTTGTCTCCTGCCTTCGCTTTCTCTAACTCTTGCTGGTTGGACAAATACAAAAGACATTACACAGGTTGGCCTTTTGCTTTCCTTGAGTTACATTTTAACGAAGAAAGGTAAAATGATTTGGAAGGTAAAGCCCTGGTTTTCTTTTATTTCTTTTAGCCTGTGTAGCTGATGTCACTGTTTTTGCATGTGTGCTTTGCCGCGAGAAGCGAGCGAGAAATGAGCACCGAAGGCAAGAAGATTTTAAAGCGTCTCCTCGCCACTTTCCGCATAACTTCGACGCATCTCTCTCAAAACCTTGCTCCAGCTAACTATGCCGCCAGCTACGCAGGGAAAACATGCTCATTAAGTGAAACTTTCGTATCTGTATGGAAATAAGCCTTTTTAACACTTCGCACAAATAAAGAAAAAATGTGACGCTGCAAGCGTCGCACTATCAGCAGTGATATCCTCCATCTCTTAGATCGACCAGCCCCTTATATTACCTTGAGCCGTTTGTTCTCTTTGATAACCTCTCCATATTGCGGTCCACCTGAGCCTACGGTCTTCTTCAACTGATCATTTTCACCTTGAAGCCTTTCCACTACACGTCTCATAGCAGCAATCACTCGCTCCAGGTCCTCCACGCTCTGACCACCCATACCAGTACCCAGGCTCTTCTGAAGAGATGAAAGCATTGCATCAAAAGAGTTTGTACACTTTGGCTGAACAAAGTAACTGATAACAAAAGATGCCTGCCCGCGTTCCACTACAGTGATTAAACATAAAGAAATGAGGTCGAGGCTCGGCTGGACAATTTCATACAAATCAGTGAATTTTATCCACCCAAGCCTTGAGTTGGTGCCTTTGTTTACAGGAATGCAGGAAAGGTCTATTCTCCACTTAAGAGCCGAGAAAAAAACTGGGCCTAGTAAAATTTCGCAAAGACTTCTGGGACTTTTACTACGGACGGGGGAAAATTGGCCTATAGTTAACCGGCCCGTCCCGACTAACGATCCCTAAAACAACTGCGGGACACATTTCGGCACCAGTCTCCCTATCGTTTCTTAAAAGGCAATTTTAAAAAGGAAAAGTACAACTTAAATTATAATTCATCACCTTTCGAGCTTTTTCTCTCTTTTTGCTGGCGTCGAGTTCCGCTTTTAGAATCTCAACATACTCTTGCAAGTCCTCGACTCGAGCCTAGGATCACAACAATATAACTTTACAAAAACAAACCATGCACTGTCCTTTCATGAAGTTACATTTTAAAAGGATGGTTATCGAATTATTATTTATCAAAACATTTGCAGAAGGTAACGAGAAACTACTTTAATACATGTAAGAGTGCAAGTGTTAATGTGTAAGGAACCTCAAAACATTGCCGGCTGTAAACATATATGTATTTTCGTCACATGAATAAGCTTCTATATTTACTAAATACAAAGCAATCGAGTTAGCTGGGGACTAAGGATTAACATTCCTCTGACTTCGTACCGGCCCTTGTGAACCGTTACGGCGACTGCAATGGACTACCTATCTATCTCGGCTTAAAATCAGGTTTCAAAGAGAGATCTTGTCTACCTTCAGTCGCGGGTTTTCCTTCCTAGCTTGCTCGTAGTCGAAACGCAACTCCATATTTTCCTGAATGTAGAGAAGAATATGAATTCTATAAAAGTAAGCTAACTGTGGAAATTGACTTTAAACGCATGAGCTAGTCCCTTAAAACTACGTTTAACCGACAGCTACGAATGACCAGAAACCCGCATTAGCTCACCTCCTTCGCTTCCAAGAGCTGTTTCTGAAGAGACTGGTTTCTCTGGTATAATTCGCGATACATGTCTGCGTCAGCCTGGTCCACGGAACGCTGGAAAAGAAGCAGACAAAAAACGTTTGATTTCATGACATCTCTGTAAAAATTACCATTAAAAATGTCTTCCCAAAAGTCGGTACAAACCGAAGAAGGCTGGGTACGAGTCTGTGTATTATAGGATAAATAACATGACCCACATAGTCAGGAAACCACAACGAGCTTAATCCGGCCAATATTAAATAATATAGAGCTATTTAAAATTGGAAATTTACTAAGAGATATGTGGATTGCCGACATATTGTGGAGCTTTTGGATGGCCCTATTTCTAACATCGGTCGTTTAATATAGACCCGATAAGCACCAAACTTGGGGATTTCGTAAATCTCGGTTTTCTTCTTTCTGGCTATGTGGTCTATGTCGGTCTCCCGTTGTATACGCGGACCTACATACAGCCACCCTCTGGTGGAAATCAGGAAATACCACACAGAATGGAAGGAGGTACTCTTGGTTCAGGGGGTGGGTGTTCTGACAAGCAGGCTGGTTGTTGGAGAGCAAAAGAAAGGTTTACAGAGTGTAGAGAACCTGCTAAGTAAAGTAATACATTACAGATTCTGTGAGCAATCCAATGGTTTACCATCAGGTACAGCAACTGAGTTTCTTAGACTCACCACCCGCACGTAAAACAAGCTACCACATTGAGGAGGAGGGCTCTTACCTGTTCTGCCATGCGACCAGCAAGATCTCGCTCAAGGCCTTCAATGTAATCAACTAGCTGTCTGTTTTTCAGTTCCAGTGCCTCCATCTGTCTGTCATGACCCAGAACTTTCTGCCGACGTAACTCCTGATTCTAAAACGACAGATAAAAAAACACACGTCAGAATGAAATGTTTTTTGTCAATTAAAATCTCTCTTTTTATAGAAGTATTTATATTGAAGTTAAAATTTCACTATACCTCTTCTTCTAACTTATAAATGCTGTGCTTGAGGTCCTGTACAACTTCATTGGAAACAAGCGGCGGACCACCAATCACAGCTTTGGAGGAGCTGCAATCACAAGAAAAACATAAAGCAGCTTAATTAGCCACCTTAAAAATAATGACCGAGCGCGTATAGCTTCTAGAAGGCCTCTGAGCTCCGGCATTAACTATATAAAGTCACCTGATTAATAAGTCACCAAAACACACAATTCAACACAAATCGCCTTCGTTTTCCTGCATGAGAAAAGAAAACAAGTCTAAGACGCACCTTTTTAACCTGCTATGTAGCCCAGCCTTATCCTTTTCAGCCCTGTTGACTGCCTCTCTCAACATGGCGATGGTTTTTTCTGCTTTCTCCTGCTCCCGTGTTTTCTCGGCCAGTTTACCTCTCAACGCTTCTACTTTCTGTTGCCATTTCTTGTTATCTTCCCAACGCGCTACACCCTCACTCACCACAGTTGCCTGAAAAAAAAAAATATGTTGACGGTGTGGCTTGAAGCCCGACAATTCAAGGTGATCGCCATTTACACAAAATTGAGGAGCTTTATTCTTGGGCTGTTTGTTTAGCAAATTTAGGCGACGTAATCTTACTTTAGAGAACTGTTTATTTCAAATTTCATTTTTCACATATATAAGCTGTGGTTTTAAAATTTCATCGTTTGTTTGAATTCTAAATCATTATTATACATGACCATACCCAAAAACAGAGAGAAATAAACTGAGTTTAAGCCAATGAATGACTGTTCTATCCAAAGGCAAAAAAATCAAAACTGACTTTAATATGTCGCCAAGTCTGAAATGGGTGAACAAACCACCCAATCAAAGGTCTATACAGTAGAGTTGAAAAGAACACCCTCGGAAAACTGTGCAAATACGAAGAATTTTGTTTGTTTTTTTTTTTCTGGTGAATTTAGTAAATCTAACGTTAACAAGAAGGCCCCTTCATCTTAACGTTTTCCTTAATTAATTTCTCTACGACATAAGACATTTTGGAACATCTGCCTTAAAAGGTATTATATAGTAACCACTCTTACTCTGTCTTCCTTGATAATTTCTTCAACCACGGGTTTCTCGGTACCAGGCCCATCAACATCTTCCTCGGTACTCTTTTGTTTTTGTTGCCTTAATTTTTCTTGAAGAGCTTTAACTCTTTCTCGCAGTTTTTCCAATTCGAAACGTTCTTGAGCATGCTAGGGAAGAAAAAAATTAAGATGGTTACAAATAGTTTGTGCGACATGTAATCGGTCAAAATCTTTAATTTTACCACAAAGGTCAAAAATCCTTTACTCTCTAGATCCACTTTTCCTTGGCCGCGGTTGAAATTCTCAGTTGCGGCATGTCTTACATAGTAATCCCCGAGAGTATCAGGCCTGGTGAATAGAGAAATATGATTTTTCAGTCAGTAACACAGGCGGCTCGGAAGAAAAAATCCGTGTATTGGGGAGTACTCGGAGTATTTCTTTCGAGTCCCCAGTGTCACTGACTGAAAAATCATCTTTGTATTGAGTGGATTATTTCGGTATTTGGAGAAATTTAAAGGGTTCAACGAAGAAATAGCGTAGTGTGTTAGATAATTTATATACCAACGTGTTGAAGATAGCTCCTGTTGTTTGGCCTGTAACTAAAGTAACCACGCCAAATTCGTTTACAATGAAAAAACAATTTCAAGTTTTCTTTTCCGTTACCGTATTTCTTTCAGATCTAAGCTCCTCTTCTTTCTTCTCCAGCTTGTCTTGAACCGTCTCCAAGTCCTTCAACTCACGGCCGAGTTTTAACAATGCGGAGTCTTTCTTAGACAAATCCTGACAAAAAACACAAAGAAGTACTGTTACCATCAAAGCTTTAAGGCCTAAGAAAAACGTCGAACTTTTTATGACACGAGTCAAGCCTAGTGAGTTAAGCTCAAATAAATTTCAACGTCTGGCTCAGTTAAGTTTGTCTGAATGAGTTTGGATCGTCCAACACGATCCATCCGTCTTCTTCAGACGGATGGAAAGTTTAAAGTGTTTAACAAATAAAGTGTTTAATTCATGCGTCTGTTACATCTCATTTAGGTTATTGCAACGCTCTTTTGTATAAGCTTCCGCAATATCAATATGACCGACTTTAAAAAGTTCTTAATGCGGCGGCTCGCGTTACATGCTTACAGGGTGTCCCAAAAGTTCGTTCCTCTACTTCATAAGTCTGTATTTCAGTACGATTGGACTTGGTAAGCAAATCATTTAAACAAAAGTTGTATCTTTCAATACAATTTACTATTTTCATACTTTTTGTGCATCTTTTAACTCCAATATTCGATTTTTGTCCTTCCGCGCCAAAGATGCGCGTGCGCGAGTATATGTTCTAGCCACATTTTTTGTATTTCATAGCCCGAATTGCTCGAACTCCTTCTTTGTTTTTTTTGTGAATATCACGAAAGATAAACCCCTTTAACGCAAAAACGTTCAGCTGCGTGAGAGCACAAGCCCGTATTGCTGGTTTTCAGTGTCACGCCATTCAAAATAGATGAAAATAAAAATCAAAACCATTCAATAGATAAAGTCCAGAATCTGGGAAATGAAAGGAGGTACATATGCAAAGACCCTCGCCAAGATTCAGGCCAGAGGAATATTTCACATACGAGATATCCGAAGAAATGTTTTACCCAAATTTATAGAGATTTGTATGGACACGCCATGCTGGTGCTCACCTGGATGAGCTCCAACATGGCGGACGGAAACCAACAGAAACATCTGTTACCGAGTTTTGCTACAAAGGCCTGAATTTATTCTTCGAGAAACTCATAAACATTGAAATAATACATTTTCCAGTACATGAACTGTTTAGATGGCAAAATTTCCTGAAATAAGTCATTTTTTTAACCTACATGACAGCTCTCTTGGCCGTCATGTAAATACCGCGTCACGCAAAAGCTTAGAAATTCAAGCGTACTCTATCACAAAACCAAGAACCCTTTTGAAGCGAAAATTTGTTTGACAATTAGTTTTCAGCTGCTTTAATGCATCGTGAAAGTAAAATCTCGGTAGGATGGATAGTTTTTTAGTTTGAATTTTAGTGACGTCATGTGAAAACCAACAATAGTTCGATTTACTGGCTTATCTGTTGTAGAAATTGCTAAAAACTGGAAAACCCGAATGTTGGGTGGTAGAATGATCATGGATAAATGAAGGTTTTGAAGGCAAGATACTAAGGGGAAGACCAAAAGCCCTGAATAAAGTAGCTAAAATAGTTTTACAGAAGGCTAGATACAAAATAAGAGACTCGAAAAGGATGCTCAGTCTCACATAGTTAGCAAGCCAAATAAAAGGATCATGAAAAGCTGTTTAAAATGTTTAAAATTAGAGGTCCCTGAGATGGCAAAAAAATCTCTGCTTAGTCTGCCAATTAACGCCCAGCTCGTTTCAAATTTGTCAAGAAGTACAAAAGCCTTACTGTGGAAGGGGGCCAGGATTATTATCTTTTTTTGGATGAATGCCTAAAATTTATCTTTTTCAGCTGTCTAAACTAAACAAATGTTGTTTGGGGGTTGAACTGGATCCTGCGCACTAGGTGATAAAAAAGCTCAAAATGGATCATTTGTGGGTCTACAAGCTATATCCCACTTCATGCCGCAACGGCTACAGAATGTGATAAAAAAACAAAAAGGGCATGCCAGTTAATGAAATTCTGAATACACGTACTTGATAGAGAAATAAACATCTTCTAGAAATTTCATGTAAAAATAAAGTTTTGATCAAAAGTTATAGTGCATGAAATTAGAGGAACGAACTTTTGGGACACCCTGTAATTCCTAAGTTTACCCATATTACTCCGGTACTTTGGGAACTTCATTGGTTGCCAGTGAAATTTAGAGTAGAATTTAAGATTGCGCTTTTAGTTTTTAAAACGTTGAACGGCCTCGCGCCACAATATTTATCTCAACTACTTTTTGCAAAGCCTAGAACTGGATACAGCCTGTGGTCTGATTCTGAAACATTGCTTGTAATCCCTAAGGTGACAAGGAAGACTTTTGGCGATCGAGCATTTTTCCATGCTGGACCAACAGCATAGAATGCTTTGCCATCTAGCCTTAGAAACTGTATGAACATTGACTCTTTTAAAGTACAGTTGAAGACTTATCTTTTTATGAAAGCTTTTAATTAGTAATTTAATATTCTTATTACTATTATTATTTCTTTCCATTTATTGTATATATATATATATATTTATTTTCTTGTACATATTGTAAAGCGCTTTAGAATATTTTAATAGTTAAAGCGCTATATTAAATGTAATAAATTATTATTATTATTATTATTATTATTAAAATTATTATAGAACGTCTGAAGATTGTTTCCGGGACAAACGTCGATCTTCACATGCGACGAACTAAATTAACAAATAAAAAATTTGTATGATAATGAATATTTCGGAAGAAAATTTATTAAAATTGCTTTTTGGTCTGATTAAGTTGAATGGTCCGAAGCGTCCTAAGTTCGACATCTGACCCAACAGACGATCTTAACTTAATTTTGGCAGACCCTAATTAGAGTTTTATTTGGTTCGTCTCACGAAAAGTTCGACGTTTGGCCTAGGCCTAAGATAGCAATTAGAAGACCACTAGAGGAATCGGGTGGGGAACAACAAACATTATTTTCAGTGTCTATGAGGCACTCGCTCCTTTCTCATGTGTAAAGTACGTTCAATAATAAAAGTTGGACATTGTCGTGGTACCTGCTTCAACTTGTCTTTTTCCTCAAGGAACGACGATTCCTTGTCTTTTTGTTTCTTTAGCTCTTTTTTGAGTTTCTCCATTCTTTCTTGGAGCTCCTCAATACGTGCCTTAAAGTGATATGCACAAGAAAAAATATAGGTAAATTGGCACAAAACATCTTAACCATCGACTGATTAGCTCAACTTGTTGAGCATCACACTTCGGAACGGTAGGCCTGGACACTTAGGCCTTAAAAAAATAAATTAGTTGGATGTGCTGCCTTTGTTTCACATCTGCAAATAGTACGGTAGGCATTCCAGTCTTCTCGGCAAAGAACCAATGTTCGTAGGTCCCGTCTCACAAAACCTCTCTGAACCGACTCTTGTGAGACGCAAAAGAAACGAAAGGCACAGTGACAGCGGCATGGGTTGTGGTATTGGGTGGGGAGGGTAACGCGCATGGGACCTATAAGTTTCGTTCTTCCCCATCCCCTTGGGGAGGGTCTGAGCCCAGTAACGCTGATAGAGTCACGCTTACGGTCAGGGTTGCCATTGAAGATTACGTCATGTTCACGTTTTGCGTCAAGTTTCAAGCAAAACGAAAGGAACATATGAAAAAACATCATACAGCATACATACGAAAAAACATCATACAACTGGAATCGGCTCTAAATCCAACTCTTTTCGGGACCGCAACATCCGATGGCGTTAGGCTGCGTGCAAACGGACGCAACCACTCCCAACATTGTTGTGCCAAAAATGTTGGGAGTTGTTGCGTGCGTGTTGGCAGTGGTGTGCAAACGGATGCAACAACTCCCAACAAGTCTGGGACCTACAGTGCATCGTGGGAAGAATACAACCCATACGTCTTTGTAATCCATGCGTAATGAGTGTGCGTGGCCCCAACAATGTTGGAAGAGCTGTGCAAACGGATCCAACATTGTTGCGCTACGCTCCGGCGATCACGGAACAAAAGACATGTTGGGAGTTGTTGGCTGAAAAGTTTGACCGGTTCCAAACTTTGCGCAACAACACCCAACAACATCCAACAAAATGCAACAGGGTGTGCAAACGGACGCAACATGTAACATCCAACAAGGTTGGGAGTTGTTGTCCAACAATGTTGCGTCCGTTTGCAAGGGGCTTTAGACAAGATATTACAAGTTCAGTTGCAGTCACAGAAACCCGCTGCCTAGTGTCCGACCAAATAAGTGTCCCGTAAGAAAGAGCTGACAATAAAATGATAGCTCTTGGAAGGTTCTACCTGAGGGACGCTTGTAGTTTCGCGATACAAGAAGTGATTATAATGCGATGGGCATAGCAAACCTGCAATCCAGAGGTCTCTTTGTCTACAATGTGCTGTACATTGGCCTCCTGTTCTGCTTTTCTAGCGTGAGCCTGAATTGAAACAAATACGTGGTGTTATTTCAAAAGACGTAAACTAAATCTTAAGTTAAAACCATCGTCGTTGTTCTACAATTATCTTGAGAAAAATTGGCACTTGTCACTTGTCATTGTGTGAGGTAATTGGATAAAATCAGCCCACCCACCTGAACGTTTTCCTCTGCTGTTGTCACCATATCAGCTCTGAGCTGAAGAAGAGCTTGACTCAGCGACTGAAGTTTGAAAAAAAACGGTCATATTAAATGTCTTTTATAAATTCCAAGGTCTATGGTTGCAAGAAAATTACGATTCTTTAATTCTTTGGTATACTAATGACTGCGTATAAAATGAGGAAGGTAAATCAAGTAAATAGAGGTTTCAATTCTTTGATGTAAATCAACACTCACAGATTAACAAAAAAGGAAATCTGCTGCACAACCCTTATGGTAGGTAGCCTGAGAGTAAGCTATCTGTATCGAGAGGCCAGCGAACCGAGTCGCGCTGGAACGCGCGAGCGAGCGGCAAAGCTTGCTCTGCTTCTCCTTTCGCGTGCCATTCGCACGTGACCTCTCACGATATTCCCCAAACTGAGTGCTTGCTAGCCGGCTATGTGGTAGTTAAAAAGTTTCCAAAATGGTATTTCTGACAAACAGGCTACTTGCGAATTACTTTTAGCCTCTCTTTCAAAATGAGTATTGGTGTCCACTCTGTCACATTAAAATAAGATTTCATTCACATGTGATTGAAACTAGGAGCCTGTTGAAACTTAGTTGATATGAATAGTTGTGCACCAGGCCTCGCTCTGACAAAGAGGTGAAGGTCACCTCAGGAATGGGCTATTACCTTTTTGCGTAGTGGTTTGGGTTAACTGTGTACTGTTTATTGCCATGGCAACAACAGAAAGACGTATTTGTATACAGTCAAACCCTGCTTTACAGACACCTGCTTAATACGGACAGTCCCTGTCCCTGGGGAAAGAAAGCCCCCTCAGTGTCGGTACACGGACAGTCTGTTTTGTCCCTGGGGAAAGAAAGCCCCCCCCCAAGTGCCCCCCCCCCCCCAGTGTCGGTATACGGAGAGTCTGTTTTGTCCCTGGGGAAAGAAAGCCCCGTCAGTGTCGGAATTAACGGGGTTTGACTGTACCACATACACCGTAATATTTAGGGAGTTATTATAACTCCAAAAATGGAGTAAAAATTTTAGGTACAGATTAACCCCTTTTTGGGGGTTACTTTAACTCCCAATTTAACTCCGAATTTAGGGTCATTTTTACTCCTGAAAAAGAGTTCTTTTTACTTCCAGTCAGGAGTTAAAATATCTCCGAAATGGGGTTATTTTTACTCCTTACATGGGTTATTTTTACTCTTTTTGGAGTTAATTTAACTCTGAAAGTGGAGTAAAACTTTTAGGTACAGGATAACTCCTTTTTTGGGATTATTTTAACTCCTCGATATCTGGGGTCACTTTCACTCCTGAAAAAGAGTTCTTTAAACTCCTTTTTGGAGTTAAATTAACTCCCTAAAAAATAACTCCACTGTAAGGAGTTGAATTAGACCCACTAGAGGAGTTATTATAACTCCTTGAAAATTACTGTGTAATTACCTTTTGTTGTTTCTCTTTCAGAGCCAGTTGGTTTCGAAGTCTTTCCACCAGATGTTTCATGGTTTTACTGGGCGCTCGTTGTGCTGCTTCCTTTGCTGTCTCGAGTTCGTCTTTTAATACTTCAATCTAAAGGAAAAATGCACATGTCAGCAAAGATGTGGTTGAACTTAAAAATAGCACTCGTTGTGCTGCATTATGTCATTAGAGAGCTACACAATTGTCTCGTGCCTAATAAATTTTGTTGGGCTCATGTTCTAGCCTGTGAAAACAGTCGACATTTCGCGACATCACCACTGGTTTGCCGGCGAAATGACGCTGAGAAACGAGCGCAGAAATTCCATGCCGATGACGTGTCACTATAGAGATGGCTACTCATGTGCCGTATTCATACCACTGAGAAGACTTGAGGAAGACGTCTGGACAAAGTAAAGGTTTCACTGTTAAGTGCGACATGTATCCATCCATCAGCTGTAACTTCAGATGGTTTAGCGGGCAATTTAGAGCACTAAAACCTACCTCTTTACTCTGTTCCATTATTCGTTCATCTCGTTCCAGTTTCTCATTGGCGAGTTTGTTCGTTTCCTTTAAATGTTCCTCCTCTTTTCTGTAAGAGAAATCAACAGCTTCGAATTATTTATCTTACCAGACTTCTTACATAGCTCCTCTTATAAGCAAAGACGAACATACTAATTGACAAGAAGCCTTTTTGTAAAGGTGTCTTACATTAGATACTACGGGTAGATAAGGCGTGAATTAGGTAAGGGTTGGGTCTTGGGAATATGGACGTTCGTAAACAAACAAACACATTACAGATATGCACGATAGATACAAAAAATGTGAGGTGCAGTTTCAATGACGCAGTTAGGTAGGTAATGTCCTCTCAGTCTAACTTCAAAGGTTCGACTCTTAGCAATGACACCATTAATGACAATGAAACTGATTGAAATTTCGCTCCCTGTGAGTAGGTATAGCAGACTAAAGGTCCATTTCACTGAGTTATTCACAGATTTAGTTTTTAAAAATCATGGTCTTAAAATCTTGGAAAACCGTTTGCTCAATCAGGCAAACATGACAAGTCACATTTTTTCTTAATATGTTCTTCAAGGCTAACGGTAAGAAAAATAAAAATGCCTATCAACTCCAGTCAAAGATCACGAGAATCAAAAGAAAATTCTTTACATTCCTAAGTCTTCTTCCCACTATGTAAAAAGAACAAGATAAAAATTTGTTAGAGAGTCGGACAGAATATTGAAAATGAAATTTCTGTATTTCATGCTTTTAACAGAAAATGAACAATTCAAGCACATATCTGAAGTCTGAGCGACCTACGTCTCGACTCCTCTCCATCGCCCCCCCTCCCCCACCCTCCCAAAAAAAGATAACACGATATAATGACCTGGCTATTTCCTGCTTGAGTTTGTTAACTTGTTCTTCGTTTTCTTTCTTCATTTTAGTGATTTCATTCCGTGATTTCTTGTATTTCTCTGCTGCTACAGCTAAAGCGTTGTCTTGTTCCACAACCATCTCCTCCAGCTCGGACAATCGCGACAACTGAAATGAAAAGTTAGCCCAAAGTTTAAGACTGGACACAATATAGACTGGAAAAAAACACTTGAACTAAAATAAGTTGTTTTAGCAGGAAGGAGTCTTCAAAACATCACAATCAAAAGCAACAACAACAACAAGAACAACTATGATTTGCAACCGACTTTTCTTACAACAGATTATAGGCGTACTGGATGTAAAAGGGCTTTACAAACCTGTCTGTGTGTAGGCACTGGGGGACCATCTCCACTAACTGAGTCCTGAAAAATCAATCATAAAACTCCGCTAGTTACACACTTCATACCGTCATTTGTAGCAAAACATTAAACTTTGACTTTATTAAAACGCATTTGGCTAAGAATGTTAAAAGACACAAGCTTTCGACAGTCGCAACGGGTGAAATGATGAAAGAATAAAAAGATTCCAAAATATAGTGTGATAAACACGAAAACAATAGAATAAAATCGTGGAAGAATACACTACGAATTCTTTTTAAAAGGATGCTATATCGTCTTGGGAGTGGCGAAGAGTTATTGGCTGGATTAGCTGTGGTCGTGGTCAGCCAGAATTTCTAAAATTTACAACTGTACATAGAAACAACGCATATCGTGATGATCGTACTTGAAAATATCATTCTATCTTTCATATTTCGTCACGTTTTTGTTACACGAATAAGAAGACATGTGTCCCGACCAGGGTTTACTGTAGATACTCAAACCATGTTCTACTACAAATCAAGCTTTTTATTACAAACAAGAATTAAAAACATCAGTTGCATTAGTTGCCGCAAGAGGTCAAAAATGAAACCAGCGCCAGTACATTGGGCAAAATGAACCAACCATGTGAAAAGTTTTCTTTCTCCTGAACGTTTCATCAGTCTCCAAGTGCAATCTGTCCTGAAGAAGCTGGATTTCTGCTTTGTGCTGCTCGGATTGTGTCTTTGCCTCCTGAAAAAAAAAATAAGAAAAATAATAGTAATAAGTTTGTTTTTGGTTCTCTCCCTTGTTCCGAGAGATTTTTCTCCGTACTCCGGTTTTCCCCTTTCCTCAAAAACCAACATTTATAAAATCCAATTCGACCAGGAATCAGACCGATGAAGAACCACTTTGTGGATGTGCTTCCTCCGAATCATTATTTATTTATTTATTTATAATAAGTGTTACCAGGATGTAAACAAACAACACCAGCACACACTATATGAAAATATGGTTTACCCAAGGTAAATTGTCCCCACGTAGCCCTTCGTAGCCCTAGCCCTTGGTCAGAGCGAATTAATCAAGGGATCAAAGAATCAAGGGACTGCGGGTTGAAACAGTATTGGTGGGATCATGGCAACATGGAACACAAGAATAAATTAGTTGAACAACAGGTGTGAAAATATGTCAGTGAACATATGTTTTGTCATTATGTTTTAGCCCTAATAATATCTGACACACTAAACTTAGCATAAGCTGTTCCAAGTGTTCAGATCGTGGGGAGCGGCGCCAAATCAGATGCGGAGTGCCCTCCCTCCCTCTCTACCTACCTCCCTGACCCCATCGCCGTTTTTTCCCTCTCCGTCCTCTCTACGCCGTCCCTAACATCTGAACTCTGGCTGGATCAGGCTAATAGTGGACGAACCTATTTTCGCGCTAAAACTTTCTTCATAAAGTATATTATCCAGCGTATGGAGACTAAAACCTAACATTCGAGCGCTAGCCCATCTTTAGAACGATTTATCCACAGGCAGAGCTACGCCAAAGCTCGCAAATAAAGAAGGACATCTTCGTTGATATTTCACGCGCTGAAAATATCTGTTTTTTAAATTACACTACCTCTCTTGCTTCCTTCAGCATCTCTTGGTATTTAGCTAACGACTCTTCTTTGTGTGCAAGCATTTGCTAAAAAGTTGAAAGAAAATCAAGCAACAATCAATATGCGTGGCAGGAGAACGAAAGGGTGGGAGAAGGGTGAAAAAGAGGCAAGGGGACTTAATTGGGCATTACCTACGACTTTCTCGTTCTCCCTGATATAATTTGGCTTCCCCACAAAATTTTGTGTTTTTGTTTTCTAATTCTCAAGGGACGATTGTTACTTCCAAGAAAAAATTGTAAACAATGTTTGGACAAAATTTTGAGGGAAAAACAAATTGCGTTATGGGGAACGTGAAAGTCGCAAGTGAAGGACCGTTTGAGACTGGGTCGATGTTGTTACAAATTGCACCACGGGACTGTTTTGGGTGACGAATTCTGACCCAGTTTCTTACGCAAACTCGTAATAGCCAACAAAAGAAGCGCTGGTAGGTGTCCCCAAAATAGCCTCGTTGTGCAATTTCACAAAATTTCACCCAGTCCCACATGCAACCGCAAAATTACCCATAAATGATCAGCGATATTAAGAATATGTAATGGTAACAGGACTGAGTGGAGTCCAATTCGGTGTGTAATCATACGAGTGATTAACAAAATCGGACGACCGCGTAGCGGGAGTCCGATTTGTTTACAGACCGAATTGGACGACACGAAGTTCTGTTACCAATTAATCATAACTTTAACAAAATTTGTAATATTATACTACTACATGGGAAATTTCTGCAATTTGATTGGCTTAGAGCAGTGGTATTTCAGCTTAATTTGAAATACCTACATGTAAAAAATTACAAATCTTATGTGGGCAGTAGTATAAACAAATAATAGCATGATTTGTAGTGATATTTGGCATAAATACCACTCGTGATATTTCAAAATTGTCTCAAATTTCACTCGCCTTACAGCTCGTGAAATTACGTATAACAATTTGGAAATATCACTCGTGGTATTTATGCCAAATATCACTACAAATCATGCTATTACCTATACTAATAGGCTATTTTTTAAATCAAAACACAAGAAATTCGAAATTTTGTTTTGCTAGCAGTGAAAAAAAAGCCATTTAAGCGCGCGCGTGATGGCGCGTACTGTCCAATTACTTAGGCATGACGCGTACTGTCCTATTAAACTGTCCAATTAAGGCTGAAATCAGGGCAGTTGATAGCCAATCAGATTTGACAATTTTGTTATAGTTATGATTATGTAGCAAATTTGAACTCCTATGGAGATATTTTTTCCAAACACACACAAAAACAGAAACGTGCTTAATATTAAAATAACACTAAGTTGAATTATCTGAATGACATCATCCTTAACGAGTAAATTGTCCAAAATGTCCATTGCCCGTTAAGGAATCCTGTGATTAAAAGCGCCAGGCCTACTTATATTCATTTAGAAAGTGAGTTTATCACATCTTTTTCTTGAAAGCCAAGAGAGACACCTACGTCTGGAATACCAGTGGAAGATAAAAAGTCCCTGGCCTTCTGTATAAACTCTGACACACTTCACCACAAACAAAATACCCAGTAAAATTTCTTTGAACTAGTTCCAAACATATTCTTACCTCCCTTTATCGCTGAAAAAAGTGTATCTTCGATAAAGATAATCGCGACACCTTCAAGCCACCGGTTTCCCAATGCCCAGGATAAAGGATATAATGTGGTACGTGTACATGTGAAATACGAAAAGGTTAATATATACCTGCAGACTCGACACAGTTGCTTGTGCCACTTTCAGGGCTCGTTTGGATTCATAATCTTCTTCTGTTAGCCCTGCCGCCTTCTTTGCTTCCGATGTGATTTCCTCGCGCTCAGAAAGAGGAAGACGAAGGCGAAGCTCGTTAATAAGCTAAAAATGAAAAAAAAAAACACGCAGCTTTTAGTTATTGCGGTTTTAGTACACATTTTAACGCACTTAGAGCACGTCATCTAAACAACGCTAGAAAGGACATGACGCAACACAAAGATGAATCAGAAATCGTTAAACCTATAACTTGTGAAACCTACAACTTGAGCTGTAGTGAAAAAGAAATATACCGCATGTTTTAGTATTTACCACAAACTCAGTGCCAAATAAGTTCTCAGTACCTGCATTTTTTCAAAGAAACGCTTTTACGGTTAGGCTGGATATAATTCGTGGAAACTCAAATATGTTCTTAGTTATCGATAATATACGTCTTTCAAGAAAAAAAGTGTATATACAGTTTACACTTCATGCATTACCTTGTCTTTCTGTGTTAGCCTTTCTTCAGACTGCTTGAAAGCTTGATCCAGTTCACTGTATTTCTGTTGTACAAAGACAATCTCTTACTTTCCGCATCACGAAATAAGTCAACGTTCGTAAAATATCATTTAATATTTATATAAAAAGTTATTTATGGTGACTATGTCCACTTGAGATAATAAACTATGTGGTTGAAGAGTAGAACTACATTTAGAATTACCTGGATCTTTCAAAAGCAGAACAATATTTTTCGATCACCTACTCCAACCTCAGACATATTTTACTTTATTATTGAACACCAATGAAATACTACGTGAGCTTTCGCGCGAAAACGTGATCAGTTATTTTCACATGTGAAAAGATCACCGTTGCTATGAATACATCCTAAATCGCGCCTTTCACAGTTGAAAACTATTAAAGTGAAATGGTTTGGTCTTTTTGAAATGGCCTCGTGTGAAAAATTTTCTACACTCGAAGAGAAATTTAGTATCCCCGCGCGGCCATGTAATATCCTTTATGTGTTTCTGTCTCACACCCCCAGCCCTTTACAAATAACATCATTCCATACCTTTTTGAGTTGCTTGTTTTCTTCTCTGGTTCCAACTATAATCCTAATGTGTTCCTTGATTTTCCGAATTGCCAACTCCAGTTGATTGGCCACCGGAAGATTGGGGTCTGGTATCGAACCAGTAGCCTCTTCAAACTTAGCAGCCGCGTCTGCTAGCTGTTCTTGCTGTTTTTCTAACTTGTCAATCGTTCGCTCAAGCTCCACCTCTCGTTGTTCCCATATCAACTGTCGTTCTTCATGTTCTTTCGACAAATGAACGTTTTCATCTTCTAAATCAGAGATTGTTCGCTCGTGGACCTTCACAATGTTTTCCAGGTACTTCATCTGGGTAATAACATTAACACAAGAATTATAACAACGCAATGGTATGGTTAAGAGTCCGCCTTAAGAGAGGCTCGATTTTCGCCGCTCTCTCTGGTCTGGTGTCGTTCCTCCCCGAGAAGAGAACGATCGTTTCAGTGACGTAAGTTCAATGGATCAATTTAGGTTTCTGGGAAACTGCCCACCTACTCCTCCCCTAAGACAACATTTTGCCCTAAGTGAGAAGAAAGTGATAATGTTGGCTTAGGGGAGGGGTAGGTGCGCAGTTTATTGATGCAATTCAATTTATGTGACGTTACGAAACACCGGAGTGGGAAATAGAGCGACGCACGTCAACCGGAAGTGTCCTTTTTTCAATTTTCGGATGGTGGTTTTGTCAAACATTTTTGGACAAATGGTCTCTGCAATAGTAAAGACACTTAGAAATACAAATTTGGTAGCGTCAAGGTGCTTTAAAATGAAAAAGACCTCTTTTCCGGTTGAAACGTGTCACTCAAAAGCGCCTTTGCTTAAGCTCCCTTCGAGGGAGGAGTGCGGTATCCTTTACAGAACAGCAGCTGGTGATCGAGCCTACTGAACTCCAACTGCAATGTAATGATATCCCGTTTTTTGCTTTTTTTATGACGAATAAGATGAGTACCACTAAATACTCTTAACAACAATGTGCTCAAGAACCAAAATAGCTTAAATTTGTGCTAATTACCAATATGTAAGAACCAGTTTAGGTTTACTTGGGATGGAACTGAAGAGAAAATATTGTACAAAGCCCTCAGACATATAAATACCGAAAACTGTCAAAAAAAAGCACGAAGGATAGTCGACTCTGTTTGTTTTTATAGCACACCCACACTTGGCGACTTGAGGAACTCAATGCAGCGCGCGCAAAGCACTGTGGGGTGAACATGGGCCTTAGAGCGTCAGCTCTCAAACAACAAAAAACTTGCGAAAAAGCAGTTTTTGGTTTGCGAACCAGGAATGGCGATTTGACTAATGGAGGACATTCAGAAAACTGACAGATATTAAGGTCATACCTCTTCCTGTAACCTGGTGATAGCTCGGTTTAGCTTGAGGTCCTGCAGTCGTATCTCTCCCATCTTCGCGTGCCATTCCGTCACTTTAGCAGCTCCTTTGCCATCCTTAAGGGTAGCCATAAGCTCTTGTAAGCCTTCATGTTGAAGTTTAAGTTCGGCCAGTTTATCCTCTGCAGCCTCTCTGTCAGTCTTAGCTTTCCTCAATTCCCCTTCCAGCTTGCGTTTATCTTCCTGTAGTGACCGCATGGTGTCTGCAAACTTTTCCTGATGGTGGAAAGGGAAAGAAAATTACATGACGCTATTAGGGAGCTTAAGCAACAGCGTTTTTGAGCGACGGACGTCAACCGGAAGTGGACTTTTTGCATCATTGGGCAGTGGTTTGGTTAAAACTCTCGGGTAAATCGTCTTTAAAAGAGAAAAGAAAGTTAGCAGTGAAAATTTGTTAGCGTCAAGGCATATAAAAAGGAAGAAAACCTCACTTCCGGTTGACGTCCGTCGCTCAAAAACGTCTTTGCTTAAGTTCCCTATTTATTTGATAATAAACCCTTTTCAGTTTTAAAATTATTGCTGAATACAGACATCAAAGGCACATTGATTCAGGATAAGTCTCGACCTGAATTAAAATACTCACAAAGAATGGTGGGAAAGTGCAGGAAACAGGAGTATTAATATAGCGCTGATGAAGTTCGAGCGAGTCGGACGAAATATTCGCTTCGTTCATTCGTAATCGTTTCTCTGAGTTCGGGATTTTTCTATACTAAAAATTAATCTGATATACAGAAGAAGATTTTCGTGATCACCTGCTTCATAAGTGGCAATGCACCGTTGTATTGCCTCCGCAGATCCTGTATAGTTCTTTTAAGAAACTTCGCCTTGTTTCTGGCCTCTGTTTTAGCATGATAAAGAGCCTGATCCTTTTCGTCGATCTTCTGCTCGAGACGCAACAAATGCGCTTCTTGTTTAGCCAGCTTCTGTGTTGCAGCCTCAAGCTTCCGTACAGCGGTACCCTCGCTCACTTGAAGTGCAACGATATGATGATGCAGTTTGCCTGAAAATATTATCACTAGTCCTCATTTATTGAAGAAATACAAATTTTCAGTCCTAAACAAGATCAAGTGATAAGAACCACTTCTCCCTGCTGAAAATCCACATGAGGGCCGCAAAACTGTTGTGTCTTGTCCTGGGGGTACTTTTTTAGTTTCGACAAATAGTCTGACCATTTTTTCCTTTGGTGCGAAGTATGCAGAGCTAAAAGCTATTAAGAATTAGTAAAATCCAACTAGTGGCTTATTACCAATGCTGCGTTCTGATTGGTTGAGCTACTACTAGGCTATATGTTATAGCCCACTCGTAGCGAAAAGCGCCGGTTTTGAAAAGCAAAACAGTGGTGGCTTAATCGCGTTTTGCTAAATTTAGTTGTTTCGTCTCGATATTTTTTACCATCTAGTTGGATTTTACTACTTTTAAGTACTTCCCAGATCCTATGTACTTTTACTGACAACGAGAACATTAAAAATAAGCTATCAGTGAGGGTTTAAAGAGCAAAACAACAGCTTTTGGCTTTGCCGTCACTCTAAGACTGTGACGTGAAATGTCTTAAAGTGATGTCTTAAGTTGGATGCAAGAGACAACGACAGATTTGCTTCTTTTTCCAGGGTTGGTGTTGTATTTTTGGTTATGGAATTCAAGGAGTATTCATGTACCAGCAAATGAGTTTTCAAGAAGCTTTCAGTCCAGAGAAGATGTATATTTTTCCAAACACTGACCTTCATTTTCAAATTTGCGCCCCATCTTGCGTAGCGCAGGTGTCCGTCTAACAGAGGACGGTGAAAAAAAAAACAACAACAACAAGACACTCTGACTAACCCATAATAGTCTTGTCATCACTCTCCATCTGTATATCATACAGTTGTTTTCTGAGTGACGTCAGCTCTTTATCCTGTGACTCCTGCTGAGCCTTGATGGCTTCCGTCTGGTGTGACGCCACTTCCGCTACTTCTTTCAACCGTGAAACTTCCACCTTCAGCTGAGACTCCGATTCCTCCAATGACTGGACACGGTGCGTGACAGATGAGTGTGTGTCTTGCGTGACAGAGTCTAGAACAAGCAAGAGAAAGTTTCAAAACAGAAAGAAGAGGAGAAAAGCCATGGAAAAATTAAAAGGTCACATGGTAGTCAATGGAAATAAACCTAAATTTCTTTAATGGTGACAACACTAGTAGTAAACTTTACACTTACTGGAAAGTTCTTCCCGTAGTTGCCGTTCTATTCGCTGCGACTCAAGATTTAGTTTGCTTATCTGGTGAAAAGAAGAAACAAAAACGCTTTTACCTTGCAGAACATCTGGGGGTCTAGAATTTGGGAACACGATTGAACAGTAGTTGTATGGAACGGAATTAACCAACACAAACAAACAAAAGTGATTCATTAAGTGTCCATTCTTGCTCTTTGTTTTTCCCTCTTTTTTGTTTCACTCAGTGTATTTTTTTTCACTCTGTCTTGCTTTCGTCGGTCTGTTATGTCTGTTATGTATGTTGCGGTTAATTTTTTATTTCAGTTAACTTTCATTTTTCCTTTGTTGCAAATTCATCGACAACCATTACCATACCAAAAAACAATGGAAAAATAAAAATTAACTGAGATAAAAAATTAACTACAACATGTACAATATGAACACATTTTAGGTGAAGAAATATAAAACAGCGCGTAGAGCCTTTCCCCGTCATGTCCGGCGCCATGCTGGTGTCCCAAACCAATCCTGTGGGAGTTGAACTCCCTTCTTATGAAAACGCTTTCTTTTACCGCAGTAAATAGCTGCTGGCCATGTGAGTGAAATTTCTCTATAGCACACTTTTTATAATACAGTCAGCTTTTCTTTTAACAACGTACTTTAACAAACTAAGAACAAACCAAACCTCTGCAAATTTTTGTTCTAGCTCTGCGTTCCTTTCTTCTAATTCCTTGATCAGCGACTGCAGCTGGTCATATTTCCTAGTGGCATGTTCGGCGCGCTCTCTTTCATTGAGTTCCTGGAAATGTAAAGATTTAAATGAGTAAGAAAAGTACAAACACTATCAAAGTGAACTAATGTATGAACATCTATGTATATACTACTACTACTAATAATAATAATAATTATTATTATTATTATTATTATTATTATTATTATTATAATGGTTTATTAACAGATCCACTGGGTGGCTCTTCCCTGTTAAAGTAGATCAATTATAACTAAATTTAAATCAAATTAAGTTATTTACAAATTATGCAATGTACAATTAAAAGTAGAAGCAGGATTAACAGAATCGAGATTTCGGTAAAACTAACTAATCACTCTGTATTCTGTTACATAAAAAAAATCCTTGAAAGTCTTAAATAGGTTCTGTTATCTTAACAATTTCTAATAGTTTCTGGTAGATTGTTAAATAGCTTCCACGCATTATTTTGGATATTATGTATACAATTAGGTCTTTCATTCTGTTACTCGTGTTTGGTCAGTTTACCAATGTTTCTTTTTCTGCTACATACAGTAACTCTCATTTTTTGGACTATCAGTCAAAACTAGGGAATTCAAATATAAACCAAAGCTCCCAAGAAAATGCGAATTAGTATTATAATTGGAATGATAAAGGGGCAATTTCTTTAAGGAATACCTCTCGAGAGGCAATATTAAATTATGTTTTGGACCTTTTACTTCGTTAATGATTTGAGATCGACTTGACTCTGCTTAACTTATATTTTCCACGGTTTCGCTAGTTCGCCTATAAATCTGGCGTATTTTAAACGTTGATTTCAAGAGTTCAGTCGGTAAATTGTCCTACCTTCGAGATCCTTCCAAACTAACTATACTCCAACAGTCTTAAAAATTGTACCAAATGAAGTCTATCCCGGCTGTACCTTCATTTCCAATGTGGCAAGTTTTCTTGATATTCTGTCGATCTCTTCTTGTCTCACAACACCAACGTCTCCTCCACCCTCTCCCCCCTCTGAAAAATAAATACTCACTGCGATTAACAAAGACGGAGGTAGACGATAACGAATGGAACAATTTAAACCCAGGTTTTACTTTAAACACTTTGGCAAATTAAACGCCCAGAATGGAAATTCGAGAGCATATCGTGTGTTGATCGCTGCATAGTTGCCGTTCACAGTCAATTTTAATAGCAATGCGTTTTATTCAAGAAATAAATGAATTACACTATAATATCAAATAATGCAAACAGTAACCTTTCGCTAAGAGTTCGTTTAACATTTGTTCCAAGCTGTGGTTCCGTTCTTTCAGTGAAGTCATCTCTTTTTTGAGCTCAGCATTTGTCTCTTCTAAAGCTTTCTTGTCCACCTAAGGGAACACAAACACGGATTTTAAACTAACACGCATGAAGACACGCGCGATTTCCAAACAGTAAAAGACATCCAACGCCTTTCTCAAGGTTTCAAGAAATAGAGGTTTGAAAAGGAAGCGATAATTCTGCATCATAAGCAAAATTATCCACGATGGGCAGAAGGCTAGCCTAATGGCTTACCTAACAACGCCTACTCACATTCACGCAGGCGAACACGTTACAGTCAAGGTAGGTGAAGCGTACCCCCGAAGATTCTTTTAATGAATTGATTATTTGAAAAATGAATCCGTAAGTCGTTCCCGTAACTAGTGTCAAATTCAAATCGGCGTTCCTGCAGCGTAATGAGAGGTGAATATTTTAAGTCGTTCACACACATCGTACATCGTGCGAGAGCTGTTGGGCCAAGAGGGTCTATGAACGAAATCTCAGTCCTCCCTCCTGAATTTACTTCCGTCTCAGTAGAGTCCAGTCGTCGCTACTATCTATTAACTTCCGCTACGGTCAGAGTACCTGTTCAAACTGCACCGAAGCGTGGCACCAAAATTATCAGCTATGTTACGCTCCACTATAAACATCGGCGCATGCGCAGCTTCGTTCCGTTACAGAAATCGCGCCGACATCACCATTGTTATGTGTGAACAGAAGCCCTGTCCGGTATGGTTTTCGCGCCGGCGCAAGAGCTATCCGGTAGGGTTTTGAACAAAGTACCCACGCCCCAACACAATCAAACCCTCAAAGAGCACTTGCGATATTAAGCATTGGAAACAATTTGAGGAACGAAATATCATACCTCTAAACTGTCAACTGCAGCAGACCGAGCTACCAGATTATTCTCTCTTTGTATAATGTCACGATACTTCTCGGTGAGTTCATTGTACTGTTTGTTAGCTGCCTCGAGCTCTGCTGCTGGAACACTCTCATCCAGCGACCGCTGAAGCACACTAATCTTGTACGTTGACATCTCCTGAAAATTAAAACAAACAAACAAACAGTCAATGCGTTTGTCTTGACGTTAAAATTGCTGCCAATGACAGACCACAGTAAAAGCTAGACTATTCTTTCTGCTTCTTAAAGGACACGAAATGAATAGTGAAAAGGTGAAAACAAACTTGTAAAATAAGCAGGTAGAAAGACTTAGACATCCTCGACGTGAATGAACTGAAACTAGAAATTGGATAGTCAGCTTCAAATGTAACGCAATGACCGAATATCGAGATGACATTAACAGGATAAAACTGCATCGCTGAAGCTAAGAGAAAGTTCGATCTTTATAACCCTTTGAAAACATACTTGGTATTGTTTTTAGGGTTACGGAAATTGTTTGGGTCATTCATATATTGCTTCATTAGCTAATTAAACAACTTGTTCTGGGAGCTTCGAACCTGCCCGGTGATAGACCAAGTCCACTAATAAAGAAAATATCCGAGAGAAAAATAGTAAGAAGAACTGGAAAGTAAAAAAAATTGAAAGAAATTCATACCTTGTGTCTCTGTAGGTAACCCAGCCGTTCCGTGATGGCCGTCTCCATAGCAACCACATCATTCCTATACTTCTTGTTTTCTTTTCTAAGCGCAGCCTCGACCTCCTGCATGGCGGTATATCGTCTGGACAGTGACTTCTCATTTACTCTCAGAACTGTTATTTTCCTTGTCATCTCACCCAGGCGCTTCTTCTGTTTATCTTCGTCTTTCTCAAGCGTATCAACTAGCCTCTGTTAAAAAAAAAGGTTAAATATTTGTTTATCGCCAGTGGGAAGTGCACTTAGCTTATCCAGCTAGTTTATAGGTATTCCACTACTCAAATAATTGAAAACAAATAATGTAAATAGAACATTACTGGATTAAAAATGCCAACTGGCAGGAGGCAACCAGTTGGCTATTTACAAGCGTGGCCAAGGATTTGAACTCGGGACAAACCAGAACAAATCCAGCAAGTGGCCAGAGCAGGACTCGAACCCGGGACTGCCGAATTGCGAGTCCGACGAGCTGACCACTCAGCCAAGCTGCCTCTTGTTATAACAGTGCATAAATTTTGTCACGCAAGTAGTGAACGTTTTTGTGACGTTATGCACGTTTCATAAGCGTAACTGAAGTTGTCTCCAGTTCAGGACTTCTGCTACTGAGCGAGTGAAACAAGTGGGAGAACAAAAAGAAGAAAGTTCCAGGATCCAGAAGGCGAAGTTTCTACGACTAATTAGAAGGCGTGTAAACTCAAATTACTTTTCCAACGGGGAAAAAAAAAAAACAACCCCGAGTTATATTTCTCCACCACACGCATGTATCCAAGAGACTTGTGATAAAAAGAAAATTTAGGAGTCTTCTAACAAAACAAGAGGTTTCCAGGGTCTGGGAAAATTTCCTGGAATTTAGTCCTGAATGTTCCTAAACACGTACGATGTCTAACAGACCAAAAAATAGGGGGGAATCCTGGATGAATATTTTACCTATACACTTTTATACAGTAGAAGACCATTAGAGACCTTTAGACTCTAAGGCGGGTATGACTAAAAGTACGGATTTTCTCAACACTAGTTAGTATAATTACATCGATGACTATCGAAAATAGATCGCTGTGATTGGTTAGGAGCTTCGCTTTATCGCGCTATAATCACCGCGCGGTGATTGTAGCATTGAAGGCTAGCAGTTTTGAAAATGGCAGCCAGATTTTTTTGATGTTTCGGGGTCGGAAATTGATGAATAATTTTATTTTCTCGAATAATCATCAATGTAATTATACTAAAACAATTAGTCGCCTCAGGCGACGTGAATATTGGCGAATAGTCACCTCGACTTCGTCTCGGTGACTATTCGCCAATATTCACGATAGTGCGCGAGCGTGAGCCAGCGTCATTTTGGCGGGAAAACGTGATAGCCGTCGTCATTCTACTACGAGTTTTAGGGAGAGTGTCGTGGTGGCGGAAAGGAAAATCCTTAAATAAGAACTGCCGAGACCAGATTTTATGAGCCCGCGAGACTGAGCACCCACCCAAACCCCCCCAAACCCTTGTTTTCACTAAAACCGCTGGACGCCACAACCTGGTTGAGGTCGTTGTTATCTAAGGTCTTCCGGCGGAAACAGGTCATCAAATGTTCCAGTCAAGCACAACAACCAAATTCACCTCAAACTCCAGTAGTCTTATCTTATCATGTTCTCTGGCTAACTCTGTTGCTGTCTTCTCTTCTTTAATGCCCTTCTTTTCCTCTTCCCATTTTTCCTTTTCTGTCAAGTAGTCAGCATAAAGAAGCCCCTAAAACAACAACACATCAGGTTTTACGTTCACATGTCGTAGGGAAAATATGACCTCACACCAAGCCAGTATTTATACTGATCTGATTCAGAATTTTCAACGATTCTTCTTTCCCTTTAGGGTTCTAAAGGTCTTAAAAATATCTTCTCGGAGTCGAAAGCTCAAGTGTTTGATGAAGGTGTCATTCATTGCCACAAAAGCGAACTAATGTTTATCACTTAACAGTCTTATACTATCGATAATTCTAAGAGAACAACTGGCGACAGTGATCTGGACTGTTCGACGATTTTTCTCTAACTCCTATATTTTCCACGTTGAGTTAGGGTCATGTTCCTCTGCCATGTAAGGCTAATTGTCTAATTAACAATTATTCCTCGAGCCCGAATGGGCTCTGAGTCAATAGCTCAAGTCAATAATCCTTTTTTGCCGCCAAAAAGGCCCTCGCTTTTCGTTACTAGTGGGCTATAACATATAGCCTAGTAGTAGCTCAACCAATCAGAACGCAGCATTGATAATAGACCACTAGTTGGATTTTACTAATTAGTATAACATTAGAAAAATACTACTTTCCAGGTTTCTCATCCATTACCATAACAAATCTGAGAGAACGAGGCCGATTTCGATATATTTTCAAACTTGGCTCGAGTCGTATAGGGCAAAAGAAAATGAAAACATGAAAAATCACTTAACGTTTAGGGGTGAACAGTTTATTTTTATTTTATTCAGCTAAAGCTAGGTACCAAGAATAAATTTGAATATATCGAAAGGCTCATTCAAAGCAAAGCATTACCTTTTGATGAAGAATAACAGAGAACTTTCGCTTGAACAATTCAAGGTCCTTCTCCATTTTCACTAGCAACTTTTCTTTTAGTGAGATTTCCTACAAAAATACGGAAAAATCAAAGCACTGCCATGGAATCCACGATTGTTAACCACGATTGACTCATCCGACGTCATCCAACAAACCAAGAAATCAATACTCTGATAGAAGGCAAAAATACTGGGACAGTGCATAATGGTTATACGTGTAAAAGTAAATGTTGTTTTCCTACTGGAATAAAAACGAACGTTTACCACAAGAACAACATTTCGCCTTAACGCCGGGTAAAGTCATTGCTACGTCGCACTTTCTAACCTGAAGTACGTGTATGAGATGCTCATTCAGACTGGCGATGATTTCTGTTGAGGAAGGTGTCATTCCTTGCGGCAGAGGCATAGGTTGAAGCTTCAGTGCGCCTTCACCTGAAACACAAAACATATAGAATTTAATTTACTAACCCACCCATTAACAACTTTAGTTTTACCAGAAGAAAAAAATCAACAACAACAACGCACAACCTTTTCATAGCATACGTCAAGAAGCCTCCTTTCCTTTACTTCACATTGGCCATTTAAAGGGTGACTAGGTCGGTGTTTTGTCAAACTGCAATAAGGGACTGTTTGGGGGGACGAAATTGTGAACCACTTTTCAGCGCAACTTCTTATTAGCCAATAAGAAAACGGATAGCATCGCCAGAACAGTCCCACAGTGCAGTTCGACACAACACTAACCCAGTCTCACGCTTAGCCCAAATATGCCAATGGGAAGGGTCTGCACACACACACAGGCTACCCATTCAAGGCTCACTTACCTATCTCTTTCAAGAACTTCACTTCCTTTTCGAGATCTTCAATCTTTTAAAAGAGAGAGGGAAAAAAAGGAAAAGTTTATCTGATAAAAAATGGCTTTTTAAACCCATTCACACCAAGGCCACAATGTGGCGAGATAATTGTTACTCTGACTTTTAAATCCGTTGACGAAATCCTATGGTGTATAAAATTGAACATGCTCAAGTCAAGTTTTTTGACCTGCTTCTCGGATTCTGCATAATGAGTGGGAAAACGGTTTCTTGTCTTTGATATAATTATTACTGGTTTATTTCAAAGGTTAAAAAAGGATTAATCTACCTTGGCGTTTTTCCTCTCCAACTGCATAATAGATTTAGCAGTCTCTTCTCTTGCATTGTGTAACTCATGACGCAACTCCTCATTCCGGCCACTCAGATGTTCAATCTGTAAGTATATTGAACATTGAATAATAATTTGAAGAGGCCGAGTATAAGTTTCGCAGAGGGTGGTCGGATTCGGCGAATAACACTCTCCCAATGGCAATGTTTGGGTAGGATAACATCTTTCGAGAGGCTTTTTTGTGTATTCTTGCTATAATTTGGCTCTTTCGTATTCGCACAGCGTGTGAAATCCTTCGCCATCGCCAAAAACAGCTGAGCCACCGCACCACTATCTTTTCATGACGTCAATCATCCAATAATTTTCTAACATTCAACATTGTAAATCTTTCAAAATTTGTTAAACGTTACTTCCAGCAGGTTTTGAAAAAAATAGCGATGGAGAATGAAGCCAGTCAAAGACGGACAAGTATTTTAAACGAAAAAAAGTTTTTACCGTCAGAGTAATAAAGGAGTTTTAGCAATAAGGAGAATAAGCTTGGTCACATTTAAGTGTCATCTACTGTGTATATCTACCTGAGCCTTTAAATTTAGAGTCGTGTCATACTGGCCAACTGCATTTCTGGATTCAATCAACTAAAAAGAACATTTGACAAAAATGAGTACTCCAGCAAGCATCCGCCAAATTCATTTCTCGGGAGTTCAAAATGTTTTAACTTACAGCCATTAGTTTTTCCAAGGCTGGAACTTGAATGGGTCTACTTTCGTCAGAATCTACAACGCAACAAGGCATTTATGAATAAAACTGCGGTTGCAGACGAAAGTTTCATATTTGCCGATGTAAGACAAGAAAACAATGATTCATAGTAGAGAAGTTAGAAAAACTGCTTCTTATACAAATAATGTATACCGCTACTTATACAAACATCAACCGTGAACACATTACCGACAGTTCACGTACGTACATTTTCATTGCACACATAAATCCTTCAAGCCCTGAGAGGGGTCAACATCAAAATCCTCCTTCTGATATCAACAATTTATAAAACAAATTTGTGATGACAATTAAGGAAATGATCACGCAAGTTTAATCTGGTTGAAACTTCAATAACTTCTTCCCAACTACTTCCACAAGAAATGTGTAGGAAAAACAAAAGAGAATTTGAATTTTGATATTAGGATTTAAAAGGCTAACAGTTAAATGTAAACGTAGAGTTTTCTCTATAATGTGAGGTGTATTTCTACTGAAAGAATTTAGACACATCCTATGTTCTCAGCGATTACAACTGACTACTGGATGGTTTTCGAGTGGCCTGAACAGTCTGCGTTTGTCACCCTTCACCTTCGTCAGTCTGAAGTCATAAGTGCCTAAATGCCCCGAAACAACCCGCGAAACCTCCTGCTTTACTATCCCTGCTTAGAGATTAGAAACATTTCTTAATCATTAATATATGCAAACCTTTTTGGGCGTGTTCTTTCAACTGCGCCAATATTTCTCTCATTCCTACTTCCATCTGCTTGTTCTCTTCTTTAAGCTCCTGTGATACACATCACAATGAAACAAAAAGGTATTTAATACGTAGTGAGACGTCATTTATAAAGTGTATTCGTGTTCTTTTACAATTTATGGTGGTTATTTCAACTGGCTCAATTGGTCAAGTGCGGGCAACTTGTCCTGGGGTTGAATTCTTGGGGAGCACATCAAAGTTTAAAAAAGTCACATTGGCAATTTTCAAGTTGTAGTCGGGGAGTGACGACGAAGAAATGTACAAAAAAAGCGTGATGCATGTGCAAAGTTGCTGTTCTTGTTATTAGACCTGTTTTTTTTTTTTTTTTTTTTTTTTTTGACGTCTCCGTTGTGGTTACTTAAACTCCCTCCTAACTGCGGGAGGGGATGTCCAAAACAATCGCAGTTGACCGACAGATCAATTACGACTTTTTTCCAAGATATATTCGGTGTTTCCATTATACTCTGTCCCCTTAGGCAGAGGACCAACTGCCTAAACAAGCAAAGATGATTGCGATTTTAAACAATATATTTATTCAAAAAATACAATAAAAAGTTGCCCAGGTGAAAGCTTATAAGATTGTTGCAATGATTTCTCCCCCTGTTTGTTTTTGCCTAGGATACTCTTGCAAATTTAACCTACGGTTTATACCTTGTTTTCTGTTTCTATCTTCTTCATGTTTGTTTTGTACTTTTCAATTTGTTGCTCGTTTTTCTCCACCTCTCCTTCTAGTCTCTTACTCTAGAATAACAAAAAACACATACATACGATAAACGTTTTAACAGAGATTATCTTGTACGTAAAAGAACATGACTCAAAATTGCAAATAAGTATCTCGTGAAATGTATACCAAAGCTCTGTTGACTTCACTATCAGAATCCACGGCAGCGAGTGGTCTTTTGGGGGACGAAACGACTTCCTGCTCTTCTGCTATAATCAGGTCTTCTGCCGTGATTCCTAACTCAACAGCTCTGAAACGCAAACAACACACAAGCAAACTCGGTAAGTGTTACATTTCCATTGAGGGGGTATAACTTTTCAGCAGTTTTCAGTTTTTCCAAGAGTTATGAGATAAAAAAGTAAGAGCATTCTCTGCCAGTTTGATATTGCGTTTGCCCAACAATCAATACCAAAGATCTTGTCACAATAGTTATCATATCATGCCCTGTACTGTCAAGCCCTGTCACGTAATATAATATAATATCATATTCCATAGCATGTAATTAGGGTCATGCCATTATGTTATCTATGTTATGTTATGTCATATCATGTCAATTGAAAAATACATTATCAAGTCACTCCATATCAAATGTAAATGTCATGTCATGTCATGCCATGGTATATCATTAATATCATATAATAGGATCATATATGTCATCATATCACGTACCGAGCACCTCTGTGCATCGCTTGTTTTCTCAGCTGCCTCTTGAGCTGAAGTCTTTCTTCTTCCAATCGTTCAACCTAAACAGAACAAAATAATCAAGATTCAAAGCTATGACACATCAAAAAAGGGTCATTTTAAATTCCCTCACGGATTGTTGGAGTTTACCTCTTTAGTGAGTGCCCTGTTCAACGCCACTGCCTGCTCTGCTTTCACTTTCTTTTTGTGTCGGACGTCCTCGATGTCCAGCATCTCCTTTGGATCCATTCCAAGCCTTTCCCGCAATTCCTCATTTTCCATTTCAGTGTCATTTACTTTAATCTCTAATTTATTAACTTGGCTTGTCAAGTCTTCGATGTTTCTAAGACGTGGAAATAAAAACCAAAACTCGCTATTGATTCATATTTAAATTAGTTCTCAAATTTTGCAGCAAATTGATCTTGTTGGCAAAGGTAATCAGACATCTCAATACAAAACCTATGAAGTTAAATGTAATTGTCAGTCATAATTTAACTTCATCTCAGTTTTGTCAGTGTGCTTCAGCATTAAGAGAAAAATCTCTCTTTAATGTCCTTTATTTAACAGTGGGCATCCATCCCCTGAAGGATTTCCGCAATATGGACAGAATATCATTGCCGCCCTTAGCAAAACAGAACAATAAGAAATGTAAATAACAATGTTCCTTACTGATCTCGAATGCGAATTTGAGCCTTGCAGTCCTTGATTTCTTGCACTGCTTCACTCAAACCATATTCTCCCTGAAATCGTTAACACCTGTCTTAGATATGTCATTTATGGACTTGAATGCATACCAGAGTACGACCTTTCAACGGTCTGGGCTACTTGAAACACCTGCCGTGACAGAAAAGACACAATTGCTAAGAATAATGTTTATAACCTACCCTTTCATACTGCATCATACGGGCCAGCAAATCATTCAACTGCTTGTCCTTCGTAGCTGCAGCTTTCTCCGCCTGTTTAAATGAAGAAACGATCACTGATCAGCAGTTTAGGAACTTGTTGCTTATATGTGTAAATGAATACTCAAAACAACGAACAAAGAATTATCGATACCACAGAAAGGTACATTGGAAAGAGGCTATACTAACAGGCTTTCGATTGAACTGTCGAAACATAAATTTGGTCTGTGAGGTCCAAATTCGTATTGACGATCTCTCTTAATCTTAATACAGTAGATCAGGTAATAACAAGAGAAACATATAACGAAAGACAGAAGAACTACACACCTCAGAGCTTCATCAGAACTTAAAAGTAGCGTTAGCTCCGTGAAATTCATGAGACACGACTTTTTTAGCTGTTTTATAAACTAGAGAAAATCCTACGGGTGAGCATTCCAGTTTTTCTGGACCTGGATTTGTTTCCGTTGAACAAGGTGGTTTAAACTTCGGATCCTCATAAAGCATGAGTTACTCTTCTCAAGCAACGTTACTTGTGTCTGCATTTTGGCGCTTTTACCATTATCATTCTGTCCTTGGTCTGCAAGACCTCCAGTTGTTCCCTTTGTAATGTGCTATTTAACTCCTTGATTCTCTTCTGTTGGTAAGCAGATGGAACACCTAAAGTAACAAAAATCCATTTTATTTTGATTAGGCTTCCTGTGGAGTTCTGAGTCTAAATCTGCTAAGCATCCCCTCAACATTTTGACACAAACACTTTAGTGCACCTGCGATATGCGCCGCTGAGTAATGGTGGGCTCATTAATTCGAACTGTTTCCGAATCCTCCTTGGTAATACTCGACTATCGAAATGCAGCATCCTGCGCATGTTTAAAGTGAGCATGCTCACATATTATCGCTTATCTGTATGAACGAAGGCTCTGAGCAAATGGCGAAGCCCAAGTATTTGCTATGATAGCTTTTCGTTGAGTCTTACTACAATGTAAATGGGGATCAGGGACGCTGTTTCGCCGACTGTCTATCTTCGGATGGATTGTCGTTTAAAGAAGAGGACATTTCAATCTTAACCATGGGTAGTGTGGTGTGGATAGATCACACTTCTTTTCAGATTCAAAGAATTAAGTGTTTACAGAAGAAAAGCACTGTTAACTGTTTTATTACCCTTCTATGAGCAAAAAAGTTTAAATTTAGGGTTTCAATAGACTTCCCGATTTGGCAAATACAGAAGTTCAGATCTGAGTATAAGCAGGAAACAGATTTGAAGATTCTTCCTTCTTCCTCACACTCAGTTTTTTGTAAAAAAAAAAACGCAATCTGAAAGTTCACGTTTGTGACCACAGAAACAATTAAAAAGACCAACCAGCGTTTTTTTCAGATAGGTACAAATGTAAACCACATATTTAATTACATTTCACTGAAGCACTATGCATCGCAATAAATATCCGTTATTGACCAAGCTTGTTTGGTTACAGCAAGGAGCCCAAAAGTGTGACCACTTCTGATTCATTCACATTCTTTCGTACAGAAGCCAACTGGAAACTGTCCTCGACTTGTGATTGATTAATGTCCGCATCAGAGAATGTAAGTTAATTAAAGGAGGTCGCACTTGGTCGATGAAAAAACAAGGCCAATATAAAGCCACCTTAAGCCCACTTGGTCACTAAAGAATTTAATATATGACCAAAAAGAGAACTTTTTCCTGCAGGAACAACGCGGGACACCCCGAGCGAGCAAGATGGGCCCGGGTAGCCAATCAGAACACAGGATTCGCTTCATCTTGCCCGCTCGCGAATTCAACCATATAACACGCCATGCAGCTCCATACAGGGATACCCTTATAAAGAGAAAAAAGACATTGCGCATGACAGTAAAGTAATATTATTGACCTTTTTCTGTTTGGGACTTGACGTCTTCCACGTATGATGCAACGCCATGCATCTCCGCTGATGCCTTCAATGAAAGTAAAACACTCTTAAAGAACGAGCAATATTAACTAGGTATTATTGTTATTAGGTATTGTCTATTTACACTAAATTACGTTACATACATGAAAAATGTTAACAAATATCATTTCGTCTGAAAGGAAATTACTTTCAGGAGTCGGCTAAGTTCCAGATGCAAAGTAACGATCAAATGCACCATGAAATGTTATTAGAATTCAAGTTCCTTGCTGAAAAGTGCTAAGCAAAATACTGCAATGTACCTTTTCCAGTTCCTTTTTGAGCATTTCAATCTTTTCATCTTTCTCGGCCAACGCCTGCAACGACCAACATTAAGGTAAAGATAATTATTACAAGGCGGTAGCTCGTACTTACAAGCCTCTTGAGGCTGACGGAGCACACATTTTTCCAATTACCCCCTCCCCTCATTCCATCAATGCTCCGATGGACCGCACTTCCCCCCCCCCCCCCGCCTCCCTCTTTCTATCAATGCTCCGTTTTACCTTTTTTACTTAAAGCTACACAAAAAGGAAAGAAGTCGAAACAAGGATTTCAGGTCACACCTGCAAAACGAGCTCGGAAACTCCCGCACAGAAGGCTGCACGCTAACAGACTGTGCTAATCCTTGTTCCTGTAAGACTCTTTAGTTTTGAAAGGATTGCACTAAGAAAAGCTTATTGTCCGCTCATCAGAATAGCTGAGTGCAAAGATGTGTCAGCACTCCTCTCAGTCCTACACAAAAGTAGCGCCGGGAACACTATGTCTGCTTCAAATGCTCTATCTAACATAAGTATAACTTGGTCAGTATAGTAGAATAGCGTTTCGGAAAATTTGCCTTCGTTAGTAATAACATTAGGATTTTAACTGTGCTTAACTAGTCTAGTCTAGCAATGATGGCTGTGCTATGTTAAAACCACTTTCCCGATCAAGTTTTGTCTGTCAGGACACATAGTGCAACGCTTTACATGACGGTTTTATATTGCTACTCAGCTAACATACAATGTAGCTTTACACAAATCCAAATTTCTTACCTGCTGTAGCATGGCCAAGGAAGTTTTGTCTGTGTCCATATGAAGCCCATTGATCTCCTGTTTCAGTTCCTCTACTAATGACTTGTACTGCTCTAGTTCAATCTCTTTGGCAGCAAGAACAGTCTGCAGTGCCAAAAATTAGTGTAGGTAATAGCATGACTAGTAGTGATATTTGGCATAAATACCACGAGTGATATTTCAAAATTGTTATATGTAATTTCACGAGCCGTTAGGCGAGTGTAATTTGAGACAATTTTGAAATATCACGAGTGGTATTTATGCCAAATATCACGTACAAATCATGCTATTATTTATTTATACTACTACCCGCAAAAGGTTGTCATTTTCACATGTAGGTATTTCAAATTAAGCAGAAATACCACTGCTCTAAGCCAATCAAATTACAGAAATTTCTCATGTAGTAGTATAAAAAAAAAAAAATAGAAGTTTGTAGTTTCCACCCAAATAGCTTCCTCTTAAGATTGTAGCACATAACACAAAGTAGCCTAACACGCGTTCAAGGTCTACACAGATCTATATACGTTCTTTCAATGTATTTCTTAAAACTGTTTCAAGTTCTTGCTAGCAGTCTTTTTGTGGTTGATATTAAACATTTCAGGTTGATAGGTGCGTTTACCGTTTGTCTCACGATAGTCAGTAATTACGACGTTTTGACCGCGCACTCTTTATCGAGCTATGGTGCTGATTTACTGTACAAAACTACTAAGATTGGGAGAGTGCACATTAATTTTATGAAGATTAGGGCATGATGGGCAACCAACAGAGAATAACAAAGAAAGTAGCATATTCAACGACAAATTCCACAGTAAGCACTTAAGTGGCATTTTAATACACAAACCTTCCATTCTTCAACTTTGGCATTGACGGCCACCATAATCTGGTCATCAGTGTCTGTCTTGGTTGCAAGCTGCATCCTAAGGTCTTGTACCTGACAGATAAGAAAAAACAAGTACGTTTGCTCCAAGCACTGCTGAAAATAAACGTTAACTCATCTTAGTTCTGATCGAGGGATCTTATAGTTATCACTTTGTGGTCCTGATTAAAAAATAGATTTCAATGTAAATTATGTCTGTCCCGGACAAAAAGAATCTATCCTTTGCTGTAAACTAGTGAATTTTCACGGGGTAATGCAAAAGCCAAATGGCACAAGACTAAATTACACCCTCATCCTTATCTCTTTAATCCACCCTAGTTGTTTGCAAACCTTCCCCTTTACACCAAACAAATGCACTACAACTGGACACTTCACAAGCAACTACAGCTTATCCAATCCTACTGCCAATTTAAAACTTGTAAAATGGTCTTGTACCCTGAAGAAGGCAGCATTGCCACAACGTCGATTAAGACTCTCTTGGACAGTGTCGATTTTACAGTTTTTAAATTAACATTAAGTAACTATGCTGCACAGGGATTTTAATCTTTATTACTCAAGTCAATTTTAATGCCCCCTCCCAAAACACACTGAATATCAAGTACATACAGTTTTATAACACAGACAGTTGCACTGATTACAAACACTGACCTGAGCTCTAAGAGCATCTCTTTCTTTTCGCATATCATCAGTTATCAGGTCTGATTGTTGTAAGATCATCTGAGATAAGAAGAAATTGAGAGAGATCGAGCAAGTTAAACGACATATTGGTATGACTTACATGTACCATTTACACAAAAACGGCAGAAGTTGACAGTAATCTGTGTCAGGGTGAACTATTTTCCTATTATTTGGATTTTCATCTTAACGCTAGCGACAAAGTACTTCAAATATGGACATTCACATGTCTGAATGAAATACCTTAACTGTGATAATCGAACATTTTAATCTGGTAAATGTTGATTATCATAAACTCAAGAGATGAGCATAACAAAGCAAAGCAAGTAAGAGCCTTGCAAATGTTCCCTTTTTGACAGACAACTCGTAATTGCTTTTCCAAATTTTTCCTCGTTTTTTTTTCTTGTCCATGTCACACAACCTACGAACAGTTCTACCTTAAGTTTTGTGCAATCATCAGTCACTTTTTCCATCTCTGCAGTTGACTCTTCAAGATCTTTTTGAATACTCTTGACCCGATCCTCTAATTCATCATTGGCTTCTTGTAGAACCTATCAAAATAACATTATTTATTAGTTATGAAATAGGTAATTGTAGAGTTCTGTTCATTTCCGCAATAAACAGTTACAAATGTTAATAGCCACAAACATAACGAACATTCTTTTGCACGAATTATTATTATGATATAGATCTACTTCAGTTTCTTATCATTTAGTCAGCTTTTTTGCAACCATTTTCAGTAATCTCACTGAATCACATCAGACAGTAATTCAAGACAAAACATATCAGCACAACGTTCTTGGTCACATCCCAGACAGTCAACCATACCCTTATTTCATCCAGGTATTCAGACAACTCCCTATTTTTCTTTGACATCTTGTCTTTAAAGTCAGCATCATCTCCTCGGCGCATCACCATACTTTCTCTCTAGAAACAAAAATGTAACTTTATCAAAAAATTTTTTTATCTATATTCTTCACAACGGTTTTTGGTAAGTTTGCATGTGTAACTTCACGGAATGTGAAAGTGAAAATGTACACTTCAGGTATCTTTAACAGGAAACTGTAATAAATAAAAATATTTAGTTGGCTTTATTGACCAACATTGCCAGTATATCAAGGTTCTTATAGATGAAAGTTTTTTTTACATATCAAACAAAACCAAATCCCAATATTAATTTGAAAGAAACAATACCTGCTGTTCAATTTGTCGCTGTAAATCTCTCATGTCCATCTTACTCCTATCCAGCTAATTAACAAAAACAAAAGAATTCACTGCTAATTGATAACTATACAACATGTATGTCACTAAGGGCATACAGCTAGACACTTAACAATTTGGAACTATCCAAAGGAGATTATGAAGTTGCTTACATCTCTTTTCAGGGTTTTATTTTCTCGCTCAACTTCATCCAGTCTTGACACGAGCTAGCAGAGAGAAACAAGGTTAAAAGCAGTGAATAAGGATTTCATAACAATTTCCCCTGAATAGACCATTTGGCCAAGTACTATTCTGCAGTGTGGGAAGTTTCAATCTCCACTTATACTAAAGCAAACAGCAGACCTTCGGGAATATTCCCAACCTACTACTGAAGGTGATTCCCAGCTACTTTCGCGGGAAAATAGAAAAATAGAACCCAATGAAATCTCCACAGGTGTAGCTGTTTGATTCCCCTGCCAACTTGTTGGATTATTTTACCCACTAACTTGAAACCTTAGTGACAGCTCCGAGTGCTTAAACTTATCAGAACAAGTTTTAAGGCCACCAAGTCATGGGTAAAAGGTAATGGCACACAAGAGCTAACAAGGCCTGTACAGCCAGAGCTTTACCCAATTTTGTAGTACATGTATGAAGTATGCTAGTCCATCCACTGCAGGGTTACTAGGTAAAAAAATGTACTATACCTCACAGGTAGTCATTAATACACCTGGTTAAAGAGAGACATGGTAGGCTTGAACTCAGACCTACAGAACTGAAGTTTGATGTGTTTACTGCTAGCCTATCATGCCTCCACTTGATGAGTCAGAGTATGCATAAAAAAAAACAAAACAAGTTCATATTGTACATGTGTGAAGTGCTCTGATCTCCATGCTCTGTACTGTACTTATTGAGAATATTATTGTCAGTGTATATCCCTGGCTGAAGATGGCACTTCTATTTCTACAGTGTATATGGTTATCTTTAGCATCTAATGGATGATTCTTGGTGTTGCAGAAACTATGGTTGGTTTGCTTTTGCTTTGTGGTGTGGGTATTGTTTAGTATCTTTTCAATCTTTTGTAATAGATCATTTGGTGATCACAACAGTCCAGAAACCCAAGAAACTACCGCCCATCTCTTGGTCAAGATATTTGCCTAGCAAAGGCAGGATCTTTGTCTTGACTAATGCATGTAGGTCAGAGAGTAGTTCATTATTGAAAACCAACATACATGAATGTTATGGTTCCATTTTATCCTTGGATTAATTCCTATTTTCTTTTGTTTTTGGGCGTGTAATGTATGATAATGAGTTGAAACAGAAGAAAACGAAAATAAAACCAAGGATAACACATACATTAGACTTGCTACAAGTCGACCTCGAGAGTTTCTTGGTGAGCGAAATGAGCTATTTAGGCCGCAAAGCCACTGAGCGAGTCACAAGAGGTCAACTCATCTTGTCTTGGGGAAAGAAGGGGCTATTAAATTCAATAAAACGGCAAGCGTACACTTCAGATCGTGATACTGGCGAGCAAGAGCCCTATTTGTAGCATGTGATGATCTCCCTTTAACTGACAGTTTGATCGCAGCACTGTTATACAGAGACAAAACAACTAAGTGGGTTTCGGGGCTTTCCGCAAGGAAGAAAGTCAGTTTCTCTTTCAGATTAAAATATCCTCTAGCTGTTCTTCTGAGGAATCACCTCCTACGTACCAAGACCTGATCTTTCATAAGAGAAATCAGTAGAACAATCACCAACATGATGCCATTGCAATCCTCTCCAAATAAATGATCAAAAGCTTGTGCAGCCACCTCAAAAGTAAGACTTTTACCAGCTCTGGTAAGAGCAGACACAAAACATCTCTCTCCAACAGATATGCTTCAACTGTTTTCTTCTGAATATCCTGCATCTTTTTGTCGCTTTCACAATGGACAAGTCAAGTTTCAATTCGCTTAATACTTGTAAGAGACAACTTTATACCCAAGGGTCCAAAAGAGCTACTTTAATTGGTCTAAGAGCAGTGACCCACTTTTGAATCCCAAAAACACACGCCAATCAAGTATGAAAAGTGTTTCATCTCACGCCATATTAAATCAGATGAAGGACTTTTTTGAAAGTCTGCACATACATGACAGTTAAGGTTAAGATAAAGTTATTCATCCTTAATTTATTTATTATTTACTTCCACCAAAGAACCAACAATTACAAACAATTAATGACTTACATGTAAAGAAAACACACAGGGAAAATAACAACTAGAATACGTATACATTCAACATTGAAATTATTGCTTCTTACAAATGTGACCACTCACAGGAAAACGTACACTAATGGCTTTCCGTTAAACAGGTTAAACGCATGACTTCCAAATGGGTTGCAAACATTTCATAGACCTGTTCGAACGGGTTCATCGAACGGCTGACCGGGTTGTTAAGTTTTTCGAACGGCTAGCACGAACGAGCGAACGGATCACTGACCCGTTTGAACACATACATGCACGGTTTGGTAAACACGCAGAGGCATACAAACTAGTTTACATGACTTACTTGATCACTTTTGTTCTTCTCTTTGAAAAATGCTTCTTCCTTTTCATTAAGTTCTCTTTCTAGAGCCTGCCACAAAAAAGGATGTTTGGGTAACACTTTTACCCTAGTAATAATATTACAATGTACCTGAAACAACAACTTTAATTTGGAAATCCTATGAAAGAGTCATTCCTAATTTCATCCAATTAGTCTCAGAGAACTTTTCTCAATTCTGAGGAGAGGTAAAGCCTCCAATTTTAGTATTTCTAACCCTTGTGCTTCCCTTTTTCTTTGGTAGTACATGTACATTCAAGATCTATGACTTTGCTTTCACGTTCACACAGGATTGCGATAATGAGTGTAAAAGCTATTTTCCAGGTAAAATAATAGCATTACAAATGTACAGGAATTTTAACTTTCTGCAATGGCTTCAGTGTTCACAAGAAAATTAAAAGTAGAAGAAAAAAGTTAACTACCCAGCAACGAAGTAGATTGAAAAACACAGCGAGTCTTTCACATGGTGCAGTCATGTGTGAAGTAAAAAGGGGATCACCTTTGGGGGAGATTGAAATGTGGGCTCCTAAAAAAATGCAATTCGGTACATTTTGTCGGCAACAATGGAAAAAATTTTAGCCACTCTGCTTCTTTTTCAATATCACAGATAACAATTCTTTGGGGGGGAGTAACTGGCTTTTCTATGACAACTAGACCACAGTTTTCATCAGTTGAGAGAACTTCTGGAGAAAACCTGTGATTTTAGATATGGTAGATGTAGACAAACAGTTGTGCATGGTATGTGAGAATGTAAAAGCAAATGACCAGTGATGTTGATAATATAGCCAACCACAACTAATAGGTTTTCATTTTGGCTGTTGGTTAGAGTCCCAGAATTGACAACTTTTAATTTATTTCTCCTCCTTTGTGCTTTCTTCACGAATTTTGACCTCAGAGCCACTTGAAGGAGTGAAAGTACACATAATTATTGGCAATTTAAATAGAAGATGCTCACAGCTCTCCTGTTTTCAATTTGTCGAATTTCTCTCATGAAGTCTTCTCCACCAGCACCATCATATTTCTACATAAGAATGAAAACACCCATTATTAATTAAAACAGTACACAACAAAACTAAGTGATAATGATACTAACAATAATAATAATAATAGTAATAACAATAATAAGTATGTGTAACAAGGCTCGGGAAATTATTAGGATTTGGAAAAAATGCGCCTGAAATTATTGCCTAATTTCACAAGTAAACTATTTGATTACAATAACACTAACAATCATAGGTTTTTGACATGTTTATCAAATTGATTATCGATCGAGAACTCCACCCACCGAAAACTTTAGAACTTTAATTTTGGTTTAAGTTCATGAATGATGAAAATAAAATAATATAGTGGTTACCCACTAAGTAACAACACCTATCTAAGAGCTATCTAAAAAGTGTAAGCTAAATTGCATAAGAACAAAATAACTAACTACAATACAGAGTGAGTATGTATAAAACCCTGTTTTGCAAAATCTAATCAAATATACATATTCCCAATTTTAAACGAAATTCTAAGAATTTATTCCCGATATCACAAAAAACTGAATTTAATAAAATTTTGCTTTATTACACTCTTTTGAAGAAAATATGGACAAACATCATAGCAAAGAACACAGTTTGACATTGTTCTTGGAAATCATGCATCACAAACACAACCTACAGATCTGACTATTTTAATTCAGTACAATGTGTAACAAATCTACATTAGATGAGGTACATTAATTAGATGCAAAACACCTCTGAAGGAGTATGGTATTCTTTACAAGATGCATCTCACCCTGTACTGTTGAAGCTCTCCTTCCAAATGTGTTATCTCATCCATCAACTGCTGCTCTATTAGACAAAATCCACATACAAGATACGGTAATTAATTGAAGAGCAGGGTAGTAAACAGGTATAATGGAAAACTTTTCCTTAGAATTCAGCTACAACCTTAGATAAAAATGCAAGGAAAAATGGATGCTGCCATGTCTCGTTTCAAGATAAAGCCTTTTTTAAAGCAATGGCAATTATTAATACAAATACTCCCCCTTCCCCCCCAAAAAAAATAAATAACAAGATTGAAGTCTCACTGACTGATCAGAGTGGGTGAGGGGTTAATGTGGTACCAAATGGGCAGGATGGGGGTTCTGCGAGTCTTCTCCAAGATTATAGCTCAAGAAGAATTCTGTTTTGACAAAAATGCTCAGATGTCTTGTTTGGATCATCCCCATTTATTATAATCAACATGTACAGCTGTAAATGTAATAATGGTGAAAGGGTTGGGTTGACTGATAGAATGGAATGAAATCAATAGAGCTCTAAAAAGAGCATATGTCTTGTTATGCTATTGAAAACAGTAAAGCAAACAGTAAAATTAAAAACAGTCTAGAATTACAATTTCTTGATCTCTTCAATCTTGAACTTCAAAATAATTCAAAGCAAATCTGACTTCCCTCTCCCCGTCAAATACTCTTATTTAAATCTGACCCAATACTCTGTACTAGTTTCCAGTTTCCTCTGAACCAGAGATAAAAAAGAATAGCAATTCCACTAAATATCAAACAAATCTTAGGCTCTAGTCAGGCTGGCGTTCTTTGCAAAAATAGCTGACCAAGAATTTAGAGATAAAGTTCACCACCTCTACCTTTAGCAATTTCCTCGTCTGCTAGCTCAACCTGCCATGATTTGACCTGTTGATTTCAGTAATATTATTTTAGTATCAACAACTCAATTTTCCCAAGTTAACACCGAGGGAGGGAAGACAACCTTATCACTCTCAAAGGAGCTTACATTTGTAGGCCTCTCCATGACATGTTGTGCATAAGATGCCTACAAGGTCCTTGGCTAGCACTGCCTCTCTTGAGCAACCTCAAGAGCTCTGCCCAAGGTGAGACAGACTCCTCTGTCAACAGGTTATAGAACGAATAATAGCAGAGCTCCCATGCGCGCGCTTTGCGCGCGCGTGGGCGGAGCTCCATAGCTAAGGTAATCTACTCATCCCATAAAATTTGGTAATCACATGACCGTACACCAACCACCCGCCCACCCGCCGTCCGTCCGCACCACAGGAAAACCAATGTTTACTTTCACACTTTCTAACTACTTTGGGAGCCCAGGAAGCCCAGGAGGAAACTGATTGCACATCAATATTGTGATCAATTGACAGCTGTCAAAACAAGGTATCCACTGACCAGTATCACCTGCCTGTAACGCGGGCTCAGGTGTCGACCCATCGAGGTCGAGTACTTTTTTGAAGTTATCCGCTGACAAGTTACTGGTTTTCAGATGATCACGGGCTCAAGTTTATTATTTTTTTAAATTTATATGAAATATGCTGTGTTTATATCATGATGGCCCCGCACTATTAAGAGTTTGATTTCAAACTAACCATGGACGCGAAAATTCAGCAAGTTACTTAACAATACAGGCGAGGAAGACCTTTTCTTACCTAGGTCACGCTCTACACCCAATTTTTATGCTCTGATTGGTCAAAATTTGACAGGTGAGTTCATGCGGAAAATTTATGCAGCATCTTGAAACTTGTTTACTTTGACAGCTGAAGCTGACAGAGTTTTGTGTCAACTTGTGATGTTTTTAACTGTCTTTTTCCACTGGATGTACAAAATGAAATACAGCTGCTATCAAGTCTGTTATTCATGGCTAGTTTGTTCATTGGTTTTTTGGTTGAGAGATGCGTCGCTTGTCAAAGTCGGAAATCCGATTTCGGATGGCATCGTTTTCGTTTTTCACCTTGCTTGATGCGTATTAAAGAGGATTCAAAATTCTCAAGCGACTCTCGCGTTACTTGATAGCTTTTAGGAACCGCATCTCGAAAGGTAAGCCTGAGTAATGATTGCATTTGATGTTTGTTTTCTTTTATATCTAATTTCATGTAGTCGAGCACAATTTATGCGGCAAGTTTATGCACGTTTCACTGACGTTTGTAAGATTTGAGACAACGAACCAACCTAATATCAGGTTTGATATAAGCTTACAGAACTTAAAAAAGCCTTTAGATATATTTTCTCACCGCAAATAGAAAGAAAACGTTCCGAAGAATATTTAGTTATAAATTTGGCTGTAGAAAGAAAACTTTGAGTGATTTTCTTGCCTCGAGTTCATCTTTGAGAAAAGCAAACACTGCGAGGCCAGCTTAAAACATAAAGTTATTACGCTTTAAGACTCAGGATTTTTTGAAACGCTTTAATACTTATCTTCGTGCATGAAAATTGTTGTCTGTAAATGTTTAACCGAATTATATTTGTTTTAGTGATTGTTAGTAGTCTCTCTTGCAATTTAAATCGCTGTGCTGTTTGTTTTCAGTCGTTCATGAACATCGCTTGCAGGAGTTATCTTTTTGCCGAGCGTATCAAACACTTTTCAAGATTATACATTGTTATAAAACCCTTAAATAAATAAAAAAAACAATAAATTATTTATGTTGAAGCATAACTCTTTTAATGTTCACTGCAAATTTGGTGCTCGAGGTCTGTATGATAAATAGTACGGTTTCAACTCAGATGTGATGCGTAAAAAGTATAAAAGGTTGGTTTACATATCCCCGGATTTGTTGGCAAGATTTTATAAAGTAAACTTGTCAAAAGCAAAAAATTCGACCTGATTTGTTTTCCAAGAATTTTTTTTCCAGGTATAATCCACTGTGATCAAGAACCATTACGGCTCTTGAATGTGATCGAAGATGATTGCTATGTTTGGATGTTTTATATGGCTATCAGCTCGATGTAAGATGTTTCACTCTAAAATCACTTAGCCTTTCCCATATGAATTTCCCCTTAAGTTAACTGATTTGTGGATTACAAGTTTATTGTTTGATTTAAATAATAAATTTATTAATGGGAGCTTCACTTTTAGCCCTGGCTAAATCTATATATTACGAAAACAAAAGAACCATGCTTATTGTTACGTCAGGGTTCCAAATAATTTCCAGAGAGTCTCCAGACATGATGACCGGCCAAATTCATTTTTGTCTGGTCACGTATTATTTCTGGCCAGTCAAATTTATAAGATAAATAACAGGGGCCCATGAACAAAGAGTGGTGTTATATATTTCCAAAAAAGCAGTTGCTTAGAGCTCATATCACTTTAAGGCACTCATTGTCAAAAATAAAATAAAAAATCCAGCAGCGAAATGAAAATAAGCTTATGTGTATTAACAGGTACACATGGGTACACTGTCTAAAAGACTAACCCATAACACATTAAATATCATTATCGTACACATCCTCCAACTCCAAATATAATGAAAACTTGAAAGTTAACTGACAAAAGTGAAAATATTTTTAATTTTGTGACCAGAGGTGTGTGAACCCCAGTGTCTGTTGCACGATGCACAAATTGTACGGTTCTAGTTGCATTTCACTCAGGATTTCAGAACAAAGTTCTGCAAAGATTCTTTAGATTCTTTATTGATAAATAAGTATATACAAAGCACAAGTTAATGATAATAAGATGCCAAAGCCAGAGGCGTATATGGCATAGGTCAGAGAGTTACAATGTGCTGCAAAGTTACAATGAGAATAAAAATTATTAAGTACAAGATTTACAGATAAAAGGCAAACTATTACAACATATAAAGATTACTACATATGAAGCAAAATAAACATAACAATTAATGATAGTGTGCAAAAAAGTAATAACGAAAATTTGAGTTCAACTTAGTTTAAACTTATAATGATTGAAAATAATCTCTTAGTTTATGTTTATAACTAGAAAGAGTGAGTGAATTACAAAGTGAGAGAGGAGTGTCATTCCAAATTTGAGGACCCTCAACCCGAAGAGAAAAAGAGTATTTATGAGTATGAAGATGTAAGTTGTCTTTTTGCCTGGTGAGATATTGATGACAATCAGAGTTAAGAACAAAAAGAGATGAAAGAGGAGAGGGCAAGAGCTTCTGCATGTGAAGGAAAACAAAGCAAGAAACTTGGTACTTATAAACATTAAATATGTTGAGTATTTTGAATTTGTTAAAGAGCAGGGGGTTCATTAAGGTTTTGAACAGGAGGGCAACTGAGTTTGACACCCGGGCAAAGAATTGGCAAGGCCCAGAGGGCCTTGTCCCCTAAGGGGGTCCGGGGGCATGCTCCCCCGGAAAATTTTGAAATTCTATAGTCACAGGGATGTGTTTTCCTACATTTTGAAGCTGCAGACAATGACTTTCAACAACCGAAAAAGGTAACTTTTCTAAACAATTTAATCATGATTTGATACCAATACCCACCACTGTTTTAACGTGAATGCACCAAAAATTAATTCATTGGCGTAAACCATAAGACGAATAAAAAATCACTCTTCGCTTCGTTGAACATGATGATTAAGCCATTCACTATATACAGGCAAGTAAAAGGTTAAATCACAAAGAAGTCTACTACCTCTTGGCCTTTTCCCTACTGGAGGCCCTTTGGTTGAAGCCGAGAAATAATCCACTATTGAATGCGTTTTTTTCTGGGCGGCCATGCTCACGTGCTCACACCACTGATACATTTCAGGTGGTCGTTTATGAAGCACAGTTCTTTTCGCAATGTGTTATGGGGCGATTCTTGCATAACTAACAAGGGGTTTTCATGCCATGTGTAATACAGTGGAAATTGCATGGCAAAGTATGTTTTACACTCGAGACTCATCAAGAAAAGGGCACGATTGTAACTTAAAACTGTTTTTGATCGCTCCTTGTATTAAAAAGAAGTTCTTTGAGATGTAAAGCAGCCGGGCAAAGTCGTGTTCACAGCCGGTCAATTTGCCCAGTGCCCGGCCCTTAATGAACCCCCTGAAAGAGCAAGTACGTGCACGTGGTGGAGAATGAGTAATGATTCTTAAAGCTTTCTTCTGGAGAAGGAAAAGGGGTTGTAAATGAGAAGAGTAACACAGCCACTTGCTACATAATGACAACAACAACTGAAAAAACTGAACAGCATGGAAATTTTAATTTATTTCATTTTCAATAAGATCGAATGCGACCGGTCAACATGGCCAGCAAGACGAAAGGTTGACCAGTCAACTCCCCAATCAGTCCGGACATTGCCCGTTGACCAGCCACTATTTCGAACCCTGTAAGTGGGCTAGGTATCCTGACTTCTAATGCAGTATGTTTAGAGGTTTGTATCTCAAGCACAAATTTTGAATACGTTTAATGATATTATAACACTACAGGCAGAGTAATGTTGCCAGTGAACATTTAAGAGTCATATACTATAAGTTTAACTCAAAAACTCAAGATAAGGGTTAATACTTTATTTTCCTGACAAACTTAAATGTTCTCTGTAAGGTCTTGTTTTTGAAAAAAAATAATAAATGTTACTTGTTCAACTACCAATAGTCTAAACAGACAAGTACAGAAACTCTTCTCACGGATGAACTTCAATTACCGCCATGTAAGTTGTATCATGAATAATTATTATTCACCTTCATAACAGCTTTGGTGACTTCAAATAATTTTATCATCTTGTCAGCATCAACAGCTTCCGCAGAATCTGCTTCGACCACGCCCTGAAGAAGTTACAAAATAAGCATACCACGTTTATTCTCCATTAACAAACTTTATAAAACAGTTAACGATAACAAAATATGTGTTGTAGTTTTGTAGTTTACCATCTCCAAGACGCCATACATATCATCAACTGCGTTAAGATCTTCTCCAAGCGCTGTTATGTCTGCACGCATGATTCTTCCCCAGTCTAATGGTGGCATTTTTACGCAGAACAAAATATACTTTGGAATAGTCTACCAGGATTTTTTGTACGAAAAGCAAGATTTCAAAGACAAAGATTTATGAAGGAAGTATTTGGTGAGCCGCAGCCGCCATTTTTGAAAAGTACAAACATTTGTGTTGCCGAGATATCACAAGGGTTGCTATTGGTCAGTGGTTTAGTGCAGCCAATCATGACAAGTTTTAGTTCGAAGCCATTTAACAAGATGCCATAAGGGCTTATGGGTAATCCTTTGCTCGAGTGAAGTTCACTGTATCATACACGAAGTAGTAGTGGGTATTGTTTATGGCCAAGACGTGGGCTCCTTTTTGCATCGGTCATTTTATGTGACTCTCTGAATAAGGCAGGCACAATGCCGAGGACGGAATCAGAAGTGAAGAAATCAGTTTGAGGAGCACGAATTGCGTTCTTTTTTTATGCAACACCATCTATGTAAATGTAAATGGTACTGCGAGATAGACGTTGTTGTTGTTGTTGTTGTTGTTGCGTTTAAAAACATACTGCCTTGATTGAACCTTTGATTTTTGACTCGTCAAACGCTCTACAAGGTTGAGACCTTGTACTCGGGCTTAAAAGTGGGCCCTGGTGTCCCTGTGTGCACACAATTTTTGTAAGTTCCTTAAAGTCCACTGCTTTGTTCTCGCTACGAAGCTCAAGTTTCAAAAAGGCGTCTAACAGGGCGAAATGAATTGCGTGGCCGGCAGGCTAACTACGTAAAGGTCACATATCGGGTACTCAAAGTGTGAACACAACACCATTTTGTGCTGGTACCCCGGAACTGGTTCCTGAGCACCAAGTGTGGACAGCCCCTCATTAAATTCAGTAGGATCTTTGTTTATCAATCGTAATATGTTGTTCTGTAACAGACTGTGACAAAGAAGCTGATGTGATTTCGTCACGAAATGTCAAGATGCAGGACATGATTTCTTTAACTTTTTATGATCTCAAGTGTATTTTTGGTCATAAGGGGGTCTAGTCTGCAAATATTAGGGAGAACAACTTCTGTGAGCGACAAAAATCTTAGTGTTTATTAAATTTCTGTTTGGTTTCCTTGCTTCGCTTTCTATTTTAAACATATCTTGTTCAATTATTTTTGATGTTGTTACACTTTGGTACTGTGAAGTAAGAAACAGAATTGAAGTCAGTGAAAACATGAAAAGAATGAACGAAGCATAAAGCATTTTGAATAAAATGTGTCAGTTATATAGGTTTTCCGCTAAGCACTTGTTTTGTACCCTGATAAGATAAACGAAATCCTAAAAGCTCTAAGCTCCCACCAACAAGGTCTGTTTTTAATAGATAAGGCCGCTTGTTGCGTCTCCCAGCTGTCAGGAGCAAAATGTTTAACTTGATTTATAACCACTCAGTGTTACTGCCCAGTTTTACAACCCCCGGCTGTGGAAAACAGCAATTTTATATCTCGAAAGACGGTTCTTAAGCCCCATTAAAAGATTGATGACTAAGCACCATAGAACAATAAACACTAATGACATTATAGGTGCTGGAATACTTTGACACGAAATTAATTAATTAATAAATGATGTTCTCTTAAACTCCTCGCACATACACGGAAATGAGGAACAGTGGCACAATTGTTGTTGAAATCCGAACTGTGCTTATTTTTATCCATTTATGAAATAGTTTCGTAACAGCTAATCACCATATGCTTCCATTAGGAAACTGGAATTCGTCATAATTGTGTGGGTGTTGTAAAGAGAAAAGGAACAAGGAGAGATGGGCGCGTTTATAAAAGCTGAGCAAAAATCACAAGTTACGCTTTGTATGCCTGTCACTGTATAAGAAAGAATTTCCGTTTTCCAAAAGGTAAGTGTCCCATCTTAGTAGGCGAACAGGTATAGTAAGCATGTTACGAATTGACTAAGTCCAAATGTGTCCGTTTTTGAAACTTTCGGCCATGATATACAGTATCGTTCATGTTGCCAAAGACCTGCGCGTTGACAGAAGACTTAGACACAACACTAAATAAACAGACATATTAAATTCTGCAAGCAGAATACTGCAATGCTGATCGTCCTACGTGAAAAATAACTCTGCAAGACATCAACACGACACCGAAAGAACTCAAAACAGAGCGGGATTGTAGCCATAGACAGCTGTTTCGCCCTTTTTGGGGCTCGTCAGTATGGCGCAACAACCAGAGAAAGCTCTGATTTAAAATATCCGCGCACTCTGATTTTAAGCCCTGACCCAGAACTCTCAACACCCACAGCCGAATCACGCATACTAAATAAACATTTTATAGATTGCAATTCTGTTGCTAAAACTCATGTCGCAAGTTATACGAATTGTCCTGACTCTCACTCAAGCATTTCTGCGAATCTTCCTAAAAAAATTGTATCTTGGTTAAGATATATTCCTTTGCCACGGTATTACTCAGTTTAGACCCAGTTGTGGCATATAGCAACATGCACATACAGTATATACACCAAAACGTAAATAGTTTATTTCAGTCAGCATTTTGTGGTTTCGATTCCATCTTAAATCATTCCTGTTTTGCATTCACGCCTTCATTAGATTCCGGCGTAGTGAAACAACATAACAGGTGTGTCGAAGGTATGACGGACATCACGTTCTGGGTTCCGTCCGACTTAACTTCTCAGTACTTCAGGGATTAAATCGTCCAAGCATAACATTGGCGTCGCATGAGCTGGAGCTTCCGAATTTTGAGGAATGGTTTATTATTGTCCTTTGAGGAAATCAACTTTTGCCTTTGCTAAATGTAGTTTTATTGCTTCGGTAATTCTCAGCAAGTTGTATGCAACTTCTTGTTCGGAGTCACTTTAGTCACACAATCAATAGCTACTTATTCATTGTAATAGTTACAATTTTCACCATGGTGTAGATTTTCGAGCACGAAATTTCACAGGGTAACTTTTTTTAACCGAGCACCAAACATTTTCGACCGTAAGCAATAATCTACTTGCTATGGTTTATGATTCCAGATGGGAACAGCTTCGCTACGTAAGAATGAACTTGTTTGGCAGACTTGTTGATTAGGCCTTCGATAATTCTGCGCTTGTGAAAAGATTGGGCCGTACAAAGTATTCGCTGACTATAAAAGAATACGATAATTCTCGCCTCCGTCCCGCGTAGGCGACGTGCCCGGGAGGTACTTCCTATAATGGCCTATACGGGTATAAAAGCTTCGCCAAAAATGGGTACCTTTTTCGGACTTCAGAAATATAAAAGGGTAGGGATTTCACTAGTTGAAGTACATCAGTAAAAAGATAGGGAAATCTGTCATTTCAGTCTGTAAGGAGACCTGAAAGGGCTAACAAACGCATTTTGTGGCCGTGAAAAAAGGAAAAGAAGACTTCGTGGTTTAGTTATTTTATTTCTTCATATTAAAAGACAGTGCGTTACAGCAGGTAAAAGGGATGCCGCGTTCTAATCACGAGGTATGTGAAAGGGGACTTTTTATCAAAAAAAGTATACGAAATGGGTGCCTTTTCTGTCTAAATGGAATATGGGTTGGACCTCGATCGTGAGGCAGAGTCGCCCCGTATAAAATGTTTGTAGCCTGCGTAGCGAGCGTTTCCGTTTGGTTTCGGAGCAAAGAAAGACCTAGGAACGGTATTCTAGGTTTTTCGCGCGGTCTTAGACTCTCGTTCCTCGTTCTTTGCTCCTAAACCGCACGGAAACGCTTGCTAAGCAGGCTAAAATGTTTGTTGAGTAGTCCCCCCAACTTCGGTATGATGGGCAGGCTCATAGGCGTTACGGTGGTTTGAATGTTCATCGATTAGCACCCTTACATTTCTCATGGTGTCATGATGTCACTAATAATAGGTCCGGTCTTTATCGATCCTCTCATGTCTCGGATTCGTGAATGTCTTTGTCATTTAAGGTTGAGAGGACTTTTGATTTGTCTTGTTTTCAGAAGACGATAAAAATGTGTTTGCACGACATGAAACTGTTCAGCTTGGCGATTAAAATTTTACAAAGTTTTCTAGAAGTCCAACTCGCATAAGATGGTCCGAACCTATTTATATGCGTGTTGGCTATGTTTTATGTTTGCGTTTTTCAGAATGAAAGTTTCTACCGATTTCTATGATTTTTGGAATCCTTAATAAACAATAGTGGAACTTTAAGAAAATGTTATTTATTTTCTTGTAGGTATAAAAACCTTTGAAATATCGGCATATATTTAAAACGGTATTTTTACAAAAAATGTAAATAACTTCGAAATCCCACGACAGAATTTTCCCTAACTTCAGCAAATAAGCCTCAGAGCTCTCTAGTTTTACATCTGCAAGTTCGAAGGCAATCATGACTGTAGAACTCGCTGCACGAAATGCTGGTCAAATTTAACTTAAAATGCTACGCTAACACACTTGTGAAAGTTGACGCACAAATAGATGAAGATTGCCGACAGACTATCTCCTATCTGGAAAGATATCATGAAGATACTCCTACCTAAAGCTTTATTGCAAGAAACAGAGTAATCAGAAACTTAAGGCGAATACATTTAGCACTTTAAGAAGAACAATTTTAAGCTGAGTGCGCGGTGATATTATTTTCCGGAATCCTAAGTGATGATTTTAATTAGAAACCTAATATAAGCGATAAGTAAAATCACGAAATCACAACACGGCTTAGACTGAGTTTACGCTATACCGGATAGATCTTGCGCCGACACGAAGCCATGGCGAATTGGGCTTTTGTTCACAAATTATAAGAACAGTGATATCGAAGCGTTTTCTTTAAGTCAACGCACGTACAGCACGTTGTGGTAGTTAATTGTGGTTAATTCTTTGGGATTGCGCATGTCACACTTTACTGGCGTCCCGGAGGGGGTACTCCCGCGAATTTTGGATAGGGGTGTGCCGCGAATGTTCATGAACCCTAACCCTATTTAAGGACTAAGAAAGCAAATACTGATACCCTTTTTAAGGCCCAAAGCCGAAAAATGACACGCTATTCAAGGGAAAAACAAAATTATTAATAGCAAGAAAAGGAAAACTTTATTTCTTCTCTGTAACATTGGATGTATAGCATCAAGCATAAAATACTAGAATAAGCCTAGTTTAATAATATGCAATCATAACCGGCGGGCGTTTTTCACACTCCAGTATTAGATAATACAATTAAGCTACCCTATCTAAGGACCACACCAGGGACACAGAAACAAAAGGGTCAAACAAGATACCCTATTTAAGGACCGAGAATCTCAAAAACCATACCCTATTCCGCGGCACGTACCTATATAGCCCATATATGGTAGTACCCCCCCGGGACTGGCGTTCTATCCCGGGTACGGATCAGTCATCGCTTATACACAGTGCTGAAGTGACCATTGGACGCATAACTCGACCATTATCAGCCACTTACTTTTTCCAAAACTGTGTCGCACGGAACTTACCTACATCGAATTGCCAATAAACAGCCTGTGGGCAGAGGTCTGAATCACATAAGAGACGTCTACACAAGCTCGTTACCAGGACTTTTTCTAAATTCTGGAGGGAAAGCCCTGGGAACAAGACTGACGTCCGCACAGTGGCTAATTAGCTAATAATTGCAAATTTTAGAACTTTTAACCTCTTAACATATCATTTACAACTTAAAGAACATAAAGTATTAAGATATTGGATTTGGTACATCATCATGTTTCTGTTTGACTGCGTTTTTTTCTTTTTCAGAGGTTTTCAAGATTGCAGGGCTTGCATGCGAACGCCACCACAGAAATGGTTTCGCCAACGTATTTCTTAGTTTTTGCTATCATAACAGCCATTATCTGTGCGACAAGTATGCTGTTGAATAGTCTTGTGTGCGTTGTGTTCTATAGAAACAGACAGCTTCTAAACGCTCCAAATATCTTCATCGCTAGCGTGGCGCTTTGCGATTTGTTTAACTCGATTACTACTTTGCCAATGATTTTCGTTACAAATACTCTAGGACGGTGGATTTATGGGGACAGCGGATGCAAAATAATCGGGTTCATCGCTACATGGAGCGGTTTGACTTCATTGATGAATCTGTCAGCCGCCTCATATGAAAGATATTATGCACTAGTTTTCCTCCACAAGAAGAACCCAACTTTCTCAAGGAAAAAAGCAGTTTGTTTTTCATTGGTTATGTGGATGTACGCTTTGTTCTGGAGTCTAATGCCATTGTGTGGCTGGTCAGGGTTTGAACAAGAAGGAATTGGTACAAGTTGTTCAGTTAGATGGAAGTCACAAACTAAGCTAGATCTCTCATATAACATTTGTTTGATATTGGCTTGCTTTGTGTTACCAGTAAGCGTTATAGTCGTCTGTTATTATAAAACCTGTCGCGAGATAAATAGAACGGCAAGGAGAGCGAAAATGACGTGGGGAATAACATCACCCTTTACAAGAAAAACGTTCGAAATAGAGAGAAAGATGGTCATTTTGTTTGGCGTAATGACCGTGGCTTTTCTCGTGGCCTGGACACCATATGCTGTTGTATCTATTATTTCCATGATCTGTGGACCTGACGTCATCAGTGACATCACAGCATCTATACCAGCATACTTTGCCAAATCATCAAACTGTTACAATCCTGTTCTTTACTTTTTTCTGTACAAAAGAACGCGGCGACAGCTTTCTTTTATGGCGTGTGTTCGCAAGGAACAGAATAAATATCTAGCCACGACCAGTAATTCTGGCGGCACTCTGAGCTGACCTGACTTGTGAACAATAGTCGTAGTCTTCACCAAAACTTAGAAGCTAGAAGATGGCGAATGTTAACGATGAACGTTTTGAGGACTTTTGCAGGGTAGGGGGATCAATGACAGTTAATAATGAATAAGAAGGTGACAAGATGACGTCTGTTAGTGGCGATACAATCACAGCACAACGAGATCTTTGAAAGTCAAAATTGTTGGGGTGGTTATGTTCGTTTTCAGGAGAAGATACGGTATTTCTTGTGGTTCAATTATATCCTTTGTTTAAATTTTCTTTTCTTTTGTTTTTGGATATGGTAATGTATGATAATGAGTTTGAAACAAAAGAAAAGAAAATTTAAACCAAGGATAAAATTGAACCACAACATATCCAACATCATCCTCAAGAATGAATACAAGTGTCAAAGTTGTTAAAAGAGTCGAGATGTGAGTTCATTACAAGGCCTTAGATAGCATTCGTCATGTGTGCTTTTTATGCAAATGTGCAAATAGAATAGCTTGTCGCGAATCGAGTCTAATAGCACATTTAGCAACTGTTTGAGCTCTTGTAAAACAAAATCTGGTAAATGAGGCGCTCAAATTTATTCTTGCACAGAATAAATAAATTGAATAGAATAAATACTTCTAGTGCCTTGTTTATAATATTGTTTATACAGGAGCTCAAACCATCTGTAAGGGCCTGTTTACATGGAGGTGGGGGACCCAAGGTAGGTGAGGTAACTGGCTTTGGTGGGGTAACCCCTCTTTCCATATAACCTTCATTTGATCACGTTTACATGATAGGTTGGGTGGGGTGACCCGCCACATGTTACCTCACCCATCTGGGGTCCCCCACTTACATGTAAACAGGCCCTAAACGTGCAACCAGACACTTTTCTCTTGAATCACTACTCGACTACAACAAAGGGTATCATCTCCTTTCAACGGGTGTTTATCCTGTCTTGTGATCTATTCTTGCTCCAAAACTGTGGTATTTGCTGGATATAGAAGCAAATTTAGCCCCCCTAGTGGGCAGAGCGAGGATTTAGGCTGTGTTCACACTGGATAGCTCTTGCGCCGGCACGAAAACCTTAGCGGATAGGGCTTCTGTTCACACAAATAAAGAACGGTAGTTTAGGTTCGATTTCTGTAACAGAGCGAAGCTGCACCGCTCCGGTCTTCAAAATGGAGAGTTACATATTGGATAAGTGTTCCTACTATACCCGGAGAGCGTTTTGTGTCGGCAGGAAAAGCTACCGTAAAATTCCGAAAATAAGCCCCTCCACGTATAAGCCCTTCCAAATATAAGCCCCCATACTCGTAACGCTAAAAACCTCCGTTAAATTGCCCCTCCAAATATAAGCCCCCATACTCGTAACGCTAAAAACCTCCGTTAAATTGCCCCTCCAAATATAAGCCCCCGGGGACTCGTACTTGGAAATTGCCCTCGATTTCAAAATAGAACAAAGCAAAAACTGTACAGCAACAAACAAATTTTTGCATCTCCCAAAGAACTATTCCTTGTACCAAATTATGGCAGTCAAAAAGTGTCACAGTGTGTTGCTGTTTGCATAGTTCACACTTGGCTTGGATTTCCTCGGGTCCATATAGACAAGGTACTTGCATGGATGAGTTTTAGACAGATCTACGTCCTCAAGGCGAGTTTCAGTAAAAACGTTCCGCAAATTACTGACATAAATTTCCTTCCAACTATAAACTAGTCCAATCGATTTTTAAACGCAAATCGGTTTGTATCACATTATTTTTGTATCACATCATATGTGATATAACCAGTTTCATTTAGCATAAATTCCTCACTCCCTTGAAAGTATATTTCTTCCACATGTTCGTATTTTTAGAATTCTGTACTCTGTTGTACACTTAAAGAATTCATCGAGATCAATTTGCGTAAAAATGTCGATGATATAGACTACACTCAATCTACACACTAGCTAGATCAGCTCCACGACTCCGAACGACTACACAGTTTCTAGACTCTTGTGCAAAGTTCAGTTCTCAGATCACATGCCGAGCTTTCCTGCCACAATGACGCAACAATTTCCTAACATGGCTGACTAACGGACTTCAATACTATTTAGGTCTGTGTATGGCAGGGGGCCCCAACCCTGGCATTTTCACCCTTCCATGGTGATGTGACTTGAGTGAATTGAGTGTCTGAGTCTCCACCGTTATGCCGGCTGAGGTGCCAGTCCATGGTCTGGAAGTAGAACTCGGTGGGTTGTGAGCTCAAATTTCATCTGATTTAGGATGTTAGGATTCTCTTTGTTCTAATTAAATTATTTATACTGTTATTGGAGAGATTTAGAGTCACGTTTACGGAAAACGGCAAACGTAAAATGCAAGCCAAGAATTTCTCAAATTAGAATATGAACAGATAAACACTGTCCAAAATAAATCTGAAAAATGAACGTAACGAGAAAGAACTTATTCCCGTGTAGAAATGGTGATTAGCAAACGAAAAGTAAACGGAAAACTTGGTCACGTGGTACAATTTCACGTTTGGCGTTTGCTGTAAACGTGATTCTAAATCTCTCTATTATCACCGTGCCGGATTGATCACGGAAGAGAGACTCCACTGACAAAGGATCCTCCAACCTGGGGTATTGTATAAGGCTAATCACCCATGCCGTTAAACTGCTGAAACTACCAAGCTCGAAAGAAATTCATGGCTATCAAGGCCATTCATTACGTTCACATGTAGCATGTTTACATATTATACTGAGATTTGCTGCATCCTTTGTGGTGATGAATAAAAGGTAGTTCAAAAACTCATAAATAATTCATAAAGAACAAAAAAGCAAAATAAATTAATATTTAATGAGTGTCTTGCCAAAATAACCCCAAATCCAAATATTAGTGGAATAATGAGTTGATCTATATCAGAGATTTTGAAGCTGTTCAAAAAACTCGCAGTCGCGTCTGTCGCCCCGACCTTTTACAGGGCGACCGGGAAAATTAACGGGTGTCTGTAAAGTATGGAAACTGACGGCGGATGGCGGACGGCGGACTGCGGAAAATAAAAAAAATAAATGAATAAAAATAAATAAATAAATGTATAAGATAAATATACAAGATATATAAATGAATAAGACAAATAGAATTCAAAATATTAAAAATATAAATATCAGTTGTGACATCTCTGGATCGTCGGAGAGAAGATAAACAGAGTAGGTAGTTATGAAGTTTGATCGAATGTCACTTCCAACGCGTGGCTGGGAAGAAAAGATGTGTGGTTTCTGTCGTTTGAGTTTGCAAAATTCTTTGGCGATATGGTCCGTGCCGTGATCTCAAAAAGAATGGACAAAAGAAGCCACGCTTGGCCGAGAGGTAAGTTAATTTTTGCAGTATATATATCTTTATTTTTTTATATACATTTTGCGGTTTGCCGCAGCCCACTGCTTTAGATCTCTTCCGAGTCAACTGACTCACAAACATGGAAGAGCGGGTTCGGCCTCTTGCCTACATTCAAACCTTTTTGAAGAAGAGTGAGAGAGGAGAGTTTGAACAAAAAGACTAATTGGATATAGTTAGCCTAACTTTAAGGGATTGTTTATTTATAGTTAGCCTAACTTCAAGGGACATAAATTTATTTATTTATTTATTATTGTTATTTTCATTTTTCATTCAATTTGGTCTCACTTTAATAGCAAGGGCGAAAATTTAGAAGGCGGCGGCCGCGATGCTGGCCAATAAACAGATACTATTTATTTTACTGAGTGTAATGTACCAGGAATTTGTAGTTTGTAATGTACCAAGAAATTGTATAACGAACGCGGAGAACTCAACAATATTTTACTTCAAGTCTGTAAGCACATGGGAAGAAGACCTACTGCACATGCACGAAGCGCATAAGGATTCATGGGATATAACAAATGCCCCCTCTTAAAGCAAAGAAAAGAAAAACTGAACCTGCTAATAATACAAAGTAATGTACTGATATGGACAATTCCCAAAGTCACGAACACTTAAGTTTACTAAAGACTAGTAGAACCTCTGAGGCGGTTTACGCTCTCTGAGAGGGTATCTCCGTTCTGGTTGCTCAGGCGCTGATGCTTGAAGTTCTGAATCTCGCACAGATGAGTCCTGCGGTGAAGAAAAAGCATCAGCCATGCTATCCAAGGCTGGAGTGTCAAGTACAGGTGTAGCCTCTTTAGGCTGTGAAAGGGTTGGTGTTGTAACAGGCCTTTCCCTCACTACTGGGGTCAAGCCTTCAGTTTGCTCAGGTAGCTGGGGCGCACGAACTAGCCCTGACCCTAGTGTGGAAGGTATGAATCGTGGACGTAATTGTTCTTGATGTCGTTTCCAGATAATGCCTCCGACCTGAACCTCAAAATTCCGGGGACTGACTGTTCCAACAATGGTTCCTGAAATCCATTTGGATCCTTTGCCAAAATTACGCACAAAAACTGCTTGGTTTGGTGTAAACTGGGGTTTGTTATCAAGGTTGTCTTGAAAAACCTTAACTTCCCGTTTAGAACTTTTGGCTCTCAGTGCACTGAATCTAATTCTAGGCTGTCTGTTCATAAGTAATTCTGAGGGTGATTTCCCTAATGTGGTCGGTGTAGCCCTGTAAGTCAACAAAAACCTGTCTAATTTTGTTTGCACAGACTCGCCTGTATCTCCAATCTTGCCCAGTTTATCCTTAAATTCACCCACATAGCGTTCTGCTAATCCATTTGTAGCAGGATGTCCTGGAGCAGTGAGAGTATGAAGAATGTCGTTCTCTCTTAGAAATTTCTGGAATTCATCACTCGTAAACTGAGTCGCATTGTCTGTTACCAGATGTTCTGGTAAACCAAAGTAACTAAAAATGTGTCTCAAAGCAGTAATAGTGTTGGTGCTGGTGGCATGAGTCATGGGTACTATCTCCAAAAATTTGGAATAAGCATCCACCACGACCAAAAACATCTTGCCAAGATAAGGCCCAGCAAAATCTACATGTAATCGTTTCCATGGTCCGCCTGGCCAGGACCATGAAGCAGTTGGGGCGGATGCTGGCGATTTAGCAGATTCTTGACAAGCAGGGCATAATTTAACTGTCTCCTCAATTTGCTCATCAAGTCTAGGCCACCAAAAGTACTTTCGAGCTAATTGTTTCATTTTGACCATACCCAGGTGTTCTGCATGCAAATCGGCCAATAAGAGAGCCTGTAACGACTCTGGTACAACGACTCGCGAGTTCCACAGAAGGATACCATCTTCATGAGAGAGTTCAAGCCTTTTGCTGTAGTAAGGTTGGAACACTGGTTCCGGATTATTGGGCCAACCCTGCTGAGTAAACTGTAACACCTTTCCAAGAACTGGGTCTCTCATGGTTTCTATAGCAACCACGGACGCAGTTAAAAACTGGTCTTCTTCGATAAACATCACATTTACAGTTACCTGTTCTGCAGCAGACTGCTTGTACTCAATAGGCTTCCTAGACAAAAAATCTGCAAACACATTGTCTTTGCCGCTTATGAATTCAATCGTATAGTCATAAGCAGTTAAAAGTAATGCCCATCTTTTGATCCTTGCTGCTGCCAACAGGGGTACGGGCTTGTGTTCCCCAAGTAAAGTAATCAAAGGTTTATGATCTGTTAGAAGTTTGAAGTGTCTACCTAACAGGTACTGGCGATATTTGGTCACGCCAAAAACAATTGCTAATGACTCACGTTCAATTTGGGAGTAATTTTGTTCTGCATTGTTCAGTATCCTCGAAGCATAGGCAACAGGTTGTAATGCACCATCGGGTCCAGGTTGCAGTAATGCAGCTCCCACACCCACTGAAGAAGCATCACACTGTAGAACTAATTCACCCATAGGATCATAGTGACATAACACCGAATCAGAGCACAGAGCAGCCTTGATGTTATCAAAAGCGCCCTGTTCCAGTTTTGACCAACTCCATGGTACCTCCTTGCAAAGTAATCCGTACAAAGGTGAAGCCAACTTTGCAAAATCCGGCACAAATTTACGTAGAAAATTGGCTGATCCAAGGAATGACTGTAATTCAGAAACATTTGTTGGAGGTGCTGCATCCTTTATTGCCTGCACTTTCTCTGCAGTCGGTGAAATACCCACAGCAGAAATGGTAGTACCAAGATACTCTACTTTATCCAACATGAAAAAGAATTTATCAGGGTTAAGCTTAAGACCGCAGTCCTGTAATTGAGTTAGTACTCGATGAAGGTTTTCCAGATGGACTTCATCTGATTCTCCAGAAATAAGAATATCATCAATACGGACACAGCAGCCTGGAAGGTCCTTAAGGACATTTTCTATAGTGCGTTGGAAGATTGACACAGCACTACTCACTCCAAAAGTCAGGCGCTTGTATTGGTATAAGCCCAGATGAGTGTTAATTGTGGTGTATTTTCTGCTTTCTGGCATAAGCTCTAGTTGATGGTATGCTTGAGAAAGGTCAATCTTAGTGAATTTTTCCCCCCAGATAATGTACTCAGTAGTTCCTCCAGAGTTGGTATGGGGTATTGTTCTAAGACTGAAAATTTGTTGATGGTGACAGAGTAGTCCCCACAAATTCTCAGGTCCCCATTTGCTTTAACAATAGGGACTGTAGGTGATGCCCACTCAGAATGCTCTACTTTCTCAATGATATCCTCTGCCACCAATTTCTCCAAGGCCTTTTCGTACTTAGACCGAATTGCAAATGGTACTACTCGTGCTTTGGTAAACACAGGGCTCTCATCACTTACTCGCAATGACACTTGGATTCCTTTAAGTTTTCCCACTGAACTAGTGTCAAACAAATCAGACTACTGCTGAACTATATCCTCAGCTGCAGTTGAAATCGTACTAAAAATGTTCTGCCAAGGCAATGTAAACTTGGACATCATGTCCAGCCCCAGTAGTGATGGTCCCTGAACTACACGAATTAACAGGGTACCCACCTGGTCTCCAACTTTGACATCCATTTCCTTCTCACCTAGACACTGGATAATGTCCCCAGTATAGCTTTTCAAAAGCACTGTAGGGGGTTTGAGTGTAGTTACTTGTCCTCCGGTTTTGGTAAAATCAGCAGAACTCAACAAGGTCACAGAACTGCCTGTATCAACTTCCATAGGGACTTCCTGGTCTTCAATGGTAACGGTAAGTTTGAAAAGGGCGGTGTAACTGACGAATTTTCAGAAGATTTCACACTTTTCATATAAACTGTACAAGAAGGGACTGAATTCTCGTGCTCCTCCTTGGTACATGTTCCTGATGTTGGAGCAGCTATTACTTGGTGAGTGGTGTTGTTACCACCAAATTCTTTCTTTTTCTTGAAGCATGCCTTAGCCAAATGCCCAGGCTTACCACAGTAATTACATGTAGATTCGACATGACTGCACTTGTCAGCCAAATGTTGTGGAGAGCCACACCGAAAACACTGCTTTCCTTCCATTTTTGACTTAGGATCTGTTTGCCTTTGGCTTTCTTGAGCAGAAAAAGATTTTTTGTGAACAGCATTTACAGGCAGAATTCCAGCACTGGAAGTGTCAGAGTTGCCCTGGAGTAACTTGGATTCCTTCTCAGCCAGTTCATCGGCCTGAGCGACCTTGAGAGCTTGATCGAATGTCCTATCTTCTGAAAGTAGTTTCTTTTTAGTAGTCTGACTTCTCACTCCCCCAACAAATTGATCTCTGAGGGCTCTTGTAAGGTAAGGACCAAAATTGCAGTGAACAGCTAAGCGTTTTAGCTTGTTTTCATACTCCGCTACGCTTTCAGTTTCACTTTGTACAGTGTGATGGAAGCGGTAGGTCTCGGCAACTTCAAGTACCTTAGGTTTGTAGTAGTCTTTCAGAATTTGTGTAAGCTGATCGTAAGTTTTATCAGCGGGTAAATCAGGAAGACAGAGATCTTTGAGCGTACTGTAAGCGGTTTTACCGATCAAGGAGATTGTAAAGGCGACCTTTTTCTTGTCTGCCTCTCGTTTAGCTGCTTCGCTGGCGTCTGCTGCAACTTGACCGATGTTATGGGCGATGAAGTAGGCATTCAAGCGTTCACTGTAATCCGTAAAGTCAGCTCCATCGAACGGTTCCGAAGTGCCAAATTGCTGTGTAGTCATCGCTAGCACCTTAAGTCTTCATCCTCGTCGCCAGTTTGTAATGTACCAAGAAATTGTATAACGAACGCAGAGAACTCAACAATATTTTACTTCAAGTCTGTAAGCACATGGGAAGAAGACCTACTGCACATGCACGAAGCGCATAAGGATTCATGGGATATGACACTGCGAATTCTTTAAAACTAAATATCATGGGTGCTTACCATTTGACAGAAAATTTCGGAAATTCCGGATGGAAGGTAAATGGTAAGGTCACTTTTCGGAATTTCCAACCGAAAATTGAGGAGTACGTTTTGAGGTAGTCCTTTCATTCCGGTTGGTACGAACCAAACGGAATGTTGCTTACCATTTACCAATTTCTCGGTTCCAGACTCACGCTACACAAATTCGCCCCTTTTTTGGATTCAAACCGTAACGGATGTGGCATTTCTGCGGTAAATTGGTAAATCCCTCACCATTATGCTCTTCACACTCCAACCGGATTTTTCTGTCAAATGGTAAGCACCCCAAATTTCACAGTAAACGGGATGGCCGCGGTTCACTCGGCTAACCCCTAATTTCGCCGATGCTTGAGGTGTTCAGGACGGAAAGCCTATATTCTTATGCACTTATCAATTGAAACCCCGACCCCCCCCCCCCCCCACCCAACCCCGGGCCTATGGCTAGCCCGTGGGGGTGGGGGAATTCTCAGGATTTGCTTAGCATATTCATGGCGTCGGGGAGCGAGGTTGAAGGAGCGAGGTGGGGATTTGACTCGTGCCTAGTTTCCTCACGGTAATTTCTTCACGTGATCACTGGTATTTTGAAGTATTGCTCAGCCGTACATGCCTTAAAGTTATCTAATTGTTTTTCCTTTCATTTCTTTACTCAGATTAATCCTTTGCGATTTTGCCTTGAGCTTTCATGGTTCGCTGACTGGAAATTGTTATTGTTATTCAAACTTCTCGAACAATGCAGATACACGCTCCTCTACTTATTATAAAAGGTGCTGTGTCACGGCTATCTGGTTCATTTTGATAATATTGCCAGTTACGTTTTACCTATTCGCTTTTGAGTGTTACGTTGGCAAAGAAATGAAGAAATCCAAGCTTCGTTTCAAACAGATGTTTCTCCCAAGCATATCAAGCGTTACGAACAAAAACAATGAACTTTGAAAAAACTGTTAGGTTAACAAGTTTTCAAAAACGACAATTTCAATCCGTTTTAATCTTCTTCATGTTTTCCCATCTGTACCTTCTTTTGTATTTGCTGAGTCATTTATACCATCTTTTAATATCTTAAGCGGTTATTTTTATGTTCCACTCAATCTAGCGCATTACATCCATAGCCATCATATCACGGATGCTCCTTATTGGAACCCTATTCTCTCATTTTACATTAAGAGGCTTTTGATTATTACGCATAATATTTATTATAGAAATAGCATTGACCCCCTAAATAACTTACTAGTGAAACGCAAGACTACTTATAATTTAAGGAAATCCTTTAATGTTGAGATCGATAGACCAAGAACAGAAATGGGAAGATCTTCCTTTACACACCGTGCTGCGCGAATCTGGAATCTCCTTCCTGATGACCTTAAGGTGGCTCGACTGGATTTTTTAGGGGGGATACCTCCCACGTTTGAGCATTAATTACGTCGCCATGAGTAAAAATATGGAAAAAAGATTACCACAACTGTATTATATAAAGATGAAAATTTCTTATGATCTGGGTTTTATTGCAATCGGAGTCGCCATGGCAACGTAACGACGCCATTACGTTTTTTGTTTATCTTTGTGTTTCTCTGTACCAGGAGTTTTTTTGGGAAATCGCTTAAGGGAGTATGTACCTGGCATAATTGCCTCAATTATGGCAAAGTTTGAACAAATTCTATGAGAGCGTTTTCGAAATATTTTGAAACAAAGTTTTAAGCATTATAAAAACAGTGAAATAGCGTGCTATCCACACAATTAGCTATTTTTTTAAGAAAATGATAAGCTTTGGAAACACGGCTTCATCTCATAGTGGTTTGATTTTGTGTTTACAAGTGAGCGCCCACATTGTTCACCGGCTTTGTTTTCAAGTTTCATTTGCACGGGCAAATTTAGCAAAAAGATAGAATTTGCATAAAAAAGGACCCTCGTTTAAATCTCCGGAATATGCTAATAACCGGGTAAAGAAATTAGTGATATATTATAACATCACAGCAACTCTTTGTAAGAGTTTCTGTGATGTTATAACCCGAGTAAGATAATTAAGTGTTGCATCCTACAAGATGTTCACCGTCTCGGCCCTCACTGCCATCTATGACACAAGCCAATTATTAGCATATTCCGGGTATTTCTTCCGAAAGTAATCGAGAGTTTTTTTGATGCAAATTTACTACTTTTTGCTAAATGTGCACGTGCATATGAAACTTGAAAACAACGCCAGTGAATAATGAGGACACTCGCTTGTAAACACAAAATCTGGGGGAAAAATTGGTCACATTTGAGATCCTATTTGAAAGCCTTCCCTGTTTTCAATGTTCTTGAAACTTGCAGGGTACATTTATTGACAATTAATCTCGGGATTATCAAATTTATAAAAAAAATTATCGAGCGGTTTTTGGAAAATTGCGAAATTTGTAGGCGTGGACCAAATTAGGTGCAAAAACTGTAACAAAAGCAGCTGAATGCAAGTTAATAAATTCTTCTTACTCGCGATCGCCCAGAGCAATTCCCCTCTTTTTTTTTTGTACGAGGTTTTCAATGGAATCAAACCACTATGAGATGAAGCCGCGTTTCCAAAGCTTATCATTTTCTTAAAAAATTGGCTAATTGTATGCATAGCATGCTATTTTGCTGTTTTTATGATGCTTAAAACTTCGTTTCAAAATATTTCGAAAAAGCTCTCATAGAATTTGTTCAAACTTTGCCATAATTGAGGCAATTATGGCAGGTACATACTCCCTTAAGCGATTTCCCCAAAAAACTCCTGGTACAGAGAAACACAAAGATAAACAAAAAACGTAATGGCGTCGTTACGTTGCCATGGCGACGCCGATTGCGATAAAACCCAAATCACAAGAAATTTTCATCTTTATGTAAAACAGTTGTGGTAACCTTTTTCCCCTATCTTTAATCATGGCGACGTAGTTAATGCTCAAACTTGGGAGGTATCCTCCCAAAAAAATCCAGTCGAGCCACCTTAAGACCTGCTCTAACTTGGGTTCCTTCAAGAAAAGCTTAAGGCAAACAAGAACCTTCTAAAATCTATCAGCTTTACAAAAGCGTCCTTTCTGTATTTCAAACAAATCCTTAGACTTTAATTACTTTTAAAAATTTTATTGTATACTCTTACTACTTATCTAGTTTAGCTGATACTATTTATTCAGCTATCGTCTTAATTATGTAGGATTAAGTATTACGTAGGATTTTATTAATTTATAATTTTAGATAGTGCAGGTCCACATCAGGACTTAGTGTCTTGCCTATTTTAATCTCCAACCTGCTTTACCAAATAAATTATGTATGTATGTATGTATGTATGTATTTGGTGGCAGTTCCCACAGCCTACATTTTGGTAAATTTTGCGACACAGCTCGTTTAACGTCTAGTGTTTAACCCATGTGGTTTCTGAAGTTCTATATTTCCTCATTCTTGAAGTCAAAATATAAAATTTAGCTCCTAGGAACAAATTTATGCAGTCTATAAGTATTTATAACACCAGCTTGTGAAAGTTAAGGTATGTTGGCTGCTATTTTCAATTAAACTTATCATTGCAGCAATTACTTTCAATGGGGATGGTACGGATTTCCTTTTAATATAAATTATATGTGCTACTTCATCATCCATTTTGTACCCCTGGGTAGGGGTCATTATGTTTACTTATTGTCAAATATTTCTTGTGTGAATCTGTGTAACAGTTGAATATTCTGATTATATTTAATCACAGTATATGATCATGATAACATTTAATATTATATGAGTTTGGAAATTCCGAAATGTTAGTAAAGTCAGTCAGATGATTAAAAAGGTTTCCCCACCTGGGTGGGGGTTTTACCAGCCAATATGCCCCAGTAGGGTGGGAGTTTGCCAAGATTTGTAATGATGTCAAGTCAAATCCCCACCTTGGCCCGGGGTGGGTTCGGGGTTTCAATTGATAAGTGCATTACCCACAAATGTTTCGCTTAGGGTTGTGTGAAAAGAAATACCTAAGTATATAAAAATTTCACAAATGCCTTCACTGCAAGTGTGATCTTCTTAATGAGTCACTGAATAAAGCCTGAGCCTGGCCTGAGCTATGTCCATGTTGTTCTCCTTAACAAAGTTTTTAAATTCTAATTTTCCGACGAGCATCCCCGTCATATTGATATGGAAGTCCTACCCCATCCTCCCCCCAAATTGGATGAACAGAGAGTAAAATAAACAAATCAGACACAAGCTTAGTCATTTATATTTCGAAGTTTTTCAAAAGGCAAAAATTAAGACGCTTTTTTTTATTTCCAAACTCTTTGTCGAGGCTGACCTTCCTTTGCTACAGTTCATGCACGCAAGCATGCAACATAATGCACGTGCTCTCTAAAAACCAAGAAGAATGTAAATGGTATTCCTGGGAAAAGAGGAGAACGATGAGTAGCAAGGCTCGCCCAAGGTCAGAAGGCTGACCATAAGAGACCGGATTTCTTCCACTACTAGAGATTAACATGTGAATTATTGAAGTAAATCATTCAATAATTTTATAACTGTTGTGCGTAATGCATTAGTCCGCAGATTGGCTAGCTAGTTTGAAGACAAACTCGAAGCGTGAGGCCCACGAGCGGTCGCAAGAGGGGCGGAGAACTCTTTCGTCCGCATCGTGGCTCAATTGAAGTAGCCCTGCACCGTTCTAAGCCTCTTATTTCACTGGTCCCCTTTAATCTGCCCTTCCATTGTTTTCAGGGATAGGGGCATTGTTATGTGACAATCCCTATTGTTTTCACAGCTAATCAAAAACAATCTTTCAAATAGGTGCGGGGTTGCCCATCCCTTAAAGTTAAGCTAACTAAAGTTATTTTTTCTTTTTTCCCGGGGAGGTACTCCTGGGAATTCTTGGTGAGGGTGTGCCGCCTAGTTCTCCAAATCCTGTCCCTACTTTAGACCGATGTCATTTTTCACACTGGTCTTCAGACCTGGTTTCTAATAAATTATGTCATTATTATCATCATTATTTTATAGATTAGAACGGCAACAACAAAGATGTCTTAAAATCCATTTCTAATTCGCATTTTTTCTTTCTTTCTTATTCGTTTGGAATTGAACCGATAAATACTTTCATACTGTTACACTCCCTTAGTTTCCTCGAAAACCATACCCGATTCCAGACCAAACTAGGCAAAGTCTAGACTCGTTTTCAGACCAAACTGCGCAAAAACCCTACCCTTTGGAGCGGCACATACCTATATGCTTATATAAGGGAGTACCTCACGGGCTTTTGTTAAAGCCCCCTCCTCTCACCCCTCTTTACAAAGGCTTGAATCTAGGCGAGAGGCCGAACCCGCGCTTTCACCTTTGAAAGTTTTGTTTGTGTGTTTGTTATATAATCGGAGTCAGTTGACTCGGAAGAGATTTAAGGAGTGGGCTGACGGCAAACAGCAAATAAAAAAAAAATAAAAAAAAGAATACCTCAAAAATTAACTTACCTCTCGGCCAAGCGTGGCTTCTTTTGTCCATTCTTTTCGATATCACGGCACAGATCATATCGCAAAAGAATATCGCATACTGAAACGACAGAAACCACACATCTTTTCTTCCCAGCCACGAGTTGGAAGTGACATTCGAGCAGACTTTATAACTACCTATTTTGTTTATCTTCTCTCCGACGATCCAGAAATGTCGCAACTGATATTTATATTTTTAATATTTTGAATTCTATTAGTCTTATTTATTTATCTATCTTGTATATTCATTTATTTTTTTATTTTCCGCCATCCGCCATCCGCCATCCGCCATCCGCCGTCCGCCGTCCGCATCCGCCGTCCGTTCCGCACCTTACAGACACCCCGGGAAAACCGTGAACGCTTAGAATATCTCAGGAATGTTTATTGTGTCACGACCAATCACAGCAAAGATCAAGACACGCAAACTGGCCACAAAACCACAAACTAATTAACGTTCTTGCTTGAGGTTTAGTTTTCTCACGCCTGATTGGCTTTTTTTCTTGCAATACAATAACATTCCAGAAATATTTTTTGCGTGCACGCTTTTCCCGGTTTGACTGTAAAACACTCCTGCTCGTTTTTTTTAACAGTACATGTGGTATAAAATTTCAGGTAAGATCCCTTTGGCCCTCAGAAAGTATTGGCAACAAAAAAACGCCAACCGTTGAGTGATCTACCGTAAAATTAAAAAATAAGCCCCTCCATGTATAAGCCCCCCAAAATCGTAACGCAAAAAACCCTCCGTTAAATCGCCCCTCTGAGTATAAGCTCCCCTGGGGGCTTGTACTTGGAATTTGCTTTCGAATACAAAGTGAAACAAAGCAAAAATGGTAAATTTCCTTCCCACTAGAAGCTAGCCCAACCGAATTTGAAACGCAAATTTCCCTCCGTACATAAGCCCCTCTGAATATAGGCCCCTCCAAAAATAAGTCCCTAAAAAGGGCCTTTGAAAAATGTAAGCCCGGGGCTTATTTTCGGAATTTTACGGTATGCTCAAGGAATCGTCGGGGCGTAGTTCTCCACCAGTAGAAAGTATGTTGCTAGTCATGTGATAAGCTAATTTCCATTTCTAAATCATATCCCTAACAAATTCCTTCTTTTCCTCGACTACCCGCCTGGCAAGTCCCTTGATTTACTCCGTGTAACTCTGCTTGCCTTTCGTATCAAGGTATAAATTTGCCTTCGCAACCTTTTGTACAGAAACACATAGACAATTGGGCTGAGACAAGCTGACGTTTTGGCAAGGAACGCTGGGATTGATGCTGTGATGTCACCTATGACATGGGGTCCACCAATCATAGCCATCAAAGACACGACCGCATATGGTGTCCATGCCCCGAGAAAAGCCAAAGTCATGACACCAAACAATCTAGCCATCCTTCTCTCAGTTTCAAATGTCTTTCTTGTAAAGCTTGATGACCTTCCCCACAATTCTTTTGCACATTTCGCTCCAGTCTTAATTTCTCTACAACATTTTACATAAGAGAAACACATGACGCTTACGGGCAACACATAACAAGCCAGTAACAAGCAAATGTTATAGGACAAATCCAACATGCGTCGTGATTTCCATCTCACTGAACAACTTGTGCCGATTCCTTCTTGTTCAAAGCCTGACCAGCCACACAAAGGCATTAGACTCCAAAACAAAGCGTACAGCCACATAGCCAACGAAATCCGAGCGGCGTAGCTAACCGTAAATTTTTGACTGTTTAGGGGATGCACTAAAGCAACATATCTCTCGTAGGATGCTGCAGCTAAATGCATTAACGACGCTAAACCCGACAAACAAGCGACAAATGCGATCAATGTGCACCCAGCATCTCCGTAAATCCATTTCCCGTAGGCGTTTGCTACAACGTAAAAAGGAAGCGTAGATACGGAGCAAAACAAATCGCTGGCGGCAACACTTATCAAGAAGACGTTCGGTGGATTGCAAAGATGCCTGTTTCTGTAGAACACTAACAAGACAAGGGAGTTTAGTGGGACACTCACTAAAAAGATAAGAGCTGAAACCAAAGAAAAACCAACGAAAATATCAGTGACCATATTCGTATTGAGAACGAGGTTACGAGCAAACTATGTCGACATCGCCCCTGGAAATATCCGGCGAAAACCTGATTTTTTCAGGCTTCTTCTTTCCAATTGCTTAAATTGGAAAATTCACTGCGATGATCATTCTTCACTTTCACTTTCGAAAACCATTCAATTAACAATTACGATCCTTCAATGTGCAGAACTATAAAAGAGAAATGGAACGAATACAATTGAATGAAATGAAAAGGCATAAAAAACACACCAAACAATTGCATTTATCACATTACAAACGAAAACAAAACAAAAGTCTTCAAGTGCAGCCCACGTCATGAAATATAGGTTCAGAAAAGCTTAAAGCAGAAATGAATAAATAAAAAAAAGAAATGACAAACTAATTTTTTGGAACATTCTTAATTACTCGTGGAAAACAATTCTGAAATCATATATTCATCCTAATTGCCACAATTTCGGCAATTAAGGTGGACCCCTCTATGAAGGGACAGGTGGTTTCTTTTTTTTTTTAATAAGTTATCTTGCATTATTATAATTTTCTGCGCTTTAATACTAGTCAAAAGAAATCAGTAGAAACCGAGCAATCTAAATTTAAAGTAACAGGAATTTCAAATTATGAAAACACACCTCACGTCGTGAAACTTTGGCAATTGATGAATTGCTAGCGTATTCAATTTTAACGGTTAGTTTTATAGTATTTGCCTTGGAGCAGACTTGAAAAATCATGGAAAATTTCTTCTCCATTCCAGGACGTTTCTGATGAAAATGAGTTTGTTCACAAAGGAACACGCATTTAAGGCAAGATGGCAAGCCCCTAATGAACAAGATCAAAAGCCCTGATGGATTAAAATAGCTCCATAGATTTTTTCGTGATATTCATTTCAAGCGCTTCAGGTACCTTTTAAAACCCAGCATTTCACTATCAGAGCCAATGATCACGTCATATAATCTACGTCTAAATCTCGAGTCCGTGGATGTAAATCCACATTGTGTAACCATTCATGGTATCATTTAATTCTTAGTATTTTACCATGCTAAATTTAGAATATTTTGTCTAACGACACTGGCTACGACTAAGAATGAAAGGGTTTAACCCTTTAAGCCCTAAGAGTGATCAGTGTTAAATTTCTGCTTGTAATATCACTGCTTTTTAAAACAGAGTGGTCATGAGAATTAAGGATATGATCACACAAGATGAATCTAATTGATACTTCAACAAATTCTCACCGCTACTTCTATTAAAAACTTATATGGAGAACAAATGAGAATTTTAATTTTAATGTTAGGAGTGAAAGGGTTTAAGGCCTTTTGTATTCCACATCTTCTCGCAAGGTACTAAAACACTGATCGGCATCAATTATCTCAAAATAAAACGTAACAGTCTGTTTTCATGTGGCCTTGTTCTTTACTTTGCCCACGTGGACTACTTGTCCACACCGCATGGTAGTAACGAGCTAGTGAACGCTATGACCGAGTTTCCTAGTTTAAAAGTCACTAAGTTTTCCCCGCAGAAAGGAGCTTACTGTAAGTGAGATGTCAATTATTAGGGAGCTTTAGCGACGACGACGGCAGCGGCAACGAGAACGCCAAAAAAAGCAAAGAGTTTGTTAAGAAAAACAAGAACTTTGCACGTGCATCACGCTATTTTGTACATTTATTTGCCGTCACTGCACGACTACGACGTGAAAATGCCTGATTTCGCGCCTTATGGAGGACGTAAACAAGCGACGACGAATTTTTCTTTCTCTTTCTAACTTGAGTGCGGTCCCCAAGAAATCAACCTAGGGAAATTCGCCTAAATTTGATATTTTCAGCGAATTGGAATAAACGCGACAAGGTTTAAAAAAACACGAATGCCTTTTCAAACAGACGTTTTCGCCGCCGTCGATGCTAAAGCTCCCTATAGAGCGTTTTCACTCACGTAGCCAGCATCTATGCAAATTCATCGGAACAAAAGAAAGCGTTTGCATAAGAAAAGAGTTCAACTCCCGCAGGACTAGTTAGGGACACCAACATGGCCGTCGTTTCATTGTTTTGGGACACCAATGTGGCCGCCGTGACGTCATGTGAAAACACTCTATTGATTCAGTAAGACTTCATGCTGGCAGGACTAGATTCGGAAGCAAAATCCTAACCGAGAGAGAATTGACGCTACGTTGGCCCTCTGAAGTCTGTCCTTCTGTGAGGGTCAGAGACATGGCGAAGGGGTGCAGATGTGTTGAGAAAGCTCTAAATGTTCTTGAAATACTTTCCAGGGCACAATTATATGAGACTGAATTGTTCAGAGGGCAGGAACTGGAATGGAGTCTCCAGGGGAACGTACAAGAGGCCTAAGAATGTCAAAATGCAGGTAATACTTGATAAAGAATCGTCAAAGGTATATTTGAAGATAACCTCTATCTACCATACACTTCAAATAACCTCCAAAGTAACAGCGTGGTAACTGGCACCTTACTCCTGGAGAGTAATTTTCCCCGAATTCGCAAATGTCGTCAACCTGTTCAACAATACCAAATGGAATGCTGTAGTTAAGACAAAGGTAAAAATACACAATACCAGTTACTGTCAGTGTTATAAGTGCTCTACGTGTTATTCCAACCGCATTTCTTTTGTATTGAGTTTGCTTTCAATAAAACGGGAACCAACGCTACTCTCCGCTTATACTAGGATGAGATACCATGCAAGGACAGTTGGCAGGTAACGCAAGCAATTGTGCCAACTTCTACCAGAGTGTCCGTTGGAAACAGTGCCTTTGACTATACATAGAGGGCAATGAGCTCCGAACCAAATCTATGGTAGACCTTCTAAAAATGTAAGTTAGTTGTCTTAAGGTCTGATTTTTAGAATAACCGGGCTTGCCAGGAATACCATGCTTCACCAGGCCTTTTGCAAATATGGTAAAGCCTGGTTCCAGATCCATGGGATAGAACTCCTTAGAGCAGAGCACCGTTAAATTTCCTGCCATAATTAGTGCCAAATTCCCCCTCCTGAAATATCAGAACAACATAGCATCCCCCAAATAAATATGTTTTCCTGGAATGGATGAATTATACAACTTATTGATTTTTGCAGATTCAGTATATCACCCTTTTTTTGAGATCAGTTCCCACGTTCTTTTCAGATTCGGTAAAAATCGCTGCCTTCACACAACTTCTCAAATTTCGCCCCATCGCAAACGTGTGCACAAAATATAACGTTTTCACGATTTATTTCAACAAAATATAAGAGTAAAACTGAAACCAAAAAATATGTACAGTTGTTAATATAGCTACTCTTTTTTGTCAATATTCATTTTTTCTATATACAAAATATCTGTTTCTTAGAAATAAGTTATCTTGACCCGGATTAGCACGATTGAAATGCACTTTTCTCATAGATCATACTATAATACTGTTCAATGTCTGAGTTTTTCCGATTACGCGTAACTATTTAAACAAATAGAAAGCACGATTTAGATCCCAAAACAAACATAAGCAGATGTCTAGTCGACAACATTTATCTCGTGTTAAATACCAACACGATGCTTAACCTAAAATGAAACCCAAAAAATGTTACGAATAAATCACACGTAACTATAACTATAACCAAGAGAGAATAAGAGGAGAGCGAAATGTGGATTTCACCAGAGTTGTTTCTAAACAAATTAAACGCCTGAAAGGATGAATAGGAAGATTGTTTCCAGAGAGGTTCATAAACGTTTTTACAATAACTGAGCGAATCCTCGCGCGCTGATTGGTCGAGAGCTATGGTCTACGAGATTTTAGTATCACCCAACTAGTGGACTAATGCAAATCCTGCATTTTAATTGGCTACGCTACTAGAGGACTATTAGTAATAGTCCTCGAGTAGCGCAATTCGCCGGTTTTGAAAACCTACCAAAACAGTGCGGCGGCCGCTTCGCGTTTTGTGAAATGCCACAATGCCGTCTTTCAGCTTTCATGGCTGCTTTGTTTCCATCGTAAACAACAACATGCGATGAACTAAAAATCGACACACTGTTGAAAACTTGGCCCAATTATCAATCGCCAACTTGATGTAGTTTACTTGAGCTTTCCTTGCAGTTCATAAAAGTATTGTGGGTCATTGCACTACTTTAAAGGTGTTTTTTTATGAACAGTTTTGGTTGGATTTTCTCCAACTTCACATTTGAGTGAATGAATGAATTTCCACAAGCTACGCTTTTGTATCACGTGTTTCAAAAACGTGACAGTTATGTAAATTTATGCAAATTAGGCGCAACCGAGCGTGACGCTTTCTTTCGTTTTATTCCCAAATAAATATTTCTTCAACTTGCATTTGCTAACTTTATTATTGCCTTTTCTGTCCGACTAGTTGGGTGATAGACCATATAATAGACCATAGAAATGACGTAACTTGTCACGCAGTGCCGGTTGTTTTGTTTTTTCGTAAAAAAAATAAATGTTATTGTAAAAAACAAATCGGCCACAATTTTCCATGGTCTACACTATTATGGACCATAGAAATGACGCCATAAAATGTTCAAAACTTTGCAATGAAAGCACTCGTCTGCGGGTTGTGGTGCCACTTCATTTCTATGGTCTATAATTAAGGGTGTAGACCATGGAAAATTGTGATCGATTTGTTAATTAATCAGTGTTGTCAGGAGATTATTTAACAGTCACCATTACAATGTAGTTAATTACAGCCTCTAAATTACTCAAGTGAAATTCACATATCCTGGTCCACGCCCTAAGATTCCCTCTCTATCCCATTACTCTCTCTTGTTATAAAATGCCTTTTTCCTACCAAGATAATTCGCATCAATTGTGATCATGTAGCTTAACAGGCGATGGACCTTTCTTACCACTATCATACTTTTAAATTACAGGTTATGCTTGATACTCAGAGGGTAGGCACTAGCTGACAAACAAGACTCAAAACGAGCAATAGGTCTACTCATTCAACCAGCAAGCTAGAACTATCAGTGGTCGCGCCCCCAAAAATTCACAAACCAAAAACAGAGTCAAAGCTCTCTTCTGGCGACACTCTCAGGAAGCAATAAGTGTCCCCAACTGAAGATGCCAGTAGACGAAAAAGGTTTTTGTAAACGGGCAGTTTGTATTTTATTTCCTTTATTAACAAGCAATACTGTTGATGTAGGAGAAAATACATAAAGTGATACAAAGGTCTTACGAAAAAAACAACAAAGAAAAATCACAAAAGGCAAAATACGAATGGAGAAGGGAACATTACAGTGAAACCTCTTACGCCCGTTTATTGACGTTGACTCGCACGCGAACAAGGCAGCAAATAGCAAAAAGCTGTGGAGAACCAGAGGCAGCAATCATCGCTCGGATAGTTCAAATTAGAACTGTCCGCTTACAAGAGTGTTAGGAAGTCATGGTCGTATCTTTCTACAATGCTGTGGAATGGCTTGCCTGCTGGAGTTAGGGGGAGTCCGACCTTGGCCGTCTTCAGGCGTGCGTTGCATTCGTGTTTAACGTGACGTGTTCAGCTTCGCGCATTGTTGTCGGCTGGGTTGGGCTCTCCCTTGGCGGGGAGGCTATTCCACAGCATTTTACAAATCATTTTAAAATATCTTTGAATTTATAATATTTATGTATATGTATATATCTGTAGAGTTTTTATATTTATTTGTTAGATTTATAGCGACACGTGCCTAAATAAAGTATTCTTCTTCTTCTTCTTCTTCTTCTTCTTCTTCTTCTTCTAAGAGAGCTTCGATTGTACTATGAAATTCCCCTATACTTCCCCTCAAACGGAGGTGTATCGGCACAGCCTACTTAAAGATTACAGTTATTCTGCTTATGTCATCGAACCGGCAACGTTCGTGTTCTCGAAATCATGATTTCTGACTTACAATAAATTTACCAGACGAACAATGACAAGATCACAAGGTAGGGTTGCGCACAAGATATGCGTGCCGACTGGGCACTGTTCAAAGTGGTCAGTTTAGCGCAAAAACGCCTGTAAAAAGTACTTGTAACCCTCCAACGATCACCTTTTGTTCCAACTTGTGTGGCACCTCAGATTTTCGCCCCACTTAGCCTTCTGCCTATTTAGACTTCTCCGTGAATGATCCTTCCCGTCCTTCTTCAGTTGCCCTTGTGCCGCCCCGATTCCCTTTTGTCTCAGCCTCTCAACCTCTTCACGACTTGCGGCATGAGCGCCTCTGCTGCCTCTACGGCCAAATAGGACCGCGGCTGGTGAGATGATCTGAGGTCCTGTATTAGGAGGATGCCGCTCCCTTACAAGGTTGGCTGCTCGTTCGGCTCCTGGATCCAGTCCATTACTCCTGCGACCAAATGAATGACTGCTCATTGGACGATCACTGAGATTTGAGAGGCTAAAAGTGGATGGTTGTCCGGTAATTCTAGTAGAACCAGCCTCGTGACTTCCGGGTGATGGTGCTGACACTTGGGGCCTTGACAGCTCCGACAGGTTCCCAGACATGCTATGGGATGCTACTGCGGAAGATGCCTTGCTTGTTTGGGTAGATGATGTAGATGACGCTGGGCAAATGGCTGGGGAATTGGTTGTATGTTTACCACTAAATGATCGTCCGTATTGCTGTGGGAATTCGTGCGGCGGTAGTTGGTTATGATTTCGACGCGACCTCGAAAACTGTTGCGCAGATGTGGACTGTGTAACTGTAGAATGCCCAGCAGAGGTTTCAGAAGGTGATCTTGGGGACACAGTAGGAGAATTTGATGTTGCGAAGGGTGACCTTAGGTAATCTTCATACTCAAATGAAGGAAGAAAGGATGAATTGCTTCCTATAATAGTGTCCCGTTGCAAAGCAGAGTCCTTTGCAGCTGTCAGCCGAGCATCTCTATGTAAGTGGTCTTCAAAGGAACCCAAATAATGGTAACTAGGGCCAGCTGCTTGAGAGCACTTAATGCTTCCTACAGGAGAAACCACTTGTTTGCCAACTTGACTTTTGTCAGTCCTCTCTTTATTAGAACTACTATTCAAGGAATATGCTGTTGCTGAATGATGTGTGGCAGTTGGAGAAAGAGATCTAACTCCATCACCGTTAAACTTCTGTCTCTTGTTACTTTGCTCAGTCAAAGCTAGCCTCTCGTGGCGCATGTTGTCTTGAGCATAATCGTGTTTGGCACGGCCTGTCTTCTGATGCTCTTTCCTGTAAGAAGGGTGATGTCTTTGGTGTTCCTTTCGTTCAGAAAATTGCGGCCTCTTCGATACATGCTGATGTCGATGGTGATGATTATTAGCATGACTTTCAGGTTGCTTTTGACGATCGCGTCTTTCCGAGTTCTTTTCCCGTGCTTCCGTTTCGGCGCTGTTTTGATGATGTCTCTGGCGTGAATTATTCTCCCTTGCATTATGGCGATCCATTTCCTTTCTACTCATGGAATTCGTGGAAGAAATATGAACAGGATTCGTTGCACTGTTCACAGCATGGCGGGTCATCACGTTATTACCAAAGGATGACACTTTGTCACTGGAGTCCCTTAAAAGGGCTTTCTGTTGCTGCAACGTTCCATTAGCCGTCTTTTTGGATATTTGGTTTTCCGCTATCAGTGTAGGAGTCGCTTTGGTGTTCTCAAGTCGTCTTGCTGACCCGGTCTGCCGAGGATCTTTAGCAGGAGACTTCTCATCGCTCCTAACACCAAGGGAAAGAACTGACTGAACATCCCCTGCAGACACTACAGGAAATAAACAGTGCCTTTCTTGTGCATTTTCAATTAAAGCTCCCCAATCTTTGGAATCGCCCTGTAAAGCAAAGACAAGAACAGCATGGAGCTTTATAAATAATGGCCTAGATATCCATTAGGCTTGGAGATGGCCCCGTGGTCAAATGGTTCAATGACCACTGTGCGGGCTCATCATGTTGTGTTCTTAGGTAAGACCTCTTAGTCTCACGGTGCCTTATTCCATCCAGGTGTATAAATGAGCACTCGCGAAATAAATCCAGAGGGGTACCCCTACAATGGACTAGCACGCCGTCCCTGGAGTCACTTCATGTTGCATAAAAAGGGAACAAACTCACGGGTCATTGAGCTCGTTCACACACTGAAACTACCTTTGTTACCAATAAATTGCGTAACTGTGTTTGAAACCTTTGTCAAATTAGCAATATGCACTTTGCTAAATTACTTTATGAAATGCTGTAAATGTGGTACAAACTTTGGCATGAATCTTTATAGCAACCATTGTGGCACTATTAATTTGCCACTTTAAAAAGGGCAAGGGAACTGGAGCCGAAATGCGTTCCGCAATAGTTTCTGGGATCGTTACTGGGGTCGCGCCCTAGTAACAGTAGAGAGCTTAAGCAAAGACGTTTTTGAGCGACGCACGTCAACCGGAAGTGAGGTCTTCTCCCTTACTATATGCCTTGACGCTAAGAAATTTGTATTGATAAGTTTCTTTTCTCTTATAAGGACGATTTACCTGAGAGTTTCAACCAAACCACCGCCCAATGATGCAAAACGTTCACTTCCGGTTGACGTCCGTCGCTCAAAAACGCTGCTGCTTAAGCTCCTTAGTCCCAGAAGTCAACTCCACCAAGTTTCCCCCTCAGTTCCAATATATTTTAGCAGCAACATCAATTGTATTGTTTGCAGTTTACGTTTAAGAATAAAAACAACAAACTACCTTCAGAGTCTCCATGTGACCAAAGACGTACAAAGCATGTCTAGCCCTCGTTAGGGCAACATTCATTCGTTGTCTATCGCTTACAAACCTAAACAAGCAGACAGAAAAAGGAACATAAGGACAATGCAAGAGATTTCATAGAAAGGCACATTGTATACTCTTCCAATTATCTCTGTCTGAGAAAAAAAATCAAATTTAAACGCAATACTACGTTTCCCATGTATGGATATACTTTGATTACAGTACTGAAAAAGAATCATATCATATACAAAACATAGGATTCACCTTACCCTATAGAGCCTGGAACATTCTTTGCACGAACACAGCTCAAAATAATCACATCTTTTTCTCTTCCCTGGAAATAAAGTAATGCACTGGTTTCAAGTTTCATAAAGCCTTTGTCTGGCTACCACACTAATAACTGTAAGGTACCTGAAAGCCATCAACTGTGTTCACTTCAATAATAGCACCATCTTTAGATATGCCCCTAAACGACACAGAAACACAAATTATTCTTAAGGTGATGACAAAAAGACTGGAGCTTTCTTTTTTCAAAAAAAACAAAAAAACAACAACAACTACTACTGTTATACCAGACATAAAATATTGAGACTAGGGGACTGCCAGAATTCTATCAATTGCTCTAAATCAACCACTGACACATGAACAGTGTGATTCGGTGTCTGGCAACAGGCACTTTGTAAGATCCAAAGACGCTACGCGAACGTCGCTTAAAAAGTGAATTTGCGTTCATTCAGTCTTTATCTCGATTATCCCTACCAACTTTCTTTGTCAAATGTAGGCGAACCCTCCTGAAGTTGAATATCCAAGTCAAAGGGAGAAATAACGCAAATTCACGTTCTCGTTGCCACCGCGTCGTTGGATCTCTAAGTCCCTATTTACAAAAAACCGTTGTACGGTTCATTACTATTGACAGAGGTCTCTTGGCAAGGGAAAGCAAAATAAATATTCACCTGTCGTGGAGTTTTCTTTGAAGCTCCGTTTTTTGTTTCCTGTATGGCGTAATAATGCCAACACGTTCTGGCTTCAATACCCTTGTAAGTTTACTGCACAAATCAGCGATTATCTCCACCTCAGCCGGATTCCATAGTGCGCTTTTTAAGAAACAATATAAGAATTAACCTTAATTTCCATTCCCTCAACTTTCACTAACAAAGAAGCATGCTACAAGCCACTCTGTTGATTGGTAGGGGCGGGTAACGCCCTCTTCAGGGAGAATTCTTATCTTTTTTATCAACATCGGAGCAATTTGCAAGTTGCATTCGAGGTCGGCAATTTTACAATGACCGCCAAAAAAAAAAACCTCATTATAATTGAGCTTCTGAGCACTACTATTCTACACGTGTAGATTCCACTGTATTAAGACGGATGATTGTAATGACTGGTTTGTAGCACTAAAATAAAACACTTTTAGGATTAGCGAAAACAAACGTTTTCGTAAATCTTGAGATGATCGGGGTAGAAATCAACTGTAACAAGACGCTACGGAGCGTACACTTCGGCGTCGTGGTAGTGGAACTGATTAAGTGTAAATGCGGAGGAATAGTAAAAAATGAAATATGGTAAGAGTAAGGTGTTAATTTGTGAAATTGTGCGATTTGTCAGGATATTCTGAAAAGAGCCATATCCAAGAGGCCTACTAGCCAAAAACTAGCATTTCGGGACAAATTGTCTTTGCGATAGTATAGCCCAGTTATGCTCTGATGACTCCATACAAATCCTTCTAACTTTGACTTGGGTCTAAACGTTTAAACCTAAGTCAAATATGAGGTTATTGGAGGTGAATAACAAGACTAACAAAACAAACAGTGAAAAAAGAATTCTCTATTTTTCTTAGTCACATCAGGCTTCAAAAACGGCATAGCAGTCTCATGTACTGATTAAAGATATGTAAGGCATGGGTAAGCAGTCAGTTACGTTGAGCATAAAATTGGCTAAAACTCAATGTTACGAGTTCGAACGTTTTGAGGATAATTATTCACTGACTATCAGCCTGCAGGGATGTCGGATTAACACAAGGAAGTTTAGTACTAGAGGAACATTAACCTCCCCGCAGACGTCCTGTGAGGTTTGCTTTTGTTCGCCACGCATTCATTTCTCCCCACGGACGTCTGCTAAACACAGCCGACATTTACGTTCTTGTTTGCTTGAATAAGCCAATAAGCGGTCAGTTATTGTGTCATGATCAGCCAATAACGAGCTGTGATACAACTGAAACGGCACCCAAGAATTTTTTTTCGCTTTTTTAGAGGAATATTTATTCCATGCCCACGCAAGGATGAGACTCCAAGGAAAGTCGTAAGAAGCGAATTTTTTTGTTTTCTTTGGAGCTCTAATTTACGAAAGGACCAAGTTCGCGTGTCTAAAAAAAGCGCAGTTGACATCACAAGGCTCATCAAACGTGCTCTGGACGTTGATGTGTCCTTGTATTCTTCAAGTGAATTATTTATTTGCACTGCTATCTTCTACCTGAGACGACTCAAACGTTTTGAAAAAATCACAGAAATGATGCAATAAGGCGGTAGTCAGCTGTATAGTTTTTTTTCGGAAGTTGTTAAGTGTAAAATAATCTGCTTTTCTTTGAAAGACTTCAGACAAGAGTCTCCCACACGAGCGCGGAGCGGTATACGTATTCAGCACGGTCGAAAACAATTACTATTAACTCTGTATATATTCGAAGTATTAAGAAAAGAGAACTTGTAAACGTTTATAGGGAAGATTTAAAAAGTATTCTTCCAAAACAAGGGCCGTTTCCTTTTTTTGCGAAATGTAATTCCACCAAGGTCATGGGTCGAGGACCAAACACCAATACGCGTAATTTGGGTATATTTTTTCAAGAGACGGTAAAACAAAAAATTCGAAGTCTACAGCAATGTGCTTCCAACGGCAGAAAAAGGTTTACCTGAAAACTTGTTCTGCAAAAGGGCACGTCTTCCCGTTGCGTTTTATTTATTCACAAGCTAAGTGCCGCCGAAGTCTAAACTTCAAGCTAGGACAACAAATTAACCTGCCTGTCAACAAACTTTAATTTCGCTCCTTCAAAGAAAGAAAGAACGCTTATAATCAATAAATCATTTCACCTTTCATTTTTCACCGTATTTTATTTCTCGACGAAATATTTAATCATGCTGCAGCTCGGAAAAGTCGCGGACCAAGGACCACATGCTAACCGTAAAAGTCACTCCATTTCCTCCACCGATCGATCTTCAACCAAGCTTCTGGGCTTTCGTAAACAACAGAGAAAGCCCCTCTCTCGACAACCTTCATATTCTCTTCGCTAATATCACTGAGCGTTACAGCAGGAATACCAATATTTGCCAGCGTTGTAGCTTGATCTTTCATAAGATTTACCAGGGGCGAAACAACAACAACAACATGTCCAGTAGTTCCACGCACTGTGTCGCAAATAAGCGGCAAAGCTTGATATGTAAGGGATTTGCCAAATCCCCTCGGCAAATTTATGAACTCATCGATCTTCTCTATAAAATTTGCAGGATAGCTTCTCTCTGATACTTGTTTAACTCTGTATTTTAATACTACAAACTTCTCGCACACCCGATCAAAAGCCTCACTGATCGTGCGAATCTGAACAAGCGGCTCGGGTTACGTTTTAGGGGGTGTTTACATGACACCCGGGCGACTTTCGCGCCGCGACGAGTTCACTCCGGTTCCCTCTCATGGCTCTACATTTGTTTACATGATACCACCACAAAAAGTCATGCCGGCGCGAGTCGCCCCGGCGTAAGTTCACTCCGGTTGTCGCGCCGGGGCGAGAATTTCACTCCAGTACGAAATCTCGCAACGGTATCATGTAAACACGAAACGACCACCCGTTTCGGTGTGAAATCGGTCTAATGTTCGCGATTTTGAATCATACGTGCGTTTTATCAACATGAAGTGTACCTTCAAACAACGAGATCATATGTGAAATAACCCAGTCATCATGTAAACGCGATACGAAATCAAAAAGTCATGTCGGTATGAAACTCGCGCCGGTGCGAGTTTTATCATGTAAACACCCCCTTACAAAAATCCTTAAACGGTCTGTGATTGGTGAACGTAAATGTCGGCTGTGTTTAGCAGACGTGCGTGGGGAGAAATGAATGCGTGACGAACTAAAACAAACCCCACAGGACGTCTGCGGGGAGGCTAGAGGAACATAGGCTTTGCAGAGCTTTAGGGACGGACCATTAGAAAACTTATGGGGGGGCGAAGTACAAAAAAAAATTCGCGCACGGGAAAATTTAATTAAAAAAAATTCTTGCACGCCAATTAACCCTAAGAAATATTCATGCAAGGGCCTGAAAAAAATTCCTGCGGCTCGAAAATTCCCCTCCCCCCCATAACTTTTCTAATGGTCCGTCCCTTAAAACACAGCATCCGCCAACACAAGCTTTATTTGAACTTAAGCAAAACTAAACAGCCTCTGCCAATAATAACAAAATCTCACTTGAACTTCAGATATCTTGCTTCCGCCAACTTGTAAACACAGAACTTGGAAATCAACCTTCGTCACACTTGACTAAACACAGCAGTCAAGCTCGTGGAAAAAACTTAATTCGTCAAAAGAACTCGCTTGGAACTTGTATAACGTTTGATATAAGGTTCTAGGAAATACTAAACAGGCGAATAGTCGTAGCTTTTCGACATATTTTATGATTTCAGTAACTGATACAAATCTGCTGACTCATGCTGAAATGTAAACATGCCCTAATTAATTATTCATGAATAATCCAAAAACGTAGAGAACGTTCGAGAAAGTCACGCAACGCATGAAAGCAATTTTACTACTTAGAATCACTCAACAAAGACAAAATGTCTTTGTGCAGGATCTTGTAACTTTAAATTCATCATAAAACTGCTCCAAAGGAGGGCTCACTCGTGAGATGTTTTTTAACACTCGAAGAGAAATTTCCTGTCTCTGTGCGGCCACATAATATGCTCTATTTATTCCTCGAGTAACTTAAAGACTAGACTCGACATGATCTCAAGATATTACGAAGTAGTCCGCTCTCATTTCGTGAAATAGCTGAAACAAGCCGAAAAGTCACGAACTTGCACGCCCAATCTTGTCCCGAAACTAGTGCATCATTTCATAACAATTTTTCGTATGCCCAACTACCTTAGGTCGCAGTAGCGCAATCGGCTAATCCCTCAACTTAGAGTCCCCTCTGATCTGACGGGTCACATAGGTGAGTCGGTTGAAACCCCGGGGAAGCCAAAATAATAAATCTTTCTTCCTCGAAAAAGTTAAGGAATAAATCAAAGAAATCGAAGTGATCTCGAGATATCTCGAACTAATTTGGCTCTCACTTCGTGAAACAGCCGAATAAATCCGAAAACCTACAGACTTTGCATGCCCAAACTTGGCGAAAAATGGTAACTTTGATACATTCCTGAGCGTCGTGAAACCTTTACTTCGCGCTCCGCCGAAGTAATCAGTGACAGCAGAGTGAACGGGAAGACGATGATGACATCACGTGGAGTGCACCTTGGGCAGGTTGCATTCGAGGTCGGCAATTTTACAATGACCGCCAAAAAAAACATCATTATAATTGAGCTTCTAAGCACTACTATTCTACACGTGTAGATTCCACTGTAATAAGACGGATGATTGTAATGACTGGTTTGTAGCACTAAAATAAAACACTTTTAGGATTAGAGAAAACAAACGTTTTCGTAAATCGTGAGATGATTGGGGTGGCCAAGAATAAAATCAACTGTAATCAGTGACAGCAGAGTGAACGGGAAGACGACGATAACATCACGTGGAGTGCACCTTGGGCAGGTTGCATTCTAGGTCGGCAATTTTACAATGACCGCCAAAAAAAACATCATGATAATTGAGCTTCTAAGCACTACTATTCTACACGTGTAGATTCCACTGTATTAAGAAGGATGATTGTAATGACTGGTTTGTAGCACTAAAATAAAACACTTTTAGGATTAGAGAAAACAAACGTTTTGAAGACGTTTTTAGTAATTTAAAGAGGAACAATTGCTGCCAATTTAGATAGCAAGAATTGGCTACACATACCTATAATTCTACTTTGTGTTTCTTTTTTAAAAAATGTTAAGTTATAAGAACGATCCCTGTTCTGTGTTAATTAAAGAAATGCACTTAGCTGGTACATACCCTCTCTCTTGACTTGTCTCTTGTCCGCGAATAACATCAAAAAGCGCGTAGTGCTTATCCAAGGGAAATCGCCTATTCGCTAAAGAGCTGCAACGCAAATGGAGGTTTAAGATTACCTAATTACTATGAAAAGGTGACAAGGGCCGCAAAGTGAACTTATTTATGTGACGCACGCTAATTTAATGTACCTTATGGTTATTCCCTTACGCTTTCTTGGATATTTGCTTATTAAAGAATTTGCAAATAAGCCAACCAAAAAGAGGTTTTGTTGTATTATCGTTGCTGCTGAATGAATCGGTTTAACTTAAAATGTTAAATCTAAACCTTCAACGATTGCTGGTTTTCACGAGGCTTTGGTAGTGGTTCAAGGTACATTCTCTTTGAAGTTTGCAAGAAATTATACCGAAAGAGAGAAGATGTTTTTTGGGTATCATCTGAACGAAACCTTTTTTTAACTTGCGCGAACCGAACTCTTATTCGAAGTTTCAGTGGATTCTCACGCCACACCATCCTCGGAGACCCAGGGGCAGATAGTGGAGACGAGGAAAAGTCTAAACGGGCGGAAAAATATATGGCACGAAGAAAAGTAAAGAACGACAGTTTTCTGGCACCAATCAGAAGCCAGAACGGCGGCGACCGTTTGGAACTGGTCTGGTAAGACATTGTCCCCAGGGGCTCTACTCGCCGTTCTTTACTTTTCTTCGTGCCATATATTTTTCCGCCCGTTTAGACTTTTCCTCGTCCCCACTATCTGCCCCTGGGTCTCCGAGGATGACGCCACACTGAAATGTAATATGTTAGCTCAAAATTATATTAAAAAATGAATGTTTTCGCGAACCTCGTTAAAACCTCGTTAACATAACTAGAAAAGTCGGAGTGTGTCACTGTTCATTCATCCTGCATTACATCACGTGAACTCAGACGCTTAAGTATCTTGTTTCGCTAATTAGTTTACAATCAGGGTGAAAAGTAGTTGAAACACTTGTCTAAAACGGTTGCTTTTATCAACAATTTCATTCATTTATTATTTCATTTTTATTTAAACGCCGTAAATCCCCCCACCCCTGAATCAACGTCGTTTGTAGTAAAAGAAAGACTACAACATTGATTTTGGGGGGGTGAGGGTACAGGGGGAGGGGATAGCTATGTCCACTATGCAAAAAGGGGCCATTTTATAGAAGTGTCTCAACACTTTTGTCCATTATTGTTACTCAGTCACAAAACTCAAGGGATTGTTTGGTAAACAACTAACGCTGCAAAACCACTTCAAGGGAGCTAACCTGTGACTCTTCAGGCGAGAGTTGTAGACATGTTGAGATGGAAAAGAAGCAATTTCTGGATGCATACGATACTGTTCTTCTAACATCAGTACTGGCTTGCCAATGTCTAAAGAAAATAAAATATCAACTTTTATCCCCACTAAAACATTTTTTCTCAAACTATACAGACACAACACCACAAAGCCGAATATTTGAAGCCGCGATTCAAAGAAAAATGGTCAGTGTACAAAAATAAAAAGCACAAGACCAAGGTTAACACCTGATCCAAGGAAACGGTCATATGAGACAGGTCAATAATTGACCTTGGCATAAAAGGCGTACATCGCTCTTAATGAACGACACCATGACCTTTCCATTTCAACATTATCCTTTGTGCGGGTAAGTGTGCCATGTTATATTGGTTTCCCTGTGATGCGTATAAAGGGGTGCACGGATGAACGGTCGGGTGACAACCAAAAAGTTGCAGATGGATAGTTTGCAGATTATATTCATGGTGTTGCACTATTTTGTAGTACGTGCAAAGCCGTATCAAGTGTCAGTAGCACAATTTCGTTTAAGGTAATTCCCTTGTTTTGCACTGCGCATAACATTGCCACACCCAAGATGGCGGCGGTTCTTCCCACTAGCGCGAAAAGAACAAACAAGGGCCGCTTTTGCAGAGCTAAAACTTTTATTCGCAATAATAATGCCGCAGATCGGCTGATAGCTTCCTGATTTGCGATCGAAAAACAAGAAAATGAAAGAAATGTGCTTGATCCCGAAGTCTGCAGTGGTTTATCACTTCGCGGCCATCGAGTTGTGGAATTATTAAAATGTCCTGGCTGAGACTTTGGATTATGGGGGCTGTGAAGCCTGTGGCACAGCTCTACAGCTCTCGAACTACATTACCGAGCCAGTATCTGGCCTGAGATCGCTACGGTACATATGTTGTTCAAATTCCGAGAGTGGAGAGACAAATATCTCTGGAACAAATAAGACCCACCGTAGCACCAGAACCGCGCAAGGGAGACCAGTCTTTGATGTAAACACGAAGTTTGCTGCTGAATTCACATTTTGCTGTGTATAGAAACCAAACAAGCGAACATATGAAGAATAGGAGTCAACAGTCGTTTCTTCAAGTTTCTTTGTCAAGCATTATTTTGCAAAAGCAAAAGAGTCGAACCCTAGCTCACTGGAATTAAACACAACGCCGGCGCTACAAAATAGTCCAAAATAAGGATTCATAACCCCAAAATATCATCAAATCTTGCCTTACCTTATTCCTTGGTATTTAATGTATTCTTTTCAAGTTTGAATTTCTGTGTTGGCGATATCAAACACATAAAAACAACCGAAAACAAGCTTGATCTCGAGTGCATACTTCGAACACGATGGGCGTTATTTTGTATCTCGCCCCAGTCCCCGGCGCGCAAATTATCCATCCTGACTGCGATCTCAAAACCATGTCCACCTTTCACAGCAGTTTGTGAGGAAACAAGCACGGTGACCCCCAATTTTTTTCCCAGGTATTTGCTAAGAACGGTCTAATAAAGAATATACTTGAAGAAGAAAAAAGTTTGATAGTAGAACATGATTTTTTTGGGGAAAATAGTTTCGTATTTGGTGTAATTGGGTCAAGGCGAGGACTTCAAGCTAACCACGGAACTGTCCGAAAAAGTGCAATATCCCCACAACCAGGCAATCAAAACCGAATTAAATGTAACAATACTACTTATTTGAATAAAAGAAGCTTTATGTTCAAGATAAAGCTTTATGTCTCAAGTAACAAAGACTTAAGTCTGTAAGAAGGGGAATCGAATTTTTAACGCGCAGGAAGTAAAAATACCCCAGTTTAAGAGCCTGCTGGCGCGTAAACAAGCACGGTGACCCCATCTTTTTATTTCATTTTAATGTTCATATCGTGAATGTTGAGTACGCCAAGTTTCAAAAAAAGTTTGATAGTAGAACAATTTCAAGGGAATTACCTTAACCATAAATACTAACTATAAATTCATAGCCTTCAATTAAGTTCACAAAAGCAAGATGCAATTGCTAAACAGCGCAGACTTGTGAAATATGCCAGTAAAGGATGTCACGTTTGGTAACACTGAAAAACCACCCATTATGAGGACCTCGTAATTCTCTAATCTTTAAAAGAAAGCGAAGCCATTAGGCTTTCGTATCTGTTCTACATGGGCTGTTGTACATTGATTAACCATAGCCGAAATACAAAAAGAAAGCCAGAACGCCACAAACAGAGCATGATAGACAAAAATTATACATGTATTCGCATTTTGGAATACATTAAACGATAAACAATCGGAAATCCGTTCAGAAGGCATCGCAGAACTTAGGAGGTGAATGTAAAAGAGGGGAGTTTAAAGCATGGACGACCAAGTTTATACAGGAATTAACATTTTGGAATATATTAAGTGATGAGGAATTTGTCTCATTAAAGAAGAGAGAGGTAGGAGGGAGGTGCCGCAGGAGTTGTTGACGTCACACTTAATGCGAAGCAAAAATTATTACAGGTATCGGCGTTTTGGAATAAATTAAATAGTCGTGAATCTTGCTTTACGAAAGCCTCTATGTAAGGGTTCACTTTGAAAGTCATGCAACGATCCTCTCCGACTTACGTTTGCTGATACGAATAGCCTTATACAGGGCACTCCCAGATCTTGGAAGTGAATTGAAAATTTTAGACTTGTTCGAGCGGACAGCAGAGCAAAACAGATGATAATTAACGAGGTCTTTCGGTTGACATTCGGCGATGTGTGTGAAAAATTCAAGATTTCCTTTTTGAGACGTCAAGTTTGCAACAATTTAATAATAATAATACTAATAACAATAATGAAACCTTAGAAATGAAAGAGCTGAAACAGAGGTAGATGAACCCACTGAAGCAACCACTTGGAGTTGAGCCAGCAATCAGTTGAAAACTAGTAACTTGTCAGCGGAAAACTTCAAAAAACATGTAACCTCGATGGCTCGATATGGTCTGCGATACTGGTCAGCGGTTAACCCTGTCTTGACATCTATCAATTGACCACAACATAGATTTTAAGCTCTACAGATGCAATTTTAAGCTCCACACTTGCTGGAAAGTAGATTTCAAATTGGTTGCCCTGTGGCACGGACGGACGGACGTACAGTCACGTGATGGATACATGACCAAATTTTGTCAGCTGTAGACCTCCACTATCATCTCAGTGCAGGAAAATACAAATTAAAGACCAAGATGGCCAATTGGAAGGGCTAATGGTTTAAGGAACGGACAGATATACAATAGATTGTAAGAAAAGCTACAAGGCGTTTGCCAAGGTATAAAAGTTCCAGAATGCATGGGCACAGGAATAACAGTTAGGATAAAGAAGGATCCAGCGAAGGACAACCAGGCCAGCTACTATCTTCCTATTGTCTGCATATCCATGACAGGAATCATGGGAGAGAAGTCATACCTACACCTTAAAAGGAATGGTTTGCTCGTAGATGAATGATGGCTGTATTATAGGAAACCCGAGAAAAAGATCAATTGCTTGAAAAGAAAACTGTGCAGAAGAACTGCCAAACAATGCTGACAACTTATCAATGGCATAGATTATAAGAACGCCTTTGATATAGTGACCTTTTCGTAAATCTTGAGATGATTGGAGCAGCCAAGAATAAAATCAACTGTAATAAGTGACAGCAGAGTGAATTGGAAGACGATGATGACATCACGTGGAGTGCACCTTGGGCAGGTTGACGTCAGAAGGAGACACATTGTTCGCCTTGCTATTTTTTTAACACTGACTCTATTGTTAAGAAAGATGAATGCTGAATACAGACTGGCAAAGGACATGAGGCCCATCGACCATCTACTGTTCACCTCACCAACTTAATTGGTGTATTAAAAACAAGGGTAAGGACGTTATCACAAGACATCAAAATGCCGTTTGGCCTAGACAAGAAAGCTGTCTTGGAAATGAGGAGAGGAAGGAAAATGGACAGCAGTGAAATAGACCTACCAGGTGACTAACACGTCAGTGTTGAGTCATCAAGTTGATGAAGAGGGCTACAGACAGTATGACAATTTCAACACGACCCGACTATCAATACCAAAATGAAAGGCAAGATAAGAGCGGGATATATCCGAAGAGTTAAGAAGCTGTGTAGATCCAAATTGAATGGCGGAAGTCATAATGATGGCATCAAAGCCTGGGCTGTAGATGTAGTACGCCGCAGTGCAGGTATCATGGATTGCACAGTGGAAGAGCGGGTCAGCATGGATAGAAATGCTAGGAAGATATTGGCAATGAAATGCTGTTTACACTCCAGAAGCAATGTTGCCAGACTGTATCTACCGAGGTAGGAAGGGGTTGATTGGTTTTACGAGTGGTAAAGAAGGAGAGCAAATCCTTCCATGGCTCCCTGAGAGATAGCAAAGAGTAGGTGCTCAAATGGCTTTGAAGGAGAACGTGCTTTATAAAAAGATAATCTTCAGAGCTACTAGAGGACAAGGAAAGAGGAGAAAGTCAGGAGTTGGAAGTAAAAGCCCTTCTCTCCAGATGTGGCTGGAGAGGAGTCCTGGCAATGGATCAGGAATGGTTTTTCAAATAGGAAACAGAGGGCTTGATCCTCAAGAACAAGCATTAAGAACAAATTCGGTCAAGCACAGAATAGAGAAGACCTCTGAGACATCACTTCGCGTTTTGTTAGCTTCATTGAAACAGCATGTCATACTGTCAGTAGATGTAGGAAGCTTGTCCAGAGAGAACATAGGAAGTGGCACTACGGGGCTCTACGTGTATACCGGGAGCTTGGCAGAAGGTATGGTTAGAGTCTACCGACAAGTGTTTAGACCATCAAGCCATACCAAATGCAGAGTGGAGAAAAGAAGGATAACTTGGGACAGGAGTGTCAAAGACACGCGGCTGATGTACAACTGGCCAGATATTACTGTAGTGCACACAGGTACACAGAAGTGTCACACATTGACATAGCTGGGCCAGTGGAGCAAAATATTCTTACTACTGATGGGGAGAAGGTGGAAAGGTATAAAGACCTAGCGCCCAAAAGTAAAATAATCCATAGTCACGAAATTGACAGTACTACTCATCGTGATTGGTACACTATCTCCAAGAATGAAAAAGGCTTGGTATTGGAGGTCTGAAGTCTGCCTAACAGTTTTGGACGGGCACAGTTGTTAGCCATCCTTGGTACTTATCACATCTTGCAGAAAGCATTGGGTCTCTAAGCCGCGGAAAGTTGCTGAATCATGGCTGAGACCAGAAGACCATGAGAAGACCATGATGGTACTTCTCACTTCTTGCGGAAAGCGTTATGTCTCTAATAGGGGGATATTGAATTGAGAAAATACGACCGTCGGGATATAGACTACGGGACAAAAGATTTCATTCGACGGGCTTGTGTGACACGACTTTAAGTTCCAAAAGTGCCAAGGAAGGTCAGAGGAATGGCCCTGGTATTTATAGACGACTCTGTCAATCAAGCAAGGAAATCGCTAGAAAGTTATGTCCTATTCAGTGATGAGGAACTGTTGAAAACAGTCTGGAGGGAAGGGGTTGAAAAACAAAAACGCCCTCTAGCTTTAGAGCAAGGAGAACTGAATTCAGAAGGAAATGATAACCGTTATAGTCGAAATTTTTGAGATATGGTAAAGGCCATGTAACTGAGGAAACGTGGACTTGGTTGAAGGAAAGAAAGGGAGAAACAAGCTCTCATCAATGCGGTTAAGGATCCAGCTTACGTACTAATTACGTTAAAATTACGTTAAAGCAAAGATTGACGAGTCGCAGAGCAGAAGCTGATACCGTCGACCATATTCTAAGTTCATGCCCGAAACTGGCACAATAATCAAAGAGGAGAAACGACAAAATGGATGGGGTAATCCATTGGGTCCTTGCTGGGATGCGCAAATTTCAACGGAATCAAAAAAGGAATGACCACGTTTTGGAAGGAATTCAGTGTTCGAACAGGTCATGAATTGCGGCCAGGAGACCAGATTTGGTGATCAAGAGACCCAAATGCTGTCAATTTATAGATTTGCCAATAACAAAGGATGTCAAGGATGGACGGAGGAGATAAAAAGGAAGCTGTGCAAACTGAAAAATATCCAGAACTTGAGAGAGGTCCAAAACTGCGGGGTAAAGGACAAAGGTGATTCCGGTGGTGGTGGAGGCATAAGGATCGGAACCCTTTCATTGGAGAGTTATTGACGCGGAAGTGTCAACAAAAATGATCCAGAAGAATTTCAAGAAACACGCTAGAGGTGCAGAGAAGATGAAAGCAAACAGCTTGGCTTTCCCAGGCAACTTGCTGTTATCCAGGCCCAGAGAGGATATAAACATCACCAACTGTGCGAAATTTAAATAACGACGAAGACGATGATGATGACGATGCCAAATGATAACTGGTTTATTTAGCCTAAGCAGTGCTTACAGCACAAAGGTAAGCATGGCCGAGAAAATGACTGAAATCAAGTGTAAGTTGTAGGGTTAAAAATCCAAACTTTCCGGTGGCAAATCGTTTCGGCTATTCAAGAGCATGGTCGAGGATCTGAACTCGGGACTACCGTGAAACAAATCCAGCTAGCGGTCAGGGCGGGACTTGATCTCGGTGCCACCGAATCGCAAGTCCAGCGCACTAACCACTCGACCACGTTACCTCCAAATAACCGCAAGCTTTTTCTGATGGGGACGATATAATTTAATCGATTGCCGTGAAGATTTTCAAGGATCGCTTTTCCCAGGACGCCAAGAAAAGAAAAGTACCGTGTTTTCCGCAATCGAGGATAAAAAATAGCGAACCAACAATTTCGTTGGCAACTGTGTTTTAACCCGATGGGTTGCACAAAAGGATCGAACTGTTTGCGCCTTTTTCAAAAGGAAGTCAGTGATTTCTCGTTTTTTAACGATAAGTAGAGGACAACCTGTAATCAATACCATCCGAAAACGGTAACTTAGAGTATTTCTAATTCCGTTTTCTTATCACGCAAGAGTGAATTCCGGAAGTCAGCGTACCATCTTCCATGGAGTCAGAAACCATGCTCTATACAGGCAAAGAAATCAAGGTAAAAACTAAACTTCTCATTTTTTTGAAGTACATAAGGTTCACCGTTATTTTTTTTCACTAAGCGACAATTGCGTATGACACAAGCAGAATAGATGAAATTTCCAGAGTATGTTTTTTAACGTCGTGAATTTAACAGAAAGGGTAAAATTGACCGTTCTGTGATTGCCAGATGACCACTTGGAAAAGTACAGAAGACTAAGTACGCACGGTGTACTCTCGAGCTTCACGCTCAACTTTCGGCCTTCGCATTTAAGGTTTAATAAGCAAAACAACGCACTTTGTTGAAGATTTCTTCACCGTCACTACACAGTCACCGTCACGACTGTCCAATGAAAATGCCTAATTTCACTCATTATGGAGGAGGTAGACAAGCAATGACGAAATCGTTCTTTCTCTTGGATATGGTCCTTAGGAATTTAACTCCAGGATGGTTTCCCTATATTTGATAATTTAAGTGAGCTGGAATAATCATGATTAAATCTGAAAGAACACAAGTACACATTTCAAGCGAGCTTAACTTTCGTAATAACGCCTATAGTGCAGGCTACCCGAATTGGCGTCGCCGTTGCCGTATCCATGTTATCGGCACATTGCTCGGAGATGGCAAAAATACACCTGTCCGCTTGTCTTAACAGCTTCCGATAATATACATTTGACCACCGTGCATGAATAACACAGTGTTTTGTAGAATTCAGAGCACTTCGATCGTACACGGTAATTTCGATGTTGTTAAACGTATGCAAATCCTTTCATCACTTGCTAAAAGATGGGGATCGGTTACTGCGATATAACTACGATTTCCGTAAACGAAGGGAGACAGGATTTGCTGCTTTTTTTCTAGAAGTTCCTCTAAGGGAGTGAAGTACAAGCAAGCAGAACGTCTACGTAGGAGGCTATTTTGTGAAATTTGCCTTTGCAATGGTAGTAATCTTGCCAAAATACGTTTAAGTTAAATGGTCAGATACAAATAGACATCATCAGGACTAGCTGACGAGAGCTAGATTGTACCAAGGCGAGATGACGAAGAGGCCGAACTCGGGACTGCCGAGAAACAACCTCGCCTAGTGGTCAGTGCTACACATGAACCTGCGACCTCCGGATCACAGAATCAGTGCCTCAACCACTCATCAACACTGCCTCCTAATGGCATTTTGTTTCTGTTTCTGGGTGTCTGTGCACAGATTGTTGTACGCCTGTCAGCTTGTAGGTCGCAAACGACCACACTAACGAATTTCGTCGCACACTGAGCAGTATCTTGCTGCTTTTAAGCACTCCCAGAAACCATTACCCACATTTTTTGTCGATCTATTAAAAACTCCAATGCCCAGAGTATGGACTGTGTTCTTTTTTCTTTTCGCAAATGTTACCTGTGGAGTTCGTATTTTTACCCCGAACAATAAAGACATAAGACGAGAGGGTTTGAATAACAGAAAATAAAATCTCTTTTTTCCTCCTTTCGGTGATTTTGTTATCATGATTCCTCTCAATTTCACATGGGCTAGACTGCTTTAAAGTCGATTAAAAATTATGCACAACGTTAAAAAACTTGAAAGTAAAATGAGAACGCTCGAGGAGCGCGAGATCGCGATGGCTACAATTTTAAGGTTTCGGGGTGATAGCATGATTTTTAAAATCTGCTCACTGGTGCCTTTTGGCCTTTCAGCGTCTCCTCGCATGTTCTCTACTAATGACTGGTCCAACTTTCTTATTTGTATGTGATGAATAAACGGCGATAAACTTAAGAGTGCGTTTCTTTACTAAAATCCAAGATCAGATCAAAAATCCGGATCATTAGGATTTTTCGTTGAGAAAAGAAACGGTGTATCCAAAGAGGGATTATTTTTATTCAGGTCCTCTTTGTATTGCAAATTGATCCAAATTATTGATCATTTGGATCAATAATCCGATTTTGCATTTTAGTAAAGTATCAGTTTTCACATTAAAAATCAGGATTTGGATTTTAGTAAAGAAAGGCACCCTTATTCTCGGAAACATCTTTCGATAAAAAAGAAAGAAAACTTGGGATTCTAAAATGTCCTTCCTTCGTGATGTGGTAAACACCGCGTGTTTATCGTTTCCGCAAAAAAAGACAATATGAAGGTATTTTTGTACAACTTGCCTTGGATTGGAGTTTGCAACAGGTCAAGCTAGAGTTTTGACTCTAATTATCTGGAGGTTTGAGAAAAGTGGCTTTGAAAAATTGTTTCCGGTAAGGGATCGTTTTCACATGACGTCACGGGGGCCATATTAGTGCACCAAAAAAACGTGTAGGGATTGGACTTTTCTGATGTAAAAACTTTCTCTGCTTTCAAGAAATTTGCAGAGCTGCTAACAACATGAGCAAAAACGATCTACATGTTCGTTGTCCAATAATCGGTACTTTGAATGGGTATTTCACATCGCTCAGTGCATTAGATGTTACTTGGCACGAATTTTATTACAGTGCGACTACTCGAACCGGGGCACTTGGAAGAGTATCGAATCACAACGTTTTATGGGAAATGAAAGATTCTCAAGTTTTTTTTGGCAAACGGACCAATGAAATTCAAGGTTCAACCATGCAACCGTTGAAAACTATAAAACCGTTTGAACTTACCTGACCTCTCAGGAAACGGCCCTCAAATTCATGAATGTTACTGGTCCGTTTGCAAAAAATAAAATTGAGAATCCTCCCTTTAAAAAACCGTTGTGATTGGATAATCTTCATCCAAGTACCCCGGTTCGAGTAGTCGCACTGTTATGTTGCCTATTTTGGTGCGTGAGCAAAAACCAAGGTTTTACGCTTCTCGTTTACATTTAAGAGGAGGTTTAAAATAAGTGGAGTGATTGATAAGCATGCATTAATGAGGCAAAAAATGTAAACAACGATTCGCCTATATATGGACAGTCTTATGAGTACTAAACTGATCTATCAAAGTTTCCCCGACATTTAGTTATTTATTGCAGGATGATTGACCTCAATGGCTACGACCACCCTCATTAAATTTAAGTTAAAACCCCGTGTCATCCTTTACACCTCTTAAAACCATTAACTTCATTTATAAGCCCGATTGTAAAAACACTACAGAAATAGCCCAGCTGGATTGGAGAACCAGCACACAAGCAACTAACTTACCTGCAAACTTTTAGTATGTATCGGAGTTTTATATAGCATTCCCTCAATTTTTCCAATCCGCTCTACCAAAACTATTTTTTTAAAATCTTATTTTATGGAACCTCTTCCTGTTGCAAAGGAAATTGCTTCCAAATCTTTGGCAAACTGAAGTCCCTCTTCCTTTGATGATTCTAAAAGCCGGTTCAATACGCCTCACATCAGAAAACTTAATCTCTTCATCTTGCCTCTGCTGACAGTACATTTATACCTGTCGTATCACTTATTTCTTCCTTTTGTTTTACCTCTTGTAAACGCAGTCTTTTTTGTCAATTTTACCATCCACCTGAAGGTCTCTCGGCTGCTGATTATTTACCAACAATCATTTCAGCTACCAAGAAATGAACCGCCATTTTTCATCTTACCATCAACTTTTATGTTGTTTGTCACCTTTGGATTGTGCAGACAGATTTCTTCTTGCTTTGAAAAGTTTAACGCGTTGATGAGAGCTTTGCCATCCAACTGGAGGTCTTTTGGAGTTAAGAAATTACCCCACGTAAAATTCCATTTCGCATCGAAAAATCCAGACAAAATGCCATCCTTTCTCAGTTGTCACTTTGTTTCCATGTCATTTCAGTTCTTATACAAGTAGCCTTTCCATCCAAATGCTTACTTTATGAAGTTAATTAAATACCAATAAAAATATCAATTACCAACAAAACATGTGAACTCCACGCTCTTTCGTATCTGGAAGCCTTCATAATCATTCCATAAGAACAAATTTGAACAACTATTGCTCTTTTAAGTAGCCAAAGAAATTTCCTTTCAACCAAACTTTTGCGCATGAGTTGTCTTACTTTCGTGTTTTAAAGATGCACTGACAATAAGCCATTTATTTCCTTACCACAAAGTCGCCCATTTCGATTTTCCGCAATTTTCATTTCTTTCTAGACCTTCGATAACAATTACCGACCAGTAGATTAAGCCAGTGTCTTCGGTTGCCATGTGAAGCAAGATATTTGCCTGGCATCCGCAAAATTTAAAGAGGTGACAATGTCGAACACTTAGAGTTATAACCGGGAAGCATCAATACCACATTTGAAGTATTCTTTCATGTTTTCCCTCTATTCGATGCTCTTGTTTTCAGCAACTATCAGCCCCTCCACCGACGCTTGGGCGTTGTTCGCACTACGAAAATGTTTGTTTTATTATGGCAAAGAAATCTGTCAACAGGAAGCCATATCTAGTGCGAACGACTTTTTTTACACCTACCGAGATATTATCAACTGTCACTAAACGTCAAAGATGTCAACTACAATATTTGGAAGCCTACAATTTTTTGCTAGGAGACAAATTCCTTTGATCATTGACAGCTATAGTTCATCAGGTCCTCTTATTTCGTAAATATGACCAATTAAAGTTGCGTTTCTGATTATACGGAGAATTTCGCGTCTCTCAGGGGCGAACAAGGTTATTTTTCGTCATAGTGCGAACAGGGCCTTACTCCTGTGTTCCGTGATGACTTCATTCTAATCGAAAAACTATGTTGCCATATGCAAACCATGTATGTTCCAGGACGAAAACCACCATCCGAATAGAAGGTAAACCCACACCACTTGGCAGACATTTGCAGAAAGGATCTCTAACAATCATGTGTTTTGTAAGGAAAACAGACAAATTCCAAAATATAAAAGAAGAAAAAAGGCATTTCTCATAATAACGAAATTTCACATTTTTCGAAGTACATAAGTTTCACCTTGAATTTCTTTAAAACAAGCGACAGTTGAGGAAATATGACGACAGAATAGATGGAATTACCTGAGTGTGCTGTTTACTGTCATGAATTTGACAGCGAGGTTCAAAAAGACCGTCCCCGATTGCCAGATGACCAGTTGGAAAAGGTACAGTAGACTGCTTACACGCGTTGTTTTCTCGAGCTCCAGGCTAGTTTTTCGGGGTTCGCGTTTGAGGTTTAATATGCAAAACAACAACTTTGGTGGTGCATTACACTTAGGAAAATGCCTAATTTCACACATTATGGAGAAAGTAACCAAGTGATGAAATGGAATTCATCTCTAGGAGAGTTTCCTAACATTTGACAATGTGAGTTGGAATAATCACGATGAAGATCGGAAGAATCAGAAAACTTTGATGTTATATGTGCGATGTAACTAAGATTTTTGAACACTAAGGGAGGCGAATTGGCTGCTCTTTATCAGACTTCCTTTGAGGGAAGTGAAAGACAAAAACCCAGCAGAAAGTCTGCAGAAGACACTTTGTTCTCGTATTTGCTTGTACAACGGCAGTAGTCTAGCCTACTTCAGCTTGTTTGTAGGTATTCAAGTTGAATGGTCGGATGCAAATAGACATACAATCATCAGAACTGGTTGAAGACATCCCAGTTGGTTATTGTATCACGGAGGCAGCGTGACGAAGAGGCCGAACTCGGGACTGCCGAGAAACAACCTCACCAAGTTGTCAGTGCCACACTTGAACCTGGGACCTTCAGATCACAAAACCAGCGCCTCAACCACACTTCAACGCAGCCTCCTGATGAGAATATGTTCCTCCTTGTGAGTATGCCTCTGTGTTTACATTGCTGTACGCCTTCTGCTTCTAGATCAGAAACGACCACGCACACGAATTTATCGCACACCAGGCATTTTTGCACTGCTTTCTAGCACTTCCAGAAACCACCGTCAACATTTTTTGTCGATCTTTTTAAACCTCCGATGCACAGAGTATGGACCACAGGGTTTTTTTCCTCATATAAGGTTATCCACTGAGTTCGTATTTTTATTCTGAACAAGTTTTTTCAATAACAAGACTTGATCGCGCGAAATCCATCTATTACTTTTTTTTCGACATTTTTGTTATCATGATCATAGTAATTTCAGCTTTAGGGCTTTAGGTTGACCATGACATGCGCGAAAACAGGAACATAATACTTGTAAATCATGAACACATAAATAGCATGCTAACAAGAAGAAAAACTGACCGTGATGTCTGAAGAACCTGTACAGCCTTTCAAAAAGGGAACGTCCAAAACATTTCTCCTTTGCCTTCTAAAAATGGACCAAAGAGAACGTCAAATATATTACTGAACAAAAACGAGGATTCATAAATCCTAAAAACTGTTTAAGCCTTAATATCTTTCCCACTCCTTTCCCTTTTTGGTAGTTTCTTGGTGTTACGGGTGGGTGCAATCACGAAATAAAGTCATACAAAAGACACTGACCCTGTGATAGAGCGATTTTCGTATGACCTTGAAATGAAAACGCGCGAACAAAACAGAAACAACAAACGAACGAAAATAGAGCAATTTGATTGGTTTATCGAACGAATACAAACGCGCGTGGCTTTTGGTTGGTTAAGCGAACGCAAGCGTAAAAAAACTTCATGCCTGAGAACTTTCTAGAAATCAATGGATCCTTCGCTTTGACATCATACTGCAACACGATTGGCCAATCGAATAATGCCTTCTCCATACTAGGGTTTTCTTTGGCGGGAAAACGAAGAGTCCATGTTTTGATCTTATCATCCATTGGTTTATGAAACAGATGACGAACACTTACCGAAACCATTTTTCAAGGTCATACGAAAATTGCTCTATTACTTACCATGGACAGAACCGTGGGTGGAAGCTGCTCAGGGTCTCCAACAAGCACCAACTTGGACGCCTTATGTTCAAGCGCTATGAGGACATCTAGTTCAGTACACTGACATGCCTACAGAAGATAATACCCATTGCTGTGAAGCCTTAATCACACATTTTTTTGTTTTGTTTTATTCTATCCCAGACTGGACCACAACCATAGCATTTCTTATGAGGTAACTTGTCAAACGTAAACAGATTCATTAGCTGGAATTTTGAAAATTTTTGTCAATACTCCGAAAAAAGACCAGCTCTCAAAACATACGGAAATTACGGTTGCCTATTTCACCTTATTTACTTAGTTGATTGACACAATTTCTGATACTTTACTCTCAAAGTGTTGGCCTACTTACCCCTATACCTATTTATAATAAGTTCCGACCGTGAGCTTGCCGTCTTTAACAATTGACATCACCACAGCTGATCATGTCAATGATGGGTCCCATAAATCTGTTGGCCTTATCCCGTTCATCCTTCCTTATCAGGTCGTGGGGTAGATAAAGAACCTTAACGGTTTTTTAGCAGGGGAACTTGTTCCACAGTTGGGAAATGAAAATCATATCCGCTTAGAAAACCTGATTCCTTGCATCTTGGGAAAGTTTGGTTGTTAAAACTTTAATTAAAGAAGGAGTAAACAAGACTTACCTCGTCTATGATAACGCAGGTAAACGGGCAAATGGGCCTACAAATAGTTAACAGAGAATATTAGAACAGAACTGAACGCATAGAAAAAGGCAGTGCAAATAAGGTATACCTTCCAGCCCGTTGCAAGTCACGTTTTAAGCTTCTACTGCCCGCTCCACTGAGGGTGGTACAAACGACATCTGCAGAGTCTAGAATATCTCGTCTTATTCGTGCTTCCTGACGGCGGCTATCAGCGTCCTTAACTTTCTCTGCACGATACTTCGTGCGTAGTTCATCTTTGGTGGTGTTGAGCTTCTGTTTCTCCCTTACCTTCTCACACAGCTGTTGAAAAACAAATAACGCGTACAATACAGAGTGGAATAAGGTAGATACCCTATATGCCATATATAAATCGTATAAGAGGTAAAAGGGGCTAATTAACAGAAATGTAAAAGAAAAGTAATTTTATCGACATTTAGAATTAGCTGTATTGTGTAGTGTTTACTACAATCGCTCAATCTCTCACAGTGGAAATTTGTATATTACTTAATAAACTTCAAGATGATACCGATAAAAAGGCTAACGGGGTTTCTGAACGAAAGGGCTTGCTTATGGATTTTTCCTTGCTTCGATTTATAAAAGCTTATATTCAGAGCTGTGAAGGAATTACCAACAGAGGGCTAAATATTATGAAAAGCATCTTGGGAAAAACTGTATTTAATTGGCCTTAGAACGAAAAGCATCGTCGAAAAGCATGGAGTGGCCTGAGAAGAGCACACAAGGGGTGCAATATATATAGGAATACAATCACCAATTGACTTTAGTATATACACACTCAGTGATCTTTGTAATTTACGCAATCTGATTGGTTCGCTATCTCGGACTATTCAACAATATTCACCTCCTAGCGAGTGAATAATGTGTGAGCTCGGTGTTTTTCCCATTTTTTTAGAGAACGATCTTTTAAAAGTCGACAAAATCCTAGGGCTGACTTTTTTTAAGGCAAGAAAAGGCTTGGAAGGATTCAATACGGCGTTTTTCAATTTACTGTAGCTGAGTTTTGTGCCGATGGATTGTTTACAACTCCCGTGTGTTCGCGTAGAAGAAGCCGTTTCATGAACTCAGCGTTTTCTAACAGGAAAATTTTGGCTCAAAAATCGAAGTTTATTTATGACAAAAAAATTTAAAAGGAAATGTTTGCAGAAATTCTTCGTTTCAAGTAAACAGGAAAAAGAATGATACAGGAAGACAACGTCTTACCTCGAGCAACCGAGCAGCCATTTTTGTCAGCACTTCATGCGAAGAACGACACAACAAACCCTTTCGGCTATAAACTTGGCGAGTCAACAGAAAACAACGAAGCTCTACTCTTCTTGTCAGGTAAGGAAACAGTTCAAACTTTTAGCGGTTCCATTTAAGCCATTACGCTGTTGTTTGCGAAATGATAAACTTGTGAATTGCCATGTTTGAAAATTCTGCAAAGATCTATTTTTAACCTTACGCAATTGTACTTTTTAATGGTCTCCTCTCTGATTTTGTTGAGATCACTCCGTGTGTATATACTAAAACAATTATTCTTTTCAATCTCGGTGAATAGTGGCTTTGGGAATATTTACCTCGCCGCTTTCGCGGCTCGGTAAATATTTGGCCACTATTCACCTCGATTTCAAAGAATAATTGTTAATTATGACAGGAAAACTGACCTTGATAATGTTAGGAGTACACAACAAAAAAGAATGAAGAGATACCTTGCTATGATTACCGGGGAAAGGAGAATTCTTTAATTCCAAAATCTCTATGTCCAACTCCTTTTCTCTGTGCTCATAAATCTTAAGTTTTTCTCTGATGGAGCTGAGATCTCCTGCTGCAGAAACAACGGTCTGTCTTTCTTTCACTTCCTTTGTTAAGCTGTCCAAAGAAAACTTCATCACAGAGGGATGTATGTGTGACTTGCGACCCACCCGGACTAAAGACAAATCACCGCAATTCCTGGAGACAACTAGCAAAAAAAGATAAAAAAACATTTTCTATTGACCCCTGGGCCTCTGCAATTCCTAATGACGTTAAATGACATTTTGATCATGAACCCAGCAGCTCAAGCGTACATTCCGTCGCAAAGAACATTTGGAGATCATTAACATAAAGACAAATTGCATTTAAATTGTTTTGAATCACAAGTATTGTCCGATAATTAAGTCAATGTTCTGCAAATGAGATGCACCGCAGAGTAAATTGGTGTTCAGTACCCACCGGCAAGTGATAGCAACGAGCAGCTACTTCACGCAATTGCTGGCTTTTAACTTGACTTCATCTACAATGAGCCTAAAGAATTATCGGCCCTCCTGGGCTATTACTTTCATGAGGTATACGACCAGTTAAAAACTTATATTTTCAAACAGGTTTTTTGTTTTGTGATAGGGTACGCCTGAACTTCTACAATTTTGTGCGTCAAAGTACTTGCATGGCGGACGTGAGAGCTCTTATGTAGGTTAACACAGTGACTTATTTTGGGAGATTTTCCTATCTGAATAGTCCTTGAATTAGAAAAAGGAATCCTTTGATGTTTCAGGGTTCCTTTGATAGCAAAACTCAGCGACAGATGATTCTGTTGGTTTCCCGCCGCCACATTGGTGCCCAGTCCGATGCACACCAGTATGGCGTCTCCATTGCGTATTTACCTCCTTTCATTTTCCAGATTCTTTTGTGAAATTCTGTTCGCCGAAGCCAAGAAAGTATTACTGAACATCATAATGATATGGAAAAATCTCATAGGCATTTACTTTCAACACACTTAATAAATATGCGGTACTACAAAACTCAAAACTACAAAAGTTTTGTAGTACCGTATATTTATTAAGTGTGTTGAAAGTAAATGCCTATGAGATTTTTCCATATCATTATGATTTTCCAGATTCTATTTCTATTATAGATGACGTGATAGTGAAAACCAGCAATTTTCAGGTATTGAAAAAGTGGTTCCTTATCTCTCATAAGTAGTCAAGCCTATAGGGATAACGTCACATTATAACAACAAACGTTTTCAAGCATGTTCCTACACCATTAGATTTTTTAAAGGTTGCACGGGTATTTCCATATCGTGACTGGTAAATATCGCCACCAAAATCTTCATCCACAGACTGCAGTACTGACGTTTTGTAGTTCGAGAATGTACCACACGCACATTACAGAGAAAGAAATGAGTTACTTGAAAGTAGGGGTGAGCATTTACCATTACCAACCTTCCTTCACTGTACTTGTTCGGTTGCTTTTCCTGTTCTCCCGACCGTCTTTCCGTTTATCAAGATGAATCAATGCCTGTGTGATTTGCCCTATTAACTCATCTATAGCACCATTAGATGGTGCACATAATAAAATACGAGGTTTATCGGCTAGGGGTCCACTTGAAGAGCTTGATTGAGTTGCAACTTTTGGTGGCCGCTGTGTAAAGGAAGCATTAAAAAAACCGATTAACACCTAAATCTTCGTTTTCCTTCTTTCTTGATAAACTGAGCATTGATATTCTACTTACCAATACAAGACATAAAAGCATCATTGCAAAACTAACAACCTCTTTCAACAAAGGAAATATGTCTGTACTTTACTTCAAATGGGCCTACCTACTGTAAATTCTGGTTGCTGTAGGATACAATCTTAAGGGTGACATCACAACTAAGTGAAACCATCAATTTCTGTATATTAAAAGCACACACACCGCAGAAAACAAGGTGTTACCCAAGTTCTGTGAGGCTTTGAGGTGAATGGTCCGATATAAGTATTTTTCAATGAAAGACATATTGGGCACCATCAAGCGAAATATATTGTGGTTGTAAGCTGTCGAAAGCACTGATTATATATATGCTCAATGGCTTTTAAGACTTGGATAATGGAGGGATTAGGTCCAAGTGGTAATGAAAGCATGCAGGTGACTTACTAAACCCAGAAGGAATCAACGACCAACAAAATAAACTCAGTTTGGCAGGACTTGACAAAGTAGTGTAAGAGGGACGCTGAAAAAGTACGGGAGAATTTGCACAACCAAAAGGAACAAGGAACAGCACATTTGTTTTACAAACAGATTTTTAATTTGACTTACATTTAAAATTTCCCTAACAAGACCCACAATTGTAAAGGATTTGCCAGTTCCTGGGGGACCTTGTACTAAACATATGCGAGGTAAAGGAAACTCCTTATGTATTGCATTTGCTGCCGTGGAGATGACTTTCTCCTGAGACTGATTGAACGCCTGCAAATAAAGAAGGATAAACGCGTTACTTTTTTGAGAACTATTAGGTACTTCTGCCTCTGACAGTGCAAGGAAAAGAAATTAAGTTCTGGGAAAGAAAAAGAGACAGGGTGGCACGTATTTGAACGTTTTACATAATCGTCATCAACGCTAACATCAGAGGTCTGTGGCCCTTTTTCAGAATTAAGCAAACAAGAATCAGCAGTAATAACCATTACTGATTCTTAAGTAGTCTACGGTGACAAAATAAGCTTCTTAATTCTTTGTAGTACCTTTGACACGAGTGATGATTGCTGATAATCTTCTGAGCAAAAATAGACTGCTTTTCTTGGTTTAAGGATGTCAGATGCTAGAAGACTCTTGCTAAAATGCATCAAGCCGCAAAATTGCCTCATCGCTGTTAACAGTGATGTCACAAACTCTACTTGAATGCAGCTTCCCCGTACAGGTCGGAACTTTGAAGAGGTTTTGATTTCAAGTGTAAGCTGAAACTCTCTGGAACCTGACAAATCTGAAAGTCAAAGCAAATATATAGACATAAGGTTTACTGAAATACCGAAGTTTTGTACCAAAGGCAACATTAACATTCACGTTTACAGAGTCTCGGAGACATCTTTTCATAAGCTGCATCTACAATAATCCAATTTACAGTTTTCGGTTGAAGCGCAATCAGGGTGACCTTGTTTTGAAACAGCCCTTCTTGCTATCTTGAATAAATAATGTCCTCATTATTAACTATATTTCGGCAAAGCTTCTCCCACGTTTAGCAAGGTTTAGCAAGATAACTATGCATCCAGTCCGCTGCCAAAGTGCTAAGCGTGCAACTGGTCTGTTCTTGTTACTAAACATGTCACTAAACAGTGTTGTCGGAAATAAGAAACTGAGCAACAGAATTTGACGAGGAAAAAACACTAAATCCTCCAGCAACTAAGGAGATATTTGCCGATTCAAATTTGTTATTAAATTTATAAGGCAACAAAAAAATTTTCTTAAATGACTGACTTTCCAACTCTTATCACGCCTGGTATTTTTAGCTTCCATTTTCCCAAGTAATCATCTTAAAATTAAGTATACCATCTTCTCCATCGCTGTCCAAACTTAATCTTCGTGAAGACTGCGTGGGTTTCACGTCAGCTTTCTCCACAAAACCAAATACTACCTGGGCGTACTGACCTCTGGGCTGCATGTAAGAACCTGTCGCAAAAGTAACACAGTTGTCACCGAGTTTTTAAGGGAATATCTTCGGGAAGCGAAGCGATCTGCCATTTTCAAGGATGAGTGATCGTAAGAAGGAGAAAAGTGTGCTTTAATTTACGCATGAGCAGAACATTTGCAGCCAAACAGAGCTGGACGACATTGGGCATGAGCAGGCCATTATTTGTAGACAGTTATTTGCAGGTCAAGTGGTGGGCTATCGGCCAATGAAAAGGAAACAAAATTTGCAACAAATGGTAATTATGATTGATGTGAAGAATTGTTACGTTCATATCCGCCTTGGCCTTTGACTGGCGGAATAACACCCTCCTTGATCTGTATGACTCTTCACAACATACTCAGCCTTATTCAGTAATTACTGTGTTTACAGTTTCTAACGTAATGTCTTTGAGTAAGAAAAGCGGTTAATCAGGCCGGATACCAAATACTGTATGGTTCAGTTCACAAACAAGGACACTCTACTACGCTGTAGTCATTGCTTGTCATTTTATCAATTTATTTTTTTATTCAAATCCAAAAAAAATGCAAAAAGGGGTAATTGTGGTCTACGGCGTAATACATTGCACCAAGGTGAAGTGTGACCGGTTTTGTCAGAAAAATATGCGTGACCTGCTGCGTCAAAAAATTAATTTTCCAGATGCAAGAAGTCACGCTTCATTTTCTCTTTGACGCTAGTCGTCGGCGTGCTAAACGGAATAAAGTTGAAGCGCAACTTAATGCGGCAGATAAATAGCGTCACCTTGTGCGTCGAATTTTTTTTTTCGCTCATGCAAGAAATCATTCTTTTCATTGACAAAACAGGTTACATTTCATGTTTATATGACATAGAAAGCTGTTAAAATCGCAAGTGCACAACAGATATAACAAAAACTGTAAACATGTACTCTCTCTAAAAAGCTTTTTATTGCTTAATACTTTATTCAATAATCTTGGACAGAAGCGGGTTTGGACGTGTGGAGTGCTGAGAAGATTGAAAAGCTAAGAATGAAGCACCCAAACTATATATGCACTATTCATACACTCAGATGAGAAAAGGAAATAAAAAACCCTTACCTCTACCATCATTAACAGCAAATCTCAACACAACCAAGTCACTTTCCAGAGGGAAAAGTGCATTCTTTTGTTGATCCTTGCTAATGGATCCAATACATGGAATAACTGACAAGTTATTGGAAGCACCTCCGTCTGAAACGTTCATAAACACCTTCTTCTTATCAATGTTGACGTCGTCCCAGCTTTTTCGAGCCTGTGGAGACATTCGCAAAGAGCGAGAGATTCACGCTACTGTTTTAAACAGGGGTAACATTCTTCAAGTTGTGAGCTATTAAGAAAATCCTTCAAGGTGATTAGTTAACAGTGTGTTGGCGGCCATGCTGGTTCATCAAGAAAAGTGAACGATAGCTGCCCTTGATTCAAACTTTTGTGATGGAAGCAAAAAAGACAACGTTGTGAAACAAACGGGAGATTTATATGCAAGAATTAAATCAAATTAACGAAACAAAACTTTATCACAAAAGGACTAAAGAATTCACAACGAATCATGAGGAATCAAAAGTTATCTGACTCCAATCAATCACGAATATATGAGTCCAATGACAGTTTCTGACAAAGTGATGAAAACCGCAAAGTGTATTTAGCCTTGATCATTCCACAAGAATCCCAACCAGCATTTATTTGAACTGTTTTTACATCTAACATACCTGTTCCAAAACTTCCAAAAACAACAGTGGTGTAAACGTTTCGTAATACTGGTCTATGGAATCAAATCCCTCAGGTACTGGAGAAGGATTGGTAAATTTAATGTTCCTTTTTGGGTTTCCAAGGCATGAAACATTCCAGTTTAGAATCTCATGAAAGAATAGCTCTTCTTTAAGTACTCTAGTAGGTGTTTTGATAGCTGGCTTAAAAGGCTGCACACCATTTGATCTGCTGGCACTCGTGGCTGTGGTAACTGGGGCTGTGTTATCAGAAAATGTCACACGTTTGACAGCTTTTGGCACTGATACAGTCCTTTGTGTATCATCACTAAGTGTATCGCTATGAGGTTCATAATAAGCCTCGTGTCCACTATCATCATTTAAGAAAACAATACTGTTCTCTTGATTATCCTGAGTCTGTGTACTATACACATCTTCAAGATCATCCTCAATGCTTACTAAAGCATTCTCTTGAGAACCTAATACTAGTTCGCTGTAGTCACAGAAATCGTCCCAAAAGTTTGTCCCATCATCAATGGTGGCATTTTCAAGTTGGTTACTTATTGATGATAGATTAATATTTTCCAGGTCATTTGGTTCATCTTGTACCAAGGACTCGCTCATGGAAGGACACCGTAAATCCTCTTGTGTGACCAAACTGTCCTCATCCGCCTCATCTTCACTTCCAGAACTTTTATGATCTTTAACACTTAATTGCTCTCCCCTTAATTCAGGATATAAAATAGTGTCCCTTTCAGTCTCAATGAGTTCAGTCTTCATATTAGGTGGATAAAAAACACCAGTGAAAGTCTCCACTCTTTCATCAGAACGACAACCTTTTGCAGTAAGTTTAACCTCTAGAAGCGAAGGTTTATCTTGAGGAGCAGCGGCTGACGAAATCGAATATTCTTGTTTCACAAAGGATTTAAACGTGTCATCTGAACGGTCGGTCTTACTTGGAGACGTAGCATCCAAGGAAGAATTACTAAGCGTAGTATTTTGACTAACTGACACGTTTGCCTCTTTCTTCGTGTCATATGTATCCATCATTTGAAGTAGAGCTTCATCAACGCTTTCTTCATCATCTTCAAGAAAATGATTTTCAGTTACGGGATCTTTGTCTCCTTTGGAGAATGATATTCTCTTCTCGAGCATTCCCATCGCACTTTCCTCTTCATCAGATACAACTATTGGATCTGCTGCGGTGGCACCTAGGAAAAACAAAAAATGGGTGTAAAATAGTATCCACAAGGTCAAGTGTGTTTCAAGTACTTTAGATAGGCGGGAAATGACAAGGATGGTTATCGCGGTCATCATTGATAGAATAATAAACACTAATTTTAAAATAAACAAACTTAGCGTTGATGTTCACCTAAAACGTTGCCTAATACCGCGTGATTGTTAAGAAAAGAGTGGCGTCATTTATTTTTACGCTGTTGTAGCTCGAACTCAAAACATTTAAGATGAGGGAAAGCAGGGAGATTTTTGACCAACAGCAATTTACTATAGCAAAAATGAGTGTTAAGAGTCTTTACACTTACGAGTCAACATTATGGCGTCATGGTGACGCCATTCTCAAGAAAATACAAATTAACAAAAATCTCAAAAGATCAAATAATGCATATTTCTGGGCTGACTATCTCTCTAACGAACACGGTAACGAGTCAGGTCAGGTCATTTGAAGTGAGTAATGTATGAATCTATAAGTATCGACATGGTGAAATACTATATAACTATCCCCCGAAGGGGAGGTGAATAGTGGTGGCTTTACACCGAGACGCCAAGCGTCTAGGTATATATCTAGCGTTGTTTATCGACCCTGAGGGGGATAGTTGTTTTAGTATTTACCAAATCAGTTGGATAAAAACGAGAAAAAGTAATTTGTTGTAAATTAAAAACGTCACTTAGTACGAATTTTGTTTACAATTTACAAACATTTCGGGGATTTTGTCAAGTGCATTTTTACAATTTTATTGCAAATTCACCATGAAAATAATTTTCTACCTAACAGTAAACAATGTCAAGCCAAAGATCGTTGCTTTCTTGGTATTTGTTTGTAGGACTGCTTCATTTACCGCTCAAATTTCGTGTTTCGAAAATGCCTCGAAATGAGACTGTTACGCGGGTAATCTTTTAGAGGACGGGTAGCTTGCAAACTAAACTGAACGCAGGGTTGTCGGAACAGCAACAAGAAGATTTATTCCAAAAATGAACGTAGTTTCCACGAAGTAAAACTCCACAACAGCACTTAACTCGATAAACTTACACGGCCTCCGCCAACTTCAATAAATTTACACGGCCTCTGCCAACTTGATAAACACTGCTTCAGTCACACTTGACTACACACGGCTGATCGTCAAACTCTCTTCGCTTGTGGAAAACTAGTTAAAACTTCGCTCGAAATCGCTTACTTATATACGTTTACAATAATATTCTAGAAGTTTCTAAATAGTCTAATTATAGAACGATTACAAAAAGGTTACAAAATATACCGTTTTAGAAACACTTACGCAAGATCCTAAAATAAACAAATTATGAACTTTCGCGAAGCTTCTAGAAAGTCACGCTAGTCACGCGATACAGTTTTTCGTAACAGAGACGCTATTTTGGCTCCCGTCGCAAAACAGTGAATAGCCAAGGATATTCCAAGTTACGGGAGCCAATCGAAACGCGCGAAAATTGCTTTCACTGATTTGGTAAATACTAATACAAATTATTCAAGAATCAGATTAGGAAAGCAGCTGAAGGTCAGTCATCACAACCAGGACTCGACATAAAGTGCAAGAAAATTAAATGGATCACTCGAAACCTCAGAAAGTAAACAACATTGACTCTTAATGAGTACAGTCAAAGCTCTCGTAAACGACCATCGCAGAAATTTGAAAAAGTGGTCGTAACTAAGGCTGGTCGTTTACAAAAATAAGCCCTCATAAGCAACCGCATTAGGGGTAGTCGCTTACGAGAGCTTTAGAAACTCCTTAATAATTCACAGAGAAAAACAAACGAAATAGGCTTTGCATTGGTTAGTCACATGATCAACTTTCGGTAAACACGAAAACAGTTCGCTTTTGTAAAATTTTGTTAGCACGAACTAAAAGAGTATATTAAAATTGGATCACCTGTAAATTGTCAGCCAAATACTTCAAAAGTAACGATTGCAATGGCCGCCGAAAAGTAAAGGATTTGTATGAGACAAAATTGCCACCCAGTCACGCTTGAGTGGTTTTCCATACAAATTCTTGCAAATTCTGAAATTTTTAAACAGTCGTTTAATCTTCCTCTTGCGCACTTAAGGGCTCAAATTGCCTGTTTGAATTAAAAGAAGATTCCAGCCCCGTAATGCTTAAGGAAATATTTCACGACATTTTAAAAAGTTCGAAATTTACAAGGATTTGTATGGAAAACCATTCAAGCATGAGTGGGTGGCAAAAGTTGTTTTTCTCAAACAAATCCTTCTTATTTTCGGCGGCCGCTGCAATCGCTGCTTTTGAGATATACGGATGAAAATTACAGCTTACCTAATTTTAATATGCTCTTTCAGCTCGTGCTAACAAAATTCTTCAAAAGCGAACTGTTTTCGTGTTTACCGAAAGTTGATCACGTGATCAACTAATGCAAAAGGCTTATGAGTGTCTGATATAGATCGTTTTCACTGTCACGCAATAAACACTGCAACAAAAAAAATATTGGAAACCGCCCAGTGGAAGAAGCCAAGAAAATGAAATGTTATATAAAAGACTAATATATAAACAATTTGTCCAAATCTCAGGTCTTTTTGGCCAGCAGTTTCTGAGTTATCTGCCGAAACGTTTCACGCACCTTTGTGGAGCTTTGTATGGAAACGCCATATTGGTGGACAGAAACTGTCCACCAATATGGCCGCCGGAAATCAACTAAAACATCTGAAGTTCACTTTTTTCCATAAAAGCTCTTTCTCTTCACTCAAGAGTTAGTCTACGTGCGCATAAACTCATCTTCTAATACTTGAAATGATAAAACTGCTGAAAATCAAGAGGAGATACTTTATTTCAACGAGACAGCATTCCTATTTTGGTGTCACGCACTGTGAAAACTCGGAAGTTCAAATTGCTGTATTTTCGAAATGAAACGTGCTACGGGACTGGAAACTTGTATAAAAATTTATTTTTTGTCTATCTTCAACCTAGTGTAAATAAGAAATCGTAAGACCCGGTTATTTTGACCTTACAGTTTGATGACGTCACCGTGAAAACCATCTATAGACATGGCTGAACTTTGCGCCAATTTTTTAGCCTAAAATATCCCAAGATATTATCAAGGAACCTTCAGTGCAGTTCGCCGTTTCATTGAAGTGTTCATTTACGTGAATAAGACTCTGAAAGTTTGCTTACAAGACCTTGAAAGCAAAGAAAACTCCAGTTGGGTATAGTTGCACGTCGTCGCTATTGCTGGTTTTCAGTGTCATGCCATTCAAAATAGATCAAAATAAAAATCAAAACCGTTCAATAGATAAAGTCCAGAATCTGGGAAATGAAAGGAGGTACATGTACAAAGACTCTCGCCAAGATTCAGGTCAGAGGAATATTTCGTATACGAGATATCGGAAGAAATGTTTTACCCAAACTTATAGAGATTTGTATGGAGACGCCATGCTGGTGCTCACCTGGATGAGCTCCAACATGGCGGACGGAAACCAAGAGAAACATCTGTCACCGAGTTTTGCTACAAAAGCGTGAAATTATTCCTCGAGAAACTCATAAACACTAAAGTAATACTTTTTAACTTGTGGGTACGCGCGAGCGTACCACGAGTTATTGCAGGGACAGGGATATGCAAATGAGTCACTCGCTCACTCGTAGTAGACGTTTTCATAATTAATCGGGTCCGAACTCGAGAGCGCGAAGATCTATCGTTTTCAAAGAAGCACCCGCTCGCCGAAGTTCGGTGGCATCAAATTCCTCGCCGAGAGCGTGCATCGTGCGCTACAGCACGGTCAGAGGATAGAGGTCTTACCAAATTTAAGACACGCAGGAATCTTTCACATTAGTACGATTCAAGAGCCTTTGACTCGTCCAGGCGTTAAACTTGACGCGAAGATGAGCATTTGCTCTTCTACTCCTTCAACTTCGACGCTGGCTTGATCTCATACCTTGTAGTAATGTAGTAGGTTATGTGTATGAATGAATGTATAATAAATAAAGGCACTTCTTCTTCTTCTTCTTTATAAGGACTCCTCAAGATCACGGGGGGAAATGGATGTGATTTTGAGCATTAGCTTTAAAATGACAGCAGAAATTGAGATAAGAAAACATAAGCTTATGTTTTGCGTCCTATTTCGCGGAGGAGTTGTGTCGACTTTGTTTCGCATATGTTCTTTCATTGCCATGAAATGTGTTTACATTGTTTTTTACTGTCAGTAACTTGATTTCAATTAACTTTAAATTTCATCCGATTGCTTCGAGTCGTTTTTTCAATCGGTTAAGTATGGCCACAGGGTCCAGAGGAGATGTGTTTGTCGTTAGAACATCAAAACCCATCGAAAACCTCTGAAAAAATGGGTTATTTTGTTCGCGTTACAGTTTTTTTAGTCGTTTCGTTACACATTCTGTAGACCGCAAACCAAGAGACTGACGGGTCACAAGATCGGCTTATGGTATAAAACACGGAAATTGTCCATTTTTTTACTCGGCACTTCGTGCAGCAAGAAAAGTATTGTGTTTCCAGAACAAGGACAGTATATTTATAATCTGAATTTCTATCATTTCCTAAAATTTACTGTGGGAAAAGCAGAGGTGATAACTAATTGATTATTTTCTAAATAACGTACCCAGGACTACCCACGAGTTGACGATAGTCTTTCTTTGATTCTAATACATGATCTGTTTAAATAGCAAAATTTCCTGAAATAAGTCATTTTTTTAACCTACATGACAGCTCTCTTGGCCGTCATGTAAATGCCGCGTCACGCAAAAACTTAGAAATTCAAGCGTCCTCTATCACAAAACCAAGAACCCTTTTGAAGCGAAAATTTGTATGAAAATTAGGTTTCAGCTGCTTAATGCACCGTGAAAGTAAAGTCTCGGTAGGATCGATAGTTTTTTAGTTTGAATTTTAGTGACATCATGTGAAAACCAACAATAGTTGGTCGCTCGTTCTCCGCTGTTAGCCAAAATTTGGTAATTGGTCTCCTTAACAGTAAAAACCAAGCTCCAAGTGTTCAAAAGGTGGATAGCGTTATTGGTCTTCGTACTACTAACTTATACCAGGGCCAGGAGAGATCGATTCCTTTGCGTCTTACATTATTTTTTATCTTACTGGACCTACCTCGTTTCCGCTGGTTGGGTGGACGCTTCTTTACACTGCCAGCTGACTTCCTCGCTGTGTATTTTCCCTTACCCTTAAGTGGCCTTTTTACGCCTGTCTTTTGAATCTTATTGTCTGTAGCACTCGGTTTGTTGCTGGTTGAAACGGTGGAGGTACCCGTATTTCCAATGTCATGCAACATAATCTTAAGTCCAAAGGGTTTCCCTTTCATCAACAACTTCGACTTCTCTGAGCTGAAAGAAAAGCTTCAACATCAGTATTTTTCAAAAGGGTATCCACAGCTATACCATCAACGCTACAAACGTTTGCAAAACATGCAAAGTTTGCTCAAAGTCGTCAGTTTATTGATCACAGTCCACTCTTTTTGCCTCTATGGACAACTAAAGTTGGTTCCCGTCGTTTGTCACGACGTTTCTTTGGCTCTCTACAATGTGGACATCTTTTCAAGACAAACAATTAATGCCGATGGAGTTCTTAAAGGTGACGGTCTTTTAAAGGGTATCTGTGATGAGAGCACCAGGTACTGAAATCATGGAGAAAGGTTTTGCCCGAACAAAGATTTTTCTCCTAGCATATTCCAAGCAGTAAATATTGTGACACTTTGTTTTCAAGGCATATTTGATCATCGGAAACAAATTTCGAACAGACACTCCTGCATGTTCCAAAACACCAACAAACCCCCCAAGGGAAAGGGAATCAATTGAAATGATTATTGGAAGAATGGAATTGGAAGACTCACGGTTAACCTCAAATCTTACATTTTCACATTTCCAAAAAGTTGATGGTGCTTCGATTTCTTTCGTCGTTTGAAGTATGTCCAATAACTTTCCTCATCATCATAATCCCCCTTCTCCACCTCGTTCTCCTCCTCGTCATCAGACACCTGAGTGCTAGGTCCAGCCTTTCCCCATGAACGCACCGTGGAATCAATCTTTCTTTTTCTCGGTTGATCACTAGGTGTACTTAACGCATCAGGCCTGCCCTTAACTCTATTTCCTTTGCCAACACTTATTTGGTGCTTGACAACTGCTTCTTCCTCACGGGCTTTCACGGCTGATCTTTGCAGTGAAGTCCCACACGGACCAGCCATTCTCGAAGAACCCACAGTGGAATCGATCTTCCTTTTCCTCGGTTGGTCATTAAGTGTACTTAACGTGGTAGAACTAGCCTCAACTACTTTTCCTTTGTCAAACTTTGTTTGGTTCTTGATAGCTGAGTCTTTTTCACGGCCTTTTCCCGCTGAAGTCTCATATGAACGCCTATTCGACCGAATAGTTTCTTGGTTAAGACTGGTAAGAGTTTTTCTCTTGTTTTCTTTGTCTACTGGCATTTTGTCAAAAGGTAAGGTACTCTTCATCTGCAGCTCTCCATTGTTAACGTTGCTCATAAGTGATTTAGCATTGAATTCTTTGAGCATTTGCAGTTCGTACCAAGATTTTGAGATATTTCGCAAACCAGGTTGGCGGAAAAATGGCATTTCTTGAGTCTGCAACAGAATAAAATTTTACTGTATCCGACCGATTAACATATATATTTCATAAGCTTATTTCTTAAGTATAAGTCTAAATAGTACGCAGCTGGCTGCATGTACGTTCTATAAATCAGCTTACTGGAGTGTATAAGCTGTCACATCTTTCTAGGTGTATCCTCTATGCTGATGTCTTTCACTAAATACAGTTGAAAGCAGCCGTTGTAACGGGGTGGCCGTTCTAGAGAGATTTTAAACAAGAGTCAATGTACGGATTGTTTGTCCGCCAGGACGAAAAATGTGGCCGTTGTAGAGAGGTGGCCTTAGCAGGGGTTCGACTGTGTATTCTTCAAACTAAGAACAGGGAGACGTAATGCATCATGGAGTTGGATCATTAATATAAAAACCAGATATTTAAAGGAGAATAAAGTAAATATATACAACACTGGCTAATCGGATTCATGGAAGTAACAACATACCCGGCATTACAAATGATGTTCTTTTCTAAAGCCAAAATGACAAATGACTGTGCAGTACAAAATGAGTTCTCAGTCCCTTGGCAACTAATTGCATCAAGGTTCCATTGTACTTCCGAAGACATTCTACAAAATGGCTCACAAACATTACTGCGCTTTTCACAAACGTGCGAATTCTGAAGCTCAAAAGCGTTTCTCGCTGCCGTCAATCATCCTAACGGTTCTCTTAGGAAACAAAACGTTACTTTAACGGGTTCAAAAGGTCATGGTTTGTGATCGGTGATTGGTGGATTTCGATCCGTTTTGTGTGTTTCTGTGTTTCAGGGTTCGTTGCTTGTGATCGTAATTATGATTGACGGCAGCGAAAAACGCAATTGTGAAAGCGACTTTAGAACTTTAGAGTTCGCATGTTTGTGAAAAGCGCAGTAACAGGGCCGCACAATAATGGACTTTCACTTTTGTTTTATTAAGTACGCTGCTTGTGATCATAGATTGCAAAACAGGTAAAAACCACACTTGGGGAAGCCATGCTTCACAAATACAAGTAAAAAAAGCTCAGTACCTCAAAATTCTGAACAAGAAGTAAAATAATTTGCTGTTTATCATCTGAAGATAGAAACTTTGGTCCTGATAGTTGGAACATGTCCCTGTACTTTAAGGCATTCTTGTATCCCTTTCGATGACAGTCCTTCAAGAGACCCTGAAGCAGTCGTTGGCTCACCTCCACAACCTACATGGTAAAATTTTACAAAAATATAGTCTGACCACCTTGCATTTTGCATTAGAGAGCTTTAGATTCTGAGACCACAGGTGACCCAAGCATAATATCACAGGTAGCCCTGTGCGTAATATGAGAGTTTGTATGGGAGAAATAGAGTTTGAAACTTAGACGAATAAATGAAGTAAAAGCGATAAAAGTTATCAATAAAGTGTAAATATTGTTACCTGGAGTCGTTGTCTTTGTTTGTACAAAGTTTCAGCGCGATAACCCAGGTAACAATATTTACACCTTATTGATAACTTTTATCGCTTTTACTTCATTTATTTCGTCTAAGTTTCAAACTCTATTTCTCCCATACAAACTCTCATATTACGCACAGGGCTACCTGTGATATTACGCTTGGGCCACCTGTGCTGAGACGAGTACGACAATGAGTACGAGATTTTCTCAATACCGAGTATTGCTTGTGCGTGAGCCAGCGTCATTTTGGCGGGAAAATGTGGTAGCCTTCGTCACTCAACTACGAGTTTTAGTGAGAATGTCAACGGAAACAAGTTACAAAGTGTTAGAGGTTTTATCATTTCGTGGTCGGGAAGCTCCTTCAGTTAAGATAACAGTGCTAATTTTTTGGTGAAAAAGAAGTGCGATGAACTTTTGCGGGGTGTCTATAATTTGAGAATACGCGAAAAAATTTTAAGTCAAATCTCGCATTCGTAGTTCTCGTCCTAGAATCTAAAGGTCTCTAATAAAATACTTTAGTCACTGATACAATTTTTACATGGACCTATATGCTATGTCCCATCATGTAATTCTCGAAAATCCAACAAATTCAATAAGAACTTGTTTCATCTAAAGTTACAAAGAAAATTTCCGAGGGCAGGTAATAAAAAATTCATACCGTACTTCCTCGAATAAAAGCCGTCGCTCGATTAATCACCTCGCTCGAAGAATCACCCCCCTTTGACAGAAATATTCAAAATAATCGCCTCCCTTTAATAATCACCCCCCAACCTCTCTTGCCATCTTCTGGTGTCTGATCCAGTAAAAACGATCAGTGACAGGGTTGCCACTCATCCGAAAGTTAAAAATTCCCTGACTTTTCCCTAACTTTTCACTGACCTTTAGACAATTTTCACTGGCCTATTATTAAAGAGAAACAATCGATGTTTACATTCACTTTAGCTTTTTTTGCAGGCCATCTATATATTTCTCTTCATTTTCAACCTCTTTCCGCTTTTCGCCAAAAGAAGAAGAAATTTTGAAGAAAGCATTCACAACGAAAACTACTGACCACAACTACTACATTTATCAGGTGTAGAGTGTCAAATTGATCGCTTTGCTTGATTTGCAGCATGCTTTTCATCTTTTCCGAAAGAAAATGCATTTCAAAATTTTGAAGAAAACTTATCAACTATAAACCGGAAAACAGAATTCCCTGACATTTCACTGACCTTGACAATATCAAAGATTTTCCCCGACTTTTTAAAAAATTCCCTGACTTTTCCCTGACCTTGAAAAATTTTCGTTTTTCCCTGACTTTTCCCTGACCGTGGCAACCCTGAGTGACGATTCAAGCTGTAACCCGTCACTGAGGATACTGACTTTGGATTCAATAATCAAGGAACCAAATTTGTAACATAGATCATTTGATGCGATTACTTTTGGATTTAGTGGGATAATAAAACAAAATATTTAGGGCACGACTTCAAGTGAGCAACAATTGAAATAACTGCCTTCTGTCAAATAATCGCCTTCCCTCGAATTATCGCCCCTTTTAGGTGTAAAAGAAATGAGTACCCCCTGTTATTATTCAAGGAAATACAATAAATTCTGCATTATATTTGCATTACTTTCTTGTCTACAGATCCGTTGACTACAATGGCAACATCCACCACATCTGTGGCCCAAAGACGAACAGTGGGTACCAAAAGTGAAAACAAGCGTCTATTTAACAAATCGTTGACAATCCTCACAAAGTGCGACAAAACTTCATGTCTAAATGAACTTCCAGGTGAACAGCGATCTGCAGTGGAATAGGGACACAATTTGAGTGCATTAACCAACCTTCCAGAGAAGAGAGAATTATAAATTTATCATTTTTATTTTCCACAAACAGAGAGTCAGGGGCGACTGAAAGGCTAAACCATGGAACAGAACTTGACTTTCATGCTCACCACTTGCTACATGGTTTTGTTCCCAGTGAAGGCTGGGGGGTACTCAACAAAGTTCCAGGTGATCTGTGACGTCACTGCGAGGGCCTGGGGAATGAAATTTTAATGCCGGCATTAAAATTTCTTTCCCCAGGCCCCCGCAATGACGTCACAGATCACCTGGTTTATACAGAGAGGCACCACATAACTCCACCGCGAGGTCCACCCTCTTACGCTTTTATAATTTATACCATTTTTGACAGAAATGGTACCCCTTTCATATACCTTTTTTGGACAAAAATAATATGTATCCCCTTTGTATCCCTTTTCACTGCTGTAAATGCAGACTTTTATGAATAAATCACAAAACTGTCTTTCTTTCA